>CM057454.1:1217405554-1218005554 GCA_016271365.2 Neoceratodus forsteri | reverse complement strand
TTGGAGAAATGGCCACAGCCATGTGGTTATTAATAAAGCAGTTATCAATATATACATTTCCTTCAGCGTGATGTGCCCAGCTACGTAGCCTGGAAGGAATCTAGCTCACCAAGGAGCAACTAGATAGTTGATGGTCGACCCTCCCTCCCAGGGGAGGGCTGCCTTACCATCAACCAGGACCCTGCGAGGGCAACAACCTCCGGGGCATGAGGGATGACTATATGACCAGCTGCAGCTAACTCCTCCCCTTCAGAGGATCCGCCATGACGCGGGGTGCTGCCCGAAGAGGGTGCCATCCGTACTCCTGCCATCAGGCCCGCCCTCCTGTCAGCCTCAGGGAGATCTGGCTGGTCAAGACACGTGATCCCCTGTTACCCCTTCCAACAGCGTTCCAAAACTACCAAGCTGCCACAAGGTGAGTCAGCCAGCTCACCCCTCATAAGCACCTCACGCTAATACTCTCACCACTGCCTGTTGTATGTCCTGTAGAAACAGATCTAATCCTTCTGCCGATAAATGCACTCCATCCCCTCTATACAGACCTGGCTTTTTTACTGACACTCCCAAGTGTTTTGCTATGAATACCCCACTATGTCCATCACCGGTCACATGGATGCGTTCTGCAACTGGTGCACCTTCTCTATTGCCCTGATGTTCTGGTTGTGCCGCCACTGCTGCCGCTGCGCCATGTCGGACCAGATTATGTGCACCTGAAGCCACCATTGCTTCAGACTTGCCAGGTCCTGCCTCACCCTCTCCTCTAATTCTCTTGCAGGTATGACCCCATATCATTCTCCCCAAATGAATAAGTAAGACATTTGGTGGTGACCTCTTCTGAGCCTTTGCTTGTAATGTTGCCAGCAACTCATTCCAGTACATCCCGCGCCATCCCAACCAATGCACCTCCTCCCTCTCAGGTGCCAGGAACAGGTTGTCTCCTCTGGGTTGCTGCCTTGCCCTGAGGGCCACCCAATGAATGTATGAGTGGCCACAAATCCAGATCTGCGCTGTTCGGGCCGCAACACCTATCCAAGGCAAAGCAAGAGAGAGAGAGGTTATAACATGTGTGGTTTTATGTATCTTTCAAAAGCCTGCGACTTCCACCTACCCAATGTCTGTATTGTCCTATCTGATAAGCCCTCTGCCCTGGCGTGCAGTGTTGCACCAATCCTAAAGGAGTGTGTGTTGTAATGTTCTACTGAGATGCCCAGCAGTCACAAGGTCTTCTGCAACATGTACCTAAATTGGTGCACTGTTAGGTGCCCACCATCCATATGATGGAAGACTGCCGCCCCCCCCACTGCCGAGCACTTTGTTATATAATCCTGCACCCATGCTCCCACATCCCACTGGAGCCTGTGGGGTGCTGATGTCGACACCACCATCCATGGGCAAGCTGGTCAGTCTTGCTCTCGTCGTGTATGTGACCTCACATTGTGAACGCATACTGCATCTGCCAATGCCAATGGTCTCCCAGTGGCCTTGCTGGGCTGCTCGAACTCAGACACCCAGAATGCCCCGCAAAATGCCACCAAGTAGGCTGTCTGGAAGAGCCTACTCTCCTCTGGAAATGAGCATAACTTTGGCAGCTTGTCCCAGATCTGCTTGAACATGATAGGGCGTGTGTTGTCTATGGCCCTCGGGGCCTCCCATGCCTAACCTTTCAACGTCTTCTGGAGCGCATAGAAACATAGAAGTTGGCGGCAGATAAGGACCACAAGGCCCATCCAGTCTGCCCATTTCTTTTTCTACCTTATGAATGTGCCGTCAGCACAATTGCCCTCGTGGAGTCAGGGAAGCCCCTAATTCTCTGAAACCAGGCAATTCCAGCCATGTGCTGCTCGACTGATGCCCTAGTGGCTCCCGCACATTTTTTGATCAGTACATATTCGCACAACTGTGCCACTGGGATAGGCCCTGTCCCTGCCCACCCTCGTTCATGTTGCACTTCCAGAAAACAGTTGACCCCTCTCTAGTACGCTATTCACATCCTAGGCGCTAGAGCATTCTCAATCAACTCCCAGGCTTCTGGATTATCAATTCCCAAAGGAATAGCAGGACTTTCCTGGGCTGGAGGTCTGCTGCTGGTACCAATTCTCAGACCCTCTGCCACTGTAAACGAGAAAGAGCATCAGCGATGCCATTTTCAATACCTGGTATGTGCACAGCCTTAAAGTTGATATTCAATAACAAACATTTTAGGACAAACACCTGCATGAGGTTGCCCATCAGGCCCTTGCCCCCTAATTGTTTGTTTATTGCATAAACCACTCCAGCATAGTCAGACCTCAGTGTGATGTGCTTGTCCCTCAGCACATCTGCCCCCCGATCACCAATGTCACTACAATGGGGAAGAATTCCATCACCATTATCTGCCTTATGGTGCCTTGTCTTGCCCACTTTGGAGGCCACCACCCTGCACTTCACTTATCTTGCAGGTAAGCCCCGAAGCTCAGGCCCTCCGAGGCATCTGTGAAGAGTTCCAGTTCCTGGCTGGACACTGGAACCGGCCTCATCGATACCCCATTGAAGCATTGCAAAAATGCCTACCAAATGCCAAGATCTTCCTGCATTACTGCTGTGATGTGGATTCTACGGTATGGTTTTGTACAGCCCGCCCCAACACCAGCCAGGCACCTCATGAATGTCCTGCCCATAGGCATTACCCGACAGGCAAAGTTGAAGTGGCCCAGCAATTGTTGGAGCACCCGTAACGTGACTTTGCGGGTCCTCATCACTTGAGTCCAGCCAGGTGCACAAGGCTGCCAACCTTTCCTGGGGGAGCCGGAACACTTCCTCACTCATGTCAAATTCAATCCCCAGAAAGGAAAGCCTTGTGCATGGCCCCTCCATCTTATCCCGGGCCAGCGATACACCTATTCAGTGCACCTTCATGGAATGCCGCTGTATGCGTCATTGCCCTGAGCTAGCCTTCCCCACAAACAGGAAGTCTGTCAAATAGTGTACCTTGCGGTGGAGTTTGGCTTTTTGGGCTGTGACCCAGCGCAGGAATGTGCTAAATTGCTCAAAAACTGCACACACCATGGCACATCCCATGGGCATACAGTTGTCAATGTAGTAGCACCAGTCAAATTTCATGCCCAGTAGCTCTCTATCTGCTGGGTGCACCACCAGCAGGCGGTGTGCTGATTCTATGTCAGCCTTCCCCAGTATTGCCCCCCCCCCCGGCCCACCTGTCGCACCACCTCCACTGCCCTGTCGAACAACGTGTAAGACACCGTGGTGTCGACTGTGTCAGTGTAAGAGTTGACTGAATCCCTTCCGGATATGACAGGTGGTTTATCATCTGGAACTCACCCAGTACCTTTTTGGGGACTTATCCAATGGCAGACACCCTGAGGCGTGGGAAAGGTGAAGGGGCTACTGATCTGACCCACGGCCAGTTCCTTCTGAAGTTTGTCCTGCACGACCTCCGGTCGCTCCTTGGCGGATTGCAGGTTGTTAGCCTTGTATGCCCTCCTTGGGCCTTGGTAAGGTGTGTGAAACCCTCCCTGAATTCTGCTGCCAAAGAACGAGCAGCCGCCCTGTCTGAGTAGCTGACCTACCACCCCTCAGTATTTTCTGCCTTGACCAGTTTTGGCAGCCTTTGTCTCTCCTTTCCAAAAGGGGCAAAAATGATTGGCCTTCACCACCCCAGCCTCTGCCGCTTTTCCGCATTGTTGAAATGAGTGTGCTTCCCGCATGCCATGCACTCATGCTGGTATCTGCAATGCTCAGCCTTACATGATTCTTGGTTGTAGCTGAAACAACAAACTTTTCCGACCCCACTTTTCCCCCCATTGCCCCCTTGATAGCCTTTCTTCGGTGACGGGGGGGGGGCGCCTCACTGGAAAGCCACTATCTGTATGTTGAATCCCTCCCCCCCAAGTCTATCTTCCACAACAGTGGGAGGTCCAAGACCGCCCAAGACTGTGCTGGGTCCTTCTGCTTTCTCCTCTGATACTCCTCGTCATATTCTAAACACCCTCCCACCCCCGGCTTACTAGCATGCATGGTCATTATCCTATTAAATAGAACCACAGCCCATCAGCTTTCCCCTGGCTGCCCTCTGTGAGGATCCATGTATAAATTGTGAAACCTGCTGCTCAGTTTTCCCAAGTTCGGCGCACCGTTGCTTTGTGCTTCTGCTCCACCCCATCGTCTCCGTCCTTGTCCTTGTCCTTTTCTGTCTCTTTTTGCCAGTTCAACAGGCCAAAGACATCAACGTATTCCCCCATTGAGGATTTGTTGCCTCACCTTGTCAGGCAGGTGTGACCCCATGGCTTCCACCAGGGGTAGAAAGCTCACTACCCCGGCTACCCTGGTATTAGTGGTGATGGCTATGCCGCTTCCATTCCAGTGTCCCCGGTGTCTGCTGCAGCAGGAGCTGCTTGGGCTGCTCCTGGTCAAGCCCTACTCTGGTCCACTAGTAGTTCCAGCAACTGGTCTAGCTTTTGCTCTACCTTGGATTGGCATGGATTGCCAACCGGCGCCTGCACGCTAGTATTCCCCGCCCCTAGTGGTATTGCCCCTGCTAGGCCTCCTAACACTGCCATTGGCTGTTTAACCTGACTTCCCTGTGCCAGGTGTTGTGGGAGCCACGGCCCGATACCCCACGATGGGGAGTTCAGGTGCACTGGGAGGGGCTGCTGGTGCCCTGCTTTCTTGGGGTCCCTGGGCCTACCTGCAGTGGTACCGGCTGACCCTGTGGTAAGCCCCCTGGCAGGCCCAGGCTTAAAGATGCTGGCGCAGCTCTTTCCACCATGGGGCCCTCCAGCTCCTCCACAGAATCCCCCTCTCTGCCCCATTTCTGCTGTTGCCCCCTGTTCTGTTTGGGGGCACCCCTACTCCGAAGCAGTACCCTAAGTTCATCAGCTGACAGATGGTCTAAATCAGGCATACCTGCTCCTTGATCTGCTGCTCCCTGATTAGCTCTCTTCCAGCATGGATTTTTGAATAGTGGAGGAAGCACCAGAATCTCATCCAGGGTGGGGATTGGTCTCTCTGGCCCTTGCCCTGGCATACCAGGCACCACCGTCAGGGTTACAGGTTCAGGCGGCATGGGCAGCAGTGCCAAGGTTCCCGGCTGCTTCTCCAGAATGGCCTCCTCTGGGTTCCAGGGTTCCGGTGGGGTTGGAAGCCCTAAAGGCCCTGACCCCCCCCCCCGCTTCTTCACCCTCATCCCTGAATAGCGCATCCCACCACGCCTTTCCCTTGCCCCAAACAAGGGCCGCCAGCTGTTGCTCTAGGGCTCCACTCATCTTCTTGATATGATGATCGTTAATCTGCAAATCACAAACAGTCACGGCCACTCTACCCTTGCTGTTGCTGCCACATGCAACATGGGTCATCGAACATGGGAGATTGTTACTAACGAAAACAGAGACCTATTTCTCTCTGGGCCCTCCTTGAGCCTTATGGCTTTTGCCCCCCCCCCCACCTACTCTGGGCAGAGACTCTGGGAACTGACTCCTAGGATCCCACTTAGATTAGTTTTTTTCCTTTTTTAAACTGCCCATGCAGGACTTGAACCTCCAGTGTTGCCATGCCTCATAAATCAGGGGCAAGGCTTAAATTCAGACAGAGAACCAAAATCAGGGATGCATCTAACTAGGGGCCTAGGGAGGTCAAGCACCTTGCACACTGTCATACTGTATGCAGCTTGGGGATGTAGGAATCGAATCTTGATCTGGCAACCATGTGTAACTGGTGTTGGGGCGTACCAATTACCTAGTCTTCCCAACTGCACCACCCCCGGCAACACAATGATGCACTATCCATCACCATAGTGTGTTGCGCAAATTAAAAACCTTTTGACCGTCCCAGTAGTGCTGTGGCATTAAAACTCAGGTTTCATGTTCACCCAATGTAAGCCAAGCCTATAACTCTGCTGTGTATGCCCCTCCGTGTCAGCTATGTGAGGGCCACCCGGTGCCATTCCCAAGATGGCGGCCATCGTTCCTATGCGCATGTATGAACGCCCGCTGGCCTCGCGCATGCGTGCTTGGTGCCTCAGCATCACTGTTTACCCTGGAGTTGCAGGCCTCTGACCTCACCAATCCAGTCGCACAAAGAGGGAACACAAATTTGCCAGGAGGGGTGCTCCCCCCCCCCGGTGGCCACCGGGTCTGCCAGTGGCAGAGGCACTATCCTTTCGTGCCTGACTGGGTGCCGCATTGTAGGAGGCAAGGGTCCAGGGAAGCTCTCGCATGGCCCACGGTGCTCATCGGGGCTCCTTGCCGCTCACCAAGTGATGCGTGCACACCAGATGGCCTCCCTGGCGGCGTGAGCCGATGCCTCCCCCTGGCCACCAACCCGGCCAAAATGCCAAAGGTGCTACCCCTTGTGCCCCAACTCCGGGCTGCATCGGAGGGGGCAGGATTGAGAAAGGGACTTGCATGGCCCGCGGCTCAAGTTCCGGTGAAAAGCAGGTGCAGGGGACCCACTTGCTGGATCCGCTCTCTAGCTGCGACTCTCCAGCACCATCAGGGCGGGAGCACTTACTCCAGTGCCCTTGAGTGTATTCTGGGGGGAGCTCCAAGTCTCAGACCCTAGGCTGCAACAACTATACATGCTACCGACCCACCAGGCAAGCTGCCCTCTCCCACCAGCACCTCATCCCATTGTCCAGCTCGTGGCCAAGAGGAGGCCGGCCCAGTGCCGATCACGACAAGGAGGGATCAAGACCATCCGGGAAGCTCTCAGCCTTCCAGGCCACAGAGACACCAGTCCAACTATACGGACCTCCTGACTTAGCCAGGTAAGCCCCACTAGAGGCCTGATTGGCCTTTTTTTTTTTTTTTTTTGTAACAGGGCGACGCACCCAACTGAAAGCTTGTTGCGAGGTACCCCAGGGCAACCAGGGAGGTAAGGGAACTGCTCAGGTTCACCCACATGTTAGTGGTGGCTGTGGGATTCAAACCCAGCTCTCCAGGTCTGGAGCTCAGAGCCTAAACCACTTCAGTTTCTGCCTCACGGGCCATGCGGCCACCAGAGCAAGCCAGCAGGGGGATCACCCACAAGCAAACCATTTAAAGCATACAATAGATATAGTGATGAGTGTATCACACATCCTTAACCCGGTACACCCTCCGGCCATGCGGCCTACGGGCCCTGATCAGGCCTTCCCTCTGGTACCCACTGTGTGTCTCGATGATCCTGGCTACTTTCTGTGACTTGGAACAAGGAAGTATGAGGAGGAATTCCTCCAGTGCAGCCTCTCTTAAGGGCTTATCTCCTCCTTGTCCCTGGCTGCAAGATCCACCCCCGGAACCCTATTCCCTCCCCCTCCCGGCTCCTTCTGGGAGGTCCTACCTGGATCACCTATTGTTTGTCCAGGTGGCCCAGGCCATGCCCCCAGACAAAGTCCTGCCTTCTGCAATACTTTGCAGGCTCCTTCAAAACATGGGGCTCCAGTGGTGCTCCCTGCTGATGTTTGCTGCTGTGTCTATGTGACTTTATAAATGATAACTGAAACTGAATAAAAAAATTCAGAAAATTCACCCACAGTGTAATGTGTTCTGTTAGATAGACTGGAGTGCTAGATCCTTTGACTCTCTGTTTTGCTTTTGGATTTACAAGCACTGTGCCATAGCCAGCGGCCCTTACATCTAGCTTATGAGAGGGGACAATATATCAGTCAATGAAAATCTTTATTTTGCCAGGTGAAACATCATTGAGACAAGCTCATTTACAAGATGGACCTGGGGCAAAACAATTGCCGACAGGATTAAGGCATAACAGGTTGAGTGAACATACATAACAATTACATAGTAGTAATAATAACAACATAATGACATATAACCATCACATGTAACAAGATATTTCCACCAGAACATAGCAATAGGTTCAACAAGAGGTAGTGCCATTTCAACACAATTGCATAGATACAGATATATGGATGTAATGTAATGAGCAAAAGTTTATACAGTAAACATCATTGGAGGAGTAATAGTGAGCAGGAGTGGCAGTTCATCTAGCATCAAAGTGCGAAGAAGATTGAGATGTAAGAGTCCTTTGATAAGTACTGTAGGCATGGCCTGGCAAATGGGGTGGGAAGGGAAGGCAAGATGAGATAGGAGAGGGTTGGACAAATCCTCTATTAAAAAAAAAAAAAAAAAAAAAAAAATTACGAGTGGCTGACTGAATCTCCAGAGCTGGTATTGTCACATTTTGTAAGATTTAAATTTTGTTTTTTTAGTCCATTTGAACACTATATTATGTAAGCAGTAAGAAACGCGGGGGTGTACATTAGACACATCTAACACACGGGCAGGGGTGTAGTGAGGCACGAGGCCACAGGCCGAGTGCCTT
Source organism: Neoceratodus forsteri (assembly GCA_016271365.2). Lineage (NCBI taxonomy): Eukaryota > Metazoa > Chordata > Ceratodontiformes > Ceratodontidae > Neoceratodus > Neoceratodus forsteri. The sequence continues at coordinate 1,217,997,241 of CM057454.1, read as the reverse complement.
CAGCCCCTGGCCGTGCGCTAGATGTGTCTAACGCACACCCCCGGAGTGTCTTATTGCGCTTATAAAATGGGACCCTGTATTTCATAAGTATTTAAAATTCAAATCTACGGTTCAAAAATGAAAAAAGTTAAATATTTGTCTTAATTATACATAAAATAGTCCCTCCGCCTACAATGAGCCTGCTGTATTTTTTTTTAACTTAGGAGGTTTGTCCCACTATAGCCTCTGCAAGCTGTAGTTCTTAATGCTTCTGATTCCATTTAGTTTTTTCTTTAGGTTGTGTTACAACCCCCGCCGAGACACAGACTATGTGTAGTTATTTATTTATTGATTTCCAAATATGGCAGTTTCCACACGAGTGTAAAAGAACAAAACAGGAAGAGATTTTTAGGAGGAACATAAAAAATGCCAGCAGCAACAGAAGGAAGTAGAGAGTGGTGAAAGCCTCATGCTCAGTAGTGTCCAGCAGGTGTCTGTTCTGCAACTTCTGCTCCCCTGTATATGTAACCCAGAAAAAGCAAACTGAGGAAGGGAGCGAGTGAGCAGTACTGTAAGCAGTGAGAGAGCAAGTCACGGGGGGTGAGCGTGAATTGCCGCCTGCATCACTTTAAAAAAAAAAATACAGAAAGAGTTACATCATGCTCTGAGACTCTGGACCATCGTCCTGCACTCAAGGTATTATGGAAATACGCAGAGCACACTGATTTCATTTCTTCGGAATCGGCATCTCAAGAGAATGGGGATGTGGAACCACATCAGGAAGAGCGTGAGCGTTCTGTCTAACTGTTCTGGCTATTGACACTTCATGTGTTTTCATCTCTGTACATTTAAAAAAGATACAGTTTTGATTTTATTATTTAATCGCTAGAGGCAGTGACTTCAGCATGAGTGAGAAGTGGCAGTTCCAGCCTTGGTAGAACGAAGAGGCAAATCAGTAGTGGGAGCAAGCGAGTGCTGGACGGCAGTGAGAAGAGAGGGAGAGGGGAGCATTACTAATAGTAAAAAAAGCTAAAAGCTACTAAAACAGTGCAGTAGGGAGAGTTCTTCTTGTTATACTCTTTGGAGTTTTTTGGCTCGTATGCAGTTTACGGGTCCCGTCTTTTTTATTCATTTTAGGTGTGCTGATTAGTTGTGTCATATTACTCGCTAAGACAAAACAAAAATGGCTGTATTTAAAACTGAACATTCTGTGTGGCACATTAGTTTTCTTGTACTGCATCTTGACTTTCAAGTAGTTGTCTTTACCTGTGCATTAGACAGATCTAATGCACAGGTAAAAACCAATCAGGGAGCAGGATTTTCCCTACCCATTTTATAATTAAAAATATTTTTCATCTCTGACAAACTTCTGTTTATATGATTTTATTTTCATGTCCAAGTTTTCTAGATCTTGCTCCAAATTACATTTTAATTTTCCAAATTCAAATGAGTCAGCCTATGTGACTTTCTATTTGGAAATTGAAATAGAAGATTTACCCACAGTGTAAGGTGTTCTATACAGATGGGAGTGCTGGATCCTGTGACTGTTTGCTGTGCTTTTGGATTTACAAGCACCATGCCATAGCCAGTGACTGTTGCATCTGGCTTACAAATAGGAACTACTCGGTGCTGAGATAGGTGACTGGTGGGGTTGTACAAGGATCAGTACTAGGCAGCATGTCTGTGATATGGAAAGAAAATCTGGTTAGTATCTTTGTAGATGACACCATGATCTGTGGTAGAGTGGATTCTGAGGAGGGAAAAAAGGACATGAAAAGGGACCTGGAAAAGGTAACATGGAAACACAGAAATCTAGAATTTCATGGCAGATAAGGACAGCTAGGCCCATCCAGTCTGCCCTTTTTCCACCCTACCAAAAATGCCAGAGACCCTACTTTATCTCCGGTTTTATCTTTCTCTTTTGAAGGGCCCCCTATGTCTATCCAATGCAGTTTTGAATTCCCTCACTGACTTTGCTCCCATCACCTCTGCTGGGAGGCTGTTCCATTCCTCCACCACCATTTCCATGAAGAAGTACTTTCTCATGTTGCCCCTTAGTCTACCCCCCCAATCTCACGTCATGCCCTCTTGTTCTAGAGTATCTTTTCTGAACTGCTGTACCTTATTTGTTCCCTTTAGGTACTTAAAGGTCTCTATCATGTCTCCTTTTTCTCTCCTCTCCTCCAGGGTACACATATTGAGCTCCTCCAGTCTGTCCTCGTATGACCTTTGGTGTAGGCTCTGCATAATTCTTATTGCCCTTCATTGAACTGCCTCTACCCTGTCTATATCCTTTTAGAGATGCGGCTTCCAGAACTGGACACAGTACTTCAAATGAGGTCTCACCAATGATTTGTACAGTGGCATCATCACCTCGTTTCTTCTGCTGGTGATACTGCTCCCTACGCACCCCAACATCCCACTGGTTCTCCCTACTGCCTTTGGCACATGGTTTAGCCACCTTTGGGTCATTAGACGTGATCACTCCCAGATCTCATTCCTGTTTGTTGGCTATTAATATCTCTCCACCCATCATGTAATCCTCCCCTGGGTTCCTGACCCCCCCCAAGTGCATTATTTTGCACTTCTTTGCATTGAGTCTTAGCTGCCATACTTTGGACCATTCCTGCAGTTTAGCTACTCCTTCCTAATTTTTTGTACCCCTTCCGGAGTGTCTGCCCTATTGCAGATCTTAGTGTCATCCTCAAAGAGGCATACCTTCCCCTCCAGCCCCTACGCAATGTCACTAATGAAGATATTAAACAGTACTAGCCCAAGAACCCATCCCACTGGCGCCCTGCAGGTCACCATCCCTGCCTCGGATTTATCTCCATTTACCACCACCCTATATGTACTATCCCTCAACCAATTCCCAACCCAGTTCACCTTGTGACTCAATCCCAGGCTGTCCAGCTTGTTTGCAGGCCTCCTATGTGGAATGGTGTGAAATGCCATGAGAGTGGGTGGTATTGGGCTATGTCAAACCACCCAGAGGCATGATTAGGCCAGACACCGCAGAAAGATGGCCTTGTAGATCCTGGAAGGTCTGGTACTGTATGGCCCACCCTGGAGATTATTATTGCACTTAGAAAATGGGTCACTGAATTAAATTTGTTTAGAAATATTTAATTTGGTGATCTAATATTGTAATAAAATAGTTTATCTGCCTGCATTAGAATGCTGTACATGTTTTTAATGATTGGAGGGGGGGCATCTGTCCTAATCTATGAGTAAGGAACAGGTTGTCAGGGTTACCCACTCCCTAGATAGGACTTACAATAGTTACAATGTTTTATTTATTTATTTATTCAGTGCTCCCAAGAGGCTTTCTGTGAGTTACACTGTGAAGAGTGGTGCCCCCCTGTCCCTTGCTGCTGTATGACTGGCTGTTGTTTGAAAACTCTCTGCTCCGCCCCATGACGCCAGATCTAGCCCGCTGGAAGCCAGGTTGTGCGTCGAAGCCGGGGAGGTCGGGTGGGTTGTGTGGATGAACAACATATACCATTCCTTGAACTCCTTTTACAGGTGAGTAACCTGTATTTCTAGGGACATGGATATGTTGTTCAATCCACACTTACTGGCAGACTCCCAGCAGTTCTCCGGGAGGAGGGACAAGGCGCACACCCACTACTTGGGAAATAAGGACTGGAGAACTGAGGTCCCAAAACCAGCATCCCAGCGTGACTCAAGGTCGATGTGGTAGTCGGTAATGAAGGTGTGTGCTGACTTGCAGGTAGCAGCCCTGCAGATTTCCTGGATAGGGAGGTCCCTGGAAGCAGCCACTGATGCAGCGGTATGGCGGGTAAAATGAGCTCTTATCACTTTGGGAGGCTCCATGCCCACCAACCTATAGCAGAGATCTATGCAGGAGGTAACCCACCTGCCTATTGTCCGCTTGGCTGCAGGTCTGCCAGTTGTGGCTTCAGCGTAAGTGACAAACAGCTGGCGAACCTCTCCCCGAACTTCAGCCATCTGCTCCTTGTAATAAAAGAGCGCTCTTCTAGGGTCCAGAGTATGGAGCCTATATTCAGCCTCCGAGGTGTGACTGGGGTAGAATACCGGCAGAGTCAACACCTGGTTAAGGTGAAACTCCGACACCACCTTCAGAAGGAATTTCGGGTTGGGGCGCAGGACAACCTTGTCCCTATGGAAGACCAGATAGGGAGACTCGATGGAAAGCACCTGGAGCTCTCCCATCCTTCTGGCTGACGTGATAGCCACCAAGAAGGTGGTCTTCCACGACAGGTGAGAGATATCACACCTGTGCATAGGTTCGAATGGCTTGCCCATGAGCTTAGCCAGTACCAGCAGTAGATCCCACGGAGGTGGAGGTTCTCGAACCGGAGGGGATATGTGATCAAGGCCTTTGAAAAAGTGCCCAACCACCTTCTTCTGTGCCACCGACTGCTTCCCAGCCCGCGCCTGATAAGCAGAGATGGGTGCCAGGTGCACTTTAAGGGTCGTCGACCGAAGCCCTAGCTGAGAAAGGGACCACAGGTAGTCCAGAATGCTGGCCAAGGAACAGGAGGAAGGGTCTAGCCCCTTATCCTAACACCAAATGGAGAATCTTTTCCATTTGAAGGCATAGCATTTTCTGGTCGACTCCTTACGGGATGCCTCAACAACGTTGAGGACCTCGTCGGAAAGATCGAAGGCCTGGAACTCTAGCCACTCAGAACCAGGCCGTCAGGTGCAGGGATTGAAGGTCCGGGTGAAAAACCTTCCCCTGGTTGACTGAGATCAGGTCCGGGTGGGCTGGAAGCCGCCTCTGAAGCCTGGAGCTGAGGCTGAGGAGATCTGGCTACCAGAACTGGCGGGGCCAGTCTGGGGCTACCAGAATCACCTGTGCCTTGTCCCTCCTCACCTTGAGAAGGGAAATGGGGGAAAGGCGTAGAAGAGGTGCGGGGTCCATGGCCTCGAGAAGGCATCCTCCTGCAGCGAGCCCTGCTGAGAGGGGTGGGCATGACACAGCCTCAGCTTCGCATTCTCCCTGGAGGAAAACAGGTCCACCTGAGGTGTGCCCCAGTGGAAGAACAGATCGTGTACTACCAACGGCAGGAGAGACCACTCGTGAGATGCAGTACCTATCCGGCTTAGGGCATTGGCCAGAGTGTTGGAGTCTCCCGCCACATGGATGGCTAGGAGATCCGCCTCCTGTCTGCTCACGAGAGACCAAGTGCGGAGAGCTTCCTTGCACAGAGGCAAGGAGCGAGTCCCGCCCTGGCGGTTTAGGTAGTACATGGTTGTGGTATTGCCTGTCAGGACCTGGACCACTTGACCCCATACAAACAGAGCGAAGGCGGTGAGGACTAATCAGACCACTCGAAGCTCCAGCAGGTTGATGTGGCATAGAGACTCCTGAGGGGACCAGAGGCCATGGGCTCTGAGCTCCCCCAGATGGGCACCCCAACCCATCAGAGAGGCATCAGTCATTAGAGTGACCATCGGCTCTGGGCAGACAAACGGGATACCCTCCTGCATATGAGTTGGAACAATCCACCACTGGAGAGCGTTCCCCATCTCCTGGATCACTATCACTGGCTGGTCCAGATGACTGGAGCGCTGTGACCATTGGCGGGCCAGCCCCCATTGTAGGGGACTCATGTGCCAGCGGGCCCAATGGACCACACTGGTGCAGGCCGCCATGAGGCCCAGGAGGCGCAGGAAGTCCCAGGCAGGGTGCAGTTGCCCAACCAGAAATGATTGGGCAAAGGGGGAAAGAACCTCAGCCCTGTCCACCAGGAGCCGTGCTCTGGCTCAAAGAGAGTCAAGCTCTGCCCCGATGAATTGAATCACCTGCATTGGCACGAGTTCCGATTTGGCCTCGTTAATGAAGAGGCCAATCTGAGAGCAGACCTGGAGGGCCAGATCCCTGGACCACTCCATCTCCGGTCTGGAGGGGGCTGCAATCAGCCAGTCATACAGGTAAGGGTACACCTGGAGCCTTCGGTGCCGCAGGAATGCTGTCACCACTGCCATGCATTTGGTGAAGACCCTGGGAGCCAGAGAAAGGCCGAAGGGCATGGCCCGGAACTTGTAAAGGGACCTCTCCGCCCTGACGTGGAGGAATCGCTGGTGGGATGGACGGATCGGGATGTGAAAGAACGCATCCTGGAGGTCCAGAGAACGGAACCACATGCCTCATTCCAAGGATGGAATGATCTAAGCCAGAGTGACCATCCTGAAGGTTCGAGACCTTAGGAACTTGTTCAGGTCGTGTAGGTCTAGAATGGGGCGCCAGCCCCCTGTCCGTTTTGGGACTAGGAAGTACCTGGACACAAACCCCGGGTCTGGTGGAGGATCCGCCACCTTCCTGATCACCTCCTTCTGGAGGAGCAGAGCAGTGTCGGCTTGCCGAGCCAACAGAGAGGCTGCGGACCCCGTAGCCTCCCGTGGAGTGATGACTCGATAGGGTGGAGCCTGCTCGAATTCCAGAGGCAGACCTTTTCCTACCACTTCCAGCACCCAGCGGTCCATAGTGATATCGGACCAGGCGGAAAGGAAGTGACGGAGCCGTGCCCCCATGGGGGGAACCCAGGGAGGAGTGACGAGGTTGGGGGCAACCCCCCTCAACCCGTCACTGGGCAGGCTTGGAGGAAGGACCGGCCCAGGGGCCTCCTGGACCTTTCCTCCCCGCTTCCTGCTGGAGGAAGCTGCAGGCTTGGCTTTGGGGTGCCAAGTGTGAGCCTGCTGGCCCTGATGCTGGTGTTGCTGGGCTGGACGTGCCACAGGGGCTGAATGCCGGAAGGGCTTATGCTGCTGCTGGTGGCCTTTGTCCTTCTGGGCAGACGTGACCGAGTCCAAGGTGGCGTTGGACTTCTCGATCCTCTGCAGATGACCCTCCACCCCGGGAATGAACAAGTCGGTACCCAGGAAGGGAATGTCTGCCAGCTTGTGCTGGGTATCTGCTGTGAAAGTGGAGATCCGCAGCCAAGCTCTGCGGTGCATGGCCACTGCGGCCGCTACTGACTGGGCACAAGAGTCTCCAATGTCTAAGGCAGTTTGGAGCTGTTGCTTAGCCACCGCTCTTCCCTGATCCCGCACCTGCTTGACCGTTTTCTGGAGGTCAGCTGGGAGATAAGGAATCACCTCATCCAGGGAGCCCAAAAGGGCATGTGAAAAGTGTGCCATCAGAATGGCCGAACCGGCCTAACGAAGGCCCAAGAAGGACGCAGCATAGACTTTCCACCCAGAGTAGTCCAGTTTCTTGGACTCCTTATCGGGTGGCTTGTCCATGTCCCGAGCATTTCTGGAGCACTGGAAAACACTGTCTGTCACTAGCCCCTCTGCGGCGGGGTGCTCCGAGAACCTGGAGAGTGAACCAGTGGGAACAGCATACTTTCGGGCCATCCTGGCCGAAGGTGCTGGACAAGAAGCTGGCCGCTGCCATAGCTCCAAAGCCAGGCCAACAATGGCTTCGGCCACCGGACAGGCCTCCGTGGGGGAATCCCCTCGGTCCAGTATCTCCGTGAGGGGATACTTGGCCTGCTTTGAAACAGGTTTGAGCTTCATTCCAGTAGACTCTGAGATGAGCCAAAGCATTCCCAGGAACGAGGATGGGCTCTCGTCCACCCACTGACCCCCAGTGGACTCCAGGTCGAGTGGCCTGGAGAACAGTGACGAGTCATCGTCAGACTCTGAGGAGTCTGCAAACAGCTGCCGAGGGCCTGAGCCACACTCCACCTGCCGAGGTCGATTGGGAGTGAGGGTGACCGACAACCGATGGGGCAAACCCTGACCCGACCGAGAATCCTTGGTCAGGGCCCCAGTTTTAGGTTGTGGAGATGGGGGTTCCACCATAATGGGTGGCGCAGCCGGTTTTGGCCGAACAACCGATGCCGGCTTCAGCCCTCGATTACAGTGGGGGTTGTTTCAGCTGCTCTGGTGACAGCCACTTAATGGTCAGGGTGACTCGCTCACAGATCTCGAGCGCCGACGCACTTTGCGCCGTAGCCTATCCTTCGAAGAGGATGAAGACTAGGATGAGCGGCACTGCCGCTTTTCCCGGTGCCAAGACTGAGACTGCTGATGTCGGCGGGATCGGCTGGACCGAGAAGAGGTCCAATACCGAGACCTTCGGTGTTTCCAAGGGTGGGTCTGAGAGGGAGCGGTGGAGACCTGCTTCTCCCTCGGTTCGGGGACCTTAACCGGGGACTCTGGCACAGGAGGCACAGGCAAGTCCTCGATTTCCACCGGGGGAACCAGTGAAGAAGGGTTGTCGGCTTCTCCAGTCGACAGCCCGTCTGACGGGTCAAGAAAAATCTCGACTGCATCAACGGGTGTCTCAGCCAGCTGACCAGACAGGGATACCGTGAAGCCAGCGGCTTTAGCCGCAACCTCGACGGAGTTGAGTGTCGACTATCCGGGGAAGGGGACCTCTCCCGCTCCCACAAACGTTGACGGTGGGACTTACCCTTGGAGTCCTTCTTGGACCAAGAGGAATGTCCCAAAGGCCCCTCTACCTTGGTGAAGAGGGATTGACAAAGCTTCTTGAACGAAGCCATGTAGGAGGAGCCCAAAGAGAGCGGGATAAATGCCGTGACCGAAGAAGATGTTGATGCGGCTTGGGCCGCTTCCTCCTCGAGGGCGATCATTTGTTCGAGCTGTTCAGCCGAGCCCGCCGCTGCGGACACCGCCCAATGGGCCTCCTTCGACTTGACCGGAGGATAACATTTCTCGGGGCGCCCAAGTTGCAATCTGGCAGCGTGATCCTCTAGAACCGTGGCCGAAAAGGACTTGCACAAGTCGCAGGCCTGCGAATCGTGTTCAAGCCCAAGGCAGTAAACGCACGTGGAGTGCCGATTGGTCCGGGACATCTTCTGCCCACAGGGGCACCGCCGAAATCCAGGAGTTGATTTGTCCATCGCAGCCACGAGGGAAGAAAAAGACCAAAGTCTTGTCAATTTTAAGATTAGTTTCGGGTTAACCGAAGAGTTAGGATCCAGGCCTAAAACGCAGAGCGCAAAGGAGAGAACCCGAGCTTCCAAGCGGTAAGGAAGATCTGGCATCATGGGGCGTAGCCGAGAGTTTTACCACCCAAGTGGGTGGGAGCAGCCAGCTTGAAGACCTTCCGGCAAGATTTAAAGCGGCAAGGAACCTGCCAGTAAGTGTGGATTGAACAACATATCCACATCCGTAGAAATGGTGTTATTTTCAAATTGAGCATCCTATGACAACATTTTTTTTTATGGTAATCAGGCAGGCAGAGACTGGGATTCATTATTTCCCAGTCTCTGTTGCCGAATACCAGACAAGATAGCTAGTGGCCTAAGCCAATCAGCTTCTAAGATTTCCACAGTTCATCTTCTAAAAAGACATAAGATTCATCATCAGTGGCAGTCTCAGTTTGGTACCCAGTTAGAAGAGCGCAACCAGAATAGCGCACAATTCACAGCGCTAGTCTGTTAAGCTTTACCACAACAGCAAAGGGGGTATTTACAGCGCTTGCTGTGAGCACTCCCCTGGTTGCTGTTTGTGGTGCTGAGGACAGACAATAGCACCGGGATCCTGGATACTGGCTGAGCTGCTTCCATGGCACAGAGGGTTGGGGCATTGAGCAGCTCAGTCAGTGCCGTTGGAGACCAGTGTTCTAATCCTGATCTCCAAGAATTTTACTGCAATTGGGACTTCGACTCTTATCACATGGGGCCATGGAAACAGTATTCTACAGCCCCATGATTTTTATCATTCTCCATTTCCCCTGAAGTAAGACATATTTAGTCCGGGGAGGGGTGGTATTGCCCTTGCACAGATCCCTAGTGAGGCCGCACCACAGGTACTGTCTAACAGTTCTGGAATCTGCACCTAGAAGAGGCCAGGGACTGTCTGGAGTCTGTCCAGCCAGCCACAAAAGTGATCTAGGAGCAGCAAGGGCAATCATACAGTATGAAGAGGTTGGCAAGCTCAGCATGTACACACTTTGTAGCTAGAAGGGAAAGGGGGCCGGGGTATATGATAATGACTTCTAAGTACTTGTAGGTGTAGTGTTTGGAGAAATGTGGTTCTGTCTCCTGAAACTGATCTCATTAGTATTCACAGTGGCAGCAGCTTTAGTAGCATGTGAGAGACAGGATGTAGCTTCTAGGACTGCTGCCAGCTAGGAACAGACATAGAGCAATGCTGAAAGCAGGAGCACTCAGTTAAGTTAATAAAGTGTTATAAAAGAAGTTGTGACTCCAGTGGTCTTGTTTTGCGGTGAACTACAGAGAACAGTACAGCAGGGAATCTAACTGTTCATGAGGAATGGGAGTGCTGTGATGAGAGGTCATGCATGGAAATTACAACTGTCCCTCACTATGATAAATACAGGAGGAGTCAGTGGGTGCATTCATTATTTATTTATTTTTTTTGTCAACTAACTTTTTGCACCATCAACCGGGGAACTGCCTCCGGCATCCCACTGACACCACAGACTCTGCCTCCCACCATGACTTACTCCTTCTCCTTGCCCAACCCGACGGACCACCCGGCTCTGAGCCCCCTGAGGTGGGCCGCCCTATCCTCCCAGGGCACTCCATCTAAATCTAGTGTATTGGGCTGAGAGATCAGGCCTGGAGTGGAAGCGAGTCCATTGTTGGGAGTGTGGCCTGTGGGAAACGGAGGTACCATCACCTGTCTCCGGGATGGGAATTTTTCTTGTTTTGCCCCCCGAGCGCAGCCGTGCAGTGATGTCAGCATGACTACCCATAAATGTCAGCTGCGCTCATCCCTGATATTGTTCCTGCACTAGTAGTACCCCCAGTCTCCACTGGGGGGTCTCTATTGTGCCGGGAAGACCCTGGATCGCTCCCCAGAAAGAGGAGAGCTGTCCTCTAGATACTCAATCCTTCTCCCTCCCATGCTGACCCCCAGCACCCAGGCTCATTCCCAAACCTGGGTCGCTGGTCTGGCACGAGGTGTGGCGTCCAGCAACTCAGCGCCACCGGGCTGGCTGGGTGTATTCATTATGTAAGCAATAATCCATAACTGGGTATGTGGTTACAGGATTTTAATGCATTAAATCTCTGTAACCACATACTCTGAAGTGGGTGATTGTGCTTATAACATGGGTTAAGCTTTGGAGTAACACAGTACAGACAAAAGTTGTATTTCAGACTGAAAAGTTGAATTTTTATTAGGTGCTCTTCCGCCACAGAAAATAGTTTACTGCTTCACTCTTTCTACAGCCTACTTTACTAACTAGACACAGAATGGCTGGCAGGAGATAATGAGTTGACCTTTAGTCTGCCAGAAGATTTACATGCACCTAACTTTTCAAATGCAAGACTGCCTACTATTTCACTCTTTCTATGGCATAAATTCTAACTAGACACAAAATGGCCACCAGGAGATAATGAGTTAACCCTTAGGCTCCCAGAAGATTTAGAAGGTATAGGCTTTTAGGATTCTGGTTCAGGACTCAATTTGCTCTAGTAAAAACTGTAGTTTCACAAATTTGCCTTGAGGAAGCAATTGAATATAGGCAAGATGGATTACTTTTCCCTAGCATCTCTATTTTAGGGAATATTGTGAGACCTCAAGGATTATTAAGTTCCTTATATAAATATGAAATAACATCCAATAACAGGTAGATATTCATATAAAGGAGAGAATAAGAGATTACTTCTGTAACAGAGATGTGGAATAAGAGAAAATGTGTCAAATAAGTGTGTGACTGGGTCATAGACGTAGGGGAGAAAGTAGGATTGAACCTTGTTTAAATATTGTCAAAGATCAAAGAAAATGGAAAGTTATTACTAGATTCACATTTGAATATCAAAATAGTCAACGACTAAGGTGTATTATTCATAAAAAAATGGAGAGAAATTCTAAATGTGAACTAAGGGAAGATGATCTGGTGCACCTGTTGATTCTATGCCCTTTATATCAATCAAGTCTTTATTTAACCAGGTGTTCATCATTGAGCAGAAGCTCATTTGCAAGATGGACCTGGGTGGAGCATGAACAATTGTATATACAGGTCAACACAGGTATTTACAAGGCAATACAGATAATACTCTTTACAGAGAGGAAGAAAAAAGAAGTTCATATGTACATAGAATTTATACAGATATTGTACAGATTATACGGTATTTACATACATAGAAGTGTCTATAGAAAGATAAAGCAGGCTATCTAAGGTTGCAGGAGGAAGTAACGGAAGAAAAAAAATAAAAATAAAAATATACACCAGGTAGAGGTGAAGGTGGGGGGAGGGAGGGAGGTAGGGGAAGAAAGGCTAGGAGGGCACGGTGCACAGAAAGGAGTTGGTAAAGCGGGATGTAGAGAAGGTGGATGGAGAAAAGGAGTATGTGTGAGCCCCGCGGGATTGAATGCTATAATGTATGGGGCATGGTAGGATGTCACAACCCAGGGTAGTGAGCTCCTATCCGAGGTTGGGAAAGGAAGAATAAGGGGATGGACGGGCCTAGTGTTGATAAGACAGGGGGATAAGAGAGAGAGAGAGAGAACAATTAGGCTGGTGAGGAGCAAGCTGGGGGGTCAGTACTTAAAATTGGGTCTAGGCATGGCTGTATACCAGTGCAGACACCAGTACTGGGTCTGAGTGGGTGAAGCAGTTACATACTTCTCTGATTATACGGAAATAAAGCTTCTTGAAGGCATTTATATCGATTAGAGTGCTTAATTTGAGAGTTTTTGTAGATCGCTCCATAAGGTAGGTAGTACTAGGCTTATGAGCTGCCCTGCCAAAGCGGGATTTTGCTTTGGGTACTTTAAGTGTAATAGCTGAGTAACTTCTTAATGCGATTTCCCAATTATACTCAGAGAAGACAGCAGGAGATATAGTAAGGCAGCTTATTAGAGATGGCTCTATAGGTCCAGAGAAAGGCGTTCTAGGCGCCTGAACTTTAGTGATGTCCACCCCACTGCCGCATATAGGGTGCAGTGATGCATGTCGAAGGGGAGTCCCGTTATAAACCTCAGTGCTCGATGGTAAAGTGTGTCCAGTTTAACCATGTAAGGGTTGGGGCATAGGCTGTAGAGGAAGTCAGCGTAATCAACCAATGATAGGAAAATGGATTGGACCAGTTGTTTCTTAGCATCTCTGGTGAGAAATTGGTTGATTCTAAAAAACAGTCCAAGCCTTTGCCAAAGTCGTTTTTGCAAGTCCTCGATATGTTCAATGAAGGAGAGTCTTTGGTCTATCCAAACTCCCAGATACTTGAATTTTGTAACAAATTCTAGTTTTTCACCTAGAACTGTGGTAATTTGGGGAACTCCCACTGGACACAGGGTTAGCTGTACGGATAAAAGGGGAGAGGACCATCGCTTTAGTTTTTTTAGCATTAAGATGTAGCTTTTTTTGGAGGAGTTGGCTTTGCAAAAGGTTGAACTCTGACTGTAGGTCATTGCAGGCAGCTTCAGGTGTTGGGCGACTCACGTAGAGAACTGTATCATCTGCAAACAGATGGATGTTGGCTTCTTTTATACAGTAGTCATGTTATTAATGTAGATTGCAAAAAGTAAGGGCCTTAATATAGAACCTGAGGTACCCCTCTTGCAGAGTTTGAGGGTCAGGCCTCCTTCAGCTTTAACTTGTTGAAGGCCCTGTAAGATAGTCAGTAAACCAACGCAGAGAAGAGGGGTCCACACCTATGGTTTGAAGGGAGGAGAGGAGCAGACTATGGTCGACGGTGTCAAAAGCCTTGCTTAGATCAAGGAAAACAGCACAAATAAAGTTTTTGCTCTCAAGATTACGCTGCCAGTCATTAGTAACTTTGGCGAGGGCTGAGATAGTGCTATGTTTATTTTGTACTTGTATTGCTGCCTGTCTGTTGTACCATTGTTCTGTCCTGTCTGTGACGAGGTACCTTTGTAAATGAGCCTCTGGCTCAAAGGTTGTTAAACTGATGTTAAAATAAATAAATAAATAAATGTTTAGCTCTGAATCCGGACTACATAGGATTTAGCAGTTCTCTAGACTCAAAGTGAGTCCTCAGCTGTGCATTTACAATTTTCTGTAGGAGCTTGGACAGGACCGGAAAGAGGGAAATTGGCCTGTAGTTATTGAGATCGCCAGGGTCACCTGATTTGAACAGTGGTATGACATGTGCTGTCTTCCATATAGGTGGTAAGGTGCCCTGAGACAGGGATAAGTTAAAAAGGTGGGTGACGGGTATTGCTAGTACGTGGTAGGCAATTTTTAGGAAGCAAGGGTCAAGGGTGTCGGCCCCAGCACTTTTTCTAGTATCCAACTGAAGCAAGAGGTCCTCTACCTCTTTCAGTGGGGCAGGTTGAAGCGAGAAAGGCGGCGAAGCATTCGGAGTTTCAGGCAGTTGGCTGGCAGTCTGGGATAAGTATGTTTGCAGGGAGTTATCAAATGTCATGCCTGCAGTAGCAAAGTGGTTACTGAATGCGTCAAGTATATCCATCTTTTGGTAATTGTCGTTGCCAGGAGGTAATCTTAATTGGGAGTGAATTTCCTAGGGAGTCGCCTAGCAGATCATTGATTGTGTTCCAGAGCTTGATTGGGCTTTTGTGGCAGAGTCGAGTTGCATTTGAAGAAGGTGGCTTCGATTCTCTGATTGTTTTGGTACATAAATTTTGTAGTCTCCTGAACTGGTTCCAGTCCTCTGCAGTGTCTCAGTCTGCATCTTTTTCCAGAGCTTATCTCTTTCTAGAAGCAAGGACTTGATCTGAGGGGTGAACCATTTACAGGTTTTGGTCCTAGTTCGAACTTTAATCAGGGGAGCATACTTATTAAGGGCTCTTGATAGAATGTTGTGGAAGATATTGTAAGCTGACATAATTGTTTTGGCCAGGTAGAAATCTTGCCACTCAGGGGAGTACTTAAGCTCGTTTAGGTAGGCATGTTCATTGAAGTTGCGCCTGGATCTCTTCATAGAAAACTTTGCTGATGGGTGCTGGGTTGTTGGTGATCTTACACCCTAATAAAACAATGGTCGCTGGCATCTGAGAAGAAGACATCAGCGTGGGAGAAGAGATGAGGTTTGCTCACCATTAGCACATCCAAAAGTGTACTTTTACTGAGATTCTTCACGCTTGGCGTGTTGGTTCAGTAATAAGTTGCGCCAGCCCATGTTCATCACAGAAGGATGGGGCAGCAGCTGTGTTAGAGAGCCAGTCAAAGTTGAGGTCTCCTAAAATAATAGTTTCTGGCAGCCCTGTCCCAACTTGTCACTTAGATATGACACAAGCTATAGGCCAGCAGACGGTGGTCTGTAGCAACTTATTACGCAGAGTGCAGTAGTCTGTGTAATTTCCACTCTGAGAATTAGGTATCTGGAATTCGCTGCACAGATGCCGAGGATAAGCAGAAGGCAGAAAATTTGTCTTTAACGTAGATAGCTACCCCTCCTCCTCTGGCATGCCTATTAGCTCTGAACAAGGCATGGTTGGGTATGTTTACTTCTCTATCAGTGGTGCTGGGTCTAAGCCAAGTTTCGGAAATTGCAACTATGTCAGGAGAGGTATGATTTACCCAGGTTTGTATTAAGGTTATCTTTTTTCCTTTTAAGGAGGCTACATACGTTAATATGCAAGAAGCTTATTCCTTTTAAATTTGCTAGTTCTGCTGGCAAAGCAATAGCTTCTGGGGGGCCAGGGTTGAGTTCTACGTTGCCTGAACATAGCAGGAGGATAAGTAGGATTTTTCTAAGAGAGCTAATTATAAGCTTGTAATTTCTGCCATTCTCCCGTCTAGTAGATCTGATGTTTTTAGGGATTGGAAAGTAGCCACCATAGAAGAGCTCATCTGTTATAGCAAGAGCTAGTACCCCTACCACAATAGGCGGGGAGGAGATAGAAGTCTGCATGGTGGGAGGTGGGTCTTGTGGTGGGGGAGTGTTATAAGTACTACTGGTATGTGTGGTCCAAGAGCAGGGTTCAAGGTATTGGTACTTGAATCACGGAGGCAATTAAAGGATAAGTTACTATGTGGTATACAGCACAAGGTGCCGCATAGACCAAAACATGATGGTAGTTCAGGTGTCCAATGCTGGGCAGCTGGTATCAGCAGAAAAGGGCAGTATAAGGAACCATGTAGGGCCCGACATGATGGTACCTCAAAAAAGGAGCCACTCAGTTAGCCCAGGGGCCAGTGGGGTTGCTGGATTAATGCAGCTTATCAGTAGCTTTCCAATCCAGGTCGACCCAAATTTGATAGCATTAAAAATATTTAGTAGTGAAGGCACAGCCAAGGAGAGCCTATGCGTTTTAATAAGGCGAGGCCCTGAGAGTTGGATCCCGTAGGCTGGACAGAGAAGAGGGGGATCACGAGCTAAGTCTCTATTATATGAGCTTGAAAGAAAACTACCTGGGAAATATATTAGCACAACTCCAGATGGAACCAAGATATCAGGCCACATTCCTTTTAACATCTAGAAATAGAGAAGTGCTGATGAATTGTGCTAAATACTGTAAGAAAATTGAGAATAAGAAATTGCACATAAAAGAGAATTGTAAGTGTAACCCCTATATGGCGCTATCCCAGGGGCTACTACCCCTGCCTGATTTGCCACTAACAGGTTGAGGGGCCTGGATCCAATGGCGGGTGCCTCCACCCAGAGTTCAGGGTTTGCAATAGTTAAACTAACTTGGTCACAGCCCTCTGGGACACTGCAACCCCCTTTCTTCCCACTAGTGGCCCACACAATATATCAGAATTACCTTCACAGTATACACTTACCCCTCAGCACTGGTTCCGCACTGGGACCTCCTGTGAAATGAGATACAGTGCAACAATCACAGTACAGTACTTTAACATAGACAAATACCTCAGGCAGTATAACTTTGCTGAAACAAAGAGCTCTGATTTATTTAGGGGATATAACAAGGACAGGGGAAATCAGGTTAATTAGCTTATCACTCTAATAATCTATTTATGGCTCTGTGCAAGGCCTATCCCTATCAGTTACTGTCCCTGGGTACCCAAGCCCTAGTGGCTAGTCCAAACCGTGGCAGCTGGTAGGGCCTCTTTCACACAGAGAAAAGGAAAATTAAACAGTCAGCAGACAGTAATTCCATTTGGATTTAATGTGGCAATCAACAGGGAGCTACCCTGAATTAGTACTCACGACCTCCAAATAAGATAGGGTCCTTCAATATCAGCAGGGCTACTCTTGAGCTCAAAGAGACTCTTCACACATTTATATAGTAAAAAGAAAGTACTATACCAGGCAGGCTGCTTCTCTATCCCGATCGCAATTACTGCACAATACCCGGAGAACACACAGCAGATTCAGTTCTGACAGACCGAGTGCAATTCTACAATTTCTCCAGTCTTCTACAGGGTGAGCCTGGTTTCTACTCTTCAGAGATCCTTTGATTCTTTTCACAGGACGGATTCAGTCCTAACAAGCAGTTACACAAGCTGCAGACCGGAACTCTGGGCCTTACACACGTTTTTTGACTAAAAACTGTGCACTGAAGGAGCACAGGGTTTCTTCCTTCTTCACTGCCAGATCTCAACTGAAACTCCAACCGACAAAACCGGGCACTTCCTTTGAGTTCCTCCCAGTTCTTGACTGGATTGGCTGTCACTCACAATAGACTGCTGCTGTTGGTCCAAAAAGGCGCTGAAGTCTAAACTACATCTCCCAGAGTCACTGCCCATACAATCCCTCTTGTGGCTGGCTCAGATTATGAGTCCAAGTTCTGATTCGTCCAAGGCACCATTTAGAGCTAGCTTACCCTCACACTGATTGGTCCAGTTCAGCAGTTCAAAACCAGAATGGGAGCTAGGCAGACACTGTTCTGACTGCAAAAGAAAGCAGGTTAGACAAACTGTAATTTCATTATCACTCTAAATGGTTTCTGGCAAACAGTTACATCTTTCAGATAGGTTCCCTTGCACTCCTAGTGACTGCAAAATGGAGTGAATTGGCAGCAGCTTGAGTGGTACTCAATCAAAGAAACACACAGTCCCCATACAACTAATTGTGTCTGCAAGCAGACAGCTCTTAAAGAGACAGTACCAGAGGTTCTAAAACACTCACTGATAAATGGCTTAAACGCCAAACACCATTCAGGCTTGGAGCATTCAAGCAAGCTCCTGAAGTCTTTGGGAACCCCATTTGCAGGGGTTACACCTTCCTGGCTTGGGAAAGCTTGGACGCTCGTCAAGCAAGTACCCCATAAGTTTCAACTGCAACCATATACATTTGCATTAGGCTCGCATATGTAATCACAGTCAATATATCATTTTACCAAGAACACATTTCTGAAACATTGCAGTACGTCCTCTTTACACAGTATTACATACACATTGTACCATAACTCAAGTTATTACCTCTTGTACATGAAACCTGAAGAGAGGGGCCTTCCCTATCAGTTACCTTGGGGCTGGACGGGCAAGGGCACCATACGGAGGGCAACACAAGTAACTTGAGTTAGCACTGACGCTCAGTTTGGGCAATGAGCTCGGGACACATACACCCTTTATGGACAACATTGAGAGGCAATCCACAGGCCTCCCAAGGGAATCATAACTGAGGTGCACCACAGGCTTTACAGCTCGACCAGTCTTTCTAGGGGGAACTGTTACAGTCTCTGCACTCTGAGCCTCATTTTCAGCATTGTCCTCACTTGTCAGGGAGTCTCCATGGGGTAGAGAGGCTAGAACTTGGGGCACTTTCAGCTCCAGGAGTTACAGTTTCTGAGTCCACAACATTTGGCTCGCATGGAGAGCTTTGGACACTGGCAGTGGACTGTCAGGGCACTCAAATACTCTTCTTGTTCTGGTGTATCACCAGTCTGACCTAATCCATCATTTTCCTCCCTGAAAGCTCAAACAGTTCAACCATGCACAATGATTCCATTTCATCTGATCTGATGCTTTGCACTTCACTTTCTGGGAGCATTGGTTCAGGGACGAAGCTGGGGCTTGGACAGTCCAGAAGGCCCAGCTTCATCTCCAGTATTGACTAGGGATTGCCCTAAACAATTGACTCAGTTCGTAAGAAGGATAGTATTCAAAGTCGTCCTCACTTTCTTCCGATATGGACTGACAGTCATGCTCAACTGGGACTTGTGGAGGGAACACTTTAACTTTGCTTCTGTAGGTGCAGACTTTCTTGATCTTTTCTTAGCAGCAGCTCTAGTCACTGGTCCAGAGGGGCATCTTCTAGGGCTCAGACTCAATTAAGATTTGTCCAATGGGCAGTAAATGATTTCTGTGCATTGTTTTACATCTTTTGAATTATTCTCTGGCCTTACTTTGTACACTGGCAGATCATCTAGTTTGCCCACTACAATGTGAGGAGATGGTGCCATCTGTCAGCAATCTTGTGCTTGCCATGCAGTCCCAGATTTCTTAGCAATACCGATCTCCTCCTGGAGTTCCTGTGCTTTCACCTTTTATCATACCTTTCTTTGTTGGCCAGATTTCTTTTGGCAGCCATGGTTTGAGCCAGTTGGTACGCATGAGTTAGCTGGGCCTTTAACTTTGCACATACTGTAAATAGTTGTCAGCTTGAACCCCATCAGGAGAGACCCCAAAACACACATCTACTGGTAGTCGAGCTTCTCTCCAAACATCAGGCGGTAGGGGGAGAATCCAGTGGCATCACTTTTGGTGCAGTTATAAGCATGTACTAGGGTGCTAATTTGTTGGCTCCATCTAGGCTTGTCCTTGGGTGCAGGGTGCCTAGCATATCTAGCAAAGTCGTTGAAACGCTCAGGCTGTGGGTCCCCTGGGGTGGTAAGGAGTGGTTCTGGACTTTCGCTCCCCACAGAGAAAGCATCTTTGATCAGACGACTCTCAAAGTCTCTCCTGATCAGAATGGATTCTTTGTGGAGCCCCATAGTGAACAAAAAGTTTTCTACAAGTACTTTGGCACAGTGGATGCTTTCTGGTCTTGGTGGGAAAGCTTGGGCATATCTCGTGAAATGGTCAGTGACCACCAGCATTACTGATATTTCTTTGATCTGACTCCAAACTCAGAAAATCAATACAGACCAGCTCCATGGGTGGCACTGGTGGTGATGTTACTAAGGGGGCAGCCTCTGGGGCAAAGCTTCCTCTGTAAGCAGCTACTGATAAGTTCGAATGTGTTGCTCCACATCAGCCCCCATCTTAGGCCAATAGAATCTGGATCTCACCAAGTCAAGTGTTCTGTCTATACCAAGGTGCCTCATGTGGTTGTGCAAGAACTCAGTACTGAGTCTCAAGGCAGTAGGGCAGCACTAGTTGTTGTTTGTCTACTTGTCCCCTCTGTCTACTGTTTCTGTATAACAGTTTATTGATCAGTTTCAACTTAGGACCATCTTTGTATAACAGTGCAGTTCTCAAATCAGTGGAGCGAATTTGACACATCTTTTCCTGCATAGAGGGCTTCTAAAGCTGCTTTGATCATGGGATCGCGATTGAGCCCGTGAATACTGTCATTGTCCAGCTGAGGCAGTGCACCAATGTCTATTGCAGAAAAGTGGCAATAAGCAGCAGGTATGCAATTCTCAGAGGGTCCCAAGCAATCCATCATGCAGTCCACTGCGTCGCGTGGACATTTGTTCCTCGCTGTCAAACTTCCGGCAGAGTGCCCGAATGCTCAGGTTCTGCCAGTCGGACCCAATCATTCTGGGGAACAGGCCTGGGAGAGAGCATCAGCATCTATGTGGTTCAGACCTGCTCGGTATTCGAGAGCATAGTCATATAGATAATGCAGAAAGCCAATTATGGCCAGTGGCATCCAACTTAGCTGAGGTCTGCACATAGGTCAAAGGATTATTGTCAGTTTTACTAGTATTTTAGCCCATACAAGTACTCATGGAATTGGTCAACAATAGCCTACTTCAAAGCTAGGAACTCTAACTTATGTACAGGATAGTTCTTTTCGGATGGGGTCAGGCTTCTACTGGCAAAGGCCACTGGTCTCAGGCCATTCTCGTGCTCTTGGTACAACACAGCCCCCAACCCTGCAAGCTAGCATCAGTGTGCAGGACATAAGGTTTTCTTGGATCGGCATAGGCCAGCACTGGAGCATTAAGTCGATATATGATCTCATGAAAAGCAGTCTCACAATCAGGAGTTCAGCGAGACCAAATACTTCACTCGGATGAAAATACACTCTTTCAGTCTTGAGGGACGTCTGACTTTTTGGTATTTTGTGGGTTGGGGATACCTTTGAGTAAGGTTAAGAAAGGCGGATCACTCTTGAATAGTCCTTGATGAGCGCCGATAATAACACAGAATCCAGGAATCTTGCAGTTCTTTTAGATTTTTGGGCTGTGGCCAGTGGTCAAGGCCTCAACTTTACTTGGGTGCGTCTCTATTCCTCGAGGATACTATGTGTCCCATATACTTACTGATGTTTGAAAGAATTGACACTTATCAATGGACAGTTTAAGGCCAAGTCCTCCAGTCGGTCCAATACCTTAAATAATCTGCTCTCATGTTCCTCCAGTGAGCTGCCAAACACAATAACATCATCTAGGTATACCAGGCACTCTAGTAAGTTCATGTCCCCACTGCACACTCCATCAATCATGGGAAAAGTGGCTGGGGCACCTGAAATCCCTTGAGGCATCCTCATGAATTCATAGAAGAAGCCGGACAGATAAAGGCCGCCTTCTCACGGTCTTCTGGGGCCATCGGGATCTGGTAGTACCCACTGCAGAGATCCAGCACAGAGAACCACTTGCTCCGTTTAGGCAGTCCAAAGCATCCTGAATGCGGGCATTGTGTACTGATCAGGGATAGTCCGCGGTTTAAGATGCGATAATCCACACACATCCTTACTGTTCCATTCTTTTCCTCACTACCACAATGGGGAAGCATAAGGGCTTCTGGATTCTTGCATTACACCAAGCAGCTAACATCTCTTGCAGATGCCGTCTCACATCATCTATGTCAGCAGGTGCCAGGCGCGAGACCTCTCCGCGAAATGGTCTTTCGTCATGCAGCCGGATATTGTGCTCAGCTCCTTGCACGCATCCTACATCCCATTCCTTTAAAGAAAACACCTGGTCTCTCTGGGCAAGCTTCTCACTGATCCTCACTTTCCATTCATCTGGCAGCGGAGTCGCCAAAATCAAACAAGTCAGGCGTCACTCTGTCATTCTTCCTTGAACTCTTGCTGCTGGGTAGCACTGCAAGTGTCTGCACAATGCACATTAGCCAGGATGCAACCTCTATTTACTCAATGTCTCTTTCAGACACATTATGAACTTGGACCATTACCCTTCTGGCATAAGCATGGGCTCTAGCGGCAAAATACTAGCTTGACCAGCAGTCCCTCTGGCAATTTTCCATCGCCTGGTGCATCCAACATTATTTATTCTTAACATCCTTTCTGATACGGACCTCTCCTGTAAGGTACACTGGGCATTTGGCGCCAGGATCAGAGACTCAGGATCCTCTTCCATACAATTCCGACCGTTCCTCTGGTTCTGTTTTTTCAGCGTCTCTCTGTGCCTCATAGGCCTCTCTTAATTAAAGCGGAACTTTAAAGCTCTACTAGTCTTTGACCCCTGTTTTTCATAACACAACTGTGCCAGCCTTCCAACATATGAGCATTTGTTCCAATCAACAAAGGGACACATCAGTCCAGTGGGGGGGACACACTCAAGGCTAGGGTCTCTACTTGTTCGGCCACTCCAGCCACGGAGGTGGGGGAAAGATACCAAATTCGATATTCCCGAATAGGTAGGCCTTCACTTAACCCCATACATGCAGTCCTTCTAATGGTTGTAAGGGTACGTCTGACAAATGCTTCGATACCAGTCCTGGAACATAATTGTCACTTGGGGCCACTGTCTAATACAGCTCTTGTAGACACTCCATTCACCTTTACAGTGGTCTCCATGGAGGGACCCACTATTCTGGACCAGTCTGAGAGGCGATAGTGGGGCCTGGGCAACTGACCTTGCCACAAAAGGAGCGTGAGTTAGCATTTTGGTGCCCTCACTGGGATCATTTCGTGCACCTCTTAACCACTGATTTGTTCTCCGAGCTCTCCTTGTAGCCTATATGCAACTTTGTCAGTGTCTTTTGGGGACCGGCATTTGCCTTCATGCCCATCTTTCCCACAATTATAGCAAAACATACTTTCTGGAGTTTGAGCTGGCCGAGGCACCACACGGAGCCAGGGCGGGTATTACTAACTGGAAACTCTTGGTGCCATCTCTGTCTGCGCGTGATAAGCATTTGGAGACATCGTCAGTTTCTCCACTTCCATGGTCAAGGAATCGAGTTCGAGCTGTTATCAGCAGGAGATACATGGGTGGGTACCCCACCCCATAGCAGATGCAGTCGGATATAGGTCAGGGCCACGTACTTGCAGGCGTGGCCTTCATAAAGGACTGTTTTTAATTCGGATCTCTCTCAACAGTTCGCCCCATTGTGACATATCTTTTTCCTTGTCAGAGCACTCATTGACTGTCAACCTCTGCCCCTGAACTTCACTTGATGGGTCACCCTCAGTCACTCAGTCGTAGCTACAGCTGTTGGTGCAGGTCCCTCCCGAGTCGCCTTTCTCAACTCCTCGATTTCTCTCATTAACTCATCATAGGAGGGTGGGATTCCAGTCGATTTGCCAGGCGAATTGAAGCAACAGCAGTTCTGAGAAGGGGCAGACTTAAGGATTCTGTCCAGTCTGGTTGGTCCAGTTCAATCGCTGGCAAACTACCCTTTCTGAGGCATTCTTGCAACATTTTTCCAGCCGAGAGACATACACAGACAACTCCCTTGGTACTGTTGTGCATTTCTTACTCTCCACCATAGGTCCTCATCAGAATCTGGGCTCCCATACACATTCTCCAAGGCCTCAAGATAGGCCTGTGCAGTCGCTTCAGGGTTACTGGCCCGTTTAGCACGGATGGTAGCCAGGCAGGACCTCGGAGGCTCTCACTAACCCTCTTTCGCCTTCCGAGCATTGCCATTCTAGCACTTGGGGCAACATAGTCTATCCAGGTCTCCCAGTCATCCTCCCTTGGGGGTGGGGAGGGTGCCAGAGAAGATCCTCAACCTTCGTAAGAGTCGTGACTAATGGCAGGTGCAGAAATAGGAGTCTGCATTGGTTCAGCCACCATTACGGGCACTGGAGCGGAGAGGGTGTTGGGGAGGAACACCCCAGGTGGCAAGAATAGTTTCTTCAAGTCCTCCACAGTTTTCCTTCTCCCAGCAACCATTTAGCAAATTTCTCCTCAAAAGTTTTAGATAGTGGTGGGGCTGATTCCCCCGGTCTTTACTGTCCTTAGTTATCACTCCAAGCAGTGAGGGCCCTCTGGGGTAATGGTCTGTGGCACTTTGGAGCTATCTATGGGATCCTTAAACTCTACTAGGGCCAGGAAAGTGTGGGTGAGCAGATTAGCATGCCGACCCACCACCACAGGGTTTTGTAAACCTTCCACCTTGGAAAGTACTCCTGCACAGTGTCCGTATTGATACCCAGGGGATGTCCAGGATAAGCATAGCATTTGGGGTCGATCTCCTCCCCAGTACACCACTCCACCAGCCGGTGCACAGCCACTTCTGTCGGGGTACCCATTCTTTTTTCTTAACAGTGGTTCGTAAATATGGCCACTAGAGGACACACAATCCCAGCGGTGAGCCTCCAAGATGTAACCCCTATATGGCGCTATCCCAGGGGCTACTACCCCTGCCTGATTTGCCACTAACAGGTTGAGGGGCCTGGATCCAATGGTGGGTGCCTCCACCCAGAGGTCAGGGTTTGCAGTAGTTAAACTAACTTGGTCACAGCCCTCTGGGACACTGCAACCCCCCTTTCTTCCCACTAGTGGCCCACAATATATCAAATTACCTTCACAGTATACACTTACCCCCAGCACTGGTTCCGCACTGGGACCTCCTGTGAAATGAGATACAGTGCAACAATCACAGTACAGTACTTTAACATAGACAAATACTTTAGGTAGTATAACTTTGCTGAAACAAGCAGCTCTGATTTATTTAGGGGATATAACAAGGACAGGGGAAATCAGGTTAATTAGCTTATCACTCTAATAATCTACCTATGGCTCTGTGCACAGGCCTATCCCTATCAGTTACTGTCCCTGGGTACCCAAGCCCTAGTGGCTAGTCCAAACCGTGGCAGCTGGTAGGGGCCCTTTCACACAGAGAAAAGGAAAATTAAACAGACAGCAGTACAGTAATTCCATTTGGATTTAATGTGGCAATTCAACAGGGAGCGACCCTGAATTAGTACTCACGACCTCCAAATAAGATAGGGTCCTTCAATATCAGCAGGGCTACTCTTGAGCTCAAAGAGACTTCACACATTTATATGGTAAAAAAGAAAGTACTATACCAGGCAGGCTGCTTCTCTATCCCGATCGCAATTACTGCAATACCCGGAGAACACACAGCAGATTCAGTTCCTGACAGACCGAGTGCAATTCTACAATTTCTCCAGTCTTCTACAGGGTGAGCCTGGTTTCTACTCTTCAGAGATCCTTTGATTCTTTTCACAGGGCGGATTCAGTCCTAACAAGCAGTTACAAGCTGCAGACCGGAACTCTGGGCCTTACACGCTTTTTGACTAAAACTGTGCACTGAAGGAGCACAGGGTTTCTTCCTTCTTCACTGCCAGATCTCAACTGAAACTCCAACCGACAAAACCGGCACTTCCTTTGAGTTCCTCCCAGTTCTTGACTGGATTGGCTGTCACCAATAGACTGCTGCTGTTGGTCCAAAAGGCGCTGAAGTCTAAACTACATCTCCCAGAGTCACTGCCCATACAATCCTCTTGTGGCTGGCTCAGATTATGAGTCCAAGTTCTGATTCGTCCAAGGCACCATTTTAGAGCTAGCTTACCCCACACTGATTGGTCCAGTTCAGCAGTTCAAAACCAGAATGGGGAGCTAGGCAGACACTGTTCTGACTGCAAAAGAAAGCAGGTTAGACAAACTGTAATTTCATTATCACTCTAAATGGTTTCTGGCAAACAGTTACATCTTTCAGATAGGTTCCCTTTGCACTCCTAGTGACTGCAAAATGGAGTGAATTGGACAGCAGCTTGAGTGGTACTCAATCAAAGAAACACACAGTCCCCCATACAACTAATTATGTCTGCAAGCAGACAGCTCTTAAAGAGACAGTACCAGAGGTTCTAAAAACACTCACTGATAAATGGCTTAAACGCCAAACACCATTCAGGCTTGGAGCATTCAAGCAAGCTCCTGGAAGTCTTTTGGGAACCCCCATTTGCAGGGGGGTTACATAAGGATGGACAGGAGGGTAAAGGTGAGGGAGGAAATAGTGATGTATATTAATAGGGCAATGAAATGTATTGATTTTGCATTGAATTATATTTATTGCAGCTATCCATTGAATTATCATTAGGGCTCTATATTGTATTGTTTTATGCTTGTTTTTAAAATAAGACTTGTTAAAGAGAATTTTTTTAATTTTGTCTTTCTTTGTACTATTTATTATTTAAAATGTAAGGATGTTAAAATATATTAAAGACAATGCTGTTTTTGTATGCAATAAACTTGAACTGAACTGAATTTTCTCTAGATCTGTAGTATGCAAGTAGCTAAGAAAAAGCTCACATTCAGGTGACAAATTCACTCTCCTACAAGCGTATGCATGACTCTGTCTTTTTCTCTCTCTCACTTTCACCCCCTCCCGCCAAAAAATAAAAATACAACCCAACTGTAATATGCCAGTAACTAACTAAGAAAAATGTAACATTCAAGTAACATAAAACTCACTTTCCTGCTCTCTAAATCCTGAATCACCCTCGCTTGCTGCCTTCCTTAAAAAAATAGCTTGAATCTTACAACTGTGGTATACATATTTTCCACAGGGATCTCTTCATAATTTCTACTTGCATTTTTGTTCTAAGCCAGTCCTCAAACACTTTCACAGCCCATGCTGTGCTCTTCTGTGTATTTCTTTCATCTTTCTTTTTCTCCAGAATATCCAGTTCAGTGCTATCCAGCTTTACATGCCTTATTCCCCCAGTTTCGGCACATTCCTGTTTGATTTCAGTTTCAGCACATTCCTGTTTGATTTCAATTTCAGCACATTCCTGTTTGATTTCAATTTCAGCACATTCAGCTTTCATTTCCATTTTGATACTGTTGGGAGAGGGCCATCTAGTGACTAACATTTCCAAATAGACTGAAATTCACTTACATTGTATTGTAGGACTGCTGCTTGCTCTCCTGCTTACAGATGTGCTTTCAGGTGCCTCACTCTTTCATCTGACCGCACCTAGGGCATTCCTCTGTTTACTGTCTTGTGGAGGGATACTGAAGGGACATTGCACAAGGGATTTTCTGTCAGTGAAGTAGTTCTGGCACAATAACTGTTGATTAAATAGTGAATTTAATCAAAGGTCACTTGATATTCTCTGACCAATCAGGTTGCCTCATTTTTTCAACTCATGTTATAAAGTTCCATGTTTGTTACATTGAAGAACACGGCAAAATTAATAACAGAGCAGTTAGCAGTAATTGATCAAACTTTATTCAGGTAGGGTATTTGGATATAAAACTCACTTGCAACATAAGTTAAAGCAGCAGTATTTGCCAGTCTTTCCTCTTGAGCTCCTCTGACTCAGAACATACAAGGACAAAATTCTGCAGCTAGAAAATTATGGATTTTGAAAAGCCTGTTCCGTTTACAGATTATGTAAAGCAGTGTTTTTCAACGGGGCATCCGCGGCCCACATGAAGTCCCCGGAACACACTGAGTAATTGAAATTGCGGTAAATGATTTTTTCACCTAGGACAGTGTAACTGCAATATAACCATGACAAGCTGCAACCTTGGAACACTGTTTTGCACCTTTTAGCTCTGTAACCTCCTTTAACACTACAGTGCTTCACTAACAGAGTGTTAATTACATACATTAGTAACTAATTAGTCCCTCCCAATTTGCAGCTAGTGACCCTCGAGTTGTGTAATCACATAGTTTGCAAATCACGAGTTATGTACTCAGTGTCAGGCTTGTTAATAGCCACTTACTCCCCCTGGGAACAATTTAATGTCCTGGCCTTGAATCTCCAGTGGATAAATCACTCTTGCAGCGTTAATGAGGATATCCCATATTTCTGTCCCGATGGTCTTCAGGACAATGGTTCATGACTGATTTGTGTCTGCAGGCCACACATGTGAGGTAATCCTGTAGGCCTATCTCAGTTCCGTCCATTCAGAATCCTCCGGGAGTTGAAAAATTCTCCGCCATCCACATCTTCAGGTAGGCAAGAAGATTGATCCCTTCTACGCCCTCTAGCATACCGATTATGTGGATATTTCCTGCCCTCATAGTGTTCTCCACCGCTTCCAGTCTACCCTGAAGCTGTTGATTTTCCTTCGTGATAAGGGCTGCAGTGGTCTGCTCCATGAGGGATCTTTTCTCAGCTTATGCCACAGAGGAGGTCAGAGAGGTAATGGCTGCATCATGAGTTTCAAGTTTGGTGAGGGTTTTTTCAATTTTAGCCTCCATGGCCCTCACTGATTCTAGGATGGTCTGCCACGGGGCGGGGGAGGGGTCATTTGGAGATGAAACTGCAGCAAGGCTAAGTGACGCCACTCCCCTACTCGATTGGTGCCGTGGTGCAGTATACTTCTGACCTCCAGAGGTTTGTTGCTGTGTATTTTTTGTGTGCCCCAAGGCAAGTTTGGTGTCGCTCGATAGCTGAGAAGCTGAGGTAGCTGCTGGTCCCCCTGGTTTTGCAACATAGTGCCTGAAAAATGTTGTTTCTTATGGCTAAAAGGAGCTAGAAGTGCAGAGCTATAGAGAAGGTGTCCTGCCTAGAAGCTGGCTCTCTGGTGCCCCTCATTCTTCAGTGTGTTAATGTTATAATGAATGTTCTAGAGACTTTGATATGTTGTTCTGTCTACACAATCTGGCAGAATCCTTCTCCTTTAAGATGTGCTGGAAAGTCTGAAAGCTAGCACCTACCACCCACCTGGGTGGTATATCCCACTCCTCTGCCCCATGTCACCAGATCTTCCTTTTCACTGGAAGGAGCAGGTTCCTTCCATTGCTCTCCCACGTTGTAGGCCCTAGCACTTTCTAAAACTCTTTTAGTTTGCTCCCCACCTTTAAAACCATTTTGTTTTTTCATCTTTGAGTTTGCTCATCAACCCGTTCAGCCATGGATGATAAGTCCACGCCCATTTCCACCTGTGCCCATGTGGGCAGAAGAACTTGCGCACCGACCCCCATGCCATGTGCGTCTACTGCCTGGGCCACAAGCATGATATCCAGGCCTGCGACTTTTGTCGATCATTCCACCCGATGGTCCTCGAAGACAGTCTCACCTGCCTCAGGTTGGGCCATCTGGAAAAATGGTGTCTGCTGGTCAAGTCTAAGGATGCCAGATGGGTGGTCTCCATGGCTGTGGGGACCACTGATCAGCCCAAATAGCTTGCGGCATTTGAGGAGAAGGTGGCTTGGGTCCGCCACTCACCCCTCTTCGGCTTCTGCCTTTGTGCCGCTTCAGTTGGGCTCCACTTTCACAGGCTCCTTCAAGGAGGTGTGCTAGTCCCTGTTGACCAAGGCTCAGGGGCTGTCTGAGAAGCACAGCTCCAAATCTCAAAAAGAGAAGGAGTAGAAAAAAAAGACTCAACGTCATCAGCCATGGCACTGGGAGCATTCTCGGACAAGAGCCTCAGATTCTCATGACTCTCCAGTTTTGACTACAGTGAAAACAGAGCACTGGCTTTACAAGGACCCCATCGGGTCAGTTGGTCAAGACGCCAGCTGCTGATGCAGCTGAGATCTTTCTTGACTATACTGACCAGTTGTCATCTGAAGAGGGCGACAAATCTCTTTTCACAACTCTGAACCTGCCAGTGACCGTGGAAGGGGCTGATCAGCCTCCTTATCAAAACCCTTTGGTCACCGACCCTGACCTGGAGGAGCCCTGGCAGTCACCGGCTCCTTCCGAGACCCACCATCAGTCCCCCTGGCAGCTGAGGTTGAGGTCTTGGTTGTCATCTAGTGGGTCGAGCAGTTTATTTATTTATTGAAGATATTGGATTTACAACCTTTGAGTCAGGGACTCATTTACAAAGGCTCCACGTTAGAGTACGAAACAGATCAGTAACAAGCAGTATACAATATCACAATGAGGAAAAAAAAAACAGGGTATGAACAGTACAGTCAAGCCTATACAATTGGGTAGCTATACAAGTCCGGATAAGGAACTTGTAATTGTCAATGAGCAGTAAAAAGAATCGGATGGTGAAGCCTATGCAATTAAGTAGCTAGATAGGTCCAACTAAGGAGCTTGTAATTACAATGGTGCGAGCAGTCGGGATACCAGCATTGTCAACAACACAGTCATTACATTAACAGCAGTAGAATAAAAGAACTTTAGCCCAGGTTCTCTCTGTGTGGTATAGGTGATAAAGAAAGTTTAGATGCAAGTTTATAAGCACCAGCTGGCAATCTCAATCCCCGCTCCATCACTGAGGCAGGACTGGGCAGGTCTGGTAATGGCCCTGTGGCCAGGTATTGGTGGTGCTAAGCAGCAGCCCATACTTAGCTGGTGCATTGGCAGTGGCGGGTGGAGAGTATGTGGTCTTTGAGGCCTATTTTGAAGGGGCCTAGTCTGGAGATAGAGGTAATGGCCGGAGGGAGTTCATTGTAACAAGACAGTGCTCTGTAGGAAAATCACCTTTGGGCTGGAGAGCTTGTGACCCTGGGAACAGCCCACATCAGTTTATCTGCCTAGTGGGTGTTTGCTGAGGTATAAGCAGTGCGGAGGGAGGCAGAAACTCCAGTGGGGGTAAGGCCTAGTTGAATTTTTTTTAATGAGGAGACATGTTTGATATTGTACTCTTTTGTCTAGGGTGAGAAGATTTGTTAGGGCATACAGGGTGCAGCTGTAGGTACGCTTATCTATGCCAGCAAGGAGCCTACAGGCTTTGTTGATGGCTAGGTGGATTTTATTTAAAGCAGTGTGGTCAGCGGCAGAGTAGATGGTTAGCCCATAATCTACAAGAGAGAGAACAGAGGAAGTAACAGCAAGGTTAAGGGCCTTTGGCAGTAGGCAGATTTTGTGCTGATACAGTAGTTCTGTGCGTATATTACGTAGAAACATAGACTTTGATGGCAGATAAGGACCACTTGGCCCACCCAGTCTGCCCATTTCCCTACCTATTGAATATGCTGCAGATTCTAGTTAACCAACAGCCTACTTCCTGCAACCCCCCCACTATAATTGCCTTATGTCTGTCCAATGCATGTTTGAATTCCCCCACTATTTTAGACCCCACAACCTCTCCAGGAAGGCGGTTCCATGCGTCCACCACTCTCTCCATGAAAAAAAATGTCCTCACATTACCCCTAGCCATCCCCTCTATCTTTAAATTGTGCCCCTTGTTCTTACACATCTCTTTTCTGAAAGATGCTACCTCCTAGACTTTATTGATTCCTTTGAGGTACTTAAATGTTTCTATCATGTCCCCCTTTCATCAAGGGTATACATATTAAGCTCTCTCAGTCTCTCTTCATATGGTTTCTGATGTAGACCCTACACCATTTTAGTTGCCTTCCTCTGGACTGCTTCCATCCTGTCTATGTTCTTTCGTAGATGAGGTCTCCAAAACTGCACGCAGTACTCCAGATGGGGTATCACCAACTGTCTGTACAGAGGGATAACCACTTCCCTTTTTCTACTTGTGATGCCCCTCCCTATGCATCCCAGTATCCCCTTGGCTCTCCTTACCGACTTCTCACATTGCTTACCCACCTTTAGGTCATCTGATATGACTACCCCTAGGTCCCTTTCCATTAGTGTTGTTGTGAGTACGTCCCCTGCTATTGTGTACTCTTCTCCTGGATTTTTATTTCCCAGGTACATTACTTTGCACTTCTTTGCATTGAATCTAAGTTGCCATATGTCTGACCATTCCTCCAACCTTGCCAAGTCCCTTCTCATCCTTTCTACCCCACCTTGTGTATCAACTCTGTTACAGATCTATGTGTCATCTGCAAAGAGGCATACCTTTCCTTCCAGACCCTCTGCCGTGTCACCTGTAAAGACGTTAAAGAGGACTGGACCCAGTACTGAGCCCTGAGGTACTCCACTAGTAACCCCCCTTTCTTCGGAATGTGTTCCATTCACTATTACCTTCTGTGTCCTGTTGTGCACCCAGTTTTCTACCCAGGCAACCACCCTGGGACCCACTCCCAGGCTGCCTAACTTGATTATTAATCTTTTGTGCGGGACTGTGTCAAATGCCTTGCTAAAGTCTAGGTAGGCCATATCCACAGCCCCTCCCTGGTCTATTACTTTGGTCACCCAGTCAAAGAAAGATTACTGATATGTGGGTGGAATGAGAGGTTGGGATCAAAAGCAAGGCCCAGGTATTTGTAGGTATAGACCTGTTCCAGTGGGAGGAGGGCTTTGGAAAAGATTGTTAGCTGGGCATCGTAGTCCTTGCTCTGTCAGTGGACAAAGAGCATTGACTTAGTCTTTTTTACATTGACCACCAGTCTGTGGTCAGTGAACCAGTTTTTGACATGGTTGAAGGCAAGTTGTAGGGAGGACTGAAGGACTGTGGGATCTGAGTGGGAGGCAAACAGTACTGTGTCATCTGTGTAGAGCAGAAGATTACATGGGCAGGATTTAAGCAGGGTGTTCAGGAAGATGCTGAATAATAATGGTCCAAGGATGGAGCCCTGGGGGACCCCCGAGTGGACTGGCAGAGTAGATGAGAGAGTGCTGTTTATCTTCACACATTGGGACCTATTTGTGAGGCAACTTGTAAACCACGTGATGGGTCCAGGGGACAGACCGGTGAGGCAAAGAGTATTTAGGAGCAAGGTGTGGGAGACAGTATCAAAAGCTTTCAACAGGTCTATGAATACAGCTCCTGCTAGGGGTTTCTAATCTAGGGCATTGTGCAGTGAGTTGGAGAACTCTGTGAGGGCGGTTGTTGTGCTGTGTCCAGCTCTAAAGCCATGTTGTTCCCTACATAGTATGTTGTGCGCAAGCAAGTAGTCTGTGAGTTGGGTGGAAACGTTTTTTTCCAGGGCTTTTGAGAGGGGAAGGAGAATGGAGATGGGACAGTAATTATTGGGTAAGGTGGGGTCCCCACTCTTCAGTATTGGGGTGATAGTGGCCATCTTCCAGTCGGTTGGAAATTGCCCTAGGCATAGAGAGAGGTTAAGGAGATTGGTCAGGGGGGAGAGCACCGAGTCTAGTACCAATTTAAGGATTTTCATGTCAAAGGAGTCTTTGCAGTAGTTTGAACCCCCGAGGGCATTTGCAAGGTATGACCTCGCATCACTCATTGTAATAACCCTGAGGTAGAAGGGGGTAGGTATTACTTGTCTCAGGGGTGGGATCGAAGAAGTTGTTTGGAAGAACTGCACTTAGATCAGAGAATGCAGCGTTTAGGCAAGTGGTGATGGTAAGTGGGTCCAAGGTAGTATTATTGTTGACGATTAGCATGGAGGGGGTGGCAGCCTGGAGTTTCCATTCAGTTCCTTTAGGTTGTCCCAGAACAACCTAGCATTCCGCCAGGAGGAGGCAAGGGTGGATTTATAGTAGTTAGATTTGGCCATCCTAATAGCCCAGGTGTACTTGTTGCGAGCCACCTTGTAGGCAAGCCTGTCCGCCTGTACACCAGAGGCAACTGCTTTGTGCCAGATATTGTCACAGTTCTTTAGTTGCTGAAGCAGTGCTGGTGAGACCCAGGGGGCATTACGTCTTTTGTTCAAGTTCAAGTTTATTGCAGGAAAACTCCATTGAGCAAGCTCATTCACAAGGAGGTCCTGAGACATAAACACTTAAAATACAAACATAGATAGGTAATAACAGTATATACATGAAATGCACGTTACATGATACAGGCTGGATATACATACAAGGGTACCACATAGGGTGACCGCAGATGGTAAACATTAATATGACACAGGAAGCGAATTTACAGGTTGCATACTGATAAATGAAACATGATGACTGGTGTGTAATACATATATTTTGGCAGCTAGAACAAACAACAGACTACAACTGATATGGGGGGAGGATGATTTGATAGAGTAGCAGTATGCTGTAAGCATAGATAAAGCCAGGAGTAGAAGGAAGGAAAGCAGTTAATATGACAAAGCAATTATACCTTACCAGTGGATAAATATGGCACACATGGGGAAGGAAGAGACTTAATGACAGTTACAGGTGTCTTTATTTTGGCTGAACTTAGCGATTTGTAGAAGTTTTTGAAACTGTGCTAGTTAGTTTCAATACGGTTTGTAATTGGTTCCAAAATGGAGGAAGGGCATATGCAGTAGCATGTTTACCAAAGGAGGTCCGCGTCCTTGGTATGTCAAGCATAATAAAGTCAGATTTTCTTAACGAGTATGCACTATGTGAGATACTAATAAGGGAAGAGAGATAGCTTGGCAATTTCTGCAGGAGCAGTTTAGAGTCCATAGCCCAGCATGGAGCAGGCGTCTAGTAGTAAGGGATGTCAGCAACAGCTGCATATAGAGTCACAGTGATGCAGGCAGTGAGGGTTGGTAATGAACCGTACCTTGCGATGATAAAGGATATCCAGTTTACTTAGATTTGCAAGAGTGGTGGAGGAATAGATTACATCGCCATAGTCAGTAGGGGAGAAAAGTGGCCTGTACAAGCTTGTTTCGAGTTTCAAGGGGGAAAAGGGGCCTATTTCTGTAGAAGAAACCTAGCCTAGCTTTTAACCTTCTAGAGACATCTTCGACGTGGTCATTGAAAGATAATTTATTGTCAATCCAGATACCCAGATATTTAAATTTGGTTACAACTTCCAGAGGCTCGTTTAGCGTGGTGACAATGAAGTCTTGGGCAAGGGTATTGGGGGGGCCTGTGACAGCACTGCGGAAGAATATCATCGCTTTAGTCATCTTAGCATTGAGCAGAAGTTTTGCCTTTATTAGATTATGCTCAAGTTGTGCGAGGTCCACTTGAAGCACTCCCTTGACTTCAGATAACGATGAGCCAGAAGTATACAACACAGTATCATCCGCAAAAAAAGTGCAGATTGGACGTAGATATGTTAGCATCTAAGTCATTAATGTACAAAGAAAACAACATAGGGCCTAAGATGGATCCTTGGGGGACTCCTGTTGCAACTGGCAAGGCAGCAGAAAAAAAGCCTTCCGGCTTTACTTTTTGGGATCTTCCAGTTAGGTAGCTAGAGAACCACTGGGTGGTATGGTATGTGGCACCCAACTTTGCAAGGCAATTGACTAATAGTTTATGATCAACAGTATCAAAAGCTTTGCTGAGGTCCAAAAGACTGCACAGTTACCTTCTTAGCATCTATAGCACAGATCCAATCATTGGTTATTTTTGCTAGTGCAGTGATTTGTGCTATGATTAGCCCGGAGCCGGATTGAGCTGGGTTAATGAGAGAGAAGGTTTCAAGTGAGAGTTTAACTGAATATGGATCAGTTTTTCGAGAACTTTAGAAAGGATAGGCAATATGGAGATAGAGCCTATAGTGGATTTACATTGCATGGGTCACCAGATTTAAATAGAGGAGGATATGTGCTGATTTCCAGCAGGGCGGCACAGTAGCAGATGTAATGGAAAGATTGAAGATGTGAAGAATTGGGGCAGTGAGATGGGTGTAGCCTGACCTTAGGAAAAAGGGTTCCAAGCCATCGTCCCCTTCGCTTTTTTTGGTGTTAAGAAGAGAATCTTCTACTTCTTTATAAGTTATCTCGCGCAATTGGAAGGGGCTGGGTGCAGGACTAGATGTAGGGAGGGTATGCTGGCTCACCGCAGCACCAGCATAAGGTGGCGAGTCAAAAGCTAATCCAGCTATGGCAAAGTGGGAGTTAAGTTCCTCCAGGATTAGGGACTTGTTTTCCAGATCTTGCCACTGCAACTATCTTTGTTGGGACAGAGGGGCCATGGGCATCCTTCTATAGCTTTGATAGTCTTCCATATTTTATGAGGGTTACCTTTAGCTTGTTCGAGAGTAGAAATATAATAGCTTTTAGCAGAGCCAAGTTTTTTCACACAGTTATTCCTGGCTGTTCTAAAGGCCTGCCAATCCGAAGATTCTTTGAATGTCTAGCTTTAGCCCAGAGCTTATCTCGAGATATAAGGGCTGCCTTGAAATCCGAGGTGAACCAAGGGTTGCAATTGTTCCGTACCCTTACTTTGATGAAAGGGGCATGCTTATTTATCATTGTAGTTAGTTTGTCATTAAGGATGTAAGCTGCCTTGTTGACATCTTTGGCTAGGTAGAGATCTTGCCATCTGATCATGCCAGGTCAGATAGGAAATTTACTGCGCTGAATTTGCGAAAGGATCTTTTTGTTATAAAGATGGGCTGTGGCCGGGCCTTAATTTGAGATCTTATGCAAGCAACAATACCATGATCGCTCATGTCATTGTGAAACACTGCCGAATTAGATATTTTGTGTGGATGGGTGGTTAGTACCACATCTAGAATGGAACTGTTGGCAGTATTTAGAGTGTTGTTCCTAGTGGGTTCACTGGGTTTTGAATTGAACTTAATGAGGGGGACAAATCTATCACATGCATTGTTGAATGTGTGGGTGAAGTAGTCAAGGGCTTCATCTATGGAAGGGGCGTGGCTGATGAGGGACCAATCACACTGGGCAAGATGTCTCCTTAGTTTAGTGAGGCCTCCAGGTTGAAAACGGCATTGGGTAAAACTGTTTGGTTGGGGTATTTGCCACTGACATGACCAGGTGAAGAGGATGGGGGAGTGATCGCTTGATGAATCTGGGAGTACAGTTAGGTTTGAAATTCTATTTGGGCAAATGGTGAGTAGCAGGTCAATCAGGGGGCTAGATCCATTTCTGTGATTCACCCTGGTTGGCTGGTTAACTAACTGGGCCAGGTCTAGTGCAGAAAGGGTGTCTTTTATAGGGGAGGCCGAGTTCGATAACCAGTTCACATTAAAATCCCCTAAAATAATGTGCTCTGTTTTGGGGGGGAAGCTGGAGATATAGCTCGCAAGGATTGAATAGCTGAGGCTTGGTTTCGTGGTGGGATGTAAGCCACAGTAATGGTTACGTGGGCTCTGGTGGGGTCTGGTGTGATTTTTATTGTCAGGGCTTGTGTCCTGTGATCCAGGGAGGGTGTTGGTAGGTTTTGGCATAGCAGTGAGTCTCAGATGTAAAATGTACACCCCCCTCCCTGTTTGCAATTCTGTCAGCTCTATAAAGGATGAGGCCTGGGAGTGCGACAAAGAAGTCGGGGACCTTCTTTGACAGCCAGGTTTCAGTGAGGGCTAGCACATTGGGTTGTGCTGCAGCATCCAGCAATGTAGTGGCGCTAACTTTTTGGGCAGGCTGCAGATATTCATTGCAGCCATACTTAGCCCATGGTGTGAGGCGCTAGGACTGTGTGAGATGGGGCCCAGATTGGGATGAACATTGCCTGAAATAAGAAGCAGTAGAGCAGAGATTCTGAGGAGGTCTAGAACTCTCTGCTTGCTGGTGTTGACATGATGCTTCTTAACGGAGGTGCTGCCTGAGCAAGGGGTGGTCAGGGAGATGAGGGTAGGGAAGGAGAGGAACTTAATTGGACATGGTGGGTGGTGTTGGGAGGTTATAGGTGGGAGATGAGTGGGGGGAAAGGCAGTTGAGCTACAATGAGTGGGAGGTGGGAGATTAGGTGGGAGCTGATGTTGTGTCAGGGGGGTGCCAGAAAGATGAACCACGGGCAAAGGATTTGGCATTCCCTGGAGGAGGATGACGAAAGCAAGGATTAAAGTAAGCCTTCTAGTGCTGATGTGCTGCAGTCAAGGAGAAATGCCAGGGATTGGGAAGCAGCAAAGAAACTGTCTCTGGTGGCACAGGAATAGAAATATTCAAACAAAAAAGGCGCCAAGCAAACACAAGTCCTAAATGCACCACAGTCCTGCAGCTCCACAGCGTGGCCTGCCTCCGCCAGTGCTGTACCTGATGGTGGTCTTGGGGGAAGACGCCTGCTATCTGGCCCTCGCGACCTCAAAGGACACTCCCTGGGTCCTGAACGAGCTGTGGAAAGTAGAGCAGATAAGAGATTTATATAATCAGAGCTGCAAGGGGAGGAGTTGTCTATAATTTTAGGGCACAGTAGTGTTTTACTTTTATTTTTGTTTTTTGTTCTTCAGGAGCGTTATAAGCCAGCACTACTGTTACCCGTACTATGCATAGTGCACACACTACAGTCCCCGATGTAAAAATACATTAAATAAAGGCCTTTTCTTTAGGAACAGTTGCTAGTAGCTGGCGGTTAGTGTTACAGCTAAGTATCCTATTGGGGATATTAATTTTACAGTCCCCGATGTAACAATACATTAAATAAAGGGTTTTTCTTTAGGAACAGTTGCTAGAAGCAGGCAGTTAGTGTTACAGCTAAGTATCCTATCGGGGATATTAATGTTACGTATAGGTACATTCGATGCAAAGTAAAATTAAATAGAAGGTTCCTTTAATAGGTCCTTAAGGCACATTTGGTAGTGGCTTGTAGCTAGTGCAAACAGTGATGGAATTCCTAGGTAAAATAAACTATCTCCATGCATGGGCCGACAGAAATATTCAAGCAAAAAAGGTGCCAAGCAAACACAAGTCCTAAATGCACCACAGTCCTGCAGCTCCACAGCATGGCCTGCCTGAGCTCAGTGCCATTCCTGATGGTGGTCTCGGGGGTGGGGGAGGGCGCCTGCTATCTGGCCCTTGCGACCTCAAAGGACCCTCTCTGGATCCTGAATGAGCTGTTGGTGGTCTCGGGGGTGGGGGGGGTGCCTGCTATCCGCCTTTGACCCTCAAAGGACCTCTCTGGATCCTGAATGAGCTGATGGTGGTCTCGGGGAGTGCCTGCTATCTGGCCTCGCGACCTCAAAGGACCCTCTCTGGATCCTGAACGAGCTGTTACCGCCATTGGTGCTCCCGCTCTCAACACCATTGGAAGCAGCACTGCCGCTGCTCATCTTTGTCCTTGGCTGAGGAGAGGCTTTGACGCAAGTGCCCTCAGTGCTATGAAGACCTCATGTGGCAACAATTGCTGTTGGCCAGTATGACACCGAGCCCAGTTTCCACTCTGGCCATCACTTGGCTGTCCTGCAAAAGGCTGACACCGACTCCCCTGTGAAGCAGGTCAAGACCGTTCCTCCCAAGTGCACCTGGTCAAAACAGTTGTAATTCGACAGAAGCTGGCCAGTATGCCAATTTTGGTTTAGCCAACACCCAAGAAGCCGCCTTCTAGTGCTTCATCTAAGGAGTGTCAGCCAGTCAAGGGACTTTCCCATTGGCTGTCAGTCACCATTATCCCTGACCATCTGGGGAGGGTTGAAGGTGACTTGGGCAGTTGGTCGCTTTATGCAGACTCCTCAGAGTCAGAGGATTCCTCTCTGCACTCCTGTCCAATTGACATGGAGTCTGTGGGGGATCTAGCGCTCTAGGAAGGGCCTTCTCCTTCATGGGCATCCTCTGCCTCATCTCCGAGTCAACAGTGATGAAAATGGAGCCTGTTCAGAAGCGGGATTACTATCCCCTTACAGAAATTCTACACAAAGGAGTCTCTCCAACATAGGGTTTTCCAGTGGCTGAGGCCATTGTTAGCCCAGCCCTGGAGCTTTGGCAGTGCCCCACATCCTGCCCTGCACCCTCTGTCTGGATGGCCTGCGAGTATGCAGTGCCCACCGGTACCCTCTCTGGTTTTATGGAACACGCCCTCAGCTGAGGGGGTGGAAGCAAATTCTGTATTTTGGTTCATGGGCAATGTAAGGGACATCGACAAGTCACTGAACAAGAAGTCCAAGAAATTGGACCATGAAGCTAAAAACGTCGATGCTGCCTCCTTGCTCAGCCTACAACAGGCAAGTTCTGCCATCTTGATGGCACACTTCTCTCACATCTTCTTGGGCTTCTTTGAGGTGATCCCTCACCTGCCTGAGGACCTCCAGACCATGGTCAAATAGGTCCAAGATCAGGACCGGGCTGTGGCCAAACAGCAGCTTCAAATGGCTCTGTATCTAGGAGATTTTTGTGCCTGCTCAGTGGTGGCAACAGTAGCCATGCTTTGTAGGGTTTAGCTGAGGATCTCGATCTTCATGGCAGACACTCAGCGCAAGCTCATGGATGTTGCTTCCTGGGCAACAACCTGTTTGGGCCCAGTGCGAAGGGTCACTTCCACCACATTGAAAAGTTCAGTACTACCTTGGACTCCGTAACATCTGCACAGAAGGCTCCCAATAGATCCAAGCAGCAGAAGCAAAAGCTTTTCGGTCTTCCACTCCTGAGGCAAAACCATTCCAGCATCAGAGGCGCCTCAGCCAGGCCCTACTCCTTCTCCAATGCTGCTCAGTGACAGGATGGGGGTGCCTTCCCCATTCCCATCATGCCTCCCTTGGGTCCTCCTGGGGGTGGCTGGCTGCACCACTTCACTTCCGCCTGGTCCACTGTTACCACAGACAGATGGGTTCTTGAAGTTGTGAGTCAGGGTCTGCCCCTGGAATTCAAGCAGTACCCTCCAAATTGAGCCCATGCACCATGAGAGGACTTGGTATCTGCAGACAAGTGGTCGGCTCTCTGAGATGACATAGCTCCACTCCTCTGCTAGGAGATCTTGGTTCCAGTCATGGATCCTCTGGAACCCCCAGGGTTTCCCTCCAGGTATTTTCTGGTGCCAGTGTGGAAAGTGGGCTGATGCCCCATTCTAGACCTGCACTACCTGAACCAGTTCTTCAGGTTGCACACCTTCAGAATGGTCATTCTCTCACAAATAATACCATCTCTGGAGCAAGGCATTTGGTTTTGCTGTCTGGATCTTCAGGAATCGTTCTTCCACATCCCGATCCGTCCATCCCATTGAAGGTTCCTCCATGTTCGGGCGGAAGGGACCCTCTACGATTTCCAGGCTATGCCCTTCGACATGTCCTCAGCAGCCAGGATCTTCTCCAGATGCAATACAATGCAGTGGTGGCAGCTTACCTGAAGTGTTCTGGTATACCCCTGCCTAGATGACTGGCAGATCACGGGTTTCTCCAGGCTGGAGGTGGAGTCATCCAGGGATCTGACCCTCTAGACCTGCGCCTCCCTTAGGAGGCAGTATAGCTCAGTGGGTTAAGGCTCTGAACTGCAGATCTGGAGATTTGGGTTTGAATCCCACAGCCGCCTAGGTGTAAACTGTGTGATCCTGAGCAAGTCACTTAACTTCTGTGTGCTCCCAGGTCGCATCTGGAAACAAGCTTTGGCTTAGTGTGCTACTCCTGGTTAAACCATGTTCCCTTAGCTTCTCTTGCCCTGCTGATCAATGTGGCCACTTCAGTACTCATACCCTTGCAGGTGATCAGCTTCATCAGGGCAGAGCACGGCTCCTGGCAAACAGGATGGAGGATCTTTCCTCCTTTGCCAGAACATTTCTGTTTGGGGAATTGCACCCTGCTCAGGACTTCCTGCACCTGCTGAGTTACATGGTGACCTGCATCAGCATGGTCCACTGGGCCTGCAGGAGAATGTGCTTCCGACAGTGGGAGCTGGCAAGCCAGTAGTCACAGCACAAGGGTCACTTCAAGCAGCTGGCCACTGTGACCCAGTAGAGGTGGGACACTCTTCAGTGGTAGCTGGTCCCAGAACAGCTTCGGGAAGGGATCCCATTTGTCTGCCTGGACCTGATGGTCACCCTGATGACCGATGCCTCCCTCATGGGCTGGGGAACCTATCTTGAGGAACACAGAGTCCGCTGCCTTTGGTCTCCAGAGGAGTCCTGGTTTCACATCAACCTGCTGGAGCTAAAAGCTGTCCAGCTGGTGCTGACTGCCTTTGCTCCACACGTCTGGGGTCAGGTGGTGCAAGGCTAGATGGCCAGCACCATGGCTATGTACTGCCACAACAAACAGGTTGGGATGCACTCCCTGCCTCTGTGCAAGGAAGCTCTCCACATGTGGACCCTCATGCACAGCTTTGAGGCAGATCGTCTTGCCATTCATGTGGCAGGAACCTCCAACAAGCTGGCAGATGCCCTCAGCTAGGTGGGTGAGGCATCTCATAAATGGTCACTTCACCCAGAAGTAGTTCACATGCTGTTCTACAGTGTGGCTCCCCTCAGGTGCACCTGTTCGCCTCAAGGGAGAATGCCAAGCTAGGCTGTTTCATTCCTGCCCTCCCCAGCAGGGAATGCTGCAGAGGGATACCTTCACAAGGCTTTAAACCCCCAGGGCTCTTCTGTGCCTTCCCTTCATTAGTCTTGATCCATGTGGTGCTCCTCAGGGACAGGAGGCAAAAGGCATCAGTGATCCTGGTGGCAACAGACTAGCTGTGCTGGTTTTGGAATCCAGATCTACTCAGCCTCAGCAACAGGCTACCGAGACATCTGTCACTCCCCCGGACCTGCTCTCCATCAATCAGGGAAAGGTACTTCATCTGAACCTTCAATCGCTGCACCTGACAGCATGGTTCCTGAGTGGCTAGAGTTCCTGGCTTTGGGTCTCTCCAAAGATGTCCTCACCATTGTGGAGGCATCTTGGAAGGAGTTGACGAGGAAATACTACCCCTAATAATAGAATAGATTCTCCATTTGGTGTCAGTCAAAGGGTTGAACCCTTTGTCCTTCCCAGTCACTAGCATCCTTGACTACCTGTGATCCCTCTGTCAGTTGGGACTTTGCTCAATGACCCTCAAGGTGCACCTGGCAGCCGTCTCTGCTTACAGGGCACAGGATGGTCAGCAGTTGATGGCACATGAGAAGGTGGTCTGGTACTTCTTCAAGGGCCTTGACCACATTTCCGTTCCAGTGTATGAACCAGCACCACCATTGGATGTGCTGCTGTTTTTTTGACAAAGCTTATTGGTAAGCCATTTGAACCTATGCAAAGGTGTGAGATATCTCACCTGTCATGGAAGACCGCCTTCTTGTTGGCTGTCATGCCAGCCAGAAGGATCAGTGAGCCCCAGGCACTTTCGGTGAAGTTTCCTTACCTGGTTTGCCACATGGGACAAGGTTGTCCTCTGCCCCAACCAGAAGTTCCTCCCAAATATTGTGTCAGAATTTCATCTGAACCATGTAATGTCTCTTACAGTGTTTTTTTCCCTGAATCACACCTCAGAGGTCAAATACAGGCTCCATATTCTGGACCTGTGGAAAGCACTTGACTATTATAAGGAGTGCATGGCTGGAGTTCAGGGAGAGCTTCGCCAGCTGTTTGTCACCTATGCTGAAGCTTTACCTGGCAGACCTGCAGCCAAACTGATGATTAGCAGGTGGATCATACAGTACTTATACAGTACTATGACTTGGTGATGAGGGAGTTGGATGGGGGCCATGCTGTGGATGTGCTATACTTGAATTTCAACAGGGCCTTTGATTCAGTGCCCCATGGGAGACTAGGGGTGAAGCTATCTGGGATGGGAGTGGGGACAAAGATGGCATGTAGCCTGTCAAACTGGCAAATGATTAGGCTGCAGGGGGTGGTGGGGTGGGAGTCTCAGAGTTTAGATCTGTGAGGAGCAGGGAGCCACAGGGCTCAGTGCTGGGTCTGGTGCTGTTTGGGTTATTCATCTCAGATATTGCGCAGGGGGTGGTGAGCAGGATTAGCCTGTTTGTGGATGACAACAAAATGGGTGTAGCAGTAGACAATGAAGAGGGATGAGTGCAACTACAGAGAGACTTGACAAAGTTGGAGGAATGGTCAGGGAAGTGGCAGCTAGGGTTCAATGCAAAAAAAATGCAAGCTGTTGCATTTTGGGGCAAGGAACCTATGGAGAGTTTACTGGCTAGGAGGGATGAAGCTGGGGAGCACTGAGGAGGAAAAGGACCTGGGGGTATTTATAACAGCAAGAATGAACAATACTGCCCAATGCAGGAGGGCGGCAACAAAAGAAAACAGGATGCTAGGGTGCATAGCATGCGGATTCACGTCCAGGCAGGGGGAGGTGATGTTTCCGCTCTACAGGGCACTGGTTAGGCCTCTCTCAGAGTATTGTGTGCAGTTCTGGAGGGCCATACCTGAGCCGGGACGTCAAGCTACTAGAAGGAGTACAGCGAAGGGC
Source organism: Neoceratodus forsteri (assembly GCA_016271365.2). Taxonomy (NCBI): domain Eukaryota; kingdom Metazoa; phylum Chordata; order Ceratodontiformes; family Ceratodontidae; genus Neoceratodus; species Neoceratodus forsteri. The sequence continues at coordinate 1,217,953,374 of CM057454.1, read as the reverse complement.
GACGAGGATGATTCAGGGATGGAGGAATGGCTTATGAGATGAAGCTAAAGGAACTGAATATGTACATACTGGAAGAGAGGCGGGAGAGGTTGGGGCATGATCGAGACATTCAAGTACCTGAAGGGTGTCAATGGGGGGGGGGGGGAGACTAGAGGGCATGGGCTAAGAATAGAGGGGGGGAATTCAGGAGGGAAATGAGGAGGCATTACTTTTCAGAGAGAGCAGTTGCGAGGTGAAATACAGTATCTGAAGGGGTGATATGCAAAAATGTGGCTGGCTTTAAGAACACTTCAGACAGGGTACAGAGGTGAGTAAGGGTGGGAAAGGAAAACAATGGGAGGTTAAAGTGGTTGGGGGTAGGGCAGCTACCTGCTAGGGAACTAGCTGCACAGTTGAGCAGACTTTAATAGACTGGTAGGTCTGTTCTGCTGGCCCCTTTGTATGTTCACATGATCACATCCTGCATTGATCTCTGCTATAGGTTGGAGGGTAGGGAGCCTCCAGTAGGGCTAAGGCTCATTCCACCCACCATACTGCTGCGTTGGTGGCTGTTCCAGGAAATCTGCAGGGCTGCTACCTGGAAGTTGGCATGCACCTTCATTTCCCATTGAGTCATGCCGGGATTCTGGTTTGGGGGACTTAGTTCTCCAGTCTCTCTTCTCTAAGTAGGGTGTGTGTGCCTTGCCTCCTTCCTCCATGAGAATTGCTAGGAGTCTGCCAGATAGTGTGGATAGAACAACATATCCATGTCCCAAGACAACCAGGTTACTCACCTTTAATAGTAGTTCTAGGGGTGGTATATGTTGTTCATCCACAAAAACTCACCCAACCTTCCCTGGCTTATGCGCAAGACCACTGCTTCCAGTGTTCAAGATCTGGCATCATTGGGTGGAGCCGAGGGATATACCACCTGGGTGGGTAGGAGGAGCCAGCTTGAAGACTTTCTGGCACATCTTACAAGAGAAAGGATTCTGCCAGATAATGTGGATGAACAACATGTACTACTTCTAGAACTATTGGTACAGGTGAGTAACATAGAAACCTAGAAACTGTCAGCTGATAAGGATCGCTAGTCCCATCGTCTTGCTGTAAGTCCTGTACATGTATGTGTCCACTTACCCTAGGTGGTCAATGGCTTTTTATCACTCACTTCCCAACCAAGGTTCCCTTGTGCTTGTCCCAGGCATGTTTAAACCCCTCCACTGTGCTTACCCCTTTCACTTCTTGGGGCAGACTATTCCAGTCATTCTCCACCCTCTCTGTGTAGAAAAACCTCCTCACATTACCTCATAATCTACCCTCTCTAATTTCATATTGTGCCTCATCATGCTGGTATCTTTTCTACATTGGAAAAGATCCCCCACCTGCACCTTGTTTATAGCCTTGAAGTATTTGAAAGTTTTTATCATGTTACCCCTTTCTCTCCTCTCCTCCAGTGAGTACATATTTTGAGGTCGCTTAGTCTCTCCTCATATGTTTTGTTGTGCAAACCCTGCACCATCTTTGTCACCCTTCTCTGGGCACCCTCCACCTTGTTTATATCCTTACACATGTGTGGTCTCCAGTACTGCATGCAGTACTCCAAGTGAGGTCTTATCAGTGTTTTATACAATGACATCACCATCTCCCAGCTGCTACTAGTAACATCTCTTTCTGTGCACCCCAGCATGCCACTGACCCTCCCTGCAGCCTTTTCACACTGCTTTGATACCTTAAGGTCATCCGATATAACCCTAAGGTCCCTTTCCTCTTTGTTGACAGTCAATATCTCTCCCCCCCCCCCCCACCAAATCCTGTAGCTCTCCCCAGGTTCCTCCCTTTCCGGGTGCATTATCTTACATTTTTTGCATTGAAGCTCAGCTGCCACACGTCTGACCATCTTTCAAGCTTCTCCAGGTCGCTCTTCATTTTCTGCACCACTTTTGGAGTATCCACCCGGTTGCAGATCTTGGTGTCATCCGCAAATAGGCAGACCTTTCCTTCCAGACCCTCTGTAATGTCATTAATGAAGACATTGAACAGAACTGGTCCCAGTACTCATCCTTTTGGTACTCCGCTGGTCACCCCTCTCTCCCCAGATTGGATCCCATTTACCACCACCCTCTGCCTTCTGTCCATCAGCCAGTTTCTAACCCATTGTATCACCTTATACCCAGATTACCCATCTTGTTAACCAGCCTTCTGTGTGGGATGGTATCGAAGGCTTTGCTGAAATCTATATAAGAGACGTCTATAGCCCCTCCCTGATTCACTTCCCTAGTCACCCAAAATTCATTAAAAAAGACCTTCCTGATTTGAATCCATGTTGCCTCAAATCCTAGGCACCAGTGGATTCCAGGTGTGCCACTATCCTTTCTTTCAGCAATGTCTCCATGACTTTCCCCACCACTGAGGTGAGGCTGACTAGCCTGTAGTTCCCTGCTTCCACCCTGCTGTCACTTTTGTGCAGTGGAACTACATGCGCCCTCCTCCAGTCTTCTGGAACCATGGCTGTGTTGAGTGACTCTGTGAACAGCATGGCCAGAGGCACTGCTAGTTCCCTCTGCAGCTCCCTTAATATCCTTGGATGTATGTCATCTGGACCCATGGCTTTGTCCGCCTTCAGCTTTGTGAGTTCCTCCAGATCTCTCTCCACTGTGAATGGACTACTGCCCACTTCTACCCCCCTTTTGCATCTGCTCCCCAACTGTAGTCCTTAATCCTCTCCCTCCTCAGTGAATACTTATCAGACATATTTGTCCAGTATTTCTTCCTTGTCAAGATTCCACTTCTTATACTTTTCCCTCCTTCCTCTTGAGCCTCACCCCCCCCCAATTTTTCTCCTATCGATGAGGTACCCTTTTTTCACAGTCCATGCTAAACCCTCTTCTTTCTGTGCCTTTTCTTTTCTAGCAACCTTCCCTGCTACTCTTAGACATTCAAGGTACACCAGCCTGTCCTCCTCCCTTTGAGTCCCCTTACACTTCCTGACACTCACTCTTTTAGCCCATACTTTATCCCCCACATCTTTAAAGAACCATAGTGGTTTCTTCATTCTTTTTCTTTGGCCACTATCCTAATGAATTGGTTAGTCACCTCCATAATGGTTCCTTATAGTCTCCACCACTGTTCCTCCACCCCCCGTTATTACAACTACCTTCTCCACGGCTGCTCTTAAACATCTACCCATTTCATTTAAGTCTGCCCTCCTGAAATACTATTGCCTTTCTGTGGCTTAAATGAGTCCCTGTCTTCATGCCAAACTGTACTATGTGGTGGTCACTGGAACCCAGCTGCCCTTCCACCTGGATTCCTTTGACTCTGTTCCCCTTGGTCCATAACAGGTCTGGAATTGATTTGTCCCTGGTTGGCTCATGAACCAGCTGACTGAGTCCAACCCCCTGCAGGGATTCCAGGATGGCCATGCTTCTGATTGAAGTGGCTGCCTCGGTGCTCTAATCCACATCCGGCATATTGAAATCTCCCATCAACAGGATGTCACCTTTAGCTGCCATTTCATGACTTTCCTCCACTAGTACCCTGTTCGCTTCCTCCTTCCGTACCAGAGGTTTGTAGGTCACCCCTGTATGTATTGATGTGCTGTTTCCTGGTTCAAGGGTGGCCCACATTGCCTCAGACTCCCTCTGCCTTCCCTGTACTTCGGTAGCTTTATGTCTTCTCTGACATACAGGGCCACCCTTCCCCTCCCTTTTACCTTCCGTGTCCCTTCTGAACAGTGTATATCCCAGTACATTGACATCCCAGCTGTGATTAGTAGAATACCATGTGTGTTATTGCTGCTATGTCATTTTCTGTATCCATCATTAAGGCTTTCAGGTCAGGAATCTTATTTCCCAGACTGCAGACATTTGTGAACATGACCTTCCATGTTTTACACCCTGCCCTCACATTCCTGTTTTCTCTACTTTGCCTGTTACCCCCACCCCAGTATTCATGCTCATGTGCTCTTGCTCCCCCATCCCCTTTATACACATTTTGCCTGCCTGACCCTCACTACTCACTTCACTTGTTTCTGCTGTCAACTTGTACTTTGCGTGTTACCACAGGGGATGTTACTAAAGCCCCTGTCTCTCCCTACTCTCCCCTCTTGGCCAGTTTAAATGCTCTCTGCTAAAGCATTCCAATTTCTCACTGAGTACTGAAGTCCCCTTTCTGAACAGACACATGGCATCCTCCTGATACAAGCTTGCATCTACCCAGGTAACCTGTTTTTACTGTTTATTTGGTACTTTAGACATGTGTGAATAATATGTTTTTGTGGTTATATAATCCTAAACTGCATTTTACAAAGAACCTTAAACACAGGAATGGTGCATTAGAAATAAAACATATACAGTATCTACATTAAAAAAGTGATGATTTCCTTCAGCCTTTCTACAACATATTTTAGACTTACTGTCCCATTATTGACAGGGCTGTCCTAGCCCCCATTTTCCTGCAGGGTAATCACATTTGCAGTCCTTCAGTCTGCTTTTTCTTCCCTGGTGTATTGACTCTAAAATTGCCTGCCATGGGTACTGCCAGTTACCTGCCCACTTCTTTCAGCACCCTTGGGTGTAGCTTGTCTGATTCTGGAGATTTGTTAAAATTTAGTACATGAGGTGCTATCAGGACTGTACCCTCAGTAATGTTTTAGTAGCCAATCTCTCCTAAATACCACCAGTTCATTTTCTTGATACCATTTTTTTTCTTTTGGGTAATGGACCTGGCTCTTTCCACTGTGAATACTTCGACAACTGAATTTAGATTTACTGACTGATTGTTGCCAGGGCTGTCCTTGTCTCTATATTTCTGCACGGTAACCACGTTTGCATTCTTTCAGTCTGCTGGTTCTTCCGTGGTATATTGACTCTGTAAAAATGTCTGCTGGAGGTGCCACCAATTACTTTCCCAATTCTTTCAGTGCCCTTTAGTGTAGCTTGTGTGGTTCTGGGGATTTGTTCAAATTTAGTACATGAGGTGCATCTATACATGGATGACACTATCATCTATGCCTTGGGCACCTCCTGTGACTGTGTCCTCTCCAACCTCCAAAATGTCTTTGACAGAGTCCAATCCTGGTTCCTTGAGAACCTGCTTACACTCAATGCAAATAAAAATGTCACCATGGTCTTTGGTTCCAGGCAAAAGCTTGCTACCCTCCCAGCCACCCCAGCAATCACCACCCTCGATGGTTCTTCTCTGGAGCTAGTCCCCACTTTCAAATAACTGGGTGTTTGGCTGGACAGCCACCTTAACTTCTCCACTCATGTTGAGGCCATCTGTACCAAACTCGCCGTCCTCTATCGCCACAAAGCCAGCCTGCCTATCCCCATCCGTGGTGAGCTCGTACATAAAACTATCTTGCCTGTTATAGATTATGCTGACATAGTCTACGGAATGGCTCCAGCCCTCTCGCTTTCTCTCCAGACTAGACATCCTTCTCAACTCTTTCTGCCACTTCGCCACTGCCTCCCCCCCTCACTCACCACTGCCTACTCAACACCACTCTTTCCCTTGCTCCATTCTCCCACAGGGGAACCATCCACAGCACCTCTTTCATAGCAAAATATTGGTTTGATTCCCTTCCCCCCTACTTCACTTCCCGACTCACCCCAGCCACCTCCCTAAACTACCCTCTTTGCCACAGGGACCCACACACTTTCCACCTGTCCTGCCCTCATACTCTTACCGGCCAAGCTGCCTTTTCATACCATCTCCCTCTTCTATGGAACAACCTCCCTTCCAACCTCTGCCTGGTCCCCTCTCATTCCACCTTTTCACAACTTCTTAGGCTCCTACCTACCCCACTGCCCTAAATGTGCAATGGTGCTTTTGACAGAATACTCTGATTCTCTCACTACTGTATACAACTGAAACCCAGCCCCATCCCGTTCATTTATTCTGTACACTAAGTATTTGTCTAGTTTGGATAATGTGCTGCATCTATCCTTCTTTGCAAAAATGTATGTACGTTAATGTTTGTATTTTTCACCATTTGTTACTCATTTTCCTTTCACCGTACACTCTGTACCCGGGTCCCATCTGGCAATGAGCCTCGGCTCAGTGTGCTTTTCCCGGTCATCAAATTTTAAATAAATAAATAATAAAATAAATGAGATGCTATCAGAACTTTACCCTCAGTAGTGTTTTTAGTAACCAATCTCTCCTAAACACCACTAGTTAACTTCTTTGGTACCAATTTTTGCACTTGGTTAATGGACCGGTCTCTTTCCACTGTGAATATTGAACTGAAATGCTGGAGCTGGTCTGCATGTTAGCTTTGACCTCCTTCTCTGTTAGCTGTCAACCCTCTCAAAGGCAGGAGCCCTGATGAGCTTGATCCCAAACTCCTACACCTCTCTGCCCCTGCCACTACTCTCCCTATCGCCTCCCTTCTCAACCTTTCCTGTTCACTTTCTTCTGTCCCTGACTCCTGGAAGCATGCCACTATTATACCCCTACCTAAAGGAGGTGACTCCTTCAGCCCTGGCAGCTACTGCCCTATCTCCCTACGCTCCTTCTTAGCTAAGCTTTAAGAACACAGTGTGCTATCTCAGCTCTCCTCCTTCCTTGATTCTTCCTCTTTTCCCCCCATTCCAGTCTGGTTCCTGTAAACACCACTCTACCTCTTCCTCCCTCCTCCAGCTTACTGACTGTGTTCCCTTAAGCATGGACGAGGGTGTCACCACCTCCACCATTTTTGTCTACTTGGCCAAAGCCTTGCTTCAACACTGTTGCCCACCACCTCCTTCTTGACAAGCTCAAGCTGCGGGGCTCTCTGACTGCACAATTGTTTGGTTTCACTTCTACCTTGTGGGTAGATCCTATTCTGTTAGAATTAGTGATTCCCTTCCCCCTCCCACTACCTAGCAGCACTGGTGTTCCCTAAAGTTCCATTCTTGGAGCTTTATTCATTCCCTCTGTTTGCTCTTCTGCATGCATCCATGTGCATGCAGATTACACGGTCCTGTTTGCCTCTGCTTCCTCTCCTGCTGAGCTGATGGCCAGGCTTCAACCTGAACTTCAATAATGTTAAGCACTGGTTCCGGAAGAATCACATAGTCTTACATTTTATTTATTTAAATTTTGTTAACTGGGTGAGCCCACTGAGACAGTTACACTCTGTTTTCAGGGGCAACCCAGGATTAATTACAGACAACACAATAAATATACAGGTAGAATAACACTCAATTACAAATTTCAGAGTGCAGCAGTAACATACAATAGGTAACCCAACAAGTACAAAAGATATGTAGACAGGTTAATGGACAATTGGAGCAGAAGGGTAACATCATACATTGCAGAGGATATATTCACCACAAATCAGACAGTACCATCTATGCTAAGTCAGTAGGACTGCATCAATTGTGTGATACAGCAGATTCATTAAACATCAGTGATTACAGGTACAGCAGCTCAGCTGCAGAAGGTGTGCTTTAATTCCCTTATTAAAACCCCCAAGGGAGGTACAGTCCTGGAGATCACCAGGGAGAGCATTCCATAGGGGAGGGTTAAAGGTAGCAAACAATCGGGACCCATGAGAAGTCCTTAGTCTAGAGACATGTAAAAGTGTGTGGTCATATGATCTTAGTGGCCTACTTTGCTTTTTGGTTGTTAATAAACATTTAGGTTTGGGAGGGCATTGCTTGTTCTGATTTTATAGGCAAGGCACAAGGAAGGATATGCTCATTTTCTTTCAAGATAAGGCAATAGACAGGCAACTTAAGGATTGCAGCACTTGGCAATGGTGTTCCATAGGTCGGGCTCCTGCTGCAAAGTGAGCTACTCTGTGATACAAGGTTCTCAGCCTTTGCATCTCCATACTCCTGACAGAGTATAGGATTTGGGGACCCATTAAGGAGAGAGGGTTGGAGTGTGTTGGTAACTACATTTAGGTGGGATTCTTTTTCTAAGAAGGGACTTCAGTGGCTTCAGACTTCAGAGGCCTACCTTTGTATTCATGGTTTTGGTAAGCTGGTCAATGTGAACCTTAAAGGTATTGTCTTGGTCCAGTTGGACCCCCAGATACTTGAAGGACTCCACAACCTCTACCTTCATGCCATTTGACAGAGCAAGTGGCAGTAGGTGTGACCTATGGCTTTTGGGGCTAAACAGTATGGCTTTTTTTTTTTTGTCATTGAGAAAAAGTTTGCTGGTGTTAAGCCAATTCTCTAGTAACAGAAGGACTTTTTTCCAGTAAGTCTTTAAGTTGGTCAATGTGCTGAAAAGACTTGTATAATACAGCATCATTGGCATATAAAGCCATGTTTTCCCCTCCACAAATGTGTGGCATATCATTAATAGTGAAAAAAGTAAAAAAAAGTAGGGGGCCCAGGATCGAACCCTGTGGGACTCCAGCTATGATAGGATGTTTGTCCAGTTAAGTGCCATGCCACTGGACCAATTGTGACCTACCATGAAGGCAATCAGAGAACCACTGTAATGCAAGGTTATCTAGACCAAATGATTGCAACTTCTGAGTAAGTAACTGGTTTACCAAATCAAGGGCTCTGGTGAGGTAGATAAAAACTGCACTGGTTTGCAAGCCTTTGTCTAAGGCAAAGAAGATATCCATAGTGAGGCTAACAAGAGCTGTGCTAGTCCCATATTTTTTGTAAAACTGTATTGCCGAGCTGTTAATAAACAGTTTAGTTCTATGTACAGTGTTCCAATATCTGATTACTGATTATATACAATCCTCTGAAGTACTTAGAATGCATAAAAGGGATATTCGCCTGTAGTACTTTACTTGCTCACGTGGTCCTCCTTTATGTAGAGGGGTAACCAGGGCTACTTTCCACGTCTCAGGGACTTTACCTTCAAGGGGTGACCTGTTAACTCACCATGTAATAAGGGTGGCAACAACATGAGCAGCAATTCTAAATAACTTGGGTTCAAGTTTTTCATATCCACTGGATCCAGAGGCTTTTATTTTTCTAAAAGAGTTGAGGTCGTCAGATTTTGACAGTAACTTGAAACGGAAGCTAGGCAGGGGGGCGGGGGCGGGCGTTGCTAACATTTTGTTGGGGATGTGTACTTGAGCGTAATGACTTAAATTTATCCAGATCTGTAAGAAATGCTTTTATGGCCTTAGCAGAGTCCTCTGGGTTCTTAAAGTGAACACCATTTGCTACTATATCACAATGATCTTGTGTGGAACACCCCTTAAAAAAAGTATTAATGTGGGATCAAAAGTTTTTTTTTTTTTTATCAGATTCTTTTTTTGTAAATTTTTAAGATACTATATTTTAGCTAACGTAGAGTTATTTTTACACTTGTTTCTTAACTCTCTGTATTTCTGCCAATCCTTGGTCTCGTTAGAGGATTTGAATGTGCCCCAAGACATATAACTATTTCTCATTAAGTTTTTTAACTCATGGGTCAGCCATCTGGAATGCTGTCCTTTTACCCTAATTTGTTTTAGTGAATCTTGTTTATTTGCAGCTGATAGGAAGCTTTCAGTAAAGAAATCAAGGGCTGAGTTGAAATTCTGGCTGACCTCCCTCCCCTCTTACCTTAACTCTTCTCCCACCACCACCCTCCTCATACCCTTACATAGCCCTTGGTATTGCTCCTTCACACTCTATTCTATGTGAATCCTTGCTAGCCTGGCTGCTTTCTTCTACCACTTCCTTAAACTTTTGAAATTGTTCCAATATCCATTCTCTCCTACTCTTCCAAACCCTCTTTCCTCTCTGCTCCATGAGTTCACCTCTCACTCCTGCAGCTGCCACTGATGAGTGTGCCTCCACTTCTCAATTCCCTCTTCCCTTTTTCTCTTTCCCTTCCCCCAATCTTCTCTTGTTCTCCCTTCTCCCTTTTTGTTTCCTTCTCTTCACTACCGCATTCTAGGCCTACAAGGTCTCTACATCTTGGAAATGTATTTCCATGCAACTCAATAGACAGAGTGCGTTTTATAAATTGCCTACTGTGAAATCTGAATTCTGTTATAATGTATTACTTAAAATGTTATTGTTATGATCTTTTCAGTGTGCTTTATAGTTTATTTTTCTGATTGTTTTTCTAAACTTTTCCTCTCCCTTCCTCCAGGCCACATCTGGAAATGAGTTGTTATCAGTTCAGTACTGTATGTCTTTCCTGCTGAAACTTTCAAAAGAAATAAATAACAAATACATAAATAAATAATTTTCTTGAACACATACTCCATCTTTGTTGTGCTGCTGTATGCTGTACTCACGTTTCTTTTCTCCCTTATGAATCATAAGAAAATCGTGTCATTACTCTTAACTCCCTCTGCAGTATTCTGCCCTGTGTCTGTTCCATTTCTTGTTATGGTGTCCTAGCTAATGGTTAGTTTCTCTATTAGACGTGACTCTCTTTTTACCATATTTCTCCTTCCTCATAGCCTCATGAAATAAAGAACCAATAAACCTAAGTAAAATGTATTATTAAAATAACCCAATTAAAAAATGTAATTAGATGTTCCAGAGAAAGGACAATTTAATCCAAATTTTACATAAGAACATAAGAATAACAGATGGAAGCAGGTAGCCATGTCCATAAAATACATTCACTACTTTTTAGTAGCAATACCTGTTTAGATCAATTCCTAGCTTATGTCAGCAATGGCCTGTGTTAAACACCTGCAGGTTGGAATTTTGTGGAAACAAGTAATGTTTTGAAGAAACTGACATGCCTGCTATTATGTATCAGCAAAGTGTAAATAACACTAAGAAAGATTCTGAAAATGTCACTGTAAGTAAATACAATAAATATTATTTTGTTTTAGTCAACAGGAGAGCCGAGAGCTATGAGAGTCTGAGCCAGGAATTATCGCTCAAGATACATGAAATGTGCCACACAGCAGAGAAACAGTATCATTGTCCTCCGCATAAGAACACATTAAGTGTCCTCATCTCTGAACAACAGCAGATTCACAAAGGAGAGAGGATATTTAACTGTGCCAGATGTAATGAGAGTTTCACACAAAAAGATTTTCTGGTAAAACATCAGCAAATCCCCACTGGAAAGAGATCTGTTTATAAATCTGTTGAATGTGACAGAAGGTTTGTACTCGAGAGTAGCTGCGTAAATCATCAGAGAATTTGCACTGGAGAGAGACCATGTAAATGTGACTATTGTAACAAGAATCTTACAATTCATAGTAAACTTATACAGCATCTGCAAATTCACGCTGGTGCAAAGCCACACCAATGTGTCACATATGAGAGTTTTACACACAAGAGTAGTCTGAAAATGCATCAGCAAATTCACACTGGTGAGAGACCATATAAGAGCAACCTGGTAACACATCAGAAAATCCACACTGGAGAGAAACTACATAAATGTGATGCATGTGACAAGAGTTTTACAGTTCGCAGTAAACTCATACAGCATCAGCGAACTCATACTGGAGAGAAACCATATAAATGTGCCGCATGTGACAAGAGTTTTGCACACAAGAATTATCTTAGAACGCATATGCAAATGCACACTGATGAGAAGGCATATAAATGTGCCACATGTGGCAAATGTTTTACACAGAAAGGTAATCTGGTAACACATCAGCAAACTCACACTGGTGAGAGATTATATAAATGTGTTGAATGTGACAAAAGGTTTGCAATCAAGGGTAACTTGGTAAAGCATCAGCAAATTCACACGAGTGAGAGACCATATAAATGTGCCACATGCGACAAGAGTTTTACACAGAAGCACAACCTGGTAACACATCAGAAAATCCACACTGGAGAGGAGCCATATAAATGTGTCACATGTGACAAGAGTTTTGCATACAAGAGTAAACTTAGAATGCATCAGCAAACTCACACTGGTGAGAAGCCATATAAATGTGCCACATGTTACAGAAGTTTTACAAAGAAGAGCAACCTGGTAACACATCAGAAAATCCACAATGGAGAGAAACCATATAAATGTGACACATGTGACAAGAGTTTTACACACAGGTGTTATCTTAGAAGGCATCAGCAAATTCACACTGGTGAGATACTATATAAATGTGACACATGTGACAAGAGTTTTACACGAAAGAGTATTCTGAGTGTGCATCAGCAAATTCACACTGGTGAGAAACCATATAAATGCGTCACATGTGATAAGAGTTTTATAAATAAGAGCAACCTAGTAACACATCAACGAATTCACACTGGTGAGAAACCATATAAATGTGTCACATGTGATAAGAGTTTTACTAATAAGAGCAACCTGGTAACACATCAACGAATTCACACTAGCAAGAAACTATATAAATGTGCCACATGTGACAAGAATTTTACACACAAGTGTTATCTTAGAATGCATCAGCAAGTTCACACTGGTGATCATATGGGATCACCCGATACCAACCCTCAAGAAAGAGGAAGCAAGAAAACCACATATTGTAATACATGAAAAAAAAAGGTAGCATTGCTGATAGAAACAGCCACCCCTAGTGACTACATTGCCCTGCGTACAGAGAAACACAAAATAAAAAAATACCAGGATATGCAATCAGAAATCAAACTTGATAAGGAATAAGGACACACAAATGGATATATTCCTTTAAGATTTCTTGTCACCACTCCTGTTTTGCCTTGCTTTAAACCCACTTTGCAACTTCATTAATAACTTAGGGTATGGGTACAGCATGGTTTCTAGAAATAAACAGATCATCAAACAGTATCTCATCTTCTTCATGTAGCTGACTTAGAGCTTTATAGCAAACACCAGACAGAGCAGTTGTAAACTCTCATATCCTTCTCTGTTGACATCCAGATAACATTTTTGATTAGACAAGTGTGCTAGAGCAACATTCATTAAGGAAATGCTAACCTATACTGAAAAAATCCATTTGAATGAGGACTGTAACATAAAAGACCTTGAGGAAGAGGGAGTATACAAGTACATTACTTGGGTATAGATGAAGGAGCAGCAATGCAACATAAGAAATGATCAGTGGCTAAAATTTCTACTGGTTTGATAACACAGAGTGAAATGAAGTTATAAATCAACTCGCCCTTCCTGTGCTCTCATACAGGTTTGGTGTCATTGACTGGCCACAGAATAAGATGGACTAACTGAACAGAAAAACAAAGTTCTTAACCAAGTTACAGAAATTAGTGTATGCCAATTTTATACATTCCAAGATCTGAAGAAATGTCTCTTCTTAGGACTGACCACACATATTGATCCAAAATTGTGGCACTACATGCATATTTATTGACATCCCAGAGCCAGAATGTAGTCAGAGCCCTCCATCATGAAAATAAACCAAAGCCTACTTAAAAATACAAATTAAGGAAAGTCCTTAGGAGAGGAGCAATTCTAGATGAAATTCCTCCAGTACAAATGAAGCAACTGGCATCAGAATTTGCAGTGCAGCAAACTAAAGCTTTTAAAGAGAAAGACCAACAGAAACAGAAATACAGCTGGAGAGACCATACTGCAGTGGAATATACATGGATCTTCGGTAAAATCACATCCAGGTTTGGAGAGGTTGCATGAATGCGACAGCGGGGAAGTGTTGAGGGAAAGTGCAAATGCTGGAGTTGTACTGGAGTCATACCGGGTAATACCAAAGGGAGGACTGTGTGTAATAGGACTGGTATATTTAGGGTGTTAAAGGTTTATGTGTTGAGCCATGGCTAATAAGGGAATTATACTGGGGACTATATATGTTCTGTGTATCCTGGAGATGGACGTTGTTATTTCTGAAGGAATCCATCATCAGTATGCAAATACTCATCAGAATGTGGTGGGTCATGTGTATATGTTAAGTAATTATAATATGTCACAAAGTCATTTAATGGGAATGTATTATAAACATGTGGGCTACAACACTGGGTTTGCAATGAGATCATTGAAGGGGCTGTTGGGGATGTTATTCCTTGTAGTGGACATCACAAAGGTTAATCTGCTATTAAGGGCAAGGATATTGAATTTAATTCTGGTCCAATGAGTAATGACTTGGCAGACTCAGATTATTTTGCTAATGCTGGTAAAGGTACGCAAATTATGCATTTTAATGTTCGCAGCCTCGTCTCTAAATTTCAAGAGGTCGAGGCATGGGTTACAAATTATCAGCCTGATGTTCTGGCGATTAGTGAAACATGGTTACGTTCCTCAATCACCAACAGTCAAATTAACATCTATGGTTATATAGCTCATAGAAAGAACAGATTGACAGGTAGGGTGGGTGGTGTTTTATTTTGTGTTAGGAATAGTTACACTGTATATGACAGCGATATTGTAACTAGTTCTCCTAAGTACTGTGAATTGTTGTCTATCCAGATTGCCATTGGTATGGTTAAGAAATTGACTATATGTTGTGTGTATATATCCCTAAAAGTAAGTACAGAGGGCTTACAAGAGTTCTCTGAGTTGTAGCCCCTAACACTGTAGGAGAAACCATTGTGTTGGTGGATTTTAATTCAAATTGGTCTAGGAATGGAGTACTCGGACTGATTGATGCTCTGTCACACACTGGTCTTCAGCAATTAATTAACATCCCTACAAGATTGAATTTAAAAACAAACAAGCACACTGTGCTTGATTGGCTTCTCACAAATAAAGTAGACCATATTTCAAGGTGTGGCCTAATCTCAGATTCACTTAGTGATTATCATCCCATATTCTGCCTCTGGAAACACTCAAATAGACCCACAGTTAAATCTATGGTTTCTGAGTTCAGAAACCTTTCAGGTTTCGATGCTTTTGGATTTAGAGACAGCCTACGGAATATAGCTTGGTCTTTTCTTGAATTAATACCTGATGTCAACTGTGCATTGCATTACTCTATAACAGAGTTTACTGGACCAGCATGCTTCTTTTATCAGAAGACGTGTCGGAGATAAAGAATCTTATATGGCTAACATCTTCTTTATTTGAACTAATGAAGGAATGGGACAAATTGTGGAAACTTTATAGGAAAAAGTCAAACAGCTGTAAACTCACAGAATTATAGGTGCTTAAGGAATAGGTGCAAGGTTGAGATCAAAAGGCAAAGGCTCAATATTTGAGGCAACAGCAGACAGCAGGATTGACACATAGTGCTAAATTTTGGAAAACAATTAATAACATGATAGAGCCCCGGTATGAATCAAAGGTTCACATGAATAAGGGCAGTGAAAAGTTAACAGATCCTTTGATAGTGGCAAATGAATTTAATACACTATTTATAGACCTGGATCATTATAGAGCACAACATAAATTTGGTTTAGTTGGTGATAATGTAAGGGGCTATTTGGACAACCCAAAATTTTACATAAAAGCAGTTACGCACTCAGAGGTGTATAAACTCTTGAAACAACTTAATACAGACCCATCCTGTGGTTTTGATGGTATGTCTCCTAAATTGTTACATCTAGCTTCAGCAGAGCTAGCATATCCTGTCAGTTTGATCTTTAACCTGTCCTACTGTTTGGGAGAAGTACCTGACTTGTGGAAATATTCATATGTAATACCAATCCATAAGGCAGGTTCAACTAGTAAATTTACCAATTACAGACCAATCTCTATTCTGTCGGCTCTATCTAAATTGCAGGAAAAGATTGTTTTTGAGCAATTAACTGACTATATAGAAACATATGGTCTATTATCACAATGTCAGCAGGGTTTCACAAAGGGGAGAGGTGTTGAGAGTGCCTTGGTCGAGTTCACAAGTGCAGTCCATGAAGGTATGGAGAGGGGGTGCCTAACTGGGGCCGTGTTCATGGACTTGACCAAGGCATTTGATTTGGTGGGCCACTCCCTCCTAGACGAGAGACTCAGGTATATTGGGGTGGGGACACCAGTATTGCTTTGGGTAGCAAATTATCTTTCAAACAGGTTTCAGATGGTAAAGATTGGAATTAGTTTATTTGATAAGGCTTTGGTCAAGTGTGGAGTCTCACAGGGCTCCATACTGGGACCAATTTTATTTTCCATTTTCTTTGACTCTGTTACCTCATCTGTTGAGGACGCACATGTGGTTATGAATGCAGACGACACTTGTGTCTTTTGCCATGGGGGAGTACTAGCAGAGCTTAATATAACTCTGACCAAGGAACTTAAAGCTATGCAAAATTGGTTGATATGAAAATGTAAATAGCTTTAAGTACTTGGGGGTAGTTTTAAACCCCACATTAACAGATGAGTCACATATACTTGCTGTTACATCTAAAATTCACTCCAAAATTGCTTTACTATACAGGCTGCACAGATTCTTGACAGATGAGGTGCGTTTGGCAATTGCTAATCAGTGCCTGCGGCCCATTTTGTACTATGCTTCCATAGTGGTGGACAATGCTCCTTACAGTACTATAAGGCAGAAATCGGTACTGTTGCACAAAATTGGAAGATTTGCTTTATTAACATCTAACAATGTACATCATTGTACTACATTGGAAATCTTGGATGGCTATTAGTTGAATATTATCATAAGTATGCAATGTCTAAATTTTTTCTATAAAACACAGCAAACAGGGGTACCTTTAAAACTAAAAAATCAACTTGAGATTTCTAGTTCTAAATTATATACTAGATTATCAATGAATCTATGTTAAGAATCCCATTTATGCATACTTTAAGAGAACAGCGACATTTGCATACTGTGCACCAACAATATGGAACAAAATTCCAGTACATATAGTTACGGGTTGTTTACAGCAGCCTTGAAAATACACTTTATGAATTTGCCTAAGTGCAGCTGTTTTTTTAGATTGACATTTACTGACTGTATACATTAGCCACAGAGCCACGGCCCTTGTGACACAGATCTGTATAACAGTTTAAACTGTATTAGGGTTTTTAAACTCACATCTCATTTGTGTTTTTACCTAGATATGGAATATGTATTCCTATTAATATGTTTCGTATTATGTATAACCTTGTCTGATGTATTTTTTTGTATGTATCTGACTGACCACGGGTTGTGCCTGTAAAAGGGATTGTATCCCAGTTTGCTTACCAATATACAAATAAAAATAAAATCAAATTGACCATCCCATATTGATGTAGAACTGACCCATATGTCGTTAAGAGAAAAATTGGGTTCGGAGAGAGCGTCCTGGGCATCCTGGCACATTTCTTTACAGCTCCTGCTTAGAAAAAGGAACTAAGTGCTAAAACTTTATTTTTATTGTCTTGATTTTGTTCAAAGTTCACAGATTTGGCAACAAACTGGCTGTGCAGAATGGGTTCATGTTTTAAGCATTTCAAACAATGGAAAAGGCTAGAAACACTACTGCAGACTGAAATTATTTTTGCTTACACAAATCTCAGCCAAAAGGAGGAAGGAAAGCCTCTGGTAGCCTCAAATTCTAACATACAGTATGATGGGTAACCCTGTCCTCATTGCAATCAACTATGTAGAAGATGCATAAGGCCATAGAACTGACTAGTTTTAAATTGAACTCTTACTGGCTCCAAGGGGTCAAGCAGCAGGTGGAGACCCATATCATGGAGGTCATATAGACAATAAATATGTACAGAACATTAGCTGTGTCACTAGGCCTGGTTAAATAAAAATCAGTTGCTACCATCTCACCTTGAACATTTGGACAATTTACTGTGAGAAAAAAATTTGTACAGTATGTGATTGGACTCACTGAGGAATTTGGGGAGGTCTTCTCTAATACAATATTGCCGTGCTTGAAGGAAGAACTTGCACTAGACTTTGACACATTATCGAATGAGTTTAAGAATCAATATCTTGCATACTTAAACTGGGGTCTGTACTCCAACGTGATGCCATGTTTAAAGCTGTCAGGCAAGTGAGGACAAAAAGGTTAATTGCAACAGGATTTTAATATAGTCCACTCCACTTAAACCATCAGTGGTTAATTCGAGCAATCACTTTTAGCAGGCAAAATGAAGAAACCATTTGCCATTCCTTATGTGGTTCCACTTTAAATCCAGCACTTAGAACGATCTTGGCACGCCTTCTGCAGCGAGCAGATAATTGCGTCATTCTTCAAGCTGCAAACAGTCTTCAAGCTGAGCATAATGTAATCACCCACTTAGCGAACCAGTTACAGTAACAACCGATTAACTCCAACTGGTCTAAATGACAAAAGCGCACTGCCACCTTTGCTCTGCTTACATTTTCTCCTGTCTCTGTGTTGCTACATCTGCCATGATGTCTGGAAAGTGGAGAGCAATGTCATTGAGCCAAAAAGTAGAAGTGCTAAAAAAAGTAGACAAACTGCCTAAAATGAGTCAGCATGACCTGGCAGTACAGCTCATCCTGCCGAAATCAACAGTGGCTGATCTTCTTAAACAGCAAGAGCAGCTGTAGTAGTAGTAGTAGTAAATAATTTTTTATTCACATACGAATAATTGGATACTTTCAATTGAGCATAGCTCATTTTCAATGAAGTTCCAAATGTCATTAGGAGATTCCACATAAATTGACAGTACATCAAAATGCAAACAAGTAAAAACAACTAACAAACAATACATAAAATTAAACAATTCCAAGAAACATAACAATCAAACTTTAAAGTGCTAACAGTGATTACATAATGTGCTCTTGTTTAGTGCAAACATATACCATTTCCTTAGTTCGCTTATGTTATGCTTGGTTTTGTTACGTCTCAAAGCTGGGGGGGGGATCTATTCCATAGGCTAATACCTCTGGCAAGCACAGAAGATCTACCTATATTCAGGTTACATTTAAGCGGAACAAATTGAGTTCCCGTTGAGGCCCTTAGACTTTCCTTGATCTTTTTAACCTCAAATAGGTCAATAATATAGTTGGGTTCTTCCTTATACCATACTTTAATCATAAATTGAAGCAAATGTAGATCTCTTCTCACTGTGGGACTGAGCCAATCTAATTCCTTAAAAAGTAGACACCTGTGTGTTCTGTAAGGGGCATCCAAAACAAAAAGAGCCAACCTGTGAAAGACTAAGTCTACGCTACCTGTGTATTTTTCTAAGGCTCCTTCATAAAGCAGATCACCATAATCCATCACTGGAAGTATCAAAGAGTTAACTACAGTCAGGCGGACTTCTCTGGTCATGAACCTTTTATATTTATACAATGCACCCGATTTTCTGTTTATATTTTTTATAAGAGAGTTTATATATATATCCCACCCTAAACTAGGGTCTAACCAGACCCCAAGATATTTGTATGAATCCACCTGCTTAATGTCAATGCCATCAGCTGTGTGTATTTCCAAATGGAAATCTTTTTTATTGTTATTATTATTTTTAAACAACAATGATTGTGTTTTATTAGTATTTAGAATAAGGTAATTCATCTTAAAGAAATCCGGAATTTCATCAAAGGCCAATTGCAGCCTCTCATTTATAGATTCTACAGTATCTCCCTCAACATACAGCACAGTGTCATCAGCATACATATGACACTGTGCAGATGTAGATACAATTTTGAGGTCATTCATATAAACATTAAATAATAAAGGCCCCAAGATCGAACCCTGCGTTACTCCATTTTTTATTTCCAGTATCTTAGATTTATAGGAGCCCACTTCTACAAATTGTCTTCAGTCCATCAAGTAAGAAGAAAACCACTTAACTGATCGAGAGGACAAACCAATCCCACTGAGTCTGGACAGGAGTACCTGATGGTTGAGGGTATCAAACGCTTTTGAAAGATCTATAAATAGAGCACCTGTCATTAACCTCCTGTCCAGACTCAGTTGGATATCACTTACAACCTTTATCAATGCTGTTTGTATACTATGACGTGCCCTAAATCCCGATTGAAAAAAATGCCAATTTATTGTTATCCTCAAGAAGGCCTTTCAACTGACTAGATACAATCTTTTCAAATATTTTAGAAATCTGAGACAAGAGCGAGATGGGCCGATAATTGCCCAACTCGCTCTTGTCTCCAGCTTTAAATATAGGTCCAACCTTTGCAGTCTTCCATCCATCTGGAAATTCCCCGCTTTCAATAGATAAATTGAAAATGTAGGCCAAAGGATATGCCACACAAGGTGCTGCATATTTCAACAATGTAGAGGGAATCCCGTCTGATCCTTTTGCCTTAGAAGTATCCAATTTCAAAAGTTCAGATCGTATAATTTCCGGGGAAATATAATCAAAATCGAAGCCACCAATTTCTCCAACTTCAATACTAGTATCTCTATAGTTTGGCCTCAAAGACTCATTTTGATCACTATGAACCCTATCTAAAGGGCTTGATGAAACCACTTTTGAAAAATAGTCATTATAAGCATCGGCCATTTCTTCACCCAAAGGCAGTGCAATACCATCTTTTTCTATTTTATTTACACAATTCTGTTTATTTTTCCCCACTAGGTTCGAAATAATTCCCTAGAACCTCCTCGGATTCTTTTTGTGATTAGCCTCCAAATTAGAACGAACAAACTGTTTTTTAAAGTCCCTAATTTTGGTAGTATAAAAATTTCGAGCCTGTCTATAGGAAACCCAATCCTGATTTAACATTGTTTGTTTTGCTTTCTTCCATTTTTTATTCCTATCTTTCCTAATTCTATATAATTTAGGAGAAAACCAGGCATTACCTTCGTTTTTTGTCAATCTTGATTTTATTTTTTTTTTTTATTTGGTTGTTTAACCATGTATAGCACACTAAGCTGAAAGCTTTTTTACAGGAGTGACCTGGGAGCACAAGGAGGTTAAGTGACTTGCTCAGGGTCACACAGTATGCAAGTGGAAGCTGTGGGATTCAAACCCAGGTCTGGTCTGCTGGATGTCACCAGATTTGCAGCTCAGAGCCTTAGACCACTGCGCTATACTGCCTCCTTTAGGGGTGCATGTTTATTACAGATAGCCATAAATTCGCTTAGGAAAAATTCCCAAGCGGCTGATGAAGTAGGGATCAATTCCAGTCTATTCCAGTTGATATTTTCAACATCATTCATGAAACTAATATAATCAAAATTTTTAAAACATCTCCAGAATATTTTTGATTTAGTGCCTATTCTAACCACATTATTTCTAATCGAGTAAATAACTTGGTGATCCGAAAAAGATTCTGAAAGAACTCCTGCCTTAAAATAAAGCTGGGGGGAATTAGTAAACATCATGTCCAAAGTTGTAGATCTCTTAGGATCTCTATGGTTAATTCTGGTTGGTTCCAGAATCAGCTGGGTCAAACCCAGTCCGATCTGGAAATCAACCAATTCGTGATTCCCATCTACAGTCAACCAGTCTACATTAAAATCTCCAGTTATAAGTAGTTCATGGGTATCTCGATAACCAATCAAAAACTCATGTAGATCTGAGAAAACATGCACTGAAACCTTGGGTGGTTTATAGAGCCCTACTAACAGCAAAGGTTTTAGAAAAGGTACCTCTAATTCCAAGACCAACACTTCCAAACCATTACTAAGAAAGGGGTAATTTACCTCATGAACAGTTAAACTGCAATCTGTATAAACAATAATTCCCCCCCCTTTTTGTCCGGTCCCTTCTGAACAATTGGAAATTTTCCAGATCAACAGATGAGTTCAGAGTTCTACCATTCAACCAGGTTTCTGTTAAAACCAGAACCCCTGGTTTGGCTTCATTAACCCAATCTCTCAACTCATCGAACTTATTTCTCAAACTCCTAATATTTAAGTGAGTGATGACCATAAATCCATGTTTCATAGTAATCTCTTTTTCATCATAAAACATATTAGGGGGGCCAGGATTAGGGTGTACGTCACCACAAATTAACAAGCAGCACACAGTGAGCCTAATAAAGATACCCCTTAAGTTCAGCTTCCAAATTCCCCTGCGGTACAGGCCTATACAAGGCCTATTTCCCAGAAGAAGCAGAAACTGAGGCACAGTCTTCACCAGATGTACTCTAAGGAATGTATTAAAACATACATTAGATAGAATCCCAGATGAAATATATACATTCTGGTGGGCATTCAATGTCCCTGGGCCAATAAAAGAATGATACTGAAAGTCAGTCAATGATCCTGTATAACTATGTGCGAACTGAAGCACACTAAACATATTAACTACAAACAAACACATTAAAATGTTTAGGACAAACATTTTGAAGAATCCCCCCATTAATATATAAAATAAATCTAAAAATCAACCAAACGACCAAAAAAAGCATGCAGCAACCAGGAAGGCAAAACAAACATAGTATGCAACTAAAACTAAAAATACTTGCTATCCTTCATGGGAGCTGCCATACCCAGGTAAAAATAGATAAAACAATAAAAAAAACTTTTCCTAATTTAAATAAAAAAAAAACACTCCAAATAAAATATAAAACCCAAGACTATGGATCCAAAGTACAATCAGAGAGCTCCCCAGATATTTTCTTCCACCGAGTGGCGCAAGCTCGCGCACTCACTCAAGGCCATGTGGCAAGGCAGCGATTAAAAAGTAGCGCCAACTCCTCCCCTTAGCTGATGTGCAGCTGCTGGCCTGCCTCCAACCCCCACACCAGCTGATTTAGAGTCCCAAACGTTTTCAAAAACGGGCAGGAGAAAACACAGTGCAAATAGGCAGTTTGTACATGAAAAAGCAACAGTATTTGTAGTTTGGTTGCAATCTGGATGTTGTTCAAGCCCCCGACCATCTGGATTCGGTCTCAGTGTGTTACAAACAGCGTGGAGGAGTCTACTTGCGCTTGTGGGCAAGGCAGTGATTTAAAAGTAGTGCCAACTCCTCCCCTTAGCTGACGTGCAGCTGCTGGCCCACCTCCAAGCCCCCACACCAGCTGATTTAGAGTCCCAAATGTTTTCAAAAACGGGCAGGAGAAAACACAGTGCAAATAAGCAGTTTGTACATGAAAAAGCAACAGTACTTGTAGTTTGGCTGCAATCTGGATGTTGTTCAAGCCCCCGACCATCTGGATTCGGTCTCAGTGTGTTACAAACAGCATGGAGGAGTCTACAGCTGTACACTGAGTGGCAGGAAATCCACAACCCTGGCTGTAAGAGGAAACGGGACGGGAAAGACTGAGAAGCAGAAGTCGCTCTCCTTAGGTGTTTTTTTAATGCAAGTGGCTGAGAGGAACTGATAAGTGGCCCCTTACTTTCCCAAAAAGCTCAACAACTAGCCTCCACCCTCAGACATGAGGATTTCAAACCCTCTGAGGGTTGGCTCCAGAGATGGAAAACCCGCAATAACATCGGGTTCAGAAGGACTCATGGGGAGAAGCTACATTCTGATGAAACCAGTGTAGAACAGTGACTTCTGAATGTCCTCCCTGGGCTACTCACTGGCTGTGAACCTAAAAATGTGTTCAACTGTGACAAGACTGGGCTGTTTTACAGGTGTGTGGGGTATGGCATGCTTGTATTCAAAAGAGAGCCACTGTTGGAGTCCAAGAAACAAAAGGAAAGAATTTCAGTTATGCTGAGCTGTAATATTGTTGGCACAGAGAAACTGGATCCACTTGTGGTGGGCAAATCACTAAACCCACGCTGTTTCAGGGGCATTCATCACCTGCCTGTTCTTCAATGTGCCAACAGGTCATCTTGGATGACCAGTGACATTTTCTACGAATAGGTTACGGCGTGGGACAGGAGGCTGAGAAGGCACAAAATCGTGCTGATCCTGGATAATTTTTGGGGCCACCCGAATGTCCAGGGACTAAGAAACATTAAATTGGTGTTTCTTCCACCAAACACCACCTGCCTCGTGCAGCCTCTCAACATGGGCATAATTTACAGCCTAAAGCAACATTACATTTCCTCAATGCGAGAAAAAATCTTGGAAAAGCTGGATTTGAACCCCAGTCTCAACAGAGCCCAGTGTGTAAAAAAATATTACACTTATCGATGCTGTCCGCATGCTGAAACATTTGTGGGACATGGTGTCCAATCAGACAATTCAGTGGTGCTTTAAAAAAGTGGGATTCATTGTGCAAATTATTGAGGACCCAGTTGCAGAACCGATTGCCTCTGATGACCACAATCCCATTGCGACTCACACTCTGCCTACGCCTGACTGACTTACAGCTGATGAGTTTCTCGAGCTGTGTCACCTCAAGAGACAATGACGCTCCACCTGAAAGCGAACTGGATGACACAGAGGAGGTGCTTGGTGCTATGCGAGTCGAATCTGGAGAGGTTGATGTAGATGCCGGAGGAGGAGGATCCAGAAGTCAGCATGGAGGACAGGTTGTTGTTAATGCTCACGATGTTCAGCGAGCTCTGCTAACATCACAGATGGCCATGGAGCAGAACGCCGAGGTGCAACCTAAGTGGGATATGCTTCGCTAGGTGGAATAAACTTGGAGACCGTACTGCAAAAACCAGACTGTGCAAACCCGAATCACAGAGTTCTTTGGTGGACACAAGTAGGAGTAGCACAGTGGAAACCCACCATTGTGCTACAGTGTTTACATTTGTTCCAATTTTTCTTTTTTGTTTCGCTTATTGCACCTTCTATGATATAGTACTGTATTTTTAATTACAAATAATATAAGTTTGCTCTTTTAATTCAATAAATTTTGATTTACACTACTGCTCAGTGATCTGGATTGAATTATGGCCTACAAGCTGGAGGGTTGCAAACGGGAGGGTAATTAGCAGTAATTAGTGGGCGACTGTGCTCAGATGTATTACTTTCAGTTAGAGCATCCATCTCCTATATGTGGCAAAATGCTTTTGGACAAATGTGCCCAATACAAGCAGTGGGCACTATATTCCCAGTCTTAAACTGTGCCACACATCAAAGGCAGAAAAAGGTTTGACAGCAGAAAATAAAAAGACAAAATTCAGTATCCTGTTAAATACAATCTAGCCTGCAAAACTGAGGATAAAGCATGGAGGCCAGATAGTCATCTTCACTGACTGAAAGACTTGGACAAACTGGTGGAAAGAAAATCACTAAAAACACTTGCAATAGAACCAAGAAGTACAGTGAATTGAACTCTGAGTCATGGAAGGATTCCAAAGATGCTATTTATGCAGCATATGTGAGTACTGGTATGGACTACAGATTGAGACTACAGATATATTAATAACCTAGGCTGTATCATTACATCACTGAAAAGGTACATGGTCATTTTGCTTTGATACTGGAATGTGGATCACGGCCCATTCAATACCAGCCATCCATAACTTTACCATTATGGGGATATACCACGTAGTGTAAGGTACTGAAATGCAGTGCTAAGTACTGCTGCATTAATGTTAATGAGTTGTTCTGCTTTCATTATTTATTAGTTCTTATTGCTACTGAAGTGCAGCAGGTTGTGCAGTAGTTAACTAAATGTCCTGGGTACCATGAGAAACTGCAGTCAATTCTTGGATCCTGGGAGACTCCCCCTACCCCCCATCAAAAATATTTCAATGGGGAGGGGGGAACTCAACCTCTTTTTTTATGAAAACTATAAACCGTGTATCCCACAGAATAGTCCAATATTCGGTGCTTTATTTTACATCTGCCCCATTTTGCCCTAATAAGGCTTTTTAGATGACTTACTTTCTAAAAACAAAATAAAAACAATCACCAGTTTTTTCATTAAATATGCCATTTTTTACAAACACATAAATATTGCAAACTCTGAAAGCGTCTGGTTCTCCCAAGCTGAATAATGTTTTACACCTTAATAATGTGTGGTTCTAGCTTTTTTTCATAGTTGTATATCATTCTTAGCCCTCTTTTTTTTTTTTTTAGGTTTCTGTAAATCAAAGCAGTGTCCTTTCAGTAATCACACATTCCAAAAGTCAATTCTTTAGTATTTAATCACACTATTGTCTAAAGCTGTATCACATCAAGCCTACTCCCCGCCCCTTAAGTTTTGGGCCATCTGTATTAAACAGATTGATTCCCATAACATAGCCATAAAACTATATATAAGTTCCTACCAAGGTAACTTATTAACATTTCCATTCATGCTATTCGTATTCAAAGTTTTCTCATATTTAATGCTCTGATAGCTTAATATTAATTATGTGTACTTTAACTAGTACATTTCTGCTTGTTTCCAGTTCTGTGCATTCAAACTTATGAGATATGTATATGTACGAATGGGCGTCCTGCTATAGTTAGGATTCAACATCCACGTCTACCGTATGCTAAACTCAGAATTTGGTACTTTAATAACTTCAGAACCATTCAAACGTTTTGCATGAAATTTTGCAGTCTTAATTGTTAGAAGATCTCTTGACGTGACAAGTTTTGTTCTTGTCAGATGCGTGGGTGTGGAGATGCAGAGTGTCACAAATGGTGTACTTTACCAGTGGATTTCTTTGCCATTAATTGTCGCACCACACTGCAGTATGCATTTGGAATTTTGGTCTGAAATGTTTAGGTAGATGGAACTTGTGTCATAGATGTGCCTTTCACAGGTTTTGTGAAAAACAAATATTAATCCATTCCAAAGTTATTAAGTTTTAAAATGTCTCATTATTTTCAAAGGGAACAGTTAGATATTTTACTAGAAAAAGTATCCTTTGTCACAAATGGGTAATCCTTTTTTGCAAACTGGTCATCCTGTGTTGCAAATAGGGAAATCCTTTTCATGATTCTGCCTTCTTGTTTTCAGTTGGAAAGGGAGAAAAAAACAAATAACTAAAAAAAAATGATGGGCAGGATTCACAAAAGAAATTTGTTCAGCACATCTCAGATGCCCTGGTGCAGCTGAGATGCGCTAAGCACCAGCTGTGATATTCACAGAGGATGCACTGAGGAATGCTCCTGGCAGATCCCTTCTGTGAATACCACAGTTGCGCCCAGCCCTGGATGCACCAGCACAACCCCCTGGCAGGCTGGGAATCAAGTGGGGCAGTGCATCTCCCGATATGCTATGCCAGAAAAATGCCATTCACAGCCATGGACATGCCAAATGGGGCCATTAGGCATATGTGATGCAGTGGAGCCATTTGCATGTAATT
Organism: Neoceratodus forsteri; assembly: GCA_016271365.2. Classification (NCBI taxonomy): domain Eukaryota; kingdom Metazoa; phylum Chordata; order Ceratodontiformes; family Ceratodontidae; genus Neoceratodus; species Neoceratodus forsteri. The sequence continues at coordinate 1,217,926,636 of CM057454.1, read as the reverse complement.
ATGGCACCATTTGCATGTGCTGTGCAGGTATGTGCCCAGCAGAAAGCACTGGGTGCCCTGAAGGTGCTCCTAGACAGCCACTTACCCCAATACCCCTGTCGGTGTACTGTCATCCCCCCTCCCTGCCAGTGTGGCTGTACCATGCCACACATTGTGGTGGTAATAAGGTGTCCAAAGAAAACTCCTCCCTGCCTGAGTCCACATAACCAGGCTGTATACTGTGGCAGAAGCACTGTGCACAATAAAAGCCCCCAACCTGCCAGAATCCCTGAGTCTATGCTACACAATGTGGCAGTAGATAGTTCCCACCCTGACCCACATGCACCACTGATGGTGCTCTAGACAACACCCCTGTATGCCAGCAGATCCCTCTGCCCCGCCCACTCAGGCACCCTCACCCCACCCCCATCCCTGCAGGCAGCACAACCCAACCACATTCTGCCACGGCTGCTTGCTAACATAGCTGTCTGGGACTCACAGCTACTGTACCACTGAAAGCCCACTGATGGACCCTGTCAGCCAATAGGCTTGCAGTGTGTACTGTATGCTATCATTCACAATTTGTGAATGACAATGTACAGTATTCACTGCAAGTCCATTGGGTTCCTTTGTGCACAGTGCTACAGTGTGCTGCATGGTTACATGGCAGGGAGGGGTTTCATTGGACACTGTATTACAGCCACAGTGTGTGGCATGGCTATAGCAGCATGGGCATGGGTGGGACCTGTGATCATTCCACCTCCGCTGCAGTGTGTGGCATGGCTATAGCAGCATGGGCATGGGTGGAACCCATGATCATTCCGCCTCTGCTGCAGTGTGTGGCATGTTTCCAGGGACACCATGGGTGGGGGGGCACACTGGACTACAAGGGTGGGAAGGCTGATGTGCTGCTGTCTGCAGCAGCCTGCCTGATGGTGGTAATCCTCATAAGTCTACTTGCTGTAGACTTATCTTTAGGAAATGCATCTCTGGACTTGCCCCGGTGATGTGCCTCCAGGTTGGGCTGTGAATGGGGCTGCGCACCATATGCATAGGCATGGCCCCTTCACAATCCCTCCAGATGCACCGCATATCATTATGGGTGGTATGCAGCACATCTGTGATGCATTGGTACATCAGGAATTTGTCAGCACATCGTCCCCTTTGCAGAACTGTGCCAGTGCGCAAGTCGAGGATGTGCCAGTGTGTCTCAGCTGTGCTGGGTGCATCCCTTTTGAGAATCCTGCCCGATATGTTTAAATACCCATCTCAGCTGATTATGGTGTTAGTTTTTGGAAACATTACTTGGAAAAGTGTTTTATTTTTGTTTTGTTTTTTTTCAGCATGTTAACATCCTCTTCTGTGCCTTTTTTCATGCTCTGAAACCCTTTTCACAAACTGAGTACAATGATGCACAAAAAAGGATTCTGTTTTGCAATTCATAAAAAATTAAATTCCTTTTTCTCAAATTATGAAAAAATAAACATGAAAAAGGATCCTGTTATACAAATTTGTGAAATAATGTGCAAACGGCTTATAAAACAGCTATTTGTTTTTCACTCCAAAGTGAAGAAATGGTTTGTAATTTTGGTGTGAAATGTTCAGCGTAGAAAGGTCTTGCCCCACAGATGTGCCTTTTGCTGGTTTTGTTAAAAATGTTAATTTTTTCTACAGTTATATGTGTTTGAATGGGATAATATTATAATGTGAGTGTTTTTTGTCACTCCACTGCACACAAATGGATCGCAATTTTGGTTTGAAATTTTCAGGGTCGAAAGGGATTGCCTCGTGCACGTGCCCTGTGCTGGTTTGGTGAGAAGATATTAATCTGGTCCGCAGTTATAAGGATTTAAAAAGTTCAAGTTCTGAGCATTCTCTGTAGACCTCTGTTACATGTGAGGCTTGAAAAAGGATACAGTTATAGAGAGATTGGAGTACAAGGCCCTCTGGGCCCTGCATTCCCTCAGAAAATAAGAATTACAACGTACATGCAAAGAAGTATACAATTATGGAATGATTGGAGTATATGGCATAATCCCGGGTGCCCAGCTTTGTGAGTGGAGTGCTTCCCCAGTGCTCTCTATATGAGAACACAAGAAAATCCTCAACTCTGTGTAAACAAACAAAAAAGGTTTATAGCCGGCTCGGTGGTGCAGAGGGTTGAGGCGCTGGCACCTTACCTCGCACCATGCTGGTGACCTGGGTTCGGGAACAGACTCAGGCACCAGTGAGTTGACTTAGGAAGGCGTAGGATTGAGCATCCTGAGGGCTGCTGTCCTCTCCTGGGGTGGGTTGGGGAATGGTGTCACTCTGTAGGGGCCCCTGGTGGAGACCAGGAGAAGCTCATTTGCGATGCAAGTAGGGGAATCGTAGGAAAACCCTAGAAAATGGCATCTCCTCCTACTGGATGATGGCCAACTGGACCAGTGCCTCCCTGAACTCTGCCACAGCTGGCCCAGTCGCAACAGCACCCAGGACCAATGCCTAGGCTGATAGGCCATTTTTCGTCAGAAGAGGAGGACCCACCTGATGAAGGGTCATGTCTGGTTACCCTGAGGTGGCCGCAATGTGGGGTTGAAGTTGGCAGCAGTGTCGGGAGGAGGTGAGAGTCCTTGGCAATTGGCCTGAAGGAGAGGTAGATGAGAGTCGCAAGGGAGATAAACAGATAAAGCAAAAAAAAAGTTTATTCATTTGTTAATTTCTGCATATAAAGTCTGCATATGTTGCACATTGCAACAGCAGTTTAGTGGGAGCAAGAAGGAAGTTTGTTATATGATCATTATTAATATGGCACTCACTCTGCATGTAGGAGGACTAGAAAATGCAGATGGTGTATTAGAGTGGGACTTGAACTAGAGAACAAAAAACAAAAACATGTAACTAAACATAAAAATGGTCAGAAACTTGTGACAATTTTATTTCCACTCATTAATACACTGATGAATCAAAACACCTTATCAAAATTAATTTCCTGTCTCTTGCTGTACCTGAGTCAAGTCGGACTCCTGTCCCAACTTTGTGGTGGGGGGGGGGGGGCATTAGAGGCTTGAGTACAGAAAAGCTATATTATTATTTTAAACTGAGACACATACAGTAGTGAAGTTATTGGCTGTACCCCTGATTGTTTCTTTGTATTTAAACTTCCTTCCCATTGAATCGCTGCCCTTTCTGGACTCTGACTCTTGACTCAGTATGGGGGAGGATCAATCACAGAGGTCCAGACTGGGAGAGGATTACAAGCTGTTTTGTGACATGTGCACTCCAATAGTGATTATTTAAACATTGGGGAATAGATTAAAACAGCAGCCTGTGGCTGTTTTTTGCATGATCATGCAGGTGCCTGCAGTCTAGTGGTCTATTTTCATAAATGTGGGAAAGTTTTTTTCTGAATATACTGAAATGTTTAACACTACATGCTCTCTCGTTATCCATTTCAACATGTACTGATGAAGCATGTACGTCACACACTGAGATGGATAATATGAGAGCATGATGTGTCAGACAGGAAGCTGGTGTGACACGGTCGGGGTAATGCAGTTTATGAATAATTAAAAAAGCGGTGAAAAGATGTTTACAGTTTCATGGCCATAGTGATAGGCAATGCCTGCAATCAACAAGGCAGAAAAAAACAATCTTAAAGGTTAAAAAAATTGCCAGTTTGCAACTTTGCGTTCTTTTTGTTTCAGTGTGAGCTTAGAAATGTGCTTCAGAGCCCGGGGAGTCATAATGTAGTTTGTTTTCTTTTGGGAGGGCATTATGTTGTGGGTCTACTTAGTTTGCATTGATTGTGTTCATGTCAATATTTCATCTCAATTTGAAATGTATACACACTGCCTGCCTAGCTAACTATTCCATTATTTCCAGTGTCAGCTTTGTAATGTCCATCAGTTCACAAGATTTGTAGATAAGGTATTTTTTCGTTTGTTTTCCCTCTGATTTTCTAACACAATACTTTTACCTCCATTTCACAAAAAAAAAAACACTGGTAATGTATACGGTTTCATTTTTTTGTTGTTGGCCAATGTCCAATTTTGAGTGGTCATGCTGTGCACCGAAAACTTCTTATACAGCTTCACCCAACACCAGTCAATACTGAACCACATCAACATACACATAAATACTAAATTACAGGATTCTGCATTGAAAAGTGCAGTTTGATGCAGGATTCTGCATTGAATAAAAAAAAGTCATCAGTGGACTTTTTTATTTCTGGAATATAAAAAAAAAAAACAGATTTCGGGACACTGGGGGTGGTCTACCCAGTGTCCCATACTGCTGGGGGGTGTTATGGGGTAACGGCTAACATGGGGATTGGAACCCCGATGTTGACACATCACTGAAAAAAATAATTTGTTGCAATGTCTGTTCTCAAGCTGATCTTGCAAAAAGGGGTTGGCTGGCCAAAGGGATTACAAAAAGGGATTCTGAATTGGAAAAACTGTCATTTTTCAACTAAGTAAAAAGAAAAAGGCATGGGTGGCTAGAGGACATCCCCCTAACAAAAACTCATATCATGGTTTTTATTAAAGACGTCCCTGGGGCAAGTTATAAGGTTTTGTTTTCTCCCCTGACTAAGCTAGAAAACAAGATGGTAGTCGACAAACAAGGATTTTTCTCACGAAAAGGGGTTTTCCAAGATTTTGCATTCCCTTTTTGCAATTCCTATTCGTATGCCAAAAATCCTTGATTGAAACTGTGCATCTGTCCCAAAGACTGAACTGTTCATGCTCAGAATGTGAAATTTCAAAATTTGATAACTTTGTAATGGATTCATATTTTTTTCACCAAACCAATGCTGGATTGTTACTTCAAACAACCTCTTTCAACCCTGAAAATTTCAGACCAAAACTCCAAACAGTGTGCACGAAACGTAATCTTGGAAAATGACCCTGACATATGCCAAAAAAGGTGGAAAACACGTTTTTTTGTATGTCACAGAATGAAAACCACAAATCCAATCAAAACGCAACATGGCAAATCAAGAGATAGAAGGCAAGACAAGGCTAATTTTATTTATATGGCACCAATTCTCAGAGGATCTGGGCACCTCACAGAAAAATAACAACTAATAAATAATACAAAGAAAATCTACTCACCGAGACTGAATATTCCAAATTTCCTATAAATCTGTTGAATGGTTTCAAAGTTATTAACTTGCAACATTTGGGGGTTAACATTAAACTGCCTAATCAACCCTAATTCTAGAAGGCACTACGCCTGTATAATTTATGAATATATATATATATATATATATATATATATATATATATATATATATATATGTGTGTGTGTATAAATATATATTTATATACACACACATATATATATATATATATATATATATATATATATGTTTGTGTCTATATATTATGTACATATTAACCACTGGAGCTATCTAAATGCCAGTTTGAGTTTGCAACACTATGTACTGCATTTTATCATTCTAGTATTTGACAATTTAATCCTTTCAACTTTACACTAAATATAATTGTTTTTGTCTCTTATGGCATGATAATAGCATACGTATTCTTGTTTAAAGATGAAAAGGAAGGAAGTGAATATATCTTGCTAACATACTAAAATGCCAGCAGAATAGGCCTAACAGTCTTTCGTGTCTGCTGTTTTGGTCAACCCCCACCCTGGGAGCTGACTTTGCTGCCCCCCTTGCCCTGATGGAATCACTTCTGAAAGAAAGAATTGTTGAGTACCTAGAGGCCAGTGGGGCACAGGACCCAATGCAGCATGGATTTACAGCAGGAAGGTCATGTCAGACGAATCTAATAGATTTCTTTGACTGGGTGGACCAAAGTAATAGACCAGGGAGGGGCTGTGGATATGGCCTACCTAGACTTTAGCAAGGCATTTGACACAGTCCCACACAAAAGATTGATAATCAAGTTAGCCAGCCTGGGAGTGGGTCCCAGGGTGGTAGCCTGGGTAGCAAACTGGCTGTACAACAGGACATAGAAGTTAATAGTGAATGGAACACATTCCGAAGAAAGAGGGGTCACTAGTGGAGTACCTCAGGGCTCAGTACTAGGTCCAGTCCTCTTTAACATCTTTATAGGTGACATTGAAGAGGGTTGGGAGGGAAAGGTATGCCTCTTTGCAGATGACGCAAAGATCTGTAACAGAGTTGATACACAAGGGTGGTAGAAAGGATGAGAAGGGACTTGGCAAGGTTGGAGGAATGGTCAGACATATGACAACTTAGATTCAACGCAAAGAAGTGCAAAGTAATGCACCTGGGAAACAAAAACCCAGGAGAAGAGTACACAATATCAGGGGAGGTACTAACAACAACAAAAATGGAAAGGGACCTGGGGGTAGTCATATAAGATGATCTAAAGGTGGGTAAGCAATGTGAGAAGTCAGTAAGGAGAGCCAGGGGGATACTGGGATGCATAGAAAGGGGCATCACAAGTAGAAAAAGGGAAGTGGTTATCCCTCTGTACAGACAGTTGGTGAGACCCCATCTGGAGTACTGTGTGCAGTATTGGAGACTTCATCTATGCAAGGACATAGACAGGATGGAAGCAGTCCAGAGGAGGACAACTAAAATGGTGCAGGGTCTACATCAGAAACCATATGAGGAGAGACTGAGAGAGCTTAATATGTATACCCTTGATGAAGGAGGGTTGAGGGGACATGATAGAAATGTTCAAGTACCTCAAGGGAATCAACAAAGTCCAGGAGGGTAGCATCTTTCAGAAAAAGAGATGTGTTAGAACAAGGGAACACAATTTAAAGATTGGGGACGGCTCAGGGGTAATGTGAGGAAATTTTTTTTCACAGAGAGAGTGGTGGATGCATGGAACTGCCTTCCTGGGGAGGTTGTTGGGTCTAAAACAGTGGGGGAATTCAAACATGCATGGGACAGACATAAAGCAATTGTAGTGGGGGGTGGCAGGAAGTAGACTGTTGGTTAACTGAAATCTGCTGCTTATCCAGTAGGTAGGGAAATGGGCAGACTGGGTGGGCCAAGTGGTCCTTATCTGCTGTCAGAGTCTATGTTTCTATGTTTCTCTCTGGCTTCTCCCTCCTCCGTTCTGAATATTCTCGCTGCATTGGACTTTGCTTCCAGAACCCTTCCCCTGTACCTGTCCCACCCCATCTTGAACCTCCTTGGTGAAAACTGAGGTGAAGTACTCATTTAGTACCTCAGTCTGCTCCCTCTGGTCTTGTGCCCATCCCTCCCGTTTTACTTGTACATTTAAGTCTGTATTATGCTGATATAAAAAAAATTGTGTGTAACAGGCAGTAGGAAAAAAACTGCCATTTGAATTGGTTGTTCCATAAAATGACTTCCATTACTTTAATTTGGTCACCTGTCCTGTGCAATATGCTTTGTAAAATATTGTTTTGTTAATGATTATGCCACAACACAAGGTTTGAAGAAAAAAAAATGCCTGCTAATCATGTCAGGTCACTGCCTGTCAGATTAATCATATACTTTCTGTAAATAACTTTTTTTTTAGAATTAAAATCATCTGGAACTGAATCCTAATCATTGACTCTGGCTTTTGTGTGCATGGGTGTGCTCATAGAAACATAGAAACATAGACTTTGACAGCAGATAAGGACCGCTAGGCCCATCTAGTCTGCCCATTTCCCTACCTACAGGATAGGCCGCAGATCCTAGTTAACCAACAGCCTATATCTTCCTGCCCCCCACAAGAATTGCCTTATGTCTGTCCCATGCATTCTTGAATTCTCCCACAGTTTTAGACCCCACAACTTCCTCAGGAAGGCTGTTCCATGCATCCACTACCCTCTCTGTGAAATAATATTTCTCACATTGCCCCTGAACCGCCTCCTTCTATCTTTAAATTGTGTCCCCTTGTTCTTGCAAGTCTCTTTTTCTGAAAGATGCTACCCTCTTGTACTTTGTTGATTCCTTGAGGTACTTGAAAGTTTCTATCATGTCCCCCTCTCCTTCTTTCCTCAGGGTATACATATTAAGCTCCTTTAGTCTCTCCTCATACGGCTTCTCTTGCAGACCCTGCACCATTTTAGTTGCCCTCCTCTGGACTGCCTCTATCCTGTCTATGTCCTTGCGGAGATGGGGTCTCCAGAATTGGACACAGTATTCCAGATGGGGTCTCACCAACTGTCTGTACAGAGGGATAACAACTTCCTGTTTTCTGCTGTTGATCCGTCTACCTATACATCCCAGTATACCCCCGGCCCTCCCTTCTGCCTTCTCACATTGCTTGCTAACCTTAAGGTCATCTGATATGATTACCCCAGGTCCCTTTCCTGTTTTGTTGTTGTTACTACCTCCCACCCATTGTGTATTCTTCCCTGGGTTCTTGTTTCCCAGGTGCATTATTTTGCACTTTTTGCATTGAATCCTAGCTGCCATACGCCTGACCATTCCTCCAACCTTGCCAAGTCCTTTTCATCCTTTCCACGCCTCCTGTATATCAGCCCTGTTGCAGATCTTTGTGTCATCTGCAAAAGGCATACTTTCCTTCCAGTCCTCTGCAATGTCACTAATGAAGACATTAAAAGGACTGGACCCATACTTGAACCCTCGCGTACCCCACTGGTAACCGCCTTTCTTCAGAGTGGACTCCATTTACAATTACCTTCTGTGTCCTGTTGTCCAGCCAATGTTTTACAGGCTACCACCTGGGACCCACTCCCAGGCTGGTTAATTTGACTAATAATCTTTTGTGTGGGACTGTGTCAAATGCCTTGCTAAAAGTCTAGGTAGGCCATGTCCACAGCCCCTCCCTGGTCTACTACTTGGTCACCCAGTCAAAGAAATCTATTAGATTCGTCTGACATGACCTTCCCGCTGTGAACCCATGCTGCCTTGGATCCTGTGCTCCACTGACCTCTAGGTACTCAACTGTTCTTTCCTTCAGAAGTGACTCCATCACTTTCCCTACCACAGAGGTCAGACTGACAGGTCTGTAGTTTCCTGCCTGTGTCTTGGTCCCACTTTTGTGAAGGGGAATCACATCCGCCTTCCTCCAGTCCTCGGGTACCACACCATCCTCCCATGATTTATTAAAAAGAGTAGCCAGTGGTTTCACTAGTTCCTTCCTTAATTCTTTTAGAATTCTGGGGTGAATTCCATCAGGACCCATTTGTCCACCTTCAGTTTTAGGAGTTCTTGCAGAACCCTTTCTTCTGTGAAAGGACTGGGATCGACCCCCTATCAAGAGTGCTTCTGTTAATTGGATTAGGCACTTCCCCTCCTCTTTGTAGAATACTGAGCAGAAATATTAGTTCAGTATTCCTGCTTTTCACTGTCCCCTCTGCCCACCACACCGTTCATTCTATTCAGCCTCACTATCCCTCCTTTGTCTTTCTACGTCAGCTGATGTACCTATAAAGGTTTTATCCCTTCTTAACTGAGTTGGCTATCTTTTCCTCAGTTTGGGCCTTTGCTTTTCTGACTTCCCTCCCTGCTTCTTTCTGCCTTAACTGGTACAGCTCTCTGTCCTGCTCCTTCTGTGTTTCCTTATACTTCCGAATGCTATCTTTTTCTTCCTGACTTTCACAGCCACTTCTCTTGAGAACCATAGTGGCTTTTTCTTTCATTTTGATTTGTTTATTTGCTTCACACAAAGGCTTGTTGCCTCTGTGATGGCAGTTTTGATAATTCCCCATTGTTGCTCCACACCTCCTTCTAGCCTGTTTGTTAGTGCTTTTCTGAGGCACTCTCCCATCTTGCCAAAGTCAGCCCTCCTAAAGTCCAGTACCCTCACTTTTGTATGGCTTGACTCAGTAGCTGAGTTTAACGTGAACCACACTGTTTGATGGTCACTTGTCCCCAGATGGCAACCCACTTCTAGATCTGAGATCCTCTCACTGTCCCCATTTGAGAGTACAAGGTCTAAGATTGCTCCCTCACGAGTGGGTTCCAAACTAGCTGTCTAATGCCTGCCACCTGTAGGGCATCAAGAATGGCCCTGCTCTTGGATGTGGCTGCAGCAAGGTGCTCCAGTTGACATCTGGCATATTCAGGTCTCCATCAACAGTATCTCCCTTTCTCTGCCATTCTAAGAATGCCTTCCATCATATCCTTGTCCATTCCTTCCTCCTGACATGGGGGTCTGTACACAACTCCTGTGGATTGTGGTGCCCTTTCAGTCTCCAAGGTGACCCACAGTGCCTCCTCTCCTCCCTGTTTACTCTTTTGTTCAGTTGATTTTATCCCTTCCTTTACATAGAGGCTACTCCTCCCCTTTTCTCCCTGCCTGTCTCTCCTGTAAGTTATGTACCCTGGTATGTTAACATCCCAGTCATGGTTCTCTTTGTACCATGTTTCTGTGACTCTCACGATATCCAGGCATCCCTCTTCCATTAAGGCCACCAGCTCAGGAGCTTGTTGCCCAGACTACTGAGCATTGGTACTCATTACCTCCATTTCCTGATGGCCTTACCCCTTTGCCCCATCCCTGTCCTTCTTGTCTTTGTCACTTTCTCCATTTACCTCTGCCCTTCTTCCTGTCGATACCTCCATGTTGGTGTTTGCCACACTTACTAACGTATTTGTTTGGTGGGGGCTAGGATTTTCCTGCTCCTTTCCAGTGCCTCCCTGCTTGGCTAGTTTAAAAGCTTGCCAATGAAGCATTTAAACCTATCACCTAGGATCCTGGTTCCCCTCCTGGACAGATGCAGCCCATCATGCCAGTATAGGCTTGCATCACTCCAGGTGGACCCCCAGTCCCCAATGAAGCCAAATCCCTGAGTTCCACACCAGTTTTTCAACCACTGATTGAATCCCATGGTACGGAACACCCTAGCCTCTCCTATGCCATAGATGGGTAGCACCTCCGAGAAGGTTACCGCATGTGCTACTTGACTCAAGGCCCCTCCCAATTCCACAAACTCTTCCTGCACTTCTCTAATCCTTTTTAGCCAGGTCATTTGTCCCTAGGTGGACAATGACATCCAGCTCCCTCCCTGTGCAGCTGCTCCGGCAATCCTGAGGATTCGCCCCTGTCCCTCAAACCATGGTGCCAGGCAGGCACCTTACCTCCCTCTCCCTTCCTTGCCCAGTTCTACCTTCCTAACAATGGAGTCCCCACCAGGAGTTGTTTCCTTCCCTGCAGGGTCCCCTGCCACCCTCCCTGTGGAGGTTCCCAGCATCCTCCTTGGTCTCCACTGTGGGTGCCTCCATAGAGGAACCACACTTTGCCAGAATGGCATAGGAATTGTGGAGAGGTACAACTGGAAGGATGTGCCTCTGTTCCACCACCCTCACCCTCCCTGAGCCCACTGTGGTCCAACTGCCCTTTCTTGGCAACCTCTGAGGCAACGGCAGTGGCACTGGTGGTCCCTGGATGGAAGAGGAGGTCCCACAAATCCTGGCCAACTCAGCCTGAGATGAGCAACCTCCTCCCTCAGCCCAGAGGAGGTGCCTGCAGATGGGACAACACGTATCCTCCAGAATATCTCCCGGAAGACTGCTGCTCCACAGCCACTGCACTGCACCACTCCAATCATGTCTTATTTCTGGCCCCTTAACTGTTTGCAATCCTTACTCTTTCCTCTGTTTTTTCTCTCTCTCCTTACTTTCTGCCTGTGTGCCCTTTAAGCTCCTGATTGTCCTGTTCTGAGACAAGAATATCCTATATTTCTCAGTAGACCACTTACTTGTTCAGAGGCAGACCTCCAGCAGCTAGAGGGGGCCGGAGAGCTACTCTTGCCCTTCTAGGATGGTGGGTCCTTGGTGGTTCTGTGATTACTCACTTTCTGTCCCTAAACAGGAAGTTCCTGTTGTCAGTCAAATCCTGTGCCTATAAAAATAGAACTAGCTTTGGGGGGGGTGTGGAGGGGAAGGAAGGAGGGCAATATAGTCTCAGTAGAGAAGTTCAGTCACACAGCAGTCCTTTCTCCTAGTGCCTTCTGCCAAGCTATTAGCTGAAACTTTCTAAGGCAGTCTTTAAATGTAGCTTCCTTCTAGCTAAGCCACTCCCCCTACTTACCAGATCTTTCTACAAGTAATTTAAACCTCACAGCAATTAAGTCCTTTCAGTCACCTGAGATTTACACCTAGATGAATTTTCAGTTACCCATTCAGTTCAGTTAACCCAAACACACTTTTTTTTTTTTTGTTTGTATGTTAGTTTTTTTACCCTAAATTAAAGGTCCAAATACAAAAGTTCTTCTACTTTAGTCCCAGTAGAGAAGTTCAGTCACACAGCAGTCCTTTCTCCTGGTGCCTTCTGCCAAGCTATTAGCTGAAACTTTCTAAGGCAGTCTTTAAATGTAGCTTCCTTCTAGCTAAGCCACTCCCCCTACTTACCAGATCTTTCGGCAAGTAATTTAAACCTCACAGCAGTTAAGTCCTTTCAGTCACCTGAGATTTACACCTAGATGAATTTTCAGTTACCCATTCAGTTCAGTTAACCCAAACACACACTTTTTTTGTTTGTTTTGTATGTTAGTTTTTTTACCCTAAATTAAAGGTCCAAATACAAAAGTTCTTCTACTTTAGTCCCAGTAGAGAAGTTCTGTCACACAGCAGTCCTTTCTCCTGGTGCCTTCTGCCAAGCACACTGTGCTCGTTGATTGGGGGATGCTTCCAATACATTGGGGAAACAAAAAACAGCAAACCATAGCACTAACTTATACATCCTTACATATAGATCAAAATAAATTGGACACAACTGGTTGTTCTTTCACTCAGAGCAGGGGGTCCATCGACACCCTACCATTTTCTCTGCTTGAGACTCTTGATCAGGTAGTGTGGTTCTAATGACTCACCATTTATTTAACAAACATTTAAATACTGCCTTCCCATCCATCATTATCATACCAGTCAAGTATTTTAAGGGAATCGGACTTCCAGCAAGTTTCTCTGGAGGAAAAAGGGAGAGAATTAGAAACTTTAAATGGTTGGAGGAAAGGCCACTGGTTAAGTGGTGGGTGGGGCTAGTGACAGAGCGATAGGAAGTGGAGTTTGGAAACAAAAGGGAGCAGTAAATGGGTGTCTATATCTAGGGTCCAGATCCCTGAATAGCAAAAGAAAATGCAGGTTAGATGAGGTAGAAAGGAGGGGGTGTGAGAGATTAAGCTGAGTGCAAGGTAGTGAGTGGGGGGGGGCAGGGATTGGAGCTGAGGAGAAGAGATTTGAGAGCCTGGAGCAGATGGAATGAAAGGAACACACTAGGCAAATTGTAGCACTTTTAGCAGTATAGTCACAGAATATTAGCACATGAGCAGAAACAGTGCAGTATAACCCAACAGCAATTTAACACAGTACCCACAAGCAGAAATAAAAAACAGTACCCTGCATAAAACACATCTAACCTTAGTAGTTTGGAAACTTGCACATTTGCCCGTATAGTCTGGAAACATGCAGATCAAGATATAAGGAGGTAAAGTAGTACAGGGTAGGCTGGCTAGCCAGCTAAAAGCTGGTCAGGGTACAGATTGAAAATAGAAAAAGCCAGTCAGTGAACAGCCAAGGTGCTTGCAAGGGCTAGTGTAAATGTCCTGCTTGAGGAAGGCACACTAACCAATGGCAGTCCAGCTGTTTTCAGGGGAACTTAGCCAGAGGGACACAGAGGTTTGGATCCGAGTAGACAAGAAGAGCAACAACAGCGGGTGTTCCTGATTTTCTCTGTGGCTAAGTATGGGCTGATGGCTCCAAGGAGCAAGCCACGGCCACAGGTCTGGAGGAGGGAGTCTCATCAAGGGCCAGTTTCTGTGGAAGGCAAAGGTAGGGAATTAAAAACTTTAAATGTACAGAGGATTGGCCACTGGTTAAGTGGTGGGTGGGGCTAGTAACAGTTAGAGAGGAGGTGGAGTTTAGAAACAAAAGGGTTCGGTAAATGAGTGTCTGTATCTAGCTGCCAGAACCCTGAATAACAAAAGACATACACAGTTTAGGCGAGGAAGGGAGGATGAGAAGGGGGGGGAGAGATTAAACAGAGTGCAAGGTAGTGAGCAGGGGGAAAATGGAGTTGAGGAGAAGAGATTTGAAAGGCTAGAGCAAAGGGGGATGAAAGGAATACAATAGGCAAATTGTAGCACTTTTAGAAATATAGTCAGAATATGGGCTCATGAGCAGAAACAGTGCAGTATAAACCAGGGCCTCAATTTTTCTGTGGCACTTTGGAGCAAAGTTCTGCGGTAGGGTTCTCATTTGCCACAGAACTTCTCAATCAGTCAGTCAATCAATCGATCTTTATTTTACCAGGCAAAACGTCATGGAGGAAATACTCATTAACAAGATGGACCTGGGTCATAATACAAAATACATAAATGCAAGAATAATAAGGCATTTTCATATGACAACAGCACATGAGCTGTAACAGGTTAACAAGTATGAACACAGTATACAAAACAGTGGGGCAGGGAGAGTCGATAAGCATTGTTTTATATATATATATATATATATATATATATACACACACACACACACACACACACACACACACAATAAGTACAAGATATATGTACAGCAGTAGATATGCAATATTTATTTATTTTATTTAGATTTTGATGACTCAGTAAACCCACTGAGACCACTGGTCCCTTTTTCAGGGGCAACCCAGGGTTTAATTACATACACCAATATTACATACATCAAACAGTAGTACAAGGAGTAGAAGTGAGACAGCATCAACTAGAGAGAGACAGTAATTACAGGTAGACAAATCCAGTGGAACAGTTGTAACAATACAGAGTTAGTAGAGGTCATAGTTCAGCCATTTGACAACAGGGCATGAGTGAAACATTGGGTCTGGTAGGAGAAAGGAGGACTAGTGAGTGCAGCCACATAGGCTAAGTTCCAGCAGGTAGACCTTAAGGCCGGCCTTGAATCCTTGAAGAGAGGGCCTCTCAGCCAGATTAGCCGGGAGCGTGTTCCACAGGTACGGGGCAGCGTAAAAGAAAGAGTGCTTACCCGAGTTGGTGAGTATTCCGGGGATGGTTAGGGGCTGGCTGGAGAAAGACCTAATTTCTCTGCTTTGTACTCTAGGGTTTAGCAGCCACAGAGGTGAGGAGGAGGGTTGGCGGTGGTGAGTTTATGAGTCAGGCAGAAGGTGGAGTAGGCCACTTTATGGCAGAAGGTCGTCCAGTAGAGGTCTGCAAGGACCTCACAGTGATGTCTCCAAGGAGGAGAGTTTGTGGCAAAGCATGCAACTCTGTGGTAAAGTACTGTTACTTTTTTGAGTTCCCCCCTCATAGGAACTGCAGTAGGGGGGCCCTGTAGAAGAGGTAGGGGAGGAGTGTGCAGTTTGAGATTGCACACTGAGCCCTGTCAGTGAGGGAGTTTCCCAGAAGTCCGAGTCTCTGGTGGATGGACTTGGTTAGTGAGTCGATGTGGGGCTTGTAGGACAGTTCATGGTCATGAAGTATCCCCAGGTATTCGATCCTGTCGTGGACCTTGACCCGCTTCCCCTGGTTCAATTTAAGCTGGAGAAGGTCACTCCTGTCTGGGCCGAGGTGCCTGGGCCCAAACAGGACAGTCTTCATTTTCTCCTCATTCAGTAGTAGAGAGTTGATGGAGAACCAGGCTTCAAGTATAGTGAGACTAGATTGGAGTTTAGCAGTGATGACACTGGGTACCTGGACACTGTAGTAGACAACAGTGTCATCAGCATAAAGGATGAGATTGCTTGGCCCATGAGCCAACTCTGTCATTGACAAAGAGAGTAAAGAGTAAGGGGCCCAGGATTGAGCCCTGGGGTACCCCTGAGACCACTGGATGGATGCTGGACTGTGTTCCTCTCCAGGTGACTTTTTGACATCTGTTTAGTAGGTAACTCTCTAACCAGGAGTAGGAGAGGCCATCTAGACCGAGGAGGCGAAGATTGGCGAGCAGCAGGCTGTGGTTGACTAAGTCAAAAGCCTTTGATAGGTTGATAAATAGAGCTTCAGTGAGGGAGCCTTGGTTCATGGCGTTAAGAGCATCAGATGTGAGTTGGATGAGGGCCGTGTCAGTGCCGTGGCCTTTCCTGAAGCCATGTTGAATATCGGCTAGGAGGGAGTGATGCTCTAGGTGGTCATGTAGCTGGCTGTGGACCAGTCTCTCCTGAACTTTCGCGAGAGGGCAGAGGATGGAAATGGGCCTAAAGTTCCCCACTCTGTCCTTAGGCCCTTTTTTGTGAACCATGACTATGGTGCCTACTTTCCATTTGCTTGAGACCGTGCCCTCAAGGAAGGATCTGTTGATGGGCCAAGTGACAGGTATGCGCTGGTATATGCAGTATACACAAAAAACAAACAAGAAATAGTGCAGAATAAATCTGACAGAAGAGCAGATAATCATCAGAGGAAACAGAGGAAGATGTAGAGATGCAAGATAGGGATGAGGGTCACCAGTGCCAGAAGAACTTACACAGTCAGGCGACCCCTGGCTCCATTGCGCCTTCATGTCCCCTAGCAACTAGTCAGGAGGAGAGGGATCAGGGGTGCAATGCCAGAAGCAATTACAGGACTCAGTAAAAGATTGTTGAATAAGTTTTTTAAAGGCAGCTAAAGAACCGGGTGTAACAAGCTGCATTATCTTTTGAGCAGTGTTCCAGAGGACTGGAAGTGCATGCTAATTGCAGCTCAACCAAAACGTGTCCTAACATTGGGGATAAAGAGAGTAATTCAAGATTGGCTTCTCAACAGATAGTTACCAGGATTGCATATAGGTAGGCAGTCCTTGATATACTGGGGCAGCTTATTGGAGATTACCCTGAAGATCTAGAGTACAGAGTTCTTATGGAGTCTGAGGCTAAGAGAGACCCAACCTAAGTTTTTGTATAGGGTACAGTGGTGTGTTGAGTAGGGGTACCAATGATGAATCTTATCGCCTGATGGTATAGGGTGTCGAGTTTAGTGAGGGCTGTGCTGGAGCTGCATCCATACAGAAAGTCAACATGGTCGATAAGGGGCAAGAACATAGTTTGAACCAACCTGATTTTCCCCTCATATGTTAATAGATGCTTGATTCTGAAGAGAATCCCAAGCCTCTGTATAAGCTTTTTGGAAAGTTCTTCAATATGGGTTTTGAAGGAGAGTTTGGGGTCGATCCATACCCTCTGGTATTTGAAGGAATAGACATAGTCCAATGCTTCGCGAGCAAGGTGTGAATTTGCAGGGCAGATCATATAATGGCGGGGTAAGAGGAGTTTGCTACAGGAGTAAAGATCATGGCCTTCATTTTCTTAGCATTTAACAGGAGTTTGAAGTAAAGTAGATTACTTTGTAGATGATTAAATTCTGTTTGGAGGTCACTACACGTGAGCTCCAGAGTAGGTCTGGCTGCATACAACACGGTATCATCCGCAAAAAGGTGGATGTCAGCTGACTTTACTCCAGAGTCTAGCTCATTTATGTAAATGGTGAACAAGAGGTGACCCAGAATGGACCCTTGAAGGACTCCTCTGGGTAGCATTTTGAGAAGGGAAAAATCCCCCCCCCCCGCCTTGACCTGCTGATGTCAATCGGAGAGGTAGTTAGAGAACCACTCCAGGGCCTTTTCATGGATGCCAGTGTTTCTTAGAGCAACTATTAGCAAGGAATGGTCTACCGTGTCAAAGGCTTTGCGGAGGTCAAGAAATAGAGCGCATAGATAATTTCTGGCATCCAAGGCTGTTAACCAGTCATTCGTGACCTTAGCAAGTGCTGAGGTGGTACTATGGTGTGGGTGAAAGCCAGACTGGGCAGAGTTTAGTAGGTCCAAATCATTTATGTGCTGTCTAAGTTTGGAATTGACAACTTTCTCCAGAAGCTTGGAGAGGGTAGGGAGTAAGGAGATTGGCCAGTAGTTATTAAGATCACTAGTATTGCCAGCTTTAAATAGAGGAATAAGATGGGCAGTTTTCTATATGGCAGGGAGTATGCCCTGGGTGAGGGACAAATTGAAAAGATGGGTAATTGGAGGCGAAAGGATATGGAAGCCAAGTTTGAGGAAGAAGGGTTCTAACAGGTCTGCCCCAGCACTTTTTCTGCTATCCAGATGGAGTAGAAGGTCCTCAACTTCCTTAACTGAGACAGGGTAGAAGGAGAATGGCGTGCAGGGAGGGGGCAAGTTTGAAACTAGGCCTGAGCCAGATTGGCTTGAAGTGAATTGTGCATATAAGCTGGATGCTGAGGAATCATCAAATGCAAGGCCTGCAGTGGCAAAGTGGTTA
The DNA here is from genome assembly GCA_016271365.2 of Neoceratodus forsteri. Lineage (NCBI taxonomy): Eukaryota > Metazoa > Chordata > Ceratodontiformes > Ceratodontidae > Neoceratodus > Neoceratodus forsteri. The sequence goes on along the minus strand of CM057454.1, from coordinate 1,217,908,559 downwards.
TTAAAAAGTCCAAGGATTTCTTGCTTATCAGTAGCAACCAAGTTGCCTGCAGAGATTTTTGGTGGGAGTGAGCTAACGGGGCTGTGACCTTGGATTTCTTTTATGGTTTTCCAGAATTTAGCTGTACTGTTTGAGGAGGAATTAAGTTCAGATTGATAGCTGGTCTTTGTGTTCCAAACCAATCTGGTGCAATGGTTTCTAGCAGTTCTGAAGGCTGTCCAATCATTAGGCTGTTTTGTCTTCCTGGCCTTCCTCCAGAGTGAGTCTCTGTGGAGCAGCACTGCTTTCAAGCCCGAGGAGAACCAAGGGCAAGTTTTCTTATTGGTTTGGATTTTTATAAGAGGAGCGTGTTTATTGATGGCATCAAGGACAATGTTTTAGAAGACTGAGAAGGCTTCATCAACTGATTGAGCCAGATAGAAATCCTGCCAGTATGCATGCTGCAGATCAAGGAGGAATGCATTAGGGTCAAAGAATCATTTGGATCTTTTGAAGGCATAGCAAGAGGAGGAAGAAGATGACCCAGTGTAGGTCTTCACGCAGGCTATGACAGTGGTCGCTAAGATCATTGAAGAAGACACCAGAGTGGGAATATAGGTGAGGTTTGTTCACTAGAATAACATCGAGTAAGGTGTTTTTATCAGGATGTTTTTGTTGGGTCAAGTAGGCTTCATTATAAGTTGTGTCAGGCCAAAGTTGTTGCACAAATCCCTAAGGGGCTGTGAGGGGCATGTGAGCCAGTCCATGTTAAGGTGTCCTGTGATTATCACTTCGGAGGATAAGGAGGTAAGTATGCTGGACATGTGATGTAATATCTTGTGCCCGGCAGAAGGAGGCCTACACACATATATATATAGGGGTTGAGAAGGGAAGCTGTACTTTCAGCATGGTGCATTCAAATTCCAGGGGCGGCAAGGTAGAGTTAATGATGGAGGCAGTGAACTTGTCCCAGACATAAATGGCCATGCCCCCTCCCTAGTTAACCTGTCAGTCCAGAAGACGGTGTAGGAGGGGATGTTGATTTTGTGGTCCTGAGTAGATGGTCTCAGCCATGTTTCTGTTACCACAATAATATCAGAGGAGGCAGCACTTTGCCAGGACTGAAAGATGTCAAGCTTTTTTAGCAAGCTGCAAGCATTAATATGGATCGGGGTTAGGCCCTTGAACCCAGGTAGCTTGGATGGGGCCTGAATGGGTAGTGGGGGTTTGGGTTGAGTTCTATGTTATCTGCGCAATTTAGTAACAGCAGCAGGAGTTTTGTAAGGGCACTTAGTAAGAGTCTATACAGACGAGATCTCGCCCTTTTATGAAGACTAAGGTAATTTGGCGTTGGTGGAGGGAAATAGGTGTGGTTGGGACACAGGGATGCATAGATTCAGATCATGATGGAAAAGACAAAAGTAAAGTGTGGTGGGAGGGGAGAAGGGAGGTGCATAGCACTAGTAACAACACATGATATTGTAGCTGAACTGTGCCCATGGCAGATTAGGTTAGGTTGGAGAAAGTAAAATGTGGAAAGGGGGGCATGGGTCATTCTCTGCTATTTGGAGGCCATGTAGTGTCCATAATTCAGCATTTAATTGTTAAATCTATATTAAGTATTTTGAAATATGGAATGCATTTTCTAGTGGTGACTTAAGTGAATAAATATTTATTATAAAATCAAAGATGTGTTGAGTGGTTTTTCTTTAATAATAAAAACTTAAAAAAAAAACTGTGTTTTTCTTGTGTGTTTAGTGTGACATTTTTGCCAAGCAATTTTAAAAGGTCTCCAGTTCAAAAAGTGAAATGGTTTTGCTTTAGTTCAACACACTGTAGTAAACTACACACGTGCAGGCTCCACCATCAGGCAACATTTTATTTTTTATGTTTGCCATTGTTACGTTATAAAATAATGAGAAACATCATATTGCAGGTTATAGTGCACGTCAAACTTGTAACCTGCGATTATCAAATACACTGCAAAGCCTAAAATGCATCAAAAACATTAAAATTGCCATTGTAAAGTTTGCATGAGAACCAAGCACTGAAACATTCTTTTAAAATATTTATAAGTGCTCAGTATTTGTATTTTGTAATACATCTGCAACTCCTGTAGAAATGTTTGTCGAAATGTACTGTTCGTTTTTTTACCTGAAAAAAAAAAAATGCAGGCTGCCACTTCCACATGTTTCTCTCCATGTTCCTCACTGCCATGTGACTAGGAGCCTACTGAATAAAAGGCAGCAGTGGGAAAGATTCTGTGAGGGAGTGTGAAGGCAGAACAAAAGGGTGGTCCACGAACGACTGTGGCATCGTAGTGCGTCACACGCGGTACAAGCTACTGCCTTCGAGCAGTAAAAGTTTAATATTTTTCCTTTATTTTATCACTACTGTGCTAAATTTCAGCAAAGTAGGTACCGTGGTATCTGCTGCATCTTTGAAGAGCAAAATATTAGTAAACACACAAGACGTCTGGATCCAGCATCGGAATTTAAATGAGCATGGCACTTTGTGGTGGACATGCGCCAGTGACAGAGACCGACGTCTGCAACAGTCCAACTGCCTTATTCGGTGAGTTTTTGTCTTGAATTTACATGTGTATGTTAAAATTGGAACCTGAGATTAAAACTGCTGAACCAATCAATTATGTGTCCAACCCCACCTCAGATACCATGTTTAAAGCAAAAGATTCTTGAAATGTGATCGATCGTCTGAAGCTTGTTCTGGGTTTTGTCCTGGTAATGCCTGACCATAAGTATTCAAACTGACTAATAGAAAGTATTTAGAAATCACAATGTGGCATTTCCAGTTTGCAAAATAAAAAATAATAGAACTGTTGTAAATGTAAAGTTTCATTTTGTGATAATTTTGGACTGATCAGGTGCAGAAATAGTGTTAGTGACCAGAGACCTTGCTTTCGTTCCTTGTCCCAGGCCTGTTCAGTATAGTACTTAAAATATTCATAGATCTGAGTAATTCCACCCACCCACCCCTGCTGTTTTCAAAATGTTTTGCTGCAAGCATACTGAATTTAATTTTAAATTCCTCTGATGTGTGGTGATTGAATTTGGAACAGGCGGCCATGGCTGCACGGTATTTATGACTGGCTAAATTTATATCCTTTCTGTTGGTCCTAGTACCATTCATGATGAGAATGCTGTTATTGTGTGGGAATTTGAACTTTTATGGTGCTCTTGATAAAAATATATACATTTTGAACCCTGTCTTTGTGTCTGATTGTTGATTTTGTGGGGTTAGCTTGTGAAGCAGTTTAAGTCGATGACCGCATCTACACAGTACTGTGGACAGCAGTGGCAGGTATTGAACTTGCAAGTCAAAGTGACCGTCTGCTTAAAGTTGTTAGAAATGTAGACCCAATTGCATTTTGGATTGCTATGGTTAGAAAATGCAAGTGCAAGTAAATATCTTCATCAATTGTTCCTGCAAGCACTTTAAGACTTGTGAGCCCCACACCCTCATGAACAGTACTTGCAGGCAGCAACAGTCATGAAGTGCTGTCTTAAAGGATACCTAAACAACATTTTGACCACAAACTATTCAAAAATCTGACTCCATAGGTGACTAAAGGAAAGGCTGCTGTATTCATTAATGCTAAAACTACATTTACATACTTTACGTAAATGTGGTTCCAGAGCATTTGAAAATTGTAAAATCAGCCTTCCAATTTAAAAAAAAACTGTCTTACATGCTTCCTAAAATGGCTGCCAAATATGTTATGTGATGACATCATTGGAGCCAAAGTCAGAGAGATATATGGCTCTCTATCGGGCTAACTAGTTCTTTTTTCCCTTTGTATAGAATTGTTTTGCCCCAATGGTCAAAACCATGTGCATTATTTTGTATAATCCACATGTTAGGCTATGGTTCTGTTCATTTTGTTTACTTTAACATGCTGAAAATTTGTTTTAATCCAACTGACTTTCTCTGTGGCAAATCACAGTGCAGAACAAATCTTGAATAACCTGGTGGTCTAGTGGTTATGGTGGATCCAGGATGCTACAATGGGGGGTGCTGGGGTGGTGTGCATGTATAATATGCAATTTTTTACATTTTTATTAAATCTTTATATTTTCTGCTATTATTCTTTTCTAGTACATTTTGACAGACCATACAAGTGTAATCCATAGTTTGAATGTAAACATTTGTACAGTCAATAAATCAGACTTCTTCAACATAGTGAAATGCAGCAGCAAGCAGGTACATTACTATGTGGGGGGGGGGGTTGCAGCCACACCCTTCACCACCCCTAGAGCCACCACTTTTTTGTAGCAAATTTCTTGTGCAGTCCAATGTTAGCATTCATACTTTCTTGAAACTCAAGTATATGCTTGTCTTCTCTTCTTTTTTCCATGGGAAATAATAATAATAATAAGACGCATCAGTATTTATATAGTGGTGTTTATACACACTGTATCCCAAAGTGCTTTACAAGCAATACTAGACTGGTAGTGAAGTGACTGAATGTGTAGTGGCAGCCATTTCATACATTAATATCCACACACAGCCTTGGACAACTGCAAGAACTGGTTTTATGGGAAAGGGAATGTTGGCCAGGACAACAGGATCAGGTAGTGATCAAGGTGCTGGCAGACCCACGTCTTATTTCTCACAGTAATCTGCTTATATTTCTCTCATTCTGTCTTCCCCTTCCCAGAATATAGTAGTACCTTGCAAGAGTGGCCTTCTCAGCCACCCTCTGGTACTCATTCTTCACTATTCCTCCTCATACCAAAAACTGGTGAGCTCGTCACCCTTCTGCATCATGAATGCAAGTAGTACAGTCCCCGTTGTTTTTTTTTGACATATCAAATATAAACATATCTTTCCAGTAAGTCAGGCTCATAGCAGCAGGGAAAAAGGGGAATGATGGGCTTTCCTATCCTTAAAAGATCTAGGCACTATTAAATGATGGGTGTGCACATCATTATGCATGTCATTTAATAGTGCCTAATCATAGGTGGCTTAGCTCTTATATGGGTAGAAAAGCCTAGTTTTCCATGTGTGCCATGCTGCTATCAGTCTGGCTTACCAGAAGATCATGTTTATTATTAATATGTAAATATAACACGGGAGACTGTACTAACCACATTCGTGATGCAGAAGGGTAGTGAACTCACCAGTTTTTGGTGTGGGAAGCAGGTGAGAAGAATGAATGCCAGAGAGGGACTGAAGAGGCCATTCCAGCAGGGTGCAGCTATATTCAGGTTAGCTGAAGACATGAAGGAGGACGCTGAGCAGATCACTGTGAGATCTGAAATGTGGGATTGCCATCATCGTGATCACTACCTGACTGTGGATGAGAGTAGCCAGCAATTACAAATACTCAGAATGGCAGGGCTGCACCTAAACTGTTACTTGAATTCAGTGTAGGGAGATTACCCTCAGGTGGGGGCGGGGATTGACGTTTGTTAGGACAGTATTGAGGGAGTTGTGTATAGCTCATTCAAGATTTGGAAGGGTGGTAACCAGCCAACTCGCATTGTGGAGTAAAGCACAGAAAAGTACTGGAGAAGAATTGCTGGGAACTGTCCTGTGGGGTTCTGTAGATCACAGGTAAAGGAGTAGACTGACACTGGAAGTCAGGTGGATTCGCTCAAGGTATTAGTATGCCTCTCCTGCTAATAATATTGTTATCCATTGTAAGTGCAGCCCTTATGAGGGCATGAACAGCAGTTTTTCTGGTGGGTCATGATGCTTATTTCTTGGCCCTCCAGGAAGACCTAGTTGTTGGTTAATGAGATGGGAAAAAAACGCAGCAGGGAACTGTGCATACTACCTTCACTGCGAAGAAGGGTGGTGATCCACTCAATGTTTACTGTGGGAGCAAAAGTCAAACACTGAGAATGTGGACTGGAGAGTGATTTGGAAGGCATTTTTTAACAGTGCCAGCTGATGATGTGTATCAGTGTAGGTGTGCACAACTCTCTGAGGTACGAGATTACTATCTGACGTGTAATAATTCTCTTTGTGAGACCGCAAGCTCATATGCAGCCCCAGGCAGTACTAAGGACAGGGTATGGATGGTGGGGTGTTCAACAGAAGGCAGGCTAGGTGCAGGGGGTTCACATGGAAAAAGAAAGCCTTATTTGTGGATTAACAAAAAAGCATGAGCTTTGGAACTTAACAAGACTGGTACTTTGCTGTGTGACCCTGAGCTGGTCACTAAACTTCCTTGTTCTCCCAGGCCACACCTGTAAACAAGCTTTCAGCATAGTGTGTCTCTCCTGGTTAACAAATAACAAAATTCAGTGCATCATATAACCACTAGATCATCAGGTATTTGAAGTGTTGTACTGTAATGTTTGCCAGTTTGCCAATGAAAAAGTCAGCTGGATTGCAAAACATTTCCTGCAAGCTAAAGTAACCAAATGAACAAAATCATAGCCTAACATGTGTACTGATCAAAATAATCCACAAGGTAATACATGGTGTTGATCATTCTGGTACAACAATTCAAAATAAAGAAGGAAAGAAGAACTAGTTAGCACTAGAAAAATATATGTGACTCTCTGTCTCTGACTCCAGTGATGTCATCATGACTTATCACTTGACACACTTGGCAGACATCTTAGGGAGAAACCAAGGCTGTTTTTTGAAAGTGAAAGGCTGATGTTTACACTTTTCAAAAGCTATGAAACTGCATTTATGTTTTTTACGTAAATGCAGTTTTAGCATAAGTGTAAACAGCAGCCTTTATTTTACCTTGCTATGACGCCAGATTTTGGAGTTTGCAGTTTTAAACAACTGCTTGTTTAGGTACCCTTTAAGGCCCATTCGAGATTCAATGCAGCGTTAAAAATAACATTGCTGAAATTCAGTAGTTGAATGTAAAACTGAATAGTTGTGGGCTCACTCGTAATGGTATTTTTGGTCCGCACAGTAATTTTACATGCCTGCCTCTCAGAATCTGGTTGATGCACTCCGCACAGCTGCAATGACTGGACATGCTTCCTGACAAACTGTCTTTGTCTCCTTCAGTATGTAAATGCCAAATCTTTTTCATGGTATCCTGTTTAGTAATGTGGTCCCCATTTTCTAGTATTACTTGCTGCTACATCAAATTATTTCAGCTCTAGCTAAATGTGGAGAAAGAAAATATTTGATTTTCCTGTCGACACGTTCGAGCGGTTCTGTTGACTGCACCGCCCATTACATGTCTAGTGTCTGAGTTATGGTCGGGCAATGAGGACTGAAATTCTGTATTAATTGGCATTTCATTCAGTTTCCTAGTCATTGCCTGTGTTTAAATGAACCCTGGTTTTGTTTGGTGTGTGAATTTAAGTTGTGGCCATCAGTAATTAAGTGCCCCTTTCAGATGGTGCTCCTAGTTAATATTGACTGGCCTTGCCTTTGACTTTTTGGGGGGAAGGTATCCTTAAATTCAAACAAATGGGATGTTTTTGTGTGTTGTTTGTTGCAGTCTGAACTTTTCTGTTCTCATGTCAAGTGTCCCCACTCGTGTGTAAATTCTGTCTGTCTGCATGTTTCTGTCTTGTCCCATTCATGTCAAAATTTGTCAGCAATAGTTTTGTGTCTTCAATTGAACTGAGCCTTATCACCAGGGACACTGGTTTACCGGGATTGAGAAAGGGAAAATTCCATTTTGCACATTGTAAAAAACGGTACTGTCAACGGTGTCTGCTAAGTCAAAATCCGGTTTTACGGTTGCGTGGTTTTGTGCACTTTATTTAACAATTTTTAACTCTGCTAACATGCATTTTAGCAATTTTGACCTCCACTACTGCACATCCTTTTATCCTTGTACCAATTTAAAGTTATTTTAGGTACAAAATATGATGGCAGCAACAGCACTACAGCCCCCATCCCTGAGGTATGATGGAAGCAGCAGTAAGGCCCCCATCCCTCTGGTGCGATGGCAGCACCAACAACACTACAGACCCATCCCTCTGGTGAGATGGCAGCAGCAACAGCACTGTGCCCCCCCTCCCTCAGGTGTGATGGAAGCAGCAGCACTGCGGTCCCTATCCATTAGGTGTGATGGCAGCAGTACCACGTTCTGCATTCCTCAGGTGTAATGGCAGTATCAGCACTATGGCCCCCATCCCTCAGGTGGGATAGCAGCAGTTCAACATTCCCCATCCATCAGTGGTTATGGCAAAAGCACTACGCCCCCCGCCTCTCAGGTGTGATGGCAGTAGAAACAACACAGTCCACATCCCTCAGGGATGATGGCAGTAGTGACAGCACTATGATCCCCTTTCTTCAACACCCACACCCCGCATGCAGAAGTTACAAATTGCTTAGTCTCTTTGCTTGTTAGAACTCAGATGTGAATTAATCTGAACCACCACCACTACTAAGGTGGACCACATTTGTTTTTTTTCCTATCATTTAACTGCCTGAATTGGATTTCTGCCAGTGACACCACTGACCAGGGTTTTGGAACAGGTTTGAGTGGTGGAAGACTGGCTTGGGGGGGTGAAGGCTTGAATGTCCAACAACCACTCGCCTTCTCTTGGGAGGGAGGGAGGGTATATTCATAGCTCAGCATTTGCTGGCCCCAGGTGGAGGCTGGAGGCATGGCAACACATTGGCCCTCATTGCGGAAGAGAGCGTGATGGACGTCAACTTGTGTCTTGTCATCACGTGGCCTGTCACGCTCCCACAAAAATGGAAAAACACGTGCTGGCTACCTGGAGGATGGCTTCTGGTCCCTCCATAAGCATGAAGTCCCAGACACATGTGTCTGTTCTGACCCCTGCCATGCCTGGGATATACAGGAAGCTCTTTAGGGTGATTATCTTCTCTTGTTAGCCTCCCACAGGGATATGGGCCCACTGATGAAGGGTTAATTTGGGTTGCCTGGTAGCATGGCCATAAGGGGCAGTGGATAGTGGGGGGGGGGACTCAGCAGCAGTGGTAGGGGGACTTGGCAGGCCCGAAGGAGTGGATGGCCAGGGGGTAGGAGGAACAAAAAAAAACTGCCTGAATCTGCTTCTTTGAAATAGTGTCTTCACCTAAAAAAAATTCACAAGTGATTAGTGGAGGACCTTCTAATGCATCTCACAAACATGTGGATTCCTTTTTTTCCCTTGGTCTCCATGAAAAGGGTGTCTCTCAGTTTTCATGTCTAAGCTCAGATGTGAATTGAGCAGGAAACTATAGACCTGTTAGTTTAACCTCAGTGATAGGGAAAATGATGGAATCATTTCTAAAGGAAAGAATTGTCGAGTATCTAGAGGCCAGAGGGGCACAGGACCCTAGGCAGCATGGATTCACAGCGGGAAGGTCATGTCAGACGAATCTGATAGATTTCTTTGACTGGGTGACCAAAGTAGTAGATCAGGGAGGGGCTGTGGACATGGCCTACCTAGAATTTAGCAAGGCATTTGACACAGTCCCACACAAAAGATTAATATGCAAGTTAGCCAGCCTGGGAGTGGGTCCCAAGATGACAGCCTGGGTAAAGAATTGGCTGGAGAATAGGACACAGAGTAATAGTAAATGGAGTCCACTCAGAAGAAAGGAGGGTTACTAGTGGGGTACCGCAGGGTTCAGTATTAGGACCGGTCCTCTTCAATGTCTTTATAAGCGACATTGCAGAAGGACTGGAAGGAAAAGTATGTCTCTTTGCAGATGACACTAAGATCTGCAACAGAGTTGATGCACAGGTGGGGTGGAAAGGATGAGAAGGGACTTGGCAAGGTTAGAGGAATGGTCAAATGTATGGCAGCTTAGATTCAATGCTAAGAAGTGCAAGGTAATGCACCTGGGAAACAAAAACCAGGGAAGAGTACACAATGGGGTGAGATACTAACAACAACAAAAATGGAAAGGGACCTGGGGTAGTCATATCAGATGACCTAAAGACGGGCAAGCAATGTGAGAGGCAGCAAGGAGGGCTGGGGGATACTGGGATGCATAGGAGAGGCATCACCAGTAGAAAACAGGAAGTTATTATCCCTCTATACAGACAGCTGGTGAGACCCCATCTGGAGTACTGTGTGCAGTTCTGGAGACCCAATCTCCACAAAGACATAGACAGGATGGAAGCTGTCCAGAGGAGGGCAACTAAAATGGTGCAGGGTCTGCACTGGAAGACATATGAAAAGAGACTTAAGGAGCTTAATATGTATAGCCTCAAGGAAAGAAGGAGAGGGGGACATGATAGAAACGTTCAAGTACCTCAAGGGAATCAACAAAGTCCAAGAGGGTAGCATCTTTCAAAAAGAGGTGTGCAAGAACAAGAGGCACAATTTGGAAGATAGAGGCTCAGAGAGTAATTTAAGGAAGTATTTTTACAGAGAGGTTGTGGATGCATGGAGCGGCCTTCCGGAGGAAGTTGTGGAGTCAAAATCAGTAAGTGGAATTCAAGCATGCATGGGATAGTCATAAGGCAGTTCTGGGGGGTGGGGGTAGGAAGAAGTAGGCTGCTGGTTAACTAGGATCTGCAGCTTATCCAGTAGGTAGGGAAATGGGCAGACTAGGTGGGCCAAGTGGTCCTTATCTGCCGTCAAATTCTATGTTTCTATGTTTCTATGGAGTACAGACTGGCCCTGGCTCAGTTTAAGCCATGCGTCCACCATATTACCCCGGGGCACTGAGCTGCTAGCAGATAGCAGGAATGACATGGTGTGCAGTGGGTGACTGCGAGAATGCAGTGGCACACTGGTGTGTCATTTAACCTAGGACAGCACTGCTTCTAATAATATTAGAAATGGAGAATACCATGTTTTCACAATGGGTGTCTGCTTCGTCATTTCCGTGGTTTTAGAGTACGAGATCAGCAGTGCTGTCCTTGGATCCTGTCAGATCAGTATGCCACAATATTCTTGCAGTCACCCACTGCACACCATATGGTTCCTGCTGTCTGATAGCAGCTCAAACACTTGGTAATATGGCGGACGCGCAGATTCAACTGAGCCAATGTTACACCACACTAACCTCTCTCCATAAGTAGAACTCTATGGTACAAACCTGAGCAATGTTGAATGACAGGCATGCCATCAGTTTTGGAAAAAATTTTTTCTCTTAGAGGAGCATGCATTAGGCTGTTTTAAATGATGTTTCAACAACTGGTTGCATTTGTTGGGTGTGGACGCAAACTTTTTGGTATTAATTTTGTCTTTTTGTTTGCTGACTGCAATATTTATTTGGACATGATTTTACAGCTTGTGATGCAATTTGGTGCTGTCTGCCTACCCTTACTCAGGGAACACTGTGGACACTACAAATTACACGTTGCATTAACACCGTCTTTGAAAAAATGAGACAATTTGATGATCTCACCTCAGTTTTATGAAAATGTTTTTTTTGGTGGGGGGCGGCATAACTTTTCCATTAACAAACAACACATCACCCAACCAATCTTAGTGGATCAACACTGTAAATTAACAGTTTGTTCAGTAGGATGAAGGGATTCTAAATGTTCATGAGGAGGGAACAGCATGGTCATGAATCCAATAGGGTAATAAGTGACAGTTCCACAACCATGCTGCATGCTGATTTAAACATTAAGAGAACAACCCATGTTCTGTGATTTCATATATCTGACAGCATATCATTCTTTAACATTTGGGATGCTTTTCATTTCCCAAAGAGACGCTCTACATCACAGAATGTAAACACTGAGGATTTGTGATCACAAAGTGTGCACGGTAGCAGAATAAACTGTGAATATAGAGGGTTAGTTTTGGATGTTGTCATATACTGTCCATTGACAAAGTTTATTTCAGTTCACTACATTCTTTAAAACAAAAAAATCAAGCATGAGGTTTAGATCAACTATCAGTGAGGGTGGGGGAGGAACAAAATCATTTAAGGAAATTGTGCACTGTCCCTGCTTCTAACTGTCATATTTTATGCAACATATGTTTATTTAACATTATTATTATTTATTTTTAACAATTGCATGTCACACATCTTTATTATTTTTTATTGAAACCATGCTCAGTTAATATTTTCTTTCTTATTCGGAGCTTAAAGCAATAACCTTGTCCATGTAACATGCGTGACATTAGATGTCACATGCGGTATGCTTTTAAAGTTTCTTTAATGATTATAGCAATGCTGTTTTACCATGAACTGTACTTAATAAAGTACCAAGTAATGATTACCACACTGCATACTTTTGGTTTCTTTATTATGAGGCAGTATAGGAATACAAAACTTAACATTCACAAAATGTACTGTTTTTATTGGACAAACAAAGTCTTACAAATATGAGATTAGAAACAATTAATGAAAAAAAAACTTTACAATAACAATATACTAGTTAACAGTTTTAAGGTGAATTTAGATGAAACAAAGGTTGATACATGAAGAAACCGGAGAACACCACGAATGGGCATGTCACACGCATGCCACAGACCTGGTGAATGCTGTTCCACGCAACATATCTGAAAGACAAAAAAATGCCGTTATGTCATAAGTTATCCAGACTCATCAACAATGGTGAGTACTACAAATATATAATATGAATATTGAAATTACTAATTTTTTTGGTTTTTGCTCTAAATGTCACACAACTAGCCTCCAAATAGCAGAGAATGACCCGCATACTTTGTGTGCTCATAGGCCAGCCACGGTGCCTGGAGATGCTGGGTCACCCATGGGTGCCATGGAGGGATGCAGTATGCACAAAGTACAGCCTAGAAGTAGGAGAAAGGGGTTCATTGTGATGGTAAGTTAGTGCCCAAGGAACCCAGCAGCTGGAGGAATGAGAGTAATGAGAGAAGAGGGGCACAGCAAATGACCAAAACATGTAGTGGTGTGGATACAGACAGGTGCTGAGAGATACAGTAAGGAGCAATGGTTTCAGCTGCACCCAGGCTTCTACAGCGAGTGCTGAGGATATGTAGCAGTCAGAGATAGAAATCCTAATCTGCAAGCATATCGTGCTATTGAAGATGGGAAAATGACAGCAGGCAGATACGCCTCTATGGGAGCGGTAGAAGTGTAATGGAATTAATCTAGTCAAAAAATATATGGGCCTAAACTACAAATGTAGTGGGCTGCTGCATTAATAGCAGAAGACAGTGTGCAGGTTTGCCACCCATGTTGTAAAACAGCGAGAGTATAGGCACAAAGTGGGAACAGTGAGAAGGAAGGGATAGAGTAATTAGAGCCTTCAGCAGCCAATGGGATGGGGGGCAGTGTCTTAGGGAGGGGAAAATGTGTATTTAATAGAGGTCGAGGCCGGGGTGGCTGAGCGGGACAAATTACAGGACTACAAGTGCAGCACATACAGATGCAGCCAAATTTGGAATTGGTCCCCACGCTAAGGCTTTTGAAAGCCATGGGTGCAGATCTAGAGAGGAAAGCCTGTAACTTCATGGCAGCCAATGGCAGCCTAGAGACTCACAGGTAAGCCAATAAGCGCCCTGTGCAGTCGCGGTGGCAGCCAATGGGCTGAAAAATTATATGTTCAGCTGAAATCGAAGGGAGCAGGAGTACCTGAGTTTAATGGCCGGTTCCTGGTGCTTGAGCAGCAGCTGAGGTTGGTGCCATGGCCCAGGAGAGAAGGACGCAGCTGCTTCTGGCTACAGATCCCGACGCTTTTGACCTGAGCTCAATGGCTGGTTCCTGGTGCTTGGGCGGCATCTGAGGTTGGTGCCACAGCCCAGGAGAGAAGGGCGCAGCTGCTTCTGGCTACTGCACCCGATGTTTTTGACCTGAGCTTAATGGTTGGTTTCAGGTGCTTGGGAGGTGGCTGAGGTCGGTGCCATGGCCCAGGAGAGAAGGGCGCAGCAGCTTCTGGCTCTAGCACCCTCTGCTTTTGACCTGAACTTAATGGCCAGTTCCTGGCACTTGGGTGGCAGCTGAGGCCGGTGCTGTGGCCCAGGAGAGAAGGGCACAGCCATTTCTAGTTACGGCACCTGCTGCTTTTGACCTGAGCTTAATGGTTGGTTTCAGGTGCTTGGTTGGTGGCTGAGGTTGGTGCCATGGTCTGGGAGAGAAGGGCGCAGCAGCTTCTGACTATAGCACCCTCTGATTTTGACCTGAACTTAATGGCCGGTTCCTGGTGCTTGGGTGGCAGCTGAGGTCGGTGCCATGGCCCAGGAGAGAAGGGCACAGCTGCTTCTGGCTACGACGCCTGCTGCTTTTGACCTGCAAGATTGAATGCGGTGGTGAATGGTTATTTCTGCGGCACAAAATTGTTGCACTATTTCCTTTATTTTTATACTTTGTTGTTGTTTTTTCTTCATATTTGATATTTTCTTTGTAGAGTCAAGCGCTTATATTGTAACATACACCCTTAGCATTTAGCACATAAAGACATGAGCCCAAAGGACTAGTGGTTTTAATATAGACAAATGAGACAAAACAAACCTCTGTGCTGGTTTGGAGCCCAGAAGAGCCACAGAGGCTTCAGTCAAAATCTTAAATCCCAATGCCCTTCCCAATGCTGGGACAGGGCTGAACTGAGTCACGCTGAGAGGGGTGATTTTATCAAAAGCCATGCCCTCCGTGGCTGAGCCCAGCTTAGTCATAGCTGGGGTCTAAACTGTAACTGAAGCCTCCCATGCTCTGCGTCACTCGAATCTACATACCTGCAAAAAAATGACATTAAAAAAAAATAGTGGTGAGGAGATGTTTTTTAAATATAATTATATAACAGTAATGCCCTCCTGGGATGAATTATTTTAAACAATAGTATTTATTATATTTAATGCTTTGCAGCTCAGCTGGAGGAGCCTGCACAAGAAAATATGAAATATGTATGTAGGGGATCAGGACAAGAGGGCATTACTACTGTAAAAATAAGTCCGCCCAGAGGGCACTATTAGCATGAAATAAATTTACAATCAATGTTACCAGCAGGGATGGTACCAACTAGGAAGGGGTGTGATTTCTTTTCTTACTATGTCAGTTTCTGCATGGAACCTTGTATGCTGGTTGGAACTCTACAAAGCCATTAAAGAGCAAATGCAACAGCTTAAACCACAGTGCAATGTTTCATTTCAATAAAGATTCACTTAAAAAACAGTTTTTGTGTTGTTATTCATTTGAAAACTGTCAATATACATATTTCCTGACCTTTATACAATTGGTATAGTTTCTCATGGATCCTCCGTTTCTATTTTGACGGTCCTCACACTGTCCAGAGTTAAGCATCATGTGTGATGACATCATAGGCTGGGCTTGTAGTTTGACATCTGTCTCATAGTGCTATTTTCTGCTTTCTCCTGTCCATGCTTGAGGCACAGTTGATGGGGGGGTCAGTCAATCTGGGCAAGATAGTACCCGAGTTTTTTATGGCCACCTGGGCACAGGCGCCTACGAAGAGAGGATTGAGTTACTGGTTTGGGGGTGGCGGAGGACCAGATGAAGAAGATAGGACAGTAGTCACTTAAGGAGTCCGAAAGGATTTTAATATCCTGGAATTTTTTGGGGTGGTTGGAGACTATGACATCCAGGAGGGTGCTGGTTCCTCTGGTGGGGTTGAGTCTAGTGGGCTGGGAGACTAACTGGGTCATGTCAAGGGCAGCAAAGGAATCCCTTGCTTGTGAAGCGGAGGTGCCGAGCCAATTGACGTTAAGGTCCCCTAATAAGACTTGATCTTCTTTGTGAGGGAGAGTTGAGAGATACCCTATGAGTGACTGGATAGCAGGGTTTTGGTTCCTAGGAGGCATGTAGGAGACCATGATTTAGAGTGGACCCCAGGTAGGATCAGGGATGATTTTGAGGGTGAGGGCCTGGGCTCCATTGTTGAACTTGGAAGCAGGGAGTGCATGACTAATAATGGTGTCACAGAAGTAAACAGCACATCCCTCCCCATTTGCCTAATCGATCTTCCTGATAGAGGGTGTACCCAGGGAGTGAGACAAAGGAATCGGGGGGAGATTTGAAAAGCCACGTCTCCACTAGAGCAATAATGTCGGGTTGGTGTTGGATGACCCAGCATTGGAGCCCAGCAGATTTTTTAGCAAGCTGCAGATGTTCAGGAAGGCAATGCAGAGCCCAGAGGACAAGGTCTTGGGCGGCCTTGTGGGAGTTGGGCCCAGATTGGGGTGGACATTTCTAGAGATTAGCAATAATAAAGTGATAATTCTAACCAATGGTCAGCGGTAAGAGATGTCTTTTACTGGTCTACGGGCTGAGGGGTCAACCTCAGGCGTGCATGGAATGGGTAAAGCACGAAGGGTGGGAATAGCAGTAAGGAGGTAGGTCCAAGGGGGTCCCAGAAAGGCAGTGGGGCCAGGTAAGTGGAGGGGAGGTAGATGCTGGGGCCTCTGGTTTGTGTCCAGTGTGGGTGAGCGGTCGGGAGACCAAAGTATGGTCGGGGGTGCAGCATCATGAGTGCAGGGAGTGTGGTCTGGTAGGAGAGAGGTCAGTATCAGGAGGGCTGGGATGGCCAGGTGAAGCATTGGGGAGTTGGTACCCATGGCCCCTTTTTCTGATAGGGCAGTAGAGAAGTATAAGGGGTCTAGGCTATGCTTTCTGTTGTGTGACTGCCACAGTGGTGTAGTGGTAGGGCTGTGGACTTTGGTGCACAGAGTACAAGGTTCAAATCCCTGGGGGGGCAGGTGTCCTTGAGACCTGAGAAGGATGGTAAACCAGGCAGTTGGGAGGCTGGAGTGAACTGGGTCAGGCCTTGGATGGAGGGGAGAAATAGTGACTCCTAGTGGCCACAGGGGAATGGAAGATAGTCGGGGGGGTGCACATCAAGGGGTGGAGAGGCTTGGATGGCTGTGAGTAGGGGGATAGGGCAGTGGAATAGACTAACTAAGAATGGAGAGAGGCAGCGAAGAAGCCAATGTAGGCAGGGTGGTAGAAGAGCAGAAGAGAGTATAATGGCAAAGAGTGGAGTACCCTCTACTGGCAGGCGAGTATAACCTGCTAATGCAGAAGTGGGGACTCAGAAAATATGGCAACAGGAAGTCATGTGATGGGGAGGGCCTATAAATTAAGGGTTGGGCTTGGGTGGGAGGGTGGCTGGGGAGTGTCGATGGGCTAACACCCCTAAGAAAGTAAGCTGGCAGGAGGAGGTAAACTTTACCTCTTCAAGGCACTCTTGGTGCTCCCTGCCCCTGTAGGAGCGTTCAGTGTGTGGAGGTGATTTTGCTTGGGGTGGGGGATTCCTTGAGGCCTATATGAGGGAGATAACAAAGGAACACATTAATATGCAGCAGGAAGATAGGAGTCTCATAAGGCCGTACTGTGCATGTGTCAACTCTTAGGCTGGATATCAGGACAGAGTCTCCAGTGCGCATGCACAAATAATTCTGATCAAAATGGCGATAGGATGCCACAAACTATGCTACAGCAGGTAAGAGAAAATGTCTGAAATATTGCACAATAGCAATGACCCCTCTAGAGTACTCGTCTACTGAGCACAGTACAACATTCTCTAGGAGCCCCAAAATGCAGTAGCCAGGCAGTCTAAACAAGCCCCCGCCACTACCCTTGGTGAGCTCAGCCTTTTGTAGGCAGGGTCATGTGGGCTGCTGCGTCTATCAGTCCACTTTCCCATTAGGAGCTTATCAACTATCACCTCTAGTGGCTGCCCTGTGCCTTTCTCTACTGCCACATTCCAGACAGCTGCTAAACAGCTAAAACTGACGGCACCGTCCATCCCTGTACAGACCATCATAATCCAACAAAATCACTAGTCAGTTCCCCAGCCTTTTCACCAGTTAAGGTAAAATATAACCGGTCCTACCCAGCACCTGTCAGCCACTTATAGCCCCTTGAGGTGTTTTCTGCCTCACAAATTCATACTGGTCTTGCATTTACTATGGCTAGTGCCCAGTCTTAGCTGAGCCAGTCAATCTATTACTGTCATCCCTGTGCTCAGGGTCTAAGCAGCCTTTATTTTAACAAGCAGCCACAAACAGCCTATAGTGCCACAACCTGGATAAGGCCTGGAAATAGCTTCAATCCTTTCTGAGCCTCCTGTTATTGGTCATATTGTTGTGCCTGGAGCCTTGCTGCTTTCCGCTGCATTCATGACTGCAGGCATGGCGCTCCATGGGCTGGCTAGGGGCATGGTTCCTATCACTGGACCCCAGGCTGCCACATACTCTTCTAAGTCTCTCCCTGCCTGGCAGTCAGTTAAGGGCTTAAAAATGGCCCACCTAAACATTTGTAGCATCCTTCCCAACCTAGCAGAGCTACAGTGGCGAGACCGGGAGCCTGCCTGCTGCCACTCGCCCACTGCTCTCCAAGCACAGGCCTGTTGCTCACTTCAGGCAAGCACCTCATCCTTGTAGCTGCTTTTAAGCTTGAGCTGCTGGCTGACTACAGTGGCGAGACCAGGAGCCTGCCTACTGCCACCCGCCCACTGCTCTCCAAGCACAGGTAATTGCCGAAGCCAGATCTTCAGCCCTCAGCGAAGATCCTGGATTGTTTTTCCAAATTCCTGGTGCCATCTGACTGCAGTGCTCCCATTGGCTCCTCACCATCTTGGTGAACTCCCTGAGTGGCTAGCTCTGGAATCCAGCATGACTGCTTCCCCAGGACTAATTGCATGCCCGTGCACAGATTTTGTAGTCTGTGCTGCCTGGCCCTCGCTACCAGTGTGCACATAATACCTTTACAGCTAAACTGAAAACCGTGATTCCTACTGCTGATTTTTTGTTTGTTTAAGGACTGTTACTAGCCTGTATTTGCTCATTCTGGTAGAAAAAAAAAAAAGAGAGCAAAATACTGTTTGTTTGCTTTGTTTTAGCCTAGCTAGACCCCTTAATCTTCCTATTCTCTCCTTTGTGTGTCTCTTTGTGTGATTGTTTCACCCTCCCCCCACCCCCTCCTCAAGTTCTTAAACACACCTAAACCACTCCCCCTTCTGTGCACCTCTTCCCATTGGCCATCTTGCCCTACACAAATTTAAAGCTGCAGAACACCTCCTAGAGTGCGGTCCTGCCCCACAGAACTACATTTCTAACAGCCCCTTGCCTCACCACTTCCTCCTCTCCCCCTTCATAAGGCTGACCATGTTAATTCTCTCCTACTACTTCCACTGAGAACCCTCCAGGGCTCCCAGTTCATCCGCCGCAAGAACCACGGCCACCGGGCGGTCGGCGCTTCTCCGGAGCCGCTGCCCGAGACCACTTGCTCTGACTCCAGACCCAGAGATGTACGGCAAAGCCACAAATTTTATGCCCACCCACCCATCCCCTCACCATGACCATTATATAGACTCCTTGCCCCGCCCTCCTGCCATTGGCTTTCCTACAAATCTATCCTCCCCGCCTCCCTAGGACACCCACAAACATATACATTTTCGGCTGCCATTTCAGGTTCAAGTGTCCCATCCTAACTAACCCACCGCAGTCTCCCGTACCACTCGTCTCAGATCAGATTTGTGATTTCTTATTACTGTCCCTAGTCGCTGTGTCATAGTAAATTCTCCTTGCTCCCTACAAGTGGTTTCAGTGCCTACATCCCTTTGCTGACCCTGTGGTGCGTAACCTTAGCTGGTGATACTTCTTAGATCAGGTTTATGACTTCTCATAACTATCTCTAGTTGCTGTGCCATAGAAACATCTCCTTGCTCCCTGCAAGTGGTATCGGCACCTATATCCCTTTTCAGACCCCGTGGCGCATAGCCTTACCTGGTGATACCTTGCCCAGATTAAGCCCGTACAACTGTTTCTCTTTCTGACCCCCAGACTTTAACCATGGAACTTGCAATCTGGCTCTACCTATTTACCACCTTATGCACCCTACCCTTATTAGGGTACACACCAGATGGAATTTACCCCAAAGAGGACTCGTATCCCCTACCACAAGAAAGTCTACTCATGGAGTCCCTATACAACTCATGCTATGCCCCCAAGTTGTCGTACCCACTTTCAGCTGAGTCTCCCTCTCAGACAGCCACCGGCATCTCGTTATCTACCCAAGGAATGTTACCTTCTTGGCCCAGTACCTGCGTCTACTGGTGTCATACGGCTAGGGTCTTAGCATGTGTATCACTAGGACTGAACAGTACAAAGAATAGGTCCTTGCATTCCTACGCCAATACTCCCACTAGCCAAAGAAGATTTAGTTCTTCCAAATTACCACTTGTTGCCCTGAAGAAAGTTGTACTCCTCCCCTTGTTATGCTCAGGTAATGTTAAACTTAACCCTGGTCCTATACAAGCATTTCCTTCACCGTCCAAAGTCACAAAGTATAAAGGTATCAGCTTTATCTATGCTAGTGTGTGTAGCCTCTTAAAGAAACTCACCTCAATACAGACTTGGACTATCCACATGGAGCCGGATGTAGTTGTCATATCTGAATCCTGGCTTCGTCCATCCATGCCAGACAAAGAGGTCAGTATCCCCAACTATCTGTTATTCAGAGCCGATGGCTACACCACCGCCTCTAGTTAGTCTATCTATATTAAGGACAAGTTTACGGTCTCTACCCTCGACACCACATCAATTGCCAATGCCTTTGAATGCCTGTCCTTAAAAATCGAAATATCTGCATCAATGGCCCTCCATGTCATAGGATGTTAAAGACCCCCCGTCCTCGAGGTCACAGCTCCTGTACCACCTATCATCTACTATGAGTACCGACACAATGGAAATAATTATACTAGGGGACCTTAACTATAACTGGCTGTCAAGCGCATCTCTTCCACTTAAATCCTTCTGTGACTCTCATGGGCTCACTGTACTTATTAATGAACCTACTCGTATCAATAAGAAAAAACCCTACGAAAAGTACACTATTAGATGTACTTCTAGTAAGCAAACCCCATTTCTTCTCCCATGCTGGGATCTTTTCTGCCGATGTTAGTGACCATTGCTTTATTGCTGGCATAAGAGCAGTCCCTAAACCAACAGCCTCAGCAAAGTTCTCTACCAAAAGATCAAAACGGAATTTTGACCTGCTTACATATATCAATGACATGAAAGCCTCCCTGCTTTGGCAGACCAGACCTTTTATTTGGCAAATCAGTAGAAACAGCATATGCCGTTTTCCACGAAATTGTATCCAGCGCTCTTAACACCCACGCACCCTTAGTCAAAACCCTCATAAAGGCTAGAAAGTGCCGTTGGTTTACAGCAGACATCAAGGCAGCACTATTAAAAAGAGACAAGCTCTGGAAGCTAGAACGCAAATCCCACAAAGCCGAAGACTGGCATCTTTTCAGAATAGCCAGAAACCACTGTACAAAGCTAATTTGGGAAAACAAGTCCAATTTCTATCGCTCTGAACTTGACGCTGCCTCCTACTGCCCTACCAAGTTCTGGTCCACAATAAAAGAACTTTCTGGTAATACCACAGGAAACACTCTCCCTTCAAAAATTATTTCTGGCAATGTAACTATCAACAACAATAAAGAGATACTACAAGCCTTCAACAATCACTTTGCTACTGCAGGGCTAGCTTTTGATAACTCACCTGCACGCAACCTACGCTCCCAGCTTACTATGCAACCTTCAGAATCTAGTCCCTCAGATGCAGTCTTTTCATTCTCTCCTGCCTCACTAAAAGAGGTCGAAGATCTCCTCCTCCTGTTGGACACCAGAAAAAGTGCTGGTGCTGACAGATTCGATCCATACTACTTAAAGATTGCCCATCATGTCTTGGCTGTACCTAGTACACATCTATTTAACTTGTCCCTTTCTCAAGGGACCCTCCCCAAACTATGGAAGACTGCACATGTTATTCCGTTTAAATCCGGAGACCCCTGTGATCTAAACAACTACAGGCCCATCTCCCTTCTGCCGGTACTATCAAAACTTCTGGAAAAAATCGTGAATGCCCAGCTGAAATCTTTCCTAGATGATACTAACCTGCCAAACCCAATGCAATCTGGTTTCAGAACTAAACATAGTACAATCACGGCCCTGACCAAGGTGACAAATGACTGGCAGCGTGAGCTAGAGAACCAAAAATCTGTCTGCGCCATTTTTCTAGACCTAAGTAAGGCCTTCAACACTGTCAACCACAGCCTCCTTCTTTCTTCATTAAAAGCTATTGGTCTAGATTCTACCGCCTTGCGTTGGTTCCACAACTACATTTCTGATAGGCACCAACAGATCAAGGCTGAAGGTGAACTCTCCCCCTCAAATCTGTTAAAAAGAGGTGTCCCGCAGGGATCCATCCTGGGGCCACTCCTATTTGCCATCTACATCAACAGTATAGATTCAGGCATCAATGAGGCAAAAATTCATTATTCGCAGATGATACAGTGATCTACCTAAGCCATACAACTCCTGAAACTGCCTGTAGCGACCTGCAAGCTGACTTCAACATACTTCAATACCAGCTCCTTAGTAAAAAATTGCTACTTAATGCCAAAAAGACAAAGACAATGCTATTTTCACCTATTAACCATGCAGCCTACCCTGCTCTACTCCCCATCACCACCCTCCTAGGAGAAACCCTGGAATTTGTGCCGAAATTCAGATACCTGGTGGTCTGGCTAGACTTCAAACTCTCCTTTGCAGACCACCTGGAGGATTTGTTAAAAAAACTGAAGCAGATATTAGGTCTCTTCTTCAGGTTAAACCGCCTATTAACTACAGAGGCCAAGAGACAGCTAGTTCAGTCTACGTTCCTTTCCCTAATTGATTACGCCGACTTTATATACAGCCAGTGTGCTACTTCATACCTCGGTAAATTGGACATACTTTACTACAGAGCCCTGCATTTCATCACTGGTCTCCCCTTCTCCACCCATCACTGCTCTTCATATGCGGCCGTAGGTTGGACCTCCCTACACTACAGACGAAATAAAAATGCAGCTCTCTGGACATACAGAGCTATCACTGGCAAACTTCTGCAGTACATTGTTGATTGCCTGACTCTCAATATGCCTGGAACCTATGCCCTAAGAAGCTGTTCACTGATTTCTCTGAAAGTGCCCAAAGCCCTAACGCGTTTTGGGAGAGCTGCCATAGAATTCATTCTACCGTCACTCTGGAATGTACTACAGAAATCACTGAAACTGAGAACTCCGGTTAGTCTCACTGTGTTTAAGACCTTATACTCAAAATATATTATAGAAGCCTGCAACTGCTTCCAATGGTCCTAGCTTACTTACACCCCTTCCACATCCTTCCTGCTTTTCCCATCCTCCTTCCTTCTTGTATCAGTGCATAACTTGTCCCTGAGCCACCTACTTATCTACCGCTCTACATCTCACCCTCCCTAACCCACCTATTGCTTGTATACCCACAGCATCTCATTACTTCGCTCCTAGTATTATCACAGTTCCAGACCACCACCCCCCACTGGCTGCCCACTTCTCCCAACACATCTCCCCCTTGATATGCCTGGGTCTTTTTAAACTGACTATGTATGTCTCTTTGCTTGTAGCATCCACTTCAATTAATCTCTTCACTGGACTATAATGCCTTTTTTACCTTACAGGAATACTAATCCATGTATGTTGTTGTATCTGGTATACATTTTTACTGACTTGCTACCCTATTGTTATGTATACCCTTACCGACTGTCTTTTACCTGAACCTAAATGTATTTTTACTTATCCTGTCTATTGCAGACCTACCTGTACTGTTGTACTCTTGCATCTACTGTCTATTTGTCTGTATATAAATGCATTGTTACTTGACTTGTGTAATGCAGGTCCACCTTGTAAATGAGCTTGCTCAATGTTGTTCGCCTGGATAAATAAAGAATTTGGTTGATGGTGGCCCACCATAATCCTGATATCTTGGGGGTCTCTCAAACCTGGCTGAAGCCTAACATCCCTGCCTCTGCAGGTGCCCTCCAGGGCTACAGCCTCATCAGACAAGACAGGCCAGGGAACAAGCATGGAAGTGGAGTGCTCCTCTATTATAAAACGCACCTAAATGTGTCTCTCATTGAACACGCCACCCCCACACCCCAAGTTTGTGAGTTCCTGCATGCCCTTCTCCTGCTAGGAAACACAAAAAAGGTACTCCTGGTCTGTGCCTATAATCCTCCGAAGGGAAGAGTGCTTGGGTTCTCCTCACTGCTGGATAGCTTAAAAGTAACGGTTGTCTCAAATGAGGTACTAGTCCTAGGCGACTTTAACCTTAACTGGATGGGTTCCAATGCCAAGCAATACGGGCCTCTGATCGCTGGCCTTGCCCTCAGCCAATTCATTACTGAGGATGACAACAGTAAAGCTGACATATTGAACAGGTATTTCTGCTCAGTCTTTACTGAGAAAGAGGAGGGTAATGGGTCTGAAGGGAGTACAAGGGGTGAGAATGGTGCAGAAATGGACACAAGTCCCTTTCCACAAGAAAGGGTCCTGAAGGAACTGGAAGTAATAAGAGCTGATAAAGCAATGGGGCCAGATAGGGTGCACCCCAGGGTCCTTAAAGAACTAAGAGAGGTGGTGGCTGAACCTCTGGCTATCTTGTTTAGCCGATCACTGGAAACAGGAGAGGTACCCAAAGACTGGAGGACAGCAGATGTAGTCCCCTTATACAAAAGTGGGAACAAAGAGGAAGCAGAGAACTACAGACCAGTCAGCCTCACCACGGTAGTGGGGAAGATCATGGAAGCACTACTGAAGGAGAGATTGGTGGAACATCTGGTTGTCAATGGACTACAGGACCCAAGGCAGCATGGTTTCACCAGGGGGAGGTCATGTCAGACCAACCTCATTGAATTTTTGACTGGGTGACTAGGGAGGTGGATCGGGAGGGCAGTGGACATGGCCTATCTGGACTTCAACAAGGCCTTTGACACTGTGCCACATAGAAGACTATTACACAAACTGGGGAATATGGGTGTGGGCAGGACAGTAGTGTGGTGGGTAGGTAACTGGCTGGGTGGCAGGACACAGAGGTGGTGGTAAATGGCTGTCACTCCACAGAGGGAAGAGTGACCAGTGGGGTACCACAGGGATCAGTGCTGGGACCGGTCCTATTCGACATCTTCATCAGTGACATTGCGCAGGACCTAGAAGGCAGAATTTCATTGTTCGCTGATGACACAAAGCTCTGTAACAGAGTAGACACACCAGAGGGTGTAGACAGAATGAGAAGTGACCTGCAGAAACTTGAAGAATGGTTAAGGATTTGGCAGTTGAAATTCAATGCAAAGAAGTGCAAGATAATGCATATGGGGCACAAAAACCCTGGCACAATATATCAGTTGGGGGTGAGGATATAGCATGCACCAAGCAGGAAAGGGATCTTAGGGTTGTCATCTCTGATGACCTCAAGGTAGGAAACAGTGTGACAAGGCAGCAGGAAAAGCAAATAGGATGCTGGGATGTATAGGCAGGGGCATCACCAGCAGGAGAAAAGGGAGGTCATAATTCCGCTATACAAGACACTAGTGAGGCCCCACCTGGAGTACAGTGTACAGTTCTGGAGACCATACCTACATAAGGACATAGACAGGGTGAAAGGTTCAGAGGAGGGCAACAAAGATGGTGCATGGATTGCATCACAAGTCCTATGAAGACAGGTTAAAGAACTGAACATGTACTCCTGGAGGAGAGGAGGGAGAGAGGGGATATGATAGAGACATACAAGTATCTTACAGGGAGGAACAGGGTGCAGGAAAACACTATTTTTAAGCGAAAAAGATGTTCCAGGACTAGAGGGCATGGGATGAAGTTGGAGGAGGACGATTCAGTGGAAACATAAGAAAGAATTTCTTCACAGAACGGGTGGTGGACAAGTGGAACACCCTGCCAGAGGAAGTGGTGGGGGCTGAAACAATCACGGCATTTAAGAATGCATGGGATAGACATAAAGGAATTCTGGAGGTCGGGGTAAGGGGCAACAGACTTCTAAGAAAACAAACTGAACTTACAAGCTCAAATGGGAAGACTGGGTGGGCCATAGGCCCTTATCTGCCGACACTGTCTATGTATCTATGTATCTATGTAATAGTCTCCTCAGGCATTCTCCCAGATGTCATCTCGGATCACTCACCCACCTACTGCACTTGGGGCTTCTCCCAGCCCAAAATTCCCTGTAAAGTGATCCAGATGAGGGACTATTCTAAATTCAACATCAGTGACTATCTTGTGGACTTACAACAAGCTGATTGGTCCCAGGTCACTGCCACCAATGACCCCTCAGGGGCCTTTGAACATTTTCTAGCTGTGTTCACTCCCTTACAAAACAAACATGCCCCCCTCACAAAAAGGAGGGTAAAGGGCACCGTCACAAAATGGCTCCATGGCGGACTATTCTCCCTCATGAAGCAAAGGGACAAGTGCTGGCAGAGATATGAGACCTCCCTCAACAATAATGACCTCACAGAATACCGACAGCTCAGAAACTCATGTAAAAGAGCCATCTGTACCGCCAAGAGCGAGTTCTGCCAAACTTCCCTTCTATCCTCAGCTAGAAATCCTAGAAGTTTCTGGCAAATTATCAAAAACACAGTTGGTGGGTCTGCCAGAGTCCAGGTCACCGACATGCACATAGACGAGGTCAGCTGTAACAACCCCCTCACTATCGTCAATGCTTTCAACTTCCTGTTCACTGACCTACCCGCTCCCCCTTCCCAGTCCACCAACCCCGTGGCTCATGGACCATCCCCAAGTGGGTGCACCCCGACCCCCTTTCTACCTAAAACGGGTCTCTGTCAAGAAGTCCCAGAAACTCCTCACAGGTCTCTCCCCTCACAACAGGGCTGGGCCCGACTGCCTTGAACCCAGACTTCTCAGCCTGGGGGCACCTCTCCTTGCCCAGCCTGTCACTCACATCTTCAACACTTCTTTAATCTCAGGAATCATCACTGATATCTGGAAAGTGGCCAAGGTTGCCTCAGTCTTCAAACAAGGTGACCCTAAAGACCTCAAGAACTACCACCCCATTGTGATCTCCGTGATCTGTAAGCTTCTTGAGATGGTAGTTGCTTCACAGCTCTCCCACTATCTTCAGAGCTCTGAGCTTCTCTCCCCTGCCCAACACGGCTCCTGAAAAGAGCATTGCACTTCTACCGCCCCTGCCGTAGTGACCTCCATGATCAGATCCACTGCTGATCAAGGTAAGCTGACCCGGACTACCTTTGTGGACCTCTCAAAAGCCTTTGATCAGGTTGACCACTCCCTTCTATGCTCCATCCTTCAGTCGCTGGGCCTCTCCCCCCCACCCTTACCTGGTTCTCCAACTATCTCTCCAGCAGACAGCAATACACCAACTTCAACCATGCCCTCTCTACCCCCTCCCCAGTTAACCAAGGAGTCCCCCAGGGATCTGTCTTTGGTCCGATACTGTTTTCTCTTTTCATAAATGAACTACCCTCCATCACAGCTCATGGGCATTCCACCCTATACGCGGATGACCTAGTCGTTCTGGCCAGCTCCCATGATATCACCCTCATTAACTCCAGGCTGAGCTCTGACATCCACCTTATTCAAGCCTGGCTTGAGGGCCATAAGCTGACTATTAACCTAAAAAAGACTCAGGCAATGCTCTTTGGCTCCACGGCCAAGACAAAAACCTGCCCTGCTCCCCTAAATATCCTTGGAGTAGATGGATCACCCCTGTAGTCCACTGCCACTGTCAAGTATCTGGGTGTAACCCTCGACCCATAACTGGACCTCCCCCAGCACATTCGGAACATGTGTAATGCTACAAATGGTAAGCTCGGTCTAGCATATAGAGCCAAACGCAGTCTCACCCCAGCTGCACACATCGCACTTGCCAGGGGGTCCTCCTACCCTCACTCTGCTACGGGCTTGTATCCTTGCCTCTGTCCCTAAGACCAGTCTTATAAAATGAGACACTGCATATAATAATGTATGCCATTTTGCGCTCTCTGCCCCTCACCTCATACTCACGGCTACAATGGCTCCCTCCTGATAAGCACCGTACCTTTGTCCTTGGCAATTCCATTGACAACATCATCAGAACTTCTATCCCCCTCAGTACTAACCCTACACCTCAGACCTGGAACTCCTTTCCAATTACCTAAGTTCTAGTGATTCACAGGACCTCCTGGTACCAAAAACGGGCCTTCACAGCTTTTGCTCCTAGGGTGTGGAACTCCCTTCCCACAATCATTCACGCTGCCACCTCCCATCCCTGCTTCAAAGCCTCCCTATAGGGCTTCCTAAAACTAGCCTCTGCCTGTCTCTGTGCTAATACTCCCAGTTCAAATTACGGGAGTGTGATGCCTGCTTATTGAATGTTCTTTTCTCCAACTGATGCGTCCTGTAACTGATCACTGCATCAACGTTATTCAAATTGCCCTGGGCCATTTCTCTGCCCTACTGCCTGTGGGTTACCCAGGCAACTCCTTTTCTATATCTGTCTCCCCAAGTTACCTGCTATCCCTAACCCCCTAAGGATATGGCTGGCCCCATACTTGTCTTACTCTGTGCCATTGCTTGCATAATATTGTTACTCTAACAAAGTGATTCATTGTGATGCCTGTAGCTCATGTATGTTACCTTTCACTCTGCCTGAGGTGGTTGTACCTGAGGGTTTGGCTGGCCCTATTACTTGTTTACTCTGTTGCCTTTGCTTGTATAATGCAGTTACCCTTCCACATTTTTTGTGATACTTGTAGTTCCTGTATGTTACCCTTTTACTCTGCCTTATGTGCTTGTTTGTACCTTGTAACCTCCCAGGTCAAGCCTGAAAATAAGCACTTGGCTGTCTAGTGTGCTTACCTGGTTAACAAAAGCAAATAAATAAATAAGCTGTAACAGTGTTGTAAGTATCATGACATGCAGTTGCTAAACAGCCTAATTAACAGTAGAAGTAACCTGTTGACGAACTGTCAATCTTGTCAACAGCAATGTAGGAAATTATGTTGATGTCACGGACCGTGGCACATATCATCTTTTTAATGGTTCTCATGTGCCTATCTCAAACAGACTAGAAAGTTGGCACTGTCATAGCCCCTCAACCTCCTGCAGCAATCTGGTCCACATGTCCACCACCCTCTTAGTGAACTAGTGCTTCCTCACCTCCCTCCCTGTATCTCCCTCCCACCAGTTTCATCGTATCCCCTCATGTAGCCACTTTAGAGCAATATGTACAAAGCCCACTCCTCTCAGTTCTGCTCACCACACAGCACTCCATAGAGTGCAACAGGGTCATTTTAAGTGCTTCTTATTACAATGTAGAATTCTAATTAGGACAAATCAAGGCCACTGCTCAACTACTACTCTGTGGAATGCACCACATTCTCTCCATTTACAAGATCATAAAATGTGAGAGCTCGGGAGCATGTCTCACAATATGGAAGTATCAGCATTTTAGCTATGGGCTACACACAGAAAATTGCAATATCTTTCCTGTATGAATACAGGCAAAATTAAACAAAAATGTATATTGCACTGCAATTCTGCCTTGGTAAACTTCCTTTTGTGTTGGAGGTGGGCATCAAAATACAAAGCTGCTCTTTAAATGATCCATGGAGCAGTGTACAAACTATGTGGAGGGGTCATAGAGAGTGGACAAGTTTGCATGTATTGTTGCATTTGGGTTTAACCCTTGTGGGTCCCTTTAAACAGACACACTTAAGCTAGGTCATTATTAATATTCTGTGCATTACCTACTGCAACATATAACTGCAGGCTTCTATTGTGGAGCCATTCAAAAGATTAGGCATACAATTATCAACCAGTCTTGGTGGGACAAACCATTTCCAACCTACCATTAAGACTTGTAGGAGGGATAATAAGCTCCACTTCCACACATAATAATGAAAAACAAGCTTTGCATCAATTGGGGTGGAGGGAGGATTAAACTATAAAATACCTCAGTACTGTTAACGTGAAAGCCTATGTTCTTGTTTGCACAGTGGAAGTTCAGCATCAGAGTAAACTGTTTCCAAAAAGTGCAACCATGAATTCCATTACATTCTATGGACCATGTCTCATGAGCTCACCATCAAAGCTGAGACAACGAAGAAGGGGAAAGGAAAATAAAAAAGCACCACTTAATCAAATGAAACGTTCGCCACTTCAAAGACATTTTCAGTCAGATACGAAGAAAATATGGAAAAGCGTGCCAAAGCAAAAGGTAATTTAGTTTTTTTAACACAACCAAAAATATTGCTTCACAGTTATTTAGAGACTGGGGCATTAACTTACGTTGACTAACTGTATACTGTAATAACCATATTATTTTTTTCTATTATGTAACATTTGTTTTGTATTCTTTGTTAGTTTTCATTCTACTAATTACATTTCTGTTTCCACCATATAAAATGTGTTTGTATTCTTTTTTTTTTTTCAACTTTTAAATCCTTATGACATTACCTGCATGGATTGTCCTTGCATGTTGTATTCTATATTCTATGTTTGTACCTCCCAGATCATGCTAGGCATTGATTATGTTTCAAATACTTAGTGGGTAAACAAAAACTAGAATAAATAAAGTAAACCAGAATATTTGATGATGTTTACACCACCAGGATCATTCAGACTTTCAAAGTGGAAGACCTAAGGTCGAAACATAGATTTTTTACTCTATTTTCAGCGTGCATTTAATATAACCATTTTGTTCTGCTTTTAGACCACATTCTGATGCAGCACCCTGTTTTTGTTTTTTACATGTTATACTGTAGCTACATATCCAATATGAAAAGTCTTCTGTTCCTAAGAATCCCATGCAATATTTAAAATAAAGTAAAGCAACTCTGGTGTGAAACTCTAATGAAAAATCCTTGTATCATTTGCGGTCAGTGCTGTAGCTTTCCACCACATTCCTTAGGAAATAAAATTTTAAAATCACAGTTTTTCCCCTGGGGCAGACAAAGTTAAATCCCCTTTACTATACTATGTTGCAGTTTTAAAACGCATGCTGAATATGGATTTCTAATCATATGATTGCAGTTTTACTGCAGTATGCTCATTAAGTTTTACTGGAAAAAAAATACAAGGCCACAACTTCGGGTGGTGTGTAAATTATTTGAGAATTTGAAAGGACAGTTCCTCAGTTGTCACTTCCTCTTCCATGTAAAGACATTTAATAACTAAAAACAAAATAACATTAAACAAAGTTTAAAAAAATAACTGATGTGGTGTTATCTAATAAATGGTGTTACTTATCATGCTCATTTGAATGGACAACACTATTAGTTATAAGAAGACAGCAACTATTTAAAGGACATAAAGTACTATTGTTTTTGATATATTGCAAACCATACAGCCTAAAATAAAATCCAGTCTACCAAGACTATGCTACCCTGTACGGAACATTAATGATATCTGAACATCACATGGCATTGAAAAAATGATGTGAGTCATGCTAACCCACACAAGACCGGAAAGTAACAGATGTGCTTTATTAGTCAAACTAAATATTTATGTTTCATGCGTTTAAAATTTTTAATGGTTCCTTAAAAGATAATTTGTACATTTTATAATTGATTAGTGTTATTCCTCTAGTCCTCTTGGACCACTCCCATTTCCAGTGAGTGGTTGAATAGTACTGTCAGAGGTGCAGTCAGCACCCCTCTGAGCTGCCTCAAAAACCTTGGATATTTCCAGGCTGGCCCCATTGTCTTGTTCACCTCAAGATTAGCAAGTTTTTTTTAGGACACTCCTATCTGTAAATGAACTAGTGTTCACTCCCTTTCCTTTGATGCCCATGACACAGATCAATGCTCCCTCACCCTTCCATCCATTTGTGAAAACTGAACAAATATAATTGTTCAGGATGTCAGATTTTTCTGTGTCCCCTTCTACACAATCCCCCCTCCTCTCCTTAGCCTTAAAACTGCCTCCCTTGGTTTTATCATTTTGCCAACATACCTGAAAAATGTCTTGTCCCCTTTGAAGGAAATAAACAAGACTAATACAGAAAGGATTTTCCAGAGGATAAAGGGGAGGGACACAAGAGGACACCAACTGTGATTGTAGGATGGTAGATTCAGGAGAGAGATGAGGAGATATTTTTTCATGGAAAGAGTGGTGGACAAGTGGAACTCCTTGCTGGGTGAGGTGGTGGCTTGCAAGATGATAGACAGCTTCAAGAGGAGTTAGGATAGGTGATAGGATGGAGGAGAGGGAGGGGCATCAGCATTATAAGGTGCTAGCTTCGCACTCGAGCAGACTCGATAGACTCTGAGGCCTGTTTCTCCTGGCATTTTCGTATGTTGGTATGTTCTTTACTTCCTGTGCTGTCTTCTCCATTTGTGCCTTTGCACTCCTGACTGTTTTCCCTGCCTCCCTATTCTTCTCTTGACTTACCTCTCTATTCTCCTCCCCTCTGTTTCTCCTTATACCATCTGCATGCTAGCTTTTTTGTCCTTATCTTCCCAGCTTCCTCTTTTGAGAACCATAGCAGTCTCCTTTTCATTTTGCATGCCTGCCCAATCCAGAGGTCAGTTGCCTTTACTATGGCCCCTTTTATCCTGTACTCCATCTAAGTTCTTCCACTTTGCAAGGCATCCCTGAGGAATTCTTCCATCATTGTATAATTGGTCTTCCTGAAATTTAGGACCTTTACCTTTGTGTGATTCACTTCTGACATAGGTCTTATATTGAACCACACCAGACAATAAAGTAAAAGGATACAGGCAGTACATACATACATGCTTTGGGGGGAACCCTGTTGTATTACAGTACATATGACTGTAAATGCCATTGTCCTGTTCATAGGATTCATAGTATCTATATCTGGTCAATTAGCATTAGCCATGTCAGACCAGCACATATTCATGCTTAAGACATGTAACATAAGGCACCATAATGTTGTCTATTGCATCTGTAACTGTTTCATATTACTACAGGATACTACATCTAATGGCAGAGCATTTCACTTTGTTACCACCTTCTGGGAGAACCAATGTTCCCTCTGCCTATTTTTATAAAAAAAATCCCTTGTAATTGGTACTAGTGTCCTTGATTGATTGTTGTTGTGGTTCTTGCTTGGAGTCTCAAGCCTTCCCACAGGTCAGGCTCTTGAAAGGTCCTATAGACCAGGAACATGTCTCCCTTGTAATGATGGTACTGCAGGGAATAACATAGAAACATAGAATTTGATGGCAGATAAGGACCTCTTGGCCCACCTAGTCTGCCCATTTCCCTACCTAATGCATAAGCTACAGATCCTAGTTAACCAACAGCCTACGTCTTCCTACTCCCCACTAGAATTGCCTTATGTCTGTCCCATGCATTCTTGAATTCCACCACTGTTTTTGACTCTATGACCTCCTCAGGAAGGCTGTTCCATGTATCCACAACCCTCTCTGTGAAGAAATACTTCCTCACATTACCTCTGAGCCGTCCCCCCCTCTATCTTCAAATTGTGCCCCCTTGTTTTTGCACATCTCTTTTTCTGAAAGATGCTACCCTCTTGGACTTTGTTGATTCCCTTGAGGTATTTGAAAGTTTCTATCATGTCCCCCCTCTCCCTCCTTTCCTTGAGGCTATATATCTTTAGTTCCTTTAGTCTTTCTTCATATGTCTTCTGATGCAGACTCTGCATCATTTTGGCTACCCTCCTCTGGACAGTCTCCACCCTGTCTATGTCTTTGCGGAGATGGGGTCTCCAGAACTGTACACAGTACTCCTGATGTGGTCTTACCAACTGTCTGTACAGAGGGCCAACAACTTCCTGTTTTCTACTGGTGAATAAATCCTCAATGCTATTAATCTTTTATCATGTTTTATGAGACATTCCAACTACCATTTGAGTGGCACTTCTCTGAACCCCCCTCCAACTTCCTCAGGTCCCCCTTTAAATATGGGAAGAAAAACTGCCCACAATACTCCAAGTGAGGATGGACCAGTGATACATAAAGTGGGAACATCACCTCCCTGCTCCTATTCCTTATATTTTTCCTAATACAAGCAAGAATTGCATACCTTTTTTGGCCACCTTAACACAGTGTTCAGAACAATTAAATGTACATGAGATCTGTACTCCCAGGTCTTTCTCTCTGAATCGGTGTTTTGTAGCTTGATTTCATTCATGTAATGGGGAAATCTCAGATTCTTTCCCCCTAGATGCATAATCTTGCAATTACCAAGATTTAATCTAAGTTTTTTCTTGGCTGCAACCTGAACCAAATTCATGAATATTTGCCTGGAAAAAAGCTGCATCTTGCATAGTAGTTACCAGTGCTCCCAACTTAATGTCATCAGCAAATTTTGCCCCTTACAATGGTGTTTACTTTTAGGATGGATACCAGGATGTTAAAAAGTATTGCTCCTAGCACTGATCCCTGAGGGACCCCACTGCTAACCATGGCACAACTAGATGTATATCCTTTAATTACTACTTTCTGTCTTCTATTTGTCAACCAAGCTGCCATCTATCTAATTGTGCAGTCATAGAAACATACATAGAATGTGATGGCAGATAAGGACCACTTGGCCCACCCAGTCTGCCCATTTCCCTACCTAATGGATAAGCTGCAGATCATAGTTACCCAACAGCCTACTTCTTCCTACCCCCACCCCCTTGAATTGCCTTATGACTGTCCCAACTGTCATCAGATTTGATTTCCTGAAGCATATTAATTAATTCAGAATGTGAGACACTGTCAAATGCATTTTCAAAGTCTACATATAATATGTCCACTGGGATTCCTAGATCCAGGGCTTCACTAACAGGTTAAAAAAATGTAACTAAGTTTGTCATACAGACCTTTCCCTTTTGGAATCCATGCTGTTGTATATTCCTTAGCCAATTTTCTGTATATATTGCTCAATGTGATCCTTTAAAAATCCTTCAGATACTTTTCCCACAATGCTAGCTAGGCTAATTGGTCTACAATTGGCACATGATGTTATGCAAAAACATTTCTCATAAGAACCACCCCACCTCATAAGTGAACTTCTAAAATGTTAAAGTGCTTGTCTCAGGGGAACCACTGAGACAAAAAGATAGGATATATGCCTTTAAAAAAAAAACATTTTCAAGAATCCAACAAAAAAACAATAAAGGATCAAGTTCTGTGAGATGCAGAGGAAGCAAGGAATCAACACATTGTTACATCTATATTGTTCAGTACAGTTTGGAAAACTGTAACCTTTATACATCATATGCAGTTACAGCAAATACGTCTATTAGCATAGCACCACTACAAACACATGACTACTGGATTTTATTTATTTTTATTTATGTCATTCTTCGGAAAATAACCTTTGAGCACAATGCTCTTCTTCAAAGGTTCCACATCAGAGGGATAGGGTAAATGACAATTATAGGAGAAACAATACAACAGAAGCATCACAAAAATATGACCAGTACACAGTCAACACATTATAAAGGTTACATTTGGGACAACAAAATTCAGCTATACATGTGTTATAAAATTCCAAATGCTGGATTAAATAAGTTGGCTGGAGATAAAGGTGGCAGGAGGGATACAAACCAGTGAAATACAATATAATTGGCGATCTTCCATGTGGCCCAGAAGGTATTCAGAGAACTTACTAGACAGCAAAAGGAGAAATAGGAAAAAATAAAAATAAAACAATAGCAGCCAGAGACAGGCATTTGTCAGGTAACGGGGGGTGGGGGGGTAAGGATTTGACTAGCGCAGGGGGTGGGAGTCCAGAGGAGAATGTGGGGGACAGCACCAGACTGGTTACCCTTAGAGAGACCAGGGACCCCACAGACAGGTCGAGCGGCAGAGTTCAGAGAGGTGGTGAATATGACAGATAAGGTGCTAATATGGATGGGGAGGGGGGACACAACATCCCTAGCCACTTTATACTAGGTAGAGTGGTCAGCCCGGATTACCTACAGGCACAGGTGCCAGTGTCAGAGAGATGCTGCATCAGTAATAGTTTAAATGCAGTGAGGCTGGTGTTGTTGTTTATGTGTTCTGGGATCTCATTTAGGCAAAGGGCCTTTGAGCAAGTGAAGCTTTCCTGAAAGGGATGGCTAAGGAGTTTCTGGTAGTGCCCTTGGTGCGGTAGGAAGAGTGGCTAGCCTGCAACAGGAGTTTTAGATGGGGGGGGAGCATTCTCAAGTAGGATTTTCTTGCCAAGAAATCATGTCTAGTACTTTATTCTGTTGCTGAGGTTCAAACAGTTAGTTTGCTCATGGAGTGAACAGGTGTGCATCCTGTTGCCAGCTCCTTCTGTGGTTGTTGCATTAAACTATGTGTAAACAATTACTATAGAATGCCTAAAATTGGTGAGCAGCAATGCAAAATGTGTATTCATAAATCTAAGTATGCATAATGTTTCAGGTTTCTGCAAACTAAATATTTGCACGTTATTATCCCATCCTCGCAATGTAAAACTGATGCTTATTTTGCTGTATATCATGGTTAGTGTGCCTGATTAATTGTCTTAGTCTACCTACGGGCCCAAACAGTGTCTTACTTACTTGAACCAGAGATCTATGAGGCAGAGAAATTCGCTCTTTTAAACGATAAATTATCACTCACCACCACAATTATAACACCAAAAACATTTTTAGTAAACGAGACTGCCATTCAGAAAGATGCCATGAACAATGATTTGTGTGATTTACAATTCGAACTGGAACATTTGTGACAGACCCTCGCTTCTTTGCATGGTATGATAGCTCAACAAATTAAGATGCTTGAGAATTAAGGGAAAATGCTTGAGGATCAATGCAAAGTCCTTCAAGAAACAGCAAGAGAAAAAGACAGACTTCTTAAACTAGCTGAAGAGCTTACGAGAGATAGATATGTCTATATGCAACAACCATGTCAAGATGAGTACTCTGACATGATGATGTCTGACCTGTATAGTACACCCAGGACATCTGAATCCCATATACCACATTCTGTTACACCACTAAGTGGCATAACCATTTCTACACCAACGACAAACAATGAAACTATCATGATTACCCTGCCACACTCCGTAACACCTTCCTCAAGTGCAAGACAGCTGGGAGATATAGAATCGAACAACATTACCATGAAAATGGAAAGGACACTAGTTGCCAAGGCAAAACGGGATGTGGAAAGATTTGCATTTTATGTATTCAGATCACTGGTACCTCATGAGGTTTACCGCCAGTGGACAAAAATAGTTAATTTTGATGGTGCTAGAGGAAAGCCGGCTATCCCTAAACATGTCCATACCAAACTCATGGAAATGGTGGGATGACAGTTTAATGTACAGGTCAACGATATTGCAAAAATTTGAAACTTCGACAGAAAAGTAAATATTGCATAAAGTTACATTTGTGAACTTTATGATAACCTCTTTAAAAAAAACAACATTCTCCTCTTCATCAGTAGTGTCTGATTTTTATAGTGGCATTAATTTGTTTGTGGCAAAAGTTTAACACATGTTGTATTCAAGAGGTCATCCTGAAACAAAAAAATATGTATTTGTTTTCTTTTTAACATGTATGCCACTTTTCATAATATTGCATTACAGTGTGGATATAACACTTTCCTTGTGTGCCTTTTTCACCAAGAACCACTCTGTAAATAATCTGTTTGAAGCTTTATTGAAATTTGCTGTACTACTCCACTATTGGGAGGGGGTGGGGGTATTTTGGAATAAGATTTGGTGTGGTAAGATTTGAGTACCCCACCTCATTTTACATAATTGAGAAGTACTGCATTAATGCCACTAGACAATACAATGTAGGACAGCACTCATTCTATAAATTAGGTGTACTGTGTTTACATGTGGGGTTTTGACACTGTTAGATCACAAATGTTTCTGAAGTGCTGTGCTGTAACCATTTCTAGTGCATCTACTCACGCTGTTGCTCACAGGTAAACTGAATGACACAATGTTTATCTAGTGGAGGTAGTGTATACAGAACATATAAAGGATATAAGTGGTGCTGGGAGGACGTGATCCTGGATCTAAAAGGATGTAAGTAGTACAGGAGGAACTTAAATATGGGTCTAACAGAGTGTAGGTTGTACAGGGAGGAACTTACTGTACACGTGGTTCTCACAATGTAAGTGATGCTGGATAGAGCCTGATTTGAGCACTAATGGATATAAATTGTGCTGTAGAGGATTAAACCTACATCTCAGCTGGGTTTAAGTGGTACTGCAGGGACATGCCTCTGGGTCTGATAGGGTGTAAGTGATGCTGGAGATGTTTGAACCAGGGTCTAACAGGTGGTGTGGCAAGGACTTGATACTGGGTCTCACAGGGAATAAGTTATGGTAGTGTTACATGAGGTCTCTGCACCTTTATTGGTACCCTCAGAGGTACACCATAGACAGCTATGCTTAGGTATATGTTGTACTAACATATAGGGCTAAGGGCATCTACCGTATAAGAGTAGATGTCAGGATATGTACGCATGTTATTGTAATACACTTTGCTTGCTAAGACATATATATTCTTCTATGTATTTTCTGTGTATTTCTTACTTATAAGATGTTAGGACACCTGTGTCCTTGGAGTAATTATGATATGTAAGTCAGCATTGCCACCTTTCGTTGATTTGTACACTGAGTTATGTAAAGACTCTGTATAAGTACTCTTTTGTTCCACAAACTGATGACTACTACAGAATTGTATAATGTTATCTTGGACTGTGGAGCCTCCTCTAATTTAGCCAATAGGGCTCATCTCTGTAACTAGAAATGTTTCTGTCTTACAGTAACCATAGTAATTATCATAGGTATATAATGTGAGACACTAAGTCTTGTACCCCGGAGATCCCAAGAGACACAAAGAAACCTCGAGGTATAGAGAAACACTTAGCACTGGCTCCCAGTTTGTATTGGTAAGAACTGCTTAGGGAAACTATGATTTTATCCTTTTTGGTAGTAATAAACAAGTTTATTACTCTAATGCAACGTGTCTGTGATTACTTGCATTCCCAATATTGCCATGAACCTGAGAGTGAGGTTTAGACCTCCTGACAGTAGTCTGTCTTTACATGTTCTGTATAATTATTCATCCCTCTATCACTGTTTTAGTCCATTCACTACTGTGGAATAGCCTTCCTCTTTAAAAGGTGGACTAGGCCAAGCAGTCCTTATCTGCCATCCAATTATATGTTTCTATGTTAAGTTCCATATCTGTTACTGAGTTACTGTGCTTCATTTAAGCATGTACCTGGACTTGAGCAAGCAGTGTCAGTCCCCTACAGTTCCAGAGTCTGAGAAAAGGATGGGTTGGTGCTTGCATCAGCTGGTTGCTTAGATCCCCCTCTAGAGTTGTGATTACCATCCTCCTTGTGTTTGTCACCTAGTCCCTTGCCCTCCACGAAACCAATTTTTCCCACAAGTTTGTCTGCTCAGCTTATGACTGCTCCAGTCTCTCTCTCTCTCTCTCTCTCTCTCTCTCTCTCTCTCTCTCTCTCTATATATATATATATGTGTGTGTGTGTATCTATATATGTGTGTGTGTGTGTGTATATATGTATATTAGAGGCAAAAAACTCAATTTAATGCATTAATTAGGGTTGTTCCACAGTGACAAAAGTGAGGAAATTCAGTGTTATGGTTGAAAGCCCCCCTTGGACCCCCCACCCACACCCCCAACCGGCATCAGGGTGCACATTGGGGTTGTCTGTCCTAACTCTCACACCCCATTCTGCTATACCTCAGCTTCTTTACACATGTGATGGGGTGAGAGTTACAACCCGGCTGCCCTCAATGCACACCCTGATGCAGTCGATGGTAAGAGGCTCCATGGGACTCACCCTAACTATCGAATTTCTTTGCTTTTGTTGCTGTGGAACAACCCTAACTAATACATTAAACAGTTTTTGCCTCTAATTTCCATTCTTTTTGAGAATGATAATGAGAAACAGTGAATGTAATGCGGTGGTGGGAGCACGGGGGTCACGTGATGTCTTGTCACAAAATAACATGGTGTCCGCAAACGCAAATGGTAATGCACATGGTGACACAAAGCAAAACAGAAAGAGAAACAGTACTGTAGACAGAAATGGTAAAAATAATGCAAATGCAAGTGCAAATGAAAACGCAAAGGGTAACGCACAAGGTGGCATAGACGGAACGGTAAGTGAAACTGCCCCCTGTAATATTTTTTCACCAAATCTATGGGAAAAATAGTCAACTTTGGAGTGCTGTAACTTTGCAGCCCTGTAATATTTTGTCACCAACCCACCAAAAGGCACATCTGTGAGACGTTGGCTTTCTTCCTTCCAAATTTCAGCCCAAAAGACCAAACCGTTATTTTGCAGCAGGGCGCCAAAGTATTCCTGTAATGCAGCGGGTGCCGTAATGTTATCCTACGGGGAAAAAGTGTCAGCTTTGGAGTGCTGTAACTTTGCCACCCTGTAATATTTTTTCACTGAAATACTGAAAGGCACATCTGTGAGATATTGGCTGCGTTCCCTTCAAATTTCAGCCCAAAAGACCAAACCGTTCTTTTGCAGCAGTGTGCCAAAAATTGCTGTCATTTTCCCACAGCCTGGAAAAGTACTGTTGAACTCTACGAAAGCTTTCACAAATTCATTCGACAATGTGGTGCATGCGAAAGTACTTTGTGAAAGTACTTTTTCCAGAAATTTGAAAAACATATTTCTGGGGTGTTTTACCCTAAAATAAAGACATGCCTAGCATCCCCATTGTCCAACTAGGTGAATACAAAAATAATTAGGTTGCTAGAGGGTCCCAAATTTAAAAGCTAAGCATTTTTCTGATGACCAACTGAAAACAAAATGTTGGATTTGCGACAGCAAAAGGGCCATTTGCGAAAGTAAAAACTGCATTTGAGACACTGTCAAACTTTTTGTTAACTTTTCCCATTGACTTATAATGGGAACTTGTTTTTTGAATAACTTTTTAACTATTTAATATTTTGTCATGAAATCTTCAAAAAGCACACCAGGGACACTGGCTGCATGTTCCCTGAAGAATGTGGACTGATTGCACAAACTGTGCGACCTGTAGAGACAACCACAGAATTCCAAAAAAAAAAACTATAGCGTTACGCGAGATCGCCTTAATAACTCTGCAGCTGTATATCCGAATAGTACAAAAGTTGACAGATCCCAAGATCTGTGATTCTTGATCGTGTTTTCCAAATTTCAGGCAAATCTGTTGAATGGTTGCAAAGTTACTAAGGTGCAACATTTTAGGTTTAACATGTAAATGGTTCCTCAACCCTGACTATGGTAGCACTACCGTGCTACCATAATATATATTTGTATATATTAGTAAATAGTGAATGGAATGTTCCCACCACATGATTTTTTGTGACATAGTAACGGTAACAGCAATGCAAATGCAAGCAGTAACGATTACACATATGGTAACGCAAACGTAAATTATAAAGCAAGCGTTAATAGAAATGCAGGCACAAAGTGACACCAAAGGGAACAGTGATGCAAATGGAGACACAAGCGCATACGGAAATGCAACTGGTAACATGCACAGTCACAGTACCGATATTGTAAACACAAATGATAACTGTAACAGAAATAGTAAAGGGAAAGGAAACAGAAACGGAAATGGAAATGCAAGCACATACAGAAACGCAAACCGTAACGCGCATGGTGACAGTACCACAATTGTAAATGCAAATGGTAACGGTAACAGCAACAACGCCAAAGAAAACAGAAATGCAAATGGAAGCACATATGAAAATGCAAACCGTAACTCAGAAATTCACAGGAACGCAATTGGAAATGCAAATGGTAGTGGTAAGAACACGGGTGATGCAAAACGAAAGAGAAATGCAAACAGAAATGGAAAGGCGGCCACCAACAGAAATGGTAATGCGCATGATGATGCTAAGCGAAAGACAAACACAAACAGTAATGGAGACACAAATGGTAACAGTAACGCAAACAGAAATGCAAAGGGTAATGCACATGGTGGCGTACACGGGAATGCTATTGCAAAGTGGCATAGAAACACAAGTGTAAAGCCTACATGTAACAGTAAGTGGAGCGTACACCCTATTTTCCCCCAAAAGCTCCATTGAGAAAGACAGTGAAAACAAAGAATGTATGCATAATAATGGGACTTGGAGCAGAAAACGAGCAGTTGTAATACTAAAATGCTAATATCTCAGTAACCGTATGACATAGAAAAAAAAATAACATTTCACATCATTCTTGAGTTTCCTGGCTAGAGTTTCACAATATGCTGGGCTATGCATTGTTGCGATGACAATTCCGTATCTCGCACTGTTTCCGCGATACGAGCCCCGAAAGGCACCATGTTAGTCTGTGGAAAAAACGTCAACTTCGGAGTACTGTAACTTTGCATCTGTGCAATATTCTTTCACCAAACCACCAAAAGGCACATCTGTGAGATGTTGGCTGCCTTCCTTCCACATTTCAGCCTAAAAGACCAAACTGTTCTTTTGCAGCAGGGTGGCAATAAATTCCTGTCATTTTGCCATAGCCTAGAAAAGTAGTGTCTTGATTTGCGACACCTTTCGCAAAAATTTGCGAAAGTGTCACAAGTGTGACGCTACTTTGCAACACTACTTTTCCCACAAATTTGAAAAACATATTTCTGGGGTGTTTAACCCCACAATAAAGACATGGCTAGCATCCTGAGGGTCTGACTAGGTGAACACAAAAATAATTGTGTTCCTAGAGGGTCCCAATTTTAAACGCCAAGCATTTTTCTGATCAGTAACTGAAAACAAAATGGTGGATTTGCGAAACTACTAGGGCCATTTGCGACACTAAAAAGTGCATTTGTGAAGGTGTCAAACGTTTTGTTAACTTTTCCTATTGAATTATAATGGGAACTTGTTTTTTGAATAACTTTTGAACCGTTCTATACGTTTTAACAAAATCTTCAAAAGGCACATCGGGGACCCCTGCTGCATGTTCCCTGAAGTTTTGGACTGGTCGCGCAAACCATGTGACCTGTAGGCGTAAGCAAAAGATGCACAAAAAAAAGTAATTGCGTGCATGACTGTCGCTTAATAACTCCGCAGTCGTATATCTAACCAGAACAAAAGTTGCCAGATCCCAAGATCTATGGTTACGTCCAGTGCCTGCCAAATTTCAGGCAAATCCATTGAGTGGTAGCAAAGTTATTAAGGTGCAAAGTTTCACCATTTAACCTTAAAAGGGCTACTCAACTCCAACTATGGTAGCACTACCGTGCTACCAATATATATATATATATATATATATATATATATATATGTATGCTATCTCTTGCAAGGATGGAGGAAAGTATTTAGAAAGAATGTTGTAGGTCCTGCCTACAGAGCCAAAGGTGAAGTGCTGCTTGTAGGAGACTTCAATTTGACAGACATGGATTGGGGCACCCAGGCTGCATCCTCAGCCAGGAGCAGAGGCATGCAGGATGCCCTGCAGGGTGT
This sequence comes from Neoceratodus forsteri, assembly GCA_016271365.2. Classification (NCBI taxonomy): domain Eukaryota; kingdom Metazoa; phylum Chordata; order Ceratodontiformes; family Ceratodontidae; genus Neoceratodus; species Neoceratodus forsteri. The sequence goes on along the minus strand of CM057454.1, from coordinate 1,217,865,535 downwards.
GTGCCTCAAGCAGCTTGTAGCAAAACTCACCACAGAGGGAGCAATACTAGATCTGGTACTCACCAGTGGGGACAGAGTCATAGACGTAATGGTGGGTAGCCACCAAGTGTCCAGTGATAATTGTATGGTGTGGTACAATGTAAAAACAGTGAAGGAGTCAAACTACATGAAAGCAAGGGTCCTGGATTTCAGATGGGTCAACACTGCAAAGATGAGAGAATGTCTCAAGGAAGCCATGGCAGGGGAAGAAGAAGGGGAAGGGGATGTAGAGAAACAGTGGCCTAACCATAAGGGAGCCATTGCAGAGGCAGCAAGCCTTTGTGGTAGGCAACTAAGCAAAACAAAGATAAAGAAAAAAATACTGTGGTTCTGTAAGAACATGACTGTGAATGTACGAGAAACAAAGTCTACCTTTCAAGAGGTACAAGGATACAAGGAAACACGGAGGGGAGACAAGAAGCTGTATCTGGAAATGCAATGGGAGGTGGGGAAATCAGTCAGGAATGCAAAGACACAAATGAAGTAAAAAAAAATAGCCCAGGCATTTAAGAATAGAGACAATACCTTTTGTAGGTACATCAGTGAAAGAAAGAAGACCAAGTGTGGAATTGTGAGGTTAAAAAGTGTGGGAGGGGTGTGTGTGGAGGGGGATCTAGAAAAAGCAACAATCATGAAAAAATATTTTTGTTCAGTATTCACAGAAGGAGGGGAAAGAAAAGGACCACTATTGGGCTATATAAGCACCAATGAGAAAGCGGACCCCCAGATCATTTATGGAGGAAAGAGTTGTAAAGAAACTCAAAAATCTGAACGGGGAAAAGGCTATAGGACTAGAGGGGACACATCTGAGAATATTAAAAAAAACTTAGAGAGGTGCAGACAGTACCACTAACAGCCCTATTCAACAAATCAGCAGAGACAGGGGTGGTTTAGGGGACTGGAGGCGGGCAAATGTAATCCCTCTACACAAATGTGGGAGGAGGGAGGTGGCTGGCAACTACAGGCCAGTCAGTTTGACCTTGGTGCCGGGGAAGTTAATGGAGTCATTGCTAAAGAAAATAATTTGTGATATTTCTTGAATCTAGTGGAGAACAGGATCCAAGGCAGCATGGATTCACAGCAGGAAGGTTTTGTCAAACAAATCTGATAGATTTCTTTGACTGAGTGACCAGGGACGTAGATCAGGGTGGAGCAGTAGATCTTTCCTACTTAGTTTGCAGCAAGGCCTTTGACTCGGTCACACATAGGAGGTTGGTAAATAAGTTGGGCAGCCTGGGAGTGAGCCCAAAGATGGTAAACTGGGCCAGAAACTGGTTGAGTGATAGGACAAAGAGTTTGGTGGTAAATGACATTCAGTCTGAGGAAAAGTGGGGTGACCAGCAGGGAGCCACAGGGATCTGTGCTGGGGTCAGTCCTCTTTAATGTCTTCATAAGCGACATTGCAGAGGGGACAGTATACTTTGCAGATGACACTAAGATCAGCAACAGGGTCGACATTCCAGAAGGAGTGGAAAAAAATGAGAAGGGACCTAAACATGCTTGAGGAGTGGTCGAAAGTGTGGGAGCTAAGACTCAATGCAAAGAAGTGAAAAATCATGCATTTAGGACACAGAAACCCAAGGGAGAAGTACAAGGTGGAGAGAGAGATACTGAAGGCCACCAATCAATAAAGGGAACTGGATGTAATCATATCTGAAGACCTATAGGTAACCAGACAATGAGAGAAGACTGTGGGGATAGCTAGTGGGATGCTAGGATGCATACTGTTTAGAGAGGTATCACCAGCAGAAAAAAGGAGATGGCAATAACACTGTACAGATCATTAGTGAGACCTCATCTGAGATACTGTGTCCAGTTTTGGAGGTGGCATCTACGGAAGGACATAGACAAAATAGGGGCAGCCAGTGAAGGACAAGAATGGGACAAGGACTGCACCAAAAGTCATATGAAGGAAGACTGGAGTATCTCTGTATGTATTCCCTGGCAGAGAGGAGGGATATGATAAGGGATGTGCAAACCTCTAAAAGTTCTACTTCACAAACTTTTTGAGTAGAATCCAAAAAAGTTCTACCAGGTTCTACCTGGTTCCACCAGATTGAACCAGGTAAAACTGGGTTGTTGTACCAGGTTCTGCCTGGTTCTACCAAGTAGACTCATGGAGAATTGGGTTCTACCAATGAAAACAAGGTTCTACCAGCTATAACCATGTTCTTCCAAATATAATCAGGTTCTACCAAGGAAAAACACATATTCTACTTGTTATAACCAAGTTCTATAATATACTATATAAGTAAGTTATACCTTCTTCTGGTTAGGAAATCCCCATAAGCATTTTTTTGCATGTTTGGGATGTTGTACAGTAGTACTACGAAAGTAAAAATGATGATGTTTTGTAAAGTTTTGGTGTATAGGATTCTATCTCAGTGCATCAAAACGTTTCAACATTCTTAGAATCTTAGTACTACATGTACTGTTCTTTACCAAACATGCAAAAAATGTGGATTTTTACTTGAGCAGAACTAGGTAGAACTTAGTTATGTATTATATTGTAGAACCATACTCAGTCCTAGTAGATGTTATAAAATAGTTATTTATTCTAAAACAGATCACCGCACTCTACCAGCTGCGTCAAGTGGTTGTGCCAAAATAAACAGGAAGATTTACATTTTAGTCCCAAACAGGTCAGTAAACTGCTGGCTGCATCCAGTCAGGTAGTTAAAGTAGTGAAGACACAGGTAAATATAGTCTGAAACAGGTCAGTAAACAACTGTTGGCTGCATCGAGTCAGATAGTGTAAAGGGGCATTGTCAGCCTTACCCCTTCGTTTTGTGCCCAATGTTAAAAGTGTGCCTTCTGGCACACACCTAGCACATGTATACTGCAAAATGCTCCCATGTGTATAAAAGTTCATCTTTATTACCATAAATTGTAATTTTGCCTGAAATAGTGTTTACTTCATGATGATCGGAATTCAGCTGCGTCCCGGAAGCACATCCAGGTCAGGGACACAGGTTACGCAGGAACGCGGGTCCCGAAGTGGGATTTTTGCACAAAGCATCTCCACAAACATGTTATTCCTGTCCCCGTATTAAAAGCAAAAGCAGCTAGTATTTCAAACAGGAAAATGAGAACTGCGAAGAGTACAATTTAAACTTTTAGAATGGAGCTAAAATCCCACGTATGCACTCAAGAGGCATAAAGAAAGATCCTTTGCATGCGCAGGGGCATGCCATTTGTGCGCATGTATGGGATCTTAGTTCCACTCTAAAAGTTTAAATTGCACTCCTCGCAGTGCTCATTTTCCTCTTTGAGATACCAGCAGCTTTTGCTTATAACAGCCAGGACAAGAATAACATGTTTTTGCAGGTGCCTTGTGCAAAGGTTGTACTTCAGGACTGCGCTCCTGCCTAACCCGCATCCCTGACCTGGGTGTGCTTCCGGGACATGGCTGACTTCTGATCGGCCTGAGGGAAACAGTATTTTGGGCAAAATTACAGTTTAAGGTAATAAAGATGAACTTTTATACACATGGGGCATTATTCAGTACATGTGTGCTAATGAACTAAACAGTTCTGCTAATGGCTCTGCTAGTTCCACCCTTAGCTCCTTAAGTACCCTGGGATGTATGCCATCAGGTCCCATTGCCTTGTCCACCCTGAGCTTAGCGAGCTCTTGTAGGACCCTTGCTTTTGTGAAGGGAGTAGTGCTCACCTTCCTCCCCAATCTGTGGGCCCTGCCCTACCTTCTCTTCTGAGCAAATGTATCTATTTAGGATAGATGCTTTTACAGGGTCCTCATCCTCACATGCCCCCTTTTCTCCTTTGAGCTTAGCAATACCCCCTCTGGACTTTCTCCTTTTCACTAATGTATCTATAGAAAGTCTTGTCACTGTGTTATCCCCAGTACTTGAACTGCTCCGGAGATGAAAGAGTTAACTCTATGCTAAGAGCATAGAATGTTGAGATCATGCTCAGTTCAAACCTCTGTCTGCTGCACTTTCAAGTGTAACCATCAGATTCTTTACTCTGTCTAACTGAATAGTCGCTCCGGAGTTTCTCCTGTCGCTTTCGGTTCGCGTTAGTGAAAATCATTGCTTTAATCCGAAAATGTATACTTTTTCCTTGGTTCAGATCCCTGTCTGTGGTACAGTAAGTAGTAGAGGTAGTGGACTGTGGTAAATTCTGTGGAAATTGTAAAACTGTAAAATTGTTATGATCACTCTTTGGATTTCTGTGGTGATTCCGGTGCTTATCGGTTCCAAAAAAAACATGTTTTAACATTTTTTTCAAATACCCATGACACGGTTAGGAACCAATACGTCTGTCTTACCTGGCCTGGAGCCATGTAGAGGGTAAGTTTTCGGTTTTACTGTTGCCATGTCTGAGAAACCCAAAAGAAAACCCGGGCCCACTGGGTTTCAGAACTGTAGTGTGTGTGGGGAGGCCTTTGCTAAGGCTGATCCCCACGCCACCTGTGTTTATTGTCTGGGGTTTGACCACCTCGATTCAGACTGCCAAATATGCAAAAATTTCCCTAAGGCTACCCTAGAAAAAAGGTTGGGCAGGCTTAAGGAGGAAGAGGCCAAGAAGTCCGCTGATCTGGATGGCCAGCCCGGTTTGGTTCCGACTAAACCTGAGGGAGTGCCCTCTGACCAGGGCCAGACTTCCTCGGGCAAGAGAAGAGACGACCCTGAGGGGTCGGTTCCTGCAAAAAAGAAGAGGAATGAAAAGTCTCCCGGTTCAGATTCAGATCCCCACCATCCAACCGCCAAGGAAATTGCCAGGGTGATTAGTATTGTGGAATCGCTGTGTTTGGTTCCGATCGATCCGGGCACCTGTCAGTAAGTGCTCAGTTCAGTTGGTTCCCCCAGTTTATGATTATTCTTTGGAGAAATATTATGAGCCGGACTGGGAGAGAGAAGAAGAGTGCGATGATGATGAGGATGAGGACGGTGGGGGAGGTCTGGATGAGCCCATTGAACCGGACATCTCCCCAGACAGATCTTCAGGAGTTTCCCCTCCCAGGCTTTCTGAGTCCCCTTCCCACTTTATGTTTTACAGAAAAGTGGCTGATACCCTTCAGCTCCCTGTGGATGAAGCTGTGGAGGAGCAAGAGAAGCCTGATTTTGTAGAGATGATGGACATCTAAGATTCCAAGAGACTGTCTATTCCCCTACACAAATTTTTTTGGGAAACAGTCTCACAAGCTTCTAAAAACTCCAAATTCATTGCCTCCAGTGGACAAACGAATGGACAGGAGGTACATGCTGTCAGGCTCAGGTATGGAGTTCCTGTGCCAGCATTGCAGCCATGTTGGGGTAGTGCAGGCTGCAGCCTGTGACAGGGCTAACATACTCTTGGCTTTACCCCCCAACCCAATAAGGACTCCAGGAAGATAGATACCATGGCTAAAAAGCAGTATTTGGCATCCTCTCTGGGACTCAGACAGGCTAATTACATGGCCTATGCAGCTAGATACCAAACGTCCAGGTGGGAGTCTCTTTTGGATCTGGTTAAGCAGGCATCCCCCTGCTAGCCAAGGAGCTGAAGGAGGTGGCTGCTGAGGGGATAGAGGCATCTAAGGTTCAATTTCATGCTGCTGTGGACTCCAATGATGTTTCATGGCTACATCTGTGGCTCTTCGGAGGATGGCTTGGCTCAGATGTACTAGCCTCTCGCAGGACACCCAGGCTAAGGCTATGGATTTCCCTGATGAAGGTAATTCTCTGTTTGGGGAGCAGATAGAGAATTACATGAAAAAGATGGAGGAGTGCAGGACCACCTGTATGAATACACAAGCCAAGGAAAGGCAGTCAACTCCTCAGAAGCAACAGGCTAGGGGCAGGGGCAGGCCTTTCTACCAGGCACAGGCCTCCTCTCCTTTTTCCCAGAGGGGGGGTCCTTTAGAGGGAGAGGCAGGAGGGGGATGAGCAGGGCTGCATCCACCTCTCAGCCTAAGGCTCCTCCCAAGCAGACACCCTGAGGTGTCAGCCCGGGTCGACTCCCCAATCCCTGTAGGAGGCAGGCTGGCTTACTACTTCCAGGTCTGTAAGTCTGTTACCTTAGACAAGTGGGTTCTGGAGGTAGTAAGCCAGGGACTGGCCCTCAGTTTCAAAAAATTTCCAAAGCTGAGGGTCAGGTCTTTTCCACCTGCAAACATCTCTGAAACTATTGCCCTAGAGGCAGAGGTTTCCTCTCTACTGGCTCTCAGAGCCATAGAGAGAGTTCCTACATCCCTCAGGGACAAGGGTCTGTACTCTAGACACTTCCTTACCCCAAAAAAGACAGGGGAGTGGCAGCCCATCCTAGACCTAAGATACTTAAACAAGCATCTACTAAAGCCAAAGTTCAAAATGGTAACTCTGGGAATAATTCTTCCCTCTCTAAGGCCAGGGGATTGGTTAGCTTCCCTGGACCTCAAAGATGCCTACTTTCACATTCTCATCAGGTGCTCCCACAGAAACTACCTCAAATTTGAACTGCCCTCAGCCCATTGTCAATTCAGGGTAATGCCTTTCAGGCTAACATCAGCATCAAGGGTCTTTACAAAATGCCTAGCAGTAGTAGTAGCTTTCTTAAGGAGGTAAAACATCTCTATCTTCCCATATCTCGATGACTGGCTCATTGTGGGACAGTCTCCAGACCAAGTCAAGTCAAATCTACAAGTGATCCAGCAAGTGCTCCCTTCCCTGGGATTCCTCCTCAATTTTCCAAAGTCAGTTCTCGAACCAGTGCAGCTTCTCACCTTCATAGGGGTGGAGTTGGACACTGTCCAGGCAAAGGCCTTTCTTCCCTTGTCAAGGGTAAGGGCCCTTACCGATCTAGCTTCCTCATTTCACTTCCTGGTTTCTTGTCCAGCAAGGCATTTTCTTCAACTTCAGGGCCACATGGCAGCTGCCACTGCAGTGGTTCCAGGGTCCAGGTTTCAGATGAGGGACATCCAGTTTCACTTGAGGGCTTTTTGGTCCTAGAAAAAAGACCCTCTCACTAAATTGATTCCAGTGACTCAGACCTTGATCCATGCTCTCCAGTGGTGGTTGGATCGAGACAACCTCAGACAAGGAGTCCCATTCATCTCTCAGACTCATTCTGTGGTTCTGACCACATATGCTTCTCTCCTGGGATGGGGAGCTCGTTTCGGAACCCTCACAGCAAAGGGGTGTGGTCCCCTCAGAAGTCTCTCCTCCATATCAACCTTCTAGAACTCACGGCAGTATACTTAGCTCTACAGGCTTTCTTGAATTCAGTACAAAACAAGGTGGTTCAGGTGAGGACAGACATCACCACCACCATGTGGTACATCAACAAACAGGGAGGCAGTCGGTCGATGGCCTTGTGCATGGAAGCCATGAAAGTCTGGTCTCTGGCCTATTCTCTGCAGACATCCCTGGTAGCAGTCCATCTTCCAGGGAAGGACAGTGTTTTGGCAGATGCCTTGAGCAGGATTTCTCAGGGCCATCACGAATGGTTCCTGGATCCTCTAGTGCTAAAAGTGATATTTCTAAGATGGGGCACTCCTCAGATAGACCTCTTTACAGCCCCAGACAAGCACCAACTTCCTCTCTTTTGTTGCAGACCCCCAGTATTGGGCTCAGTCCCCTGGATGCTCTACTGTTGGATTGGTCGGGGAAATTTCTGTATGCCTTTCCCCCCGTTCTTCTATTGTTCAGAGTTCTGGTAAAGATAAGGTCACATTCCTGCAAAGTGATCCTGATTGCTCCAGACTGGGCCAGGCAGCCTTGGTATCCTCTCTTGCTGTCTCTGGTGGTCCATCTTCCATTGGCTCTCCCCAGAAATCACAATCTGTTAACTTCCTCTCAGGGGAGAATTTGGTATCCCAATCTTCAGTCTCTCAATCTCAAAGCTAGGCACTTGAAGGGCTAGAATATGCAAATAGGAATCTGTCTCAGGGGGTTCTGGATATCTGCAAGGCTTCTCGTAAATCTGCCACTATAAAAACCTACAACTTCAAATGGAAAAGTTTGGTAATTGGTGTTCTAGTAAACAGATATCACCAGACTCTGCTGACTTGTCTGCAGTACTGGACTATATGGTTCATCTCAATAGCCTAGACCTCAGACCAGCTACCCTCAAGGTGCATCTATCTGCTGTTTCTGCATTTTTATCAGTGGGGAAGTCTTTTTCTCTAGCTTCTTACCCTGTGTTCTGCAATTTTTTTAAGGGGCTACTTCATACTAATCCTCCCTTTAAGGAAACTCTTCCTGCTTGGGATCTCAATATTTGCATTGCTCAACTTATGCAACCACCTTTTGAGCCTTTGGTCTCCGTAGACCTTAAGTACTTGACTTGGAAAGCTGTCTTCTTGGTAGCCATTACCTCTGCCAGACGTGTCAGTGAACAGCAAGCTCTGTCAGTGGAGCCTGACTTCATTTCATTCCATTGAGATAAGGTGGTCCTTCGAACCAATAGGAGGTTCTTACCCAAAGTGGTGTTAGATTTTCATCTGAACCAGTTCATGTCCCATCCTGTCTTTTTCACTGATCATTCCTCTTCAGGGGAAGGGAGACTGAATAGCCTGGACATTAAAAGAGCCTTTAGACATTACTTGGAACGTACTAAGGCTTTTAGATCCAGCTCTTCCCAACTGTTCCTCACTTATGGTGACGTGAGGAAAGGTAGACCTGCTACCAAATGAACTATTGCAAGATGGATTGCTTCCTGTATAAAATTCTGCTATGACAAGCTAGGCAAAATACTCCTTTCAGGCCTGAGGGCTCATTCTATCAGAGGTACAGCTGCTTCTCTGGCTGCGGGCCAGGGATATACCCCTCTTAGAGATCTATAAAACAGCCACCTGGAAAACAATTCATACTTTTAGTAAGCATTACTCTCTGAACATCTAGGCTAGGAGTGATGCTAGGTTTGGTACAGCAGTGCTGCAGAGCCTATTTCCTAAGTAGGTTCTACGCCCTCCTCCTGGGAAGTACTGCTTGGTAGTCTGCATATTGTCAGAATACAGCAAGACTTCATGTTTGAAGAAAAAATTACTCACATCAGTAATTGTGTTTCTTCTAATGGAGTCTTGCTGTATTCTGACATCCCCCCGCCTCCCCTCTCAGAGCCTGTTTTTTTGGAAAGTGGGCTGGCAGGTACAGTGCTGCACCCCAGTGGTGCACTGGCTCCCTCTCCTTTAGGAGAAGCTGTGCATAGTGGCTTTACTGTTTGTTATTAATAAAGTTATGTTAGTTCACTACCTGGGTTTTTTGTTTTGGGGCTCTTGACTTGAGTCTTTTGGGATCCCAAAACTTTTGATTGCCCTTTTGGCTAGTGTTTTTACATATTCCACATTATAGGTGTAGTTAGTTAGTCTTGGCTTGTAAGAATCTGACGGTTACACTTGAAAGTGCAGCAGACAGACATCTGAACCAAGGACAAGCTCAACGTTCTATGCTCTTGGCATAGAGTTAACTCTTTCATCTCCGGAGCAGTTCAAGTTCTGGAGCTAACAGCATATTGTCAGAATACAGCAAGACTTCATTAGAAGAAACACAATTACTAAGGTGAATAATTTTTTCTTCTCCCCCCCACTTCCCCCCACAAACAAACTCTGATCTGGAGTTTGTATCTTTTTTTTAAATTTTTTTATTTATCATTTTTCCCTGGAGGCCTCCGTCCTGTCTCTGCCCTGGTCACGGCCCCTGAGACTTCCACCAAACGCCAAGTGCTGCAACTCCCGGTTACCCCCGGCTTGCCCACCGGAGGGCAGGGCCACGGTGCCAGTTCCCCTAATTCCGGCACCGTGGAACTAGTATCTGGTTGGGAGTGCTGCATTGGTGGCTAATTGAAGCCCGGGGAGGGCTTCATGTAGACGGAGGCTCTCCCCTCCATTTTATTAGTTTTCCTCCAAGGCAGGGACATGTGACGACGTCCAGCATCTGCCCCGCCTCCACTGAATGCGAGCGCTGGTGTTGTGGGACCCCTGGCCTCCACTAGGGGTCTGTCATGTGCCAGGTACTTCCCCACCCTTCCCCCAGAGAAGGAGAGCTATCCATAGGATGCTCAATCCTTCTCCCCCCAGCCGGCCCTCCAGTGACCCGGGTCCATTCCCGAACCAAGTTCACCAGCATTGCAAGCGGAAATCAAATGGCTGCGCCGGTGGGCCGGCCTTGGAGTTTGTATCTAAAAGTAGAGGGGGGGGTGTGGGGGACAAAGCCCCCTGAAGAGAAACACTCAATATCAAAAGGTGTAATCTTGTCTTTTGATATTAAGACTGCCGCTGTGTTGAACTTCAACAAGAACATTGTTGAAGTCATGACGTGGAGCCAGTAAGGAAAGACAGGGATGAATAGAGAAAATGGGATGTAAAGGGTAACAATGCAATTCAAAGTAAAACACACAGTACTAATATGCCCACATGCATACCTTCCCTCCTGGCAGTTTCCAGTACTCGAAATGCGGGTACACCCACCATGTTACACCCCAGAGTCGTATGTGGGCTACTGACAAAGCTCCTATTGTGGTGGATACATTCAGTGTTAGTGCGCTTGCAGGGTAGCCAGTCAAAATAGCAAATACAAGATAGCGAAAGTCAAAATAGTGAATGTCAAAATGGCAAATGACACAAAGTAGTGACTCATATTTACATTACTCCGAATATGTCATTCTCTCCACCATCAATGAGCGGTGTGGTGTTAGAATATTTAAGATAGGGGGGTGCAGGGGGCACAGACCCCCGCATATGTCACAAGTTATCATGCCATGAACAATTGTTGAGAGAACTGGTAGTAGTATCTGTTATGTGCTTTGGCATTCGCTATTTTGACATTCACTATTTTGTATTTGCTATTTTGACATGGAACCGCTTACAGAGATGAATCAAATTAGAATGTAGCAAAAACAAACAACAACAAAGGAACCCCTCTTTGTAGTCCAAATAAGGAGGGCCCAATGACCTAGAAGATCTTTCACTTGGGTTAACAGGTACAGTATATGACAGTGTATTTAGACAGGGCTTGCGTCTGCCTAACTACCCTCTGATGTAAGGGGTATTGTAGAATTCCAGGCAGTTTCCCTCTGCTTTTGCTCCTTAGCTGATTCACCCACAGAGAACCTTGATTAGGCTGGGGTCCAAGATTTGTTAAATTGCTTGGGCCTGCAAATGTGGACTTTCCCACTAGGGATCAGGTCTTTGGAGCAAAAGTCCCCCGGTGTCCATAGAAATTGCCTTCTTCTGTGTTGCAGTTGAAAATCTTCCTCCACTTTTCTCACAAATTGAAGGGCACTTTAGCACTGCTAAAATAAACATTTATCTGCTATCTAAATTATAAAATAGTATGAGCATGCTTGTCAAGTCTACTTTTTGAGGAAGCAAAGGTGACATGAATAATTCCCTTTATAGAAACATAGAAACTTCCAGCAAAAAAAGGACCCTCTAGCCCATCCAGTCTGCCCTAAAAATATTTGCATCACTGCAGGTCCTACTTGATCTGCAGCCTTACTACCCACTCCAGCCCTGTTACTAAGGTCCCCTGTGTCTACCCCATGCATGCTTGAAACCTGCTACTGTGTTGGTACTGTACCTACTACCTCTGCTGGAAGTCAGTTCAAGTTTTCCACTTCCCTTTCTGAGAAGAAGTACTTCCTCACGTCTCCCCGAGCCTACCCCTTCCAGTTGAATATCATGCCCTTGAGTCTTTCCTCGCAGGCCCTCTTCTTATTCCCCCTCTCCTCCAACTTTCTCCCTACCTCCTCTTCTTCGCAGCCCTCCCTCCTTACTCCTTTTTTGGCAACTTAAGTGACAAAGCTGTCTCCCAGCTGCTCCTGATGCGTTACAGTGGCTCTATCAACTATTCTACTCTTTGCAGGATTGCCTTTTAGTACAGGATAAAGGGTAATGGAACAGATGTCAGTGGTATCCCCTACTTGCAGCATCCCTGCTGTTGAAAAAAAAAATGGAGAGAGTTGTCTGTAGTGTAACACTCGCTTGCAGCGACACCTACAGTCTGGTTGTGGTTGGTAGAGACCAGGTATCTGTAAGCTACAGATTCAATCCACCACTTCAGATGGTCTACAAGGAGGGAGATCTGTTGTAGTTAAACTCCATCCCCTCCTTAGATGCTCCATGTGCTGCTCTGCATCTCAGGACCTGAGCCTGCAATTTAAGGACAGAAGTCGTTTGTTTGTACCTGGCTCCCATTTCTCGGAGGTGTTATTGGTTCCCAGATGCCCACGTCCCTGAAGGATCCCCTTTGATCAATGTTGTTGTAGCACAATTACCTCCATGAAGCTTCCCCTGCTGAAAATGAGAAAAAGACCATGTTTGCCAAATAACAATCTGCTGCTTGGTGTCGCCACCTACTACAGCCCCTCTAGAACCCTGAGAAAGTAGGGAATGATTATGCTAGGCAGGAGGGTGTACATTAACACTATTAAGCACTCTGCAATGATAACCTGTCTGTAGAACTTTACAACCATTTGTTACAATGATATGGAGGTACACAGTTATAGCATAGAGCCCTGTAAAGAAAACCTGCTGTGAAAAGTGAGAGACATGTTGGTTAACTGTGACTGAAACCCACAGTTACAGCTCAGTGTAGTTACTTAAATCAAACCTGCCTTTTAATCACTGTCACACAAGTACCTGTATTTTAGGAGCCACTATGCTTCATTGCAACTGATGCTGTAGTATAGAATAAATAGTAATGGAAAGGATGTCAGTGGTATCTGCCCTCTTGCAGCGTCCCTGCGGCAGAATAAAAAAATGGAGAGAGTTTCTGTAGTGTACTGCTTGACTGCGGCATCCCCTACAGTCTGGTTGTGGTTGGTGGAGGCTGGGCGGCTCTAAGACACAGATTTTATTGATTCCTCTTACCCTGCTATCCTCTAGAGTACCTATTTAAGTCCTTGAGTCTTCTCTCGCAGGGCCTCAAATGCAGACCATGCACCATTTTGGTTGCCCTCTTTTGTACTGCCACCGCTCTTTTTATGAATTTCTTGTTTTGTTGACAGCTTCCTAGTACAACTGGTCAACAAGCTGACTAGACTGGGAAACACTGTACCTGGTGCTATTGAATGGGGAGGTTGTAAGGGACCTGGTGGTGGAGGAACCTCTAGCTGGGAGTGACCACAACATGATGTGGCTCAAGCTCAGTATGGGGAGGGAAACAGGAGGTATGTGTACCGGGGTGATTGAATTTAAGGGTGCAGACTTTAAAAGGATGGGGAAAATTTGGAGTGGGCACCTGGTGGAAATTCAGGCACAAATGGATGCTGGATAAAAATGGGATCTTATTAAAAGGGGGCTCATGGAGGCTTTAGGAAAATGAGTAAGCAGAAAAGGGCAAAGAAGCCCAGTTGACTGAATCAAGAGGTCCTGAAAGGGGAGAGGTCCAAGAGAAAAGCATTTCAGAGACTCAAGAAATTGGAAGGGGGAATGACATAGAAGAGTACAAGAGGAAGTCCAGGGAAGTTACTAAACTGGTCAGATCAGCCAAGGCTTCCAGAGATTTGAGTGGCACAGGGCATTAGGGATGGTGAGAATGATTTCCTCCGATACATTAGAGAGAGAAGAAATAATAAGGGCCAGATTGTGAGGATCAGGAAGGGTGGGGTGTGGAGAAGGGGGAAGACCAGACAGAGGCACTAATTGAATACTTCTGCTGTGTTCACAAAAGAGAAAGGGGGAAGATGCCTCAAGTGAGTGGTGGTGTAGGCAGGGGGAGAGGGGATGACTGATTTAGGAATTGCAGAAGACAGGGTTCTGGAAGGATCAAGGGTACTGAGGGTGGACAAGGCACTTGGTCCAGGCAGCATTCATCCTAGGTTACTCAAGGAGCTCACAAAGATCCTGGCAGCACCACCACTGGCAGACTTGTTCAACACCTCCCTGGATACTGGATGTGTGCTACAGGATTGCAGGATGGCTCATGTGGTGCCCATTCACAAAAGTGGTCCTAAGGATGAACCAGACAACTACAGGCCAGTGAGTCACACACTGATTGTGGGGAAGCTCATGGAGACAATCCTAAAAGAGAGGCTGGTGATCTTTTTGGAGAACAATGGGCTCCAGGATGGCCAACAGCACAGGTTTGTCTCGGGAAGATCCTGCCGCATGAACCGAGTTGAGTACTATGACTGGGTGACCAGGGAAGTGGACAAGGGCCATGAGGTGGATGTCATATATTTAGATTTCAGCAATGCCTTTGATTCCATGCCACATGGGAAGCTGGGGGGTTGGGGAGTGGAAAACTTAGGTGCAGGAACAAAGATGGCTAGGTGGGTCACTAACTGGCTGAAGGGAAGGAAGCAAAGGGTGGTAGTGGGGGAGAACTCTCATTACCAAGGGATGTGATGAGCAGAGTACCACAGGGATTAGTATTGGGACTGGTATTGTTTGGCATATTTACAGATGATATATCACACAGGATCTGCAGTAAGATCAGTCTGTTTGCAGGTGATTTGAAGATGGGGCTGAGGTGGATGACTTTGAAGGGTGGAACGGCCTACAGGAGGACCTGACCAAACTACAGGAGTGGTTGGAAACATTGCAGTTTGGGTTCAACACCAAGAAGTACAAGGTACTACACTTCGGGACTAGGAACCAAGTGAGGAGCTATCAGCTGGGAGGGATACAACTAGAAAGTACAGAGGAGGAAAATTATCTGGGGTGTTTTTAATAAGGAGTATGAACAACTCAGCTCAGTGCAGGAAGATGGTGGCAAAAGCTAACAAGATGCTGGGGTGTAAAGCAAGGGGAAAATCCTCCAGAAATATGGAGGTTATCCTCCCCCTGTGTAGGTCTTCGGTAAGGCCACACCTGGAATACTGTGTGCAGTACTGGCACCCATTCCTGAAGGACATCAGATTGTTGGGGGGGGGGTTCGGCATAGGGCGACAGAGATGATCCAGGTATTGGAGGGGAAATCCTATGTGGAGAGGCTGGGATAGCTGAACAAGTATTCCCTGGAGAAGAGGATAGATAGGGGAGATATGATTGAAATCTTTAAGTACTTAAAGGGAATAAACAAGACTAACACAGAGTTGATTTTCCAGATTAGAAGAGGGAGAGACACGAGGGGGCATCAGTTGAGATTAGAGTGGGGAAGATTCATAAAGGAAATTAGGAGACATTTTTTCACAGAACGGGCCTCCAATGCCTCTCATCCACCCACTAGGCTCACCTTTCACTGCCACCTCAGGGATACTGTTCAGACCTTGGCCATACATCCAAAGGGGTCAACTTCTCCACCATGGACTGCTTGGGTCATTGTGGAGGTGTGCTTCCTACCAGGGACTCCTCTGGTCACTGTGGAGGTGTGCTTCTTACTGGGGACTGCTCCGGTCATTGTGGAGGTGTGCTTCCTAATGGGGACTCCTCCGGTCACTGTGGAGGTGCGCTTCCTACCAGGGACTGTTCTGGTCATTGTGGAGGCGAGCTTCCTACCGGGGACTCCGGTCATTGTGGAGGAGTGCTTCCTGGAGTTCCTTTACTTTCCTCCCAATTACATTTGTATTTTTACAGATGTAAAAGTTATCTTGCCAATAAAAATATTATGAACATACGAAAAGTGCCAGCAGATGAAGGCCTAGTGGTCGATCAAATCGGCTTATACTGTGACGTGCCAAGTGGCAACTAAGGAGTCCTCCCTCTTCCTGAATGCTACCCCACTTTCTGTCCACTCCCCTTTTGGCCCTGACCTTACCCTGCCCCACCTTTTTTGAAGCCCTCCACTGTCTCCAGTGAGACCACCTCCTCATGGAGGTTGTTCCACCTTGAAACCACCCTCTTCATGAAGAAATGCCTCCTGAACTCTCTCCTGAACCTCCCTCCCCCACCTTAAGGCAATGTCTCCTTGTAGTTGTACTGACACTGGGACTGAAGAGGCTTTCTTGGTTCACCTTGTTAATGTCCATCGTGTAATTAAAGATCTCAGTCATGTCTTCCTTCTCCCTCCTCTCCTCCAGGATTACATGTTCAGGTCCTCCAGCCTCTCTTTATATGCTGTACCTCACTGACCATTAACCGTCTTAGTCACCCTCCTCTGGACCCCTCTTGCAGGTTAATGTCCTTCTTCAGGTAAGGACACCAGTACTGCATGCTATACTCCAGGTACAGCCACACCAGTGATCTGTATGGTAATATGACTTCCTCCTGCCTGCTACCGATCCCCCTGGTGATAGGACCCAGCATTTTGTTAGCTTTTTAACCACCTTTCTGCACCATGAGGAATGCTTTAGGTCACTAGTGGTGATCATCACTCCCAGGTTTTTCTCTTCTTTGGATTTGGTTACCAATTGCCTCTTGAGACTCCTGGCAAAACTGAATGCACTTTATCATAGACCAGTTTGTTTCAAAACTAGATTACCTTATGGAACTCATCACTGTGTGTTATCCTTATTCTTAAAATGGTCTCCTTTAACTAATGAAAGGCTTAAAAATATTTACATTTCTATTTTTTTGTCTGTTGTTTTGCTGCTGCCTCCATGTCCATGACGACTCCTCTCCTTCAGGCCTTCACAGAATGGCTAGTGGACAAATGGACTACTCTGCCTGAGGAATTCAGGGGTGGATCCAGGAGTCTTATAGATGGGGAGCTCATGTCCGATAAAAAATAAAAATAATAGGCCGGTGGTCTGTCGGGCCGCCAAGGCCCCCAGACATTTTTTAACATTTTGGTGCATTCTGGTACATTTTGGAGGGTATTTCTAATACAATTTCTACCCATGTCCTCCCTCTCTGTGCTTTGTGAGTTGTACCCTAGCACCATCCCCAGAGTCCCAGCAGTCCACATGACAGTATGTTGCCCAAAATACCCTCCTACCTCAAAAATAAAACAAAATAGCAAAAGACTGCAGCTGGGCAGCAGCACATCCGAAACACATAAAACTGAGACAAGTTGAAAGATACTTTGTGATAAAGACAAATTGCAGACAAATTAAATGACAATCCAAGTAAACAAGTTCCCAAATGTCACTCACTCAAGCACGTTATGACACCACCATAAAGCCAACTCATCCCAGTTTGTCCTGTAGTACAGATTAACCTTTCCCCAACCTTACCCCCATAAAAAAAATACAATAACTATAGAAATATGGGAACACAGTCACTTTGCTATCCCGTTTCTGAAAATATACTTTCAAGTTTGCTTGCTATTTTTGCAAAACAGATTTTATTCTATAAAGCAACTTATTCCAAAGGAATTACATTTTTAAATAAATAAAATATTTTTTATTGTTTTAAAATTTCCTTTACTGGGATAACCCCATGGTATGAGGCTTCTCATTTTTATGATAGGCCCAAGAAGTCAGTAAGCAGACGGCTGAACACATTTTTTAAACAAATATAAAAATGCATTTTTTTTGTATTAGCGACAGCACTTGCTTGGGTACATCACAACTTGCACCCCCTCCCCATTCAACACATATAACTACATAAACTAAATATTTGGTTCTATCACTTTTTTCTCTGGTTTTGTAACTGCCTGTGTCAATGTGCCAAACAAGTTCTTATGATTTCTGTTGCCAATTTTGCTCTTCAAGCATGCAGAAACTCCTGCACGTGCCATAATATACAGCAGAATGCCTTCAGAACCCCTATGTCTATTACTTCCCTCTGTGCTCATTCACACTGTACAACCACAACTGAAAAGACCACACAGATTAGACATACAGCACATGCTGACGTTTTTACCTCAGTTCAAAGGTCTCATGTACCAGCTTCTGAGACCAGACCTGCCCAGTATTAGTTTTGTACCACTTCTAGCATGCTACTGGAAGGCACTACCCTCCAACTCCCTCTCCTGCAAATTCACACCAAAGTCAATTTGCCATATAGGACAAAACCAGCAGTGACCTAAAACTATTTTAATGTCATGAATTTAAGCTCCCCATACTAGAAATTGATAACACTAGTACTACATTTATTACACATCCAGTTTGATGAACTCCAATGTCCTGTCCCACCCCAGCAACCACTTCCCACCCACCATAGTTTGAGACTGTGAAAGTCTTTCTTTTTAAAGCAAGAAGTACCTGATTAAATGAAGACTTGATCCATTTTCAGCAGGCTGAAGCTGGAGTATAGCTACAAGGGTGCAGGGGGTGCAGTGGCACCCAGGCCCATGAGGTTCGAGGGGCCCAAATCATAATTGTGATATTTATTCAAAACTGGGGAGGGGGCCCTGTAACATTGCCTTGCACCCAGGCCCTCTGGGAATTTGCTACGCTACTGGCTGAAGTCTATGTGCCCCTAGTTGAGTACTGTTTTTGATCACCTGGCCGCCCAACTCTTTCTCTCTTGACATCACACACTGACCCCATGACTCCTAATGAGCAGAGTTCTCAGCTACAGCTTGCTTCAGCTACTGGAAGATGCCCTGAACCTCACTCCAACTCCTTGTGCTGATTACCAAGGCCAAACCGACCCTGCGTTACTGGACTGCTGCCACCTGAAGCCCTGGGCTCTGCTCTTCACTGGTGGGCTCCTCTCTCTCCATCTGCTCCTCAGTAGTACACTCCCTCCTCTCTTGCTCTAACGTTATTCTGAGTGAATGAATTACAGCTCACTCTTGTTTCAGCAGCCCAGACATTTAAAGAAGGCACCCCTTGCTAGCCACATCCACTACTGGACGCAACAGCAAATCAGGAGTAGTGAGCACCAGGTGACCTGGTTGAGATCTGTATTGCTGAGGTCCACTCCTCTTTTCTGCAGCTGTCCCCCCACCCCAGCATATGAACCCCCCCCCACGCACAAACAAAGAAGCTGCACCAAGCCTGCAAAAGTAGAGAACAAATGCTCAGGCTCACCAAGGCAAGACCAGCTGCTACTGCCACAGTGCTGGGACCGGACCACATGGCGCAGGATGAACGTTAGTAAGAAATCCATGCTGGAGACCGGCTTTTCCGAGGGGGTAATCAACTAAGTAATGCCAGTGGGGTGGTTGTTTACTGCACTACCAGGACACAGGAGGACAGATGAGACCCGTGTGGCTCAGACGGCTTTCATGGAGGCATTAGTGCACAGCGATTAAGAATGCAGCACAGTGTGTTACTAATAGAGGAGCTCCATGATGGGGGAGCTATAATCACCCTTGGAAGTGGTATCCTGTAGTATGGTGTGAAGTTTTTAAGAGTGGACAAGACAGAGTTGGGGGGCAGAACAAGTGAGTAGACTTGATAGACTGTGAGGCCTGTTTCTGCTGGCATTTTCATATGTTTTTATCTGCTGAAATATTTTTTTTTTAAAACAAGATCACATTTTTGGTAAAATGTACTGTTCTTAATGCTTTCATGGATTGCTACTAAAGTTTATTTGTAACAGAAATAATTTTTTTAATATAAATGTTTTAAAAAAGGAAAGAACTTTAATCCATATTAAGATTAGAACCCATTACCTCCTGGTTGGAATTAAAAAAAAAAACTTACAAATGGACTGCTTTTCAGTAGGGAAAATATTTGCAGCTCCAGTAAACCAGAGATTTCCAGGACAATTGAGATCTGATCTGCTGTTTAAACACTGGTGCACTGTTTGGACAATATTTAAAGCAGCAGTGCAACGGACTGTGTATAAAATTTTGTCAAATGATTTTAGCTTACTGAGATGTTGGGGTGACATTACAGTTCTTGAATATGTATTTATGTTCAGTATTCAATACTTTGTTGCAGCGTGATTTATACATTTTTATGTTTTCTTTTGCGCATGCGCAAGAAACATTATGTGACAGCTTAGGAGAGAAGTGGGGTTTTGGAGGTGCGGCACTGTGGTGGCTAATGCCCCCACTGCATTCTGAGGTTTGTCCATGTTTCCCCAATGCGATGGCATGCTGCTGCCGACACTAGTTCAACAAGTGTGCCACCAAGTTTAAACGAATTTGCCACTGCAATGAGGGAGCGACTTGTCATTGCAGGGCGTGCCTTGCCTGGTGTAACATTTCAATAAATATGGTGGGCGGTGGCTCACTGCCCGCTGCTCACAGTTCCTAGGAAGCCAACTTCAGGGGTGCCCTATCCTCCTGTCAGCATATGTGCCCCCTTTACTGTAGTTGTCTGCCGAGGGGGTGCCCAAACCCCCTCAGCATCATGCCCCCAAACATAGACATGCTTGCTGATAGGGGTGTCCAATCTTCCTGTCAGCATGTTAACCCCCACCATCGCACTGGCATTTTCCAGATGCTGCCCCACCCCGACTGTGTGCCACACTGGGAGCCCACCCCAGTGTGGCTAACATGACCCCCCCCCAACCAAATGTGCCACACTGGGAGCTCACCCCAGTGTGGCCAAACCTGTGAAAAAAAACAGAAAATGGTCCGCCGTGATGTTTTTTTATTTTTCTTACCTGAAACAAAGGAAATGGTCCCTCGCCATCAGGTCCCCTCCTTTAGCCTGCAACCACCCTCTGTGTACCCTGTATCCCCACAATCCCCCTCACTCCATACTTACCTCCAGAGCCGGTGTGATGATCTTCAGTGGACCTTCAGTCCTCACTCTTCAAAGCTGTCCGCAAACTGAAGAAATGCGGGTAAGCTGTATAATGGCATAAATGTTTTTTATTTCAACTTAGGTGGATATCTTGCCCATTTTTGTGAATTTTGGGACCAAATTTTCAACATGGCGTTCTTGGAACCCCACCTCATGAATTCAGTCACTGTCATGTCGTTATTCAGTCCCAAAAGGTGATTTCACAGTCACTGCACGGAATCAGCTTTTGGGACTGAGTAATGAAATTACAGTGTCACTGTTCATGAAGTGGGCTCCCAAAAAGCTTATGTTGCAAATTTGGTGAAAAAAATTGCAAAAAATTACTGTGTTACGAGCATGCATTGCACAGTTTCTACGTACGCTCTTAACTCCAAGAATTTTTAGTATCTTCACTCCAGATTTTCAGCATTGCCATTTTTTCACACCTCCATATGAACAGTACCGCTGTCATTTTTCACATTCTGTGTGAAATGTGGTTTCACACATGTGGTGCACAATGGCACGGTCACTGTGGGAAATCAGCGTTTGGGGCAGATTAAGAAAATCACAGTGACACTGTTCATGAGTGGAGGTCCCAAAATGCCTATGTTAAAAACATTTCACAAAATGACTGTATTACGAGCGTGCGTTCTGCAGTTTCCACACGCGTGCGTAACTTCAAGACTTTTCAATATTTTTACTCCAGATTTTCAAACATTGGCATTTTTTCACACCTCCTTATGAACAGGACAGCTGTCATTTTTGACATCCTGCCTGAACTGTGTTTTCTCACATGTGGCACAGAATGGAGCGGTTGTGGTGGCAAATTGACATTCAAGACAGATTAACAAAATCACAGTGCCACTGTTCATGAGCAGAGGTACCAAATACTTTCATGAGGTGGGGGTCACAAAAAGGCCAAGTTGAAAATTTTTAGTGCAAATACTAACAAACGACCGGGGCATTACGGTTTCTAACCATAACATCCCACCCTGTATAGACTGACAGGCGTCAGGAGCGTGGCTTTGGACTGCTGGCTGTAACACTTATGCCATTCCACCCCCATCCTGCAGTCAGTGACAGGCATTGAGGTGTGCCTTGGATTCTTTGGCCTCAGAGTTCACCCCATTCTCCTATACTGCACCCATTTCAGCGTACAGTATGTCTTTATGGAATGTTATGACTGTAAAGCTGAACACCCCAAGGCACACCTCAACACTTGGTGTCTGCAGACTAGGGTGAGGTGAAATGGCGTGAGTGTTATGTGCGATGACCCAAAAGCATAACCCAATGCTTGTCCATCTCTGCAGGGTAGAGGTGAGGTTCGCGTGAAGTTCAACATGTCACTGCCATTCCTATTCTGCATCTGTCTAACTCTTGCACTTCTAATGCTAATACAAGCAAGCAAACATTCGGCATTGACAAATGCTTATTTTATTTAATTTGTGTGATTTCATTAATCACTCACCATGTTGAATCTCCATAGTAAGCATCCCATGATGCATTTGTTGTCCTATAAGTCACGGTTGGTGTGCTCATTCATGAGATGAAAGCGGGAATCTGTGCAGTGGACAGTAGCTGAATTTCACTTTTGGACATATAGCATGTTAGAGTTTTTCAATATATACACATAGAGTAGTCCTAGTCTCCTTATTTATTTTTGTTTTGGCATTTTTTTTGCTTTACTTTATCTTTTCATATGAATATATTTTTCTTGCGAGCTTGTTGTACGTGACAGTTTCTCACAGGAAACAGATGCTCTGAGAATCATGCCCATATTTCTAGAATTTATGTTAACAAGTTTTTGTTGGTATTATTTATTTTTTTTATTAGGATATTCAAATTCATGACCGATGTCAGCGTGTAGCCAGTGGGGCATCATTAACCTCCTTCCATCAGTCTGTCTCACCGTTTGACTCTTACCATGATTTTGTTTCTTCTTTGCGAAGAAGCCCTGTCATCAGTGCCTTGGCAAGAGGTAGATTCTAATTGGTGGCAGCAATAAGTAGCACAGTTATCCTAAAATGGAAATGAGCACTGTATAAAGGGAATGGTAGGAATGCAGCTATCAACTGCAGAGTGATTATTTGATAAAATCAAGTTTGCTAACACTTGAAGTTTATACAGCTATTTTGGTGTAGTGGTTAGTGTAGTAGATTCTGTTTTTTTTTGTCTGCCATGTTACAAGGATGGGGTTCGATTCCCACCCACAATGCTTCTGTTTTTATTGGCATGGTAAAGGTCCTCATTTATTTACTTTGGAAACTTTCTGGTCAAAAGGCATACCTTTTTATATTTCATGGCTATGTTCAACATGCATTCTAATTAAAAACTTGTAGAATACATGAGGGAAATGCTTTACTGTCGTATCACCTAGGAGGTGACATGATGTGCACCGTGAACATCATCCTTCAATATATGGGTCTGCAAGCTACTGATAGGCTTCATTAATTCAGCAACCTCTCTGGGCTCTGGGCTAACCTAGTGGCTCCATTTTCTCAAGGTTCCATCATGTGGGGCTCTATATACGAACATACGAAATTTGCCAGCAGATAAGGCCTAGAGGTCTATCAAGTCTGCTTGAATGTGCAGCTAGCTCCCCTTATTCTGCAGCTGCCCCTCCCTTCCACCCTTCCCCTTCATTGACCCTCCCCCTTGTCCTGTCCCATCCTCTTTTGAAGCAGTCCACTGTTCTACTGCATACCACTTCAGCAGGTAACGCATTCCACCCAGCCACCACCCTCTCTGTAAAAAAGTGTCTCCTCATCTCCCTCCTGAACCTTACTCACTCCAGTCTCATATCATGGCCCCTGGTGGCCCTCTCCTCCCTTATTTGAATAGCCCCTCTGTACCCGTCTTGTTTATTCCTTTCATGTATTTAAAGGTTTCAATCATGTCACCCCTGTCTCTCCTCCAGTGAGTACATGTTCAACTCCTTCAACCTCCTCTCGTATGATAAGTCCCCCAGCCCCTTGATCATCTTTGTCACTCTGCGCTGCACCCCCTCCAGTAACTTACTGTCCCTCTTCAGATACGGACGCCAGTACTGCACGAAGTACTCAGGTGTGGTCTAACTAATGACCTATACAGTGGCAGAATCACCTCCTCCTCCTCAAGGATATACCCTTGCAATACAACCCAGCATTTTGTTGGCCTTTGCAGCTGCTTTCCTACATTGTGCCGAGTTGTTCATTGACCCTGTAATGAGCACACCCAGATCCTTCTCCTCCTCCTCTGTCTGGGCTAGCTGCACTCCCCCTAGCTGGTAACTCCTCCTTGGGTTCTTCATCACAAAATGCAGCACCTTGCACTTTTTGGCATTAAAGCCCAGTTGCCAGGTGTCTGACCAGGTTTCAAAGTACCTCAAGGGAATCAACAAAGTCCAAGAGGTAGCATCTTTCAAAAAAGAGGTGTGCAGAACAAGGGGCACAATTTGAAGATGGGGGCAGCTCAGAGGTAATTTAAAGTATTTTTTCACAGAGAGGTTGTGGATGCATGGAATGGCCTTCGGAGGAAGTCGTGGAGTCAAAAACAGTAGTGGAATTCAAGCATGCATGGGACAGTCATAAGGCAATTCTGGGGGGTTGGGGTAGGAAGAAGTAAGCTGCTGGTTAACTAGGATCTGCAGCTTATCCAGTAGGCAGGGAAATGGGCAGACTGGGTGGGCCAAGCGGTCCTTATCTGCCATCAAATTCTATGTTTCTATGTAAGCTTTGCCAGATCATCCTGCAACCCCTGCCATCCCCCTAGGTCTTCCACCACCACGCCTACCTTGGTATCATCAGCAAACAGATTGATCTTGATGTGCCATGATATGTCTGCAATGAATATCCCAAACAACACTGGTCCCAGCACTGAGCCCTGTGTAACACCGCTCGTCACTGCTCTTGGGTGTGAGAGCTCCCCACCCACCACCACCCTCTGTTGCCTTCCCTGCAGCCAGTTTCCTACCCATCTCACCAGCTTTGCGCCCGCCCCTGTGCCTACTAACTTCCTTCCCAGCCTTCCATGTGGCACTGGGTCAGATGCCTTACTGAAGTCCAGATACAGGTCATCTCCATGGCCCCTGTCCAGTTGCCTAGTTACCCAGTCATAGAACTCGACCAGGTTGGTTTGGCAGGATCTGCCGTATGAAGCCATGCTGTCTGCTGTCCTGTAGTCCTCTTGGCCTGTAGGAGGCCACCAGCCTCTCCTTCAGGATAGTTTCCATTAGCTTACCCACGATGGATGTGAGGCTCACTGGTCTGTAGTTTCCCGGTTCATCCTTGGGGCCACTCTTGTGGAAGGGCACCACATGAGCCATCCTCCAGTCCTGAGGTACACACCCCGAATGTAGTGAGGCATTAAATAGGTCTGCCAAAGGTCCTGCAAGGACCTCTGCCAGCTCCTTCAGTACCCTGGGGTCGATGCCATCTAGGCCTGGCGCCTTGTCCACCTTCAGTGCCTTCAAACCCTCTTGAACTCTGCTCTCCATAATTTTCCCATCTGTCACCACTTCCCCCCCTGCTTCTGCCATTTCTCCCACCTTGGGTGTTACCTCCCTCTTCTCTTTAGTAAATACTGAGCAGAAGTACTCATTTAGTGCTTCTGCCTTATCGCACCCTGCTTCCACCCAACCCCACTCCTTCCTAATCCTTACTATGTGGTCCTTACAGTTCCTTTTCTCCCTGATGTACGTAAAGAAGTCCTACTCCCCCTTCTTATTGCCTTGTGCCAGCCTGAGCTCCGAAGACACCTTGGCTTCCCTTACTGCCCGTGTCACCTCCTTTGATTCCTTCAAGTACTCCTTCCTGTCCTCCCCCTCTCTGTTTTCTTGTACTTCCTAAAGGCAGCTCTTCTCCTCCTTACCTTTTCCATGACCTTCTTGCTCACTAAGCTCGGTTTCTTAGCCCTAGCCTTCTTGCTCTGGGCCTTGCTGCAGGTTCTGGTTGCCTCCAATATCCCCAGCTTTATGAGCTCCCACCTCTGGGTTAGTGCTCATACTAAGTTGAATTCTGTCCAGGTACCCTTTTACCACTTCCCCCATCCTCCCAAAGTTGGTCCTCCTGAAGTCCAGCACCCTTGTGCCAGAATCCACTTCTTCCTTGCCCATATCCAATGTGAGCCATACTGAGTGGTGATCATTCCCTCACAGTGGTTCTTCCACCCTATGTTCTCTCACAAACTCCCCATTTGCCAGCACAAGGTCAAAGGTACTCCCTAACCTGGTTGACTCACTGACCATTTGCATCAGGAAGCTGTCCTGGAAGGCATCCAGCAGTACCTGCTCCCTTCTAGTCCTGGTTGTTGGGATAATCCAGTCCACTCCTGGCATGTGGAAGTCCCCCACAATCACCACTCTACCCTTCTTGCAGGTCCTTCTGATCTGATACAGACGAGGCACACTGATAAGTCCTGGTAGGATGAAACACGTGTCTGTGTCTTCTGTTGGCACCCTTTGCAAACTGTGTGAGAGGCCTTTCGGCACCATGGATTTCTGTTTATAATTGAACCAGCATAATATTCTTTGGTGATTTGCATCTGCAGCCCATGATGCTTTGCATTATGGGGGTACGTGTGAGGTGTATTTCTTTGAAACTTGGCTTCCTGGCCAGTGCCCTTTGGGGTAACTATTGTCTCAGTGCTTGCACACTAAGGTTCTTTGTTTTTTAACTTGTTTTTTGTTTTTATTGGGTTCACCACAACATAACCCAGATAGACCATTTTAGGGCAGCTGGTTCATTCCTCTGGGATGTCATACAGATGAGGCATGTGTCAACAGTGGGGGAATTCAAGAATGCATGGGACAGACATAAGGCAATTATAGTTGGGGGGTAGGAGGAAATAGGCTGTTGGTTAACAAGGATCTGCAGCTTATCTATTAGGTAGGGAAATGGTCAGACTAGGTGGGCCAAGCAGTCCTTATCTGCCATCAAAGTCTTTGTTTCTGTTCTGCTAGTTCCCTGTCTAACTCCTCCATCTGAGAGGTCAGCCTGTACACCATTCCCATTCTGAGAGTCCTATTCTTGGAATCCTGGATTTGCATCCGAAGTGACTCCATTCTACCCTCCTCCCCTTCCTCCCTTACACTCTTCAGTTCTTCCCTCACATATAGTGGCACCTCCCCATTTCCCAATCACCCTATCCCTACAAAATAACCTGTACCCTGGTACAGACAGGTACCAGTCATTGAATTGGGTGGCCCATGTTTCTGTGATGGCTGCAATGCCCACCTCTCCCTCTGCCATGAGTGTCTGTAGCTCTGCAGTTTTCCTCCCAAGGCTCCTAGCATTAAGGGTGACCACCTTCCACCCATTTCCCTCTCCCATCCTGCTCTCCTTTACTAGCATCACCAATAGTACTTGCCTTTTGTCCTTAGTGACTGTTATGGGAGGTAAGCTCATATGGCTTCCAAACCTGTGGTCTCTGCATGTCTCTCGCCCACTTGCCACCCCCCGCTCCTAGTTTAAATTCCCAACTTCCTCTGTTTCAACACTTTGTGCCAAGAACAGACTAGACTTGAGCGAGGAGGGAAATAGAGACTACTGTCCTCCCAGGTCCCCCCCCCACACCAGCCCATACCCTTTAGCATAACACCAGGTTCTTAGCCATCTGTTAAATTCCTCTATTCTCAGCTTTCTTGTTGTACTTGCCCTGGGCACTGGAAGTATCTCTGAAAAAGTTGATAATCTTCATGCCCCCTCATATAATTGTCCTAGTTCCTCAAACCTCCTCTGGACTATATCTACTATCTTTTCAGCCAGATAATTCATCCCCAGATGTATAATCAAATGAGGCTTGTCCCTACTCCTTCTAGCATATCTAAGAACAGATTGTCCCACCCTTTCTGCTGTCATTTCTGGCATGGCCTCCATCCAAATAGGACTATGCCTCTCCCCTTTGCTACCTGACTCTGCTTAGTATGGACCAGCACTATGATTCCACCCCTCTTACTCCCTGCTTACTTCCATTCCTCTCCATCTCTCAGTCCTAGCTCCTCTTCTTCCTCCTGCACAGTATTTCCCCCTTCTGCCCTTGTTGTAATTCCCCCAGCAGAACTTCCCCCTGCTCTAGTTTGGTGTGCATATTGAGTTTTTGCTGATGTGACTGTGTGATTCTGGGCTTGTTCCCAGCTACTCATGATCCCTCAATTTATTTCTCCAAGGTATTATGTAAATGAGAATAATTTTTTTCATAAATAACGAATAGGCTTGTAAACATTTTTTGCCGTTGTCTGTTGTTTTATTCTGAAATTCTTAGAAATATATGAGCAATATTTCATATTCAAAACTTATGAGGAGCTTCTGTGGTTTATTGATATTAGTGTTTGACTGTAGAGTTTTTGACGGTCTTACTGTGGGTTCGATCCCAGCTACTCATGATCTCTCATTTTTCAATCAAATTTTTCTTTTACCAGGAAAACACCATTGAGCAGGCTCATTTACAAATTGGTCCTGGAAGGACTGTTCCATTTCAATACCTCAGCTTCCTAAATTTATTTATTATTAAAAAATAAGGGGTTTACACATTTACTGATTTTTAAATACTGCATTGTGCACTTTGTCTATTTAAAAACTCACTAAAGGTGCACAAACTCTTGCTAAAATCCTAAGTTCACTCACACTGAATCTGAGATGTTACAGCATGAAATGCTACCGCTAACAAGAATAATTTTTTCACCTGTGAGCAGTTCAAAACTGTTACAGGAAGCATGCTTGAACAACAATAAAGAATTGCATCATGGGATTGCTCCAGTTGCATGATGGTAAGCCGTATAAGCCTTCTCACCCCCCAAAATACCATCATGCAACTGGATACAAAATGGTGATCCTGGCAAAGGTGTGTACAAGTCAGTGGAAAAAAATTAACTTTGAACTACAATCTGATGCCATCCAATTGCAAAAGGTACATAAATCAACAATTCCAAAAAAAGTTCCTAGTAAAAATATGTGAACACAGCATTACTGATCCATTGCACTGCTGCTTTAAGATAATCAGCAGTTCAGCACAGATCACTTGTACTGAATTAGGTGAGGGGGAAAGAAAGAAAGAAAGAAAGAAAGAAAGAAAGAAAGAAAGAAAGAAAGAAAGAAAGAATTTAACTTCTCACCTTGTGGTTAGGGGACAGTAACACTGTCAGTGCACTACTGATTAGCAGGAAGGGGTGCTGCTTAAGTGCATTACACATTCTGGAGGCACTTTGTTAAATGTAAGGAGCATATGTACTTTATCAGACCTTCTTAGACTGCTTTTGACAATATTTTGATAATGAGCATCCTTGTACTGAATTTAATACAACACGTAGTATCAAAACTCTTCAATTCATAACAAAAAATAAAAATAAAAATTGATAACCAAGATCTGAACCCTTTACCTTCTGGTTAAAAGACAAACACTCTACCAATGGACTACTGCTCAGCAGTGAAAATGGGAACTTCTCTAGTGAGCTGTATACTGTATCAAAACTCTTCTCATTGTAAGAAAAAAAACACTTTTCTAGTTTAGAATGCTTCACCACGTGATGAGGGGATAGAAACCCTGTCTAGTGTGCTACTAATTGGCAGAAGGATTAACACTGTTTTAGTGAACTAGACATTCTTAGAGCACTTTAAATAGAGGATAATGGCTGGGGATCGGGTGATAACCACACTGTAAGCACCTCGAGTGGTTGCTAGGGCAATGTGGTAAACCTCGAGAGCGCAGCAACCATGAGAGGTGATTTCAGTGTGGTTGTCACCTGATCCCCAGCCATCATCTTTTATAGTGTATGGTCAAAAAAACACTGTTTGCATTCTATGTGTGAGAATTATGGAACTCTGGTGCATTTTCTTTTCTTATGCTACTGTTTGGAAGTTCCGAAGTGTGGTTAACAACTTTTAAAATTCTAAACAGTGCATAACAAAGCTGTGTGACTGCTGATTATGGTGGTTAATAGGCACTTACCATACATTATAATTCACAATCACATTTTCAATCAGTAACTTCATGTTCTAATACTATTTTGACCCTGCCTTCCTAAGATTTGTGATATATGCAGTTTACTGTTCTTACTCCATGTCTCCATAGATCACTACTCAAGTAAAAAGTAAAAAAAATATGATAGCAGATGTGAAAAAAGCACTTTCTGCTACCTGTACTTTTTACAGAAATACTGTATTAGCATAAATGTCATGGCCACTTTTCTAGGCAGCAAAAATGATATGCACATTTTCTTTCATGAAGTCTCTGTCATGAAAGGCAACCTCCTGTCTTCACATATTGTTACAGTCAGCTTCTGTTTGATAAAAATGTACTATTCTCATTGCTACCATGGATCAAATGAAGTTGCAATTGATATAAGAATATTTCAATCATACCTGTCAACCTCTCAGCATTAAAACTCGTAGCACTGGCTTTCAAAAATCATAGCAAAGTGCTAGAATGTGCGGCACTTTCTTATTTTAAACAATAATATATCTACAGATAGTGGGCCCCATATAGTTAGCAATAAGGAATATTTCTATAAACTTAGTTCAATGATTTAATAGTTTTTGTGTCCAGAAATAGCTTTAGCATTATGAGGAACATCAGTAAACCTATGCGGAGCAAGGGTAAATTTGAGTGTGAAAATCATAGCGCTATGCAAAATTCATAGCAATTGAAAGGTATGATTTTAATACAAATGTTTAAGCCTCTGTTAACATTTAAACCATGTTCTCTCAGTGAAAAGTAAGGGAAATACTGTAAATGACAACTATTCCCTCTAGGTTTGAACCCAGTAACCTTGTTTTCACAGGCAGACAGACTTCCTATACATCATCAGATCATCTTGTGAATCCATGCAACTTCAGGAAACTAGAAATCAGCATACAAAAAGCAATTAAGACACATAGTTTTCACTATAGAAAGAGACCAGTTCATATTACAGTACTCTAGTGCCATCTGTTGGATCTTCAACTAGACTATCAGATCCAAGTACCCTCTCCTGGTAGCAGTGAACGCACTACCAAACAAGAAAAAAAGAGGTTTCACAATTCTCAACAGGAATTTTTAAAAATCTTGAAACATCCCTTGACTAATTTGGCACTACTACTGTAGATGTCCATTGTCCTTGTGCCATCTGGCAGAAGGGGACTTGGTAGGAAACCTTTGAGGCACTCCTCATGCCACAAGGGTTAGGGGCACATATGAGTTGTTGTGCAAAAGGAGGGGAGAGTCTGATACTAATCTTTTTAACCAACAGGCAGGATTGATATGAGATCCTGCCCTTGAAGTTCAACCAGTTAGTCTGGCCATACAGGTTGCAGGTGTGTGTAAGCCTGTGTGCACCAGCGACCAGATGGTAGGTTTTGTTTAGTGCTATTTTAACTCTAGCAAGGGTAGTGCTGGTTGAGGGAATGTAGATAACGATACCATAATCTATTATTTAGAGGACCAAGCTAGTTACCACAAGATGGAGGGCATAAGGGGTGAGACAGCACCTATGCCTATAAAGGGGCCCTATTCTGGAGTTCACTGCCTTACAAACCAGCCTGATGTGTTCATGGTAGGACAGGGTATTGTCAAGGGTTATGCTGAGGTATTTGAAATTGGTAACTTGTTCCATTGGTAAATTTTGGTTGTTCAGAATGGACAATTTTGTGTTTGTTGTGGGGACTGGCAAACCGCATCACCTTTTTTTTTTTTTTTTTTATTATTGTTTATAAGTTTATGGTGCCCAAACTAGGATTCAACTTCTGAAAAACTATGTTGGAGGGTTACTCTCAAGTGAGAGAGGGTCAGGATGACTTGAGAAGATAACAGCATCATCCACATAGAGGAAGAGGTTGCAGGAACAGGCTTGGGGTTGGCATTGAGGAAAAGCCTGAAGAGAAGGGGCCAAGAATTGAGCTTTGAGAGACACCTGATAATACGGGTTGACTAACAGAGAGTGTATCAAAAAATTTTACTCTCTGGTATCTACCTTATAGGTAGTTAGAGACCCAGGATGTGTCATCCTGTGAGAGGTCGATAGCAGGGAGAGTGGTGATAAGGAGGGCATGATTGAATGCCTTAGTTATTTATTTATTCAGGTGTTTCACCAGGAGAGCAAACAGAGCAATAAATTCCTCATTTTCCAGATACATCCTTGAGGATAGGGGACATTGGAGGTACAGGTACAGCAGTGTAAAATTACAATTTATTTTTAACAATGTGGTAAGACATAATTCAAATAATACAAGATACAAAATTGTGAACATAAGTGCAATACTAACAGTAAAGTGCAAAGAGTACAATTTACAGAGACCAGAAGCAAAAACAAAAGAATATGAGGGGTTACAGACAAGCAATGTTACAAAATCAGGAGACAAAGGAAATATGTTACAAAAACCAAAGGCATTCAACTTCTGAAAAACTACATTGGAGGGTACGCTCAAGTGGGAGAGGATCAGGATGACTTGAAAAGATAACTGCATGCACTGTATAGAGAAGGAGCTTGCAGTAACAGGCATGGGGGAAGGCATGTAAATAGATCCTGCTGGGTGACTGCGGTCTAGGGCTTTGTGGGTGAAGTCAGTGAATTCAAGAAGGGCAGATACAGTACTGCATCCCTTCCTGAAACCATGTTGCTGATGGCTTTGCAGGTTATATTTGGAGATGTGCTCAGATAGTTGATTCAATACAATCTTCTCTAGCACTTTAGACAGGAGAGGAAGGATGGATATT
The DNA here is from genome assembly GCA_016271365.2 of Neoceratodus forsteri. Taxonomy (NCBI): domain Eukaryota; kingdom Metazoa; phylum Chordata; order Ceratodontiformes; family Ceratodontidae; genus Neoceratodus; species Neoceratodus forsteri. The sequence continues at coordinate 1,217,833,457 of CM057454.1, read as the reverse complement.
GGGTGATAATTTCCATGTTAGGCCTTCACCACTCTTATGGACAAGGGTCACCATGTTGTCTTCCCAGGACAGAGGGACAGATTTAGTAGCTTGCTGAGGGGGGATATGAGAGCATCGAGAGCAAGGTGAAATAATTTGGTGAAGTAACTTCAAGTCCAGTGAGTCACTACTGAAACATGCTTTTCCCAGCACTCACCATGGCTATACTTTAGCTTCTCTAGTAGTGACAGTCTTGAAATAGAAGGGAGGGGAGTTATGGGGTGGCAGCTGAAGGCGTGGTGGGTTGGGGTTGGAGAAGAAGTCGGAGGAGGACCCCACTCAGGTCAGTAAAGGCAGAGTTGAAAGTATTCACAATGAGCTGGTGGTTTTGTGTGGTAACACCATTAACATTTAACAAAGATGGGGGGGGTACTGGGTTTACCAGTAATCTCTCTGATATTGTCCCAGAGATTCCTTCTATTTCCCCAAGAGGATGAGAGGGATTCTTTAAAGTGGGCTGTTTTGGCATGCCGAACTTCATGAGAGCAGGTGTTTCTTGCCATTTTATTGCATTGCCAGTTGGGCAACCCGTGGCACAAACTTTATGCCAGAGGTGATCTCGTGAGCACATACATTTTAGGATGGCAGAAGTGATCCAGGGGCTGCTGCAAGCTTTGATTTTCTGCTTGTGAATGGGTGCAATGATGTTACAGGCCTTGATAAAGGTGGTGAGGTGATAAAGTGAGTTAATGCCTGATCAATACTATTGGCCAAATCTATAGGTGACCAGTCACTTTGAAGGAAGCAAGTTTGGAACTGTTTTAGCAGACCTCTTTTTAAGGTAGGCTGAAATGATGTTTTAGTGGGGAGTTTAGGGGACCAGTTAGACCAGTGACATAATACAGGAGAGTGATCACTAAGCAAGTTGGAAAGGACCACAATGTTTGAGAATCTCTGGATGGTTGGTGAGAATCAGGTCAAGTAGGGCTCTATTTCCAATTCTGTGATTGGCCCCTGTAGGAGAGGTCACCAATTGGAACAGGTCTAAAGCTGCTACTGCACCCTTAAAGGGGTATGCGTCTGGTGCCAACCAGTTGATATTAAAGTCTCAGAGTACAACTACAGGGAAACAAAAACCAAGGGAAAGAGTACACAATGTGGGGGGAGGTACTAACAACAACAAAAATGGAAAGGGACCTGGGGGTAGTCATACTAGATTACCTAAAGGTGATCAAAGCAATGTGAGAAGGTAAAAGCAATGTGAGAACGCAGTAAGAAGTGCTGGGGGATACTGGGATGCATAGGGAGCAGCATCACCAGTAGAAAACAGGATGTTATTATCCCTCTGTACAGACAGTTGGTGAGACCCCACCTGGAATACTTTGTGCAGTTCTGGAGACTCCATCTCTGCAAGGACATAGACAAGACAGAGGCAGTCCAGAGGTGGGCAACCAAAATGGTGCAGGGTTTGCACCAGAAGCCATATGAAGAGAGACTAAAGGAGCTTAATATGTACAGCCTTGAGGAAAGGTGAGAGAGGGGGCACATGATAGAAGTATATAAGTACCTCATGGGAATCAACAAAATCCAAGAGGGTAGCAGTTTTCAGGAAAAAAGAGATGTGCAAGAACAAGGGGGCACAATCTGAAGATAGAAGGAGATGGCTCAGGGGCAACACGAGAAAGTATTCTTTTCATGGAGAGGGTGGTGGATGCATGGAACAGCCTTTCTGAGGAGGTTGTGGGGTCAAGACAGTGGGGGAATTCAAGAATACATGGGACAGACATAAAGCAATTCTAGTGGGGAGTAGGATGAAGTAGGCCGTTGGTTAACTAGGGTCTGCAGCTTATCCAATAGGTAGGGAAATGGGCAGACTGGGTGGGCCAGGCAGTCCTTATCTGCCATTAAAGTTTATGTTTCTATGTTAATCTGCCAGGTGTGGACTGGAGCATTCTGGCCACAACAAGAAGAAGAAGCAGGGCCATCTTTGACTCCCTTCAGGTGGCTTTCTCAGGCAGACGATAATGGAACCCATTAGCGATTCAGAGCGATTGGGCAGGCTTGAGATGCATTCTAAAACTGTATTGGATCCCTTGGTTGTGTCCTGCTGGAGTGTATATAAAGGAGAGGATGGTGAGTGCCTTTCTCTTGTTCTGTAAAGCCACTTTGACTGCCAGTGCCTGAGCTCTGTTCCCAGCGATTATTTTGGGGAGGGCTAGTCACTGTAGTGAGTCTATTAGGTAGATGGGACACCCCTTTTACCCATTCTATCCTCATGTAAAAGTGCATAGCCATGCAGGGCAAGAGCAGTGTCTAGTATTTTGGGACAGAGCCAGGTTTCAACAGCAATGAGTACCTTAGGTTTATGCTGTATGACCCAGACTTGAAGGAGGTCAAGTTTAGGAAGCAGGCTTCAAATGTTAACTGAGGCAGTCGTGAGACCACATGGGATGCAGGCAGTGAGATGAGGAACTGAACCAGGCACAGGATTGGGGTGCACATAAGGATGTACCTTAGCAGTTTTAGTCCTTCGAGTTGAGGGCTTGCATATGTTATTTTCACTTTCCAGAAATCATTTTGTTTTTTCACCATTCTTTGTGGATCAGATTTCCTGAGACTTTGAACTTTCCCCTCATAATACCCCCTTCTCAACCTCTTTGTTGTTTTATTTACCACATTTCTTAACCTGACGTTTCTACATCATTTAGTCCTTTGTCTCCGTTTTATCGTATTTTTAAAATGGCACAGAAGACATCGATAACCTGGAGCACTGAAATAAAGAAGAATACTGGTTAAGGGATGCCTAAATGTGTTCATATTAATCAGTTGAGACCATACAGTGAACGCAAAGAAACCAGGTGGGAAGTCTCAAATGTAAATGCAAGTGAAAATAATGAACAGTCATACTGAAAAGTGTATTTGTAATCTTGATCTCTGCAAGTACAAATTTTACTCTGTTGTACTTGAAAAATGTCAGAAATAATTTCAAGGTCTCACAGAAACGTCTGTTCCCAATTATATATAAACTTCTATAAGCCATAGATTGAATAAGGGGAGAGAACTGGGCCAAATGCTCCACTGTTTTGTATGGTCCACAGAGTAAGGTTAAAGGTGTAGCTGAGGGTGGTCATGATAAATAATTATAATTTTACATTTATTTATTTATTTTTGTAACAGCAAAACCAGGCACTCAGCCAAACTACCAAAAACAAAGGCTGAAGCTGCAGTATTGCAAAGTATAAAACATTTTATTTAACATAGGAACAGTCTGACACGTCTCTGGTCGCCATGACCCTTTTTTAAAGACTGAATTCATTGAGAAAGTACTTCAATAAAAACTCATTACATCATGACATCACTAATACTAATTAAAACAATTGTCTTATCAGAGGAACGTAGACATCAAGCAACTCGTTACTAACAATAAAGAAGATTAAAGATATAAAAAGGAAAGACTGTTTAAAACACCACAGTAAAACCATATTAGAACTTGTTATAAAAGATATAAAAACTATATTTAAGCCTACATAAATAAAACAAAAACACATTGGCCGGGATATTCAGGCTGCGCCAGGCTGTGGCGCAAGCCTGGGAGCAGCACAACTGGGATGCACCAGGGTGTTGACAGGGTGATATTCAATGGTGTTGTGCCATGGTTCAGCACAGTTGAATATGGCACTGTGGACACCTGCATTGCGCCAGAGCAAGTGGCCAGAGAGGAGCAGGGGGATGCGCCAGCACAAGTGCCATTGTGCTAGGTGCAGCAACCGCGATATTCAGCGGTGGATATGCAAATGGAGCCATAATGCATGCAAGGTGTAAATGGGGCCATTTGCATGTCATTATGGCCCCATTTGCATGCAGGTGTGCCAATCCCCAGCAGCTTGCACCTGGCACCCTGCCAGGCTGCAGCCATCAGGGACCGTTGCCCCCTGCCCCTCGGCAGGCAGTGTATCCCAACATCCGATCGTGGGCTCTGTAAATAAATAGAATTCCTGGTGGTCCAGTAGACCTGCTCCCTGGCCTGATCGCGGGCTTCAGTACAAATAAATACTCCCTGGTGATCCAGTGGACCTGCTCTCCAGCTTGATCACGGGCATATAACATATAAATATACCCCGGTGGTCCAGTGGACCGAATCCAGCCCGATCGCTGACTGGGAGGGGAACAGGGGTGATGGAACTGAGTGGGCAGGTTGGGAGGGGGGGTTCTGCTAGACCACCAGGGTACTGTGTACATCGGATTGCCTGTGATTGGGTTGGATGCAGCCACTGGGCCACCAGGGATGTTATTCTATCATAATGCCCACGATCGGGCTGGGGAGAGGGTCCACTGGATCACCAGGGAGTATTTATTTATATATATGCCCGCGATCAGGCTGGGGAGAGGGTCCACTAGACCAACAGGGATCTTCGACATGTACATAGCCGCAATCGGGCATGGTGAGGGGGCACGACACCGACAGGCGGTGACACCGGAGCTTGGGTGGCCACCCACTGCTGGCGGCTGCTGTGTTGCGCCATGCAATATGGCAGCTTATCTGTGGGTGGCCAGCAGTTGCTCCTTTTTTCTGTGGCTCAGCTGTGTGCGGCACAAGTAGGGGTTGTGCCTGCATATGCTCAGCACATCCCGGGCTGAATATCGGGATGTGCAGTGTATGTATGGGCATGCCCCCCCCCTTACTTTATTACATTACTGATGCACCCTGGCACATCGGGATTTGTGCAGTGCATGATCCCCTTTTGAATATCACACCGGGGCACATCAGTGGGTTAAGCATGGTGCAACTCTGTTGCGCCATGCGCAACCCTTTAGAATATCCTGGCCCTTGTGTAATAATGTACAAAAAGAAAAAAGCTCAATGTAAAAAACAACGGCCCAGATATTCAAAAGAGTTGAGCCATGGCAATAGGGTTGCGCCTGCGCAAGTCCGAAATTGCATCATTCTGCGATATTCAGCAGGAGGCAGTTGCGCCCTTGAAATCATGCTTAGCAACAGCGCAATGATGATGAAGGCATGCACAACTGAAGGGGGAGGAACAATGCATAAATGGCGCAGTGCAATATTCAACGACTTGTGCCATGTGCAATAGGGGAGCAAGCGGAAGTTGCGCCATAGCAGAAATGAGCCAAAATAAAAAGGAGCAAGGGAGAGGCACAAGAACACTACAGGGAAGCCACATGAGGCAGAAGCATAGGCAGACAGACAGGGCAGGAGGCACAAACAGGGCGGGCCAGGGAAAGGGCACTCTGAACAGCTAGGCACAGGGAAGGTGTGGGGAGCCACATGGTACAGAGGTCAGCACAGGGAGGTGTACCCGGTGCAGGGAAAGTAGCAGCCAGGACAGCAGGGTGAATACAGCAACAGCTGCCGGGGGGGTGAACACAAGCCAAGGACATGGCCGGTGCCACCTTCCAAATGGAGGCCATTATGAGGGGGGGTGAGAAGGCGGGCGGCAGGGGGTCATGGCCGTGGAAAGGACCGCCGGCGGCATGCCCCCAACAGACAGTACCAAGCCCACACCAGCTTTGAGCTGTGCACTGATACTGAGATTGTGGGCCAGTACCACCTGAATAGGGCAATTCTGAGGCAGCTCAGTGAGCTGTGCAGTGATGTGATTCAGACACCTACAAGCCCTGTCAGTGGAGACTAAGGTAACAGCCTGTATGTGCTTGCTCACCACGGGTACCTTCTAGAAACCAACTGGGGACACCACAGGCATAACCCAGTTGGCCATGTCACGCCACCTCACCCAATTCTTCAGCGCACTGCTGCCACATGCTGCGGAGTACATCCATTTCCCCAGCACAGCGACGGAGCGCACAGCAAACATACAGGAGTTCCACAAAGTAGCATATATACCTGGTGTGCTAGGGGCAATAGACTGCACCCATGTGGCCATACGCACACCACCTGGCCCTGAGGGGGCCGCATACATTAATCGCAAGGGCTATGCCAGCATCAACTGCTAGGTGGTGTGATGCCAGGGGGCACATAATCAGTGTCTGTGCCACGCACCCCGGGGGAGCACATGATTCTTTCATCTGGCACCAGTCAGCACTGTGCCACAGATTCAAGAGTTGGGACATCCCCACTGGACACCTAGTGGGTGAGTATGTAAACCACGTGGACAATCATAGGGCCTGGGGGGGCATGGCCAGAGGTGGCATGGGTAGTGGCCTACATGGCCTGGGGCAGGGTGACACTGATCACCAAACTAACCTCCACCCTCTACACACAGATGACAGTGGATACCCACTCCGTCCCTGGCTGCTCACACCCTACCGGCAGCCCGCGACCCCATCACAGCAATGCTACAATGCTACAATGAGGCACATGCCACCACACGTAATGTCATCGAGCGGGTGTTTCCGTTGTCTGGACACCTCCGGCGGTGCCCTACAGTACAGCCCCTTAAAGGCCTGCGGGATATTCCTAGCCTGTTGCATCCTGCACTACATGGCCAAGGAACGTGGGAAAGCCATACAGGTCGAAGAGGAGGACAGCGATGGGGATGATGGGCAGCCCCCCCCTTGGCTGATGGGACTCCCGACTGCTCCGACTGGCACAGCTGCACTGGGACACCATCATGGAGGAGCACTTCAGCCAACCCAGATAAGTCATGGGGCCATGCGCAACCACCAGTGGCCAAGGCACAACCCACAAACATGCAGAGACACACACCAGGGGTGCATGCCGTCAAGGGCAGTGGCAGGGCACAGAGGCACACACACAGCCAGGGATGGGTGAGGATTAACATGCCATGCTGAAGGTCACACACACACACACAACAAAATGTGCACTGAGGGCAGGAGGCACACCAACCCAGAACGCAAACCCTAGCAACACACATGTCCATAGGCCACCACGCCCACTGCCTGTCCATGTGCGTGTGTCAGATGCTGAGCACCATTGCACATTCGTGTACAGTGCAATACAGGCATCATCATGCACATGCAACTGTGGACAGCAGCCGGGAGGGTGTGCAGGTGGACTGTGTGTCTGCGTGCAGGGCCGGGTACCCACCCATGCACTGCCCACTGAAACACACAATGCACACAGGGCAGTACCAGACAGTAGCCACACTGGGAGACAGGTCAGTCACGCAACACAGTGCCCCAGCCACCACGGATGCATGGGCTGCTCCGCCAAGACCTTCCAGCACTAACAAGCTAACCACTGGCCTCATGGGGCGGCATCGATGGTCCCCCAAGGGTTCCACTGTGTGAACGCGACCATGCTCATGCAGGGGTCTGCAGCGCACCAAACATGCCTGCGCCAGGAGTGCTTGAGATGCCCAAAGCTGAACCCGGCGTCAACAGGGTGGGAGTCGCACGATGCCAGGAATGGGGGGTGGATAGTGCACTGCGTGGTGTCCACGATGCATGGGCACCTGACTGTGTGCCCATTGTGGCCATGACAGCAATGAATGCCTGTGCATGCCTGTCAATGGCAGCTGTCACATCCTCTCGCAAACAGTCCATCCCTGCCAGGATCAGTGCGGTGTCCCTGCTGCGACGCTGATCTGCCCACTCCAGAGCCACATGCAGTGCATCCATGGACGTCACAAGCCGCATCTGCTGCTGGACCGATGCTTGCAGTAGGCGGGTGTGCTCGTCCAAGAGGTCATCAGCCTCCTCGGCATCCTGTCCCTCAGGGTGTGCACGGCCCCGATGATCAGCACTCCTTGAGGGTGGGTGCTGCGCACCAGGACCAGGTCTGGGCATGTCCACAGGCGGTGCATAGATGCCACTGCTGAACCCTGTACCCCCAAGCCTATTGGGCGACTGCTGATACTGCCCCTCCAACTGCCGCTCCTCAGGGCTCAGTGGTGCCACTGCAGTGGCCGCAACAGTCCCACTGTCCTGAACAGACACCAGCGCTGCCCCACTGGTGCTGACAGGCACAGCCTGGGACTGTGCTGACATGCAGGCCTCCATGACAGCACCACCCACAGCCATGGGTGTGAATTGCCCTGCTGTGTGGCTATCCTGTCACACACATGTGTCACTGCCCATGACGGTAGTGTCATCATCACCGGTGACAGACTCTGCACCAGTCACAGTCACAGCATGCTGGCATCCGTGGATGCCAGCATGCTGGGACACAGGCAGGGCTTCCTTCATACCTGGTACAACGACATCAGTGTGGACAGCCAGGCGACCCCACTGTCACAATGCTCCACATATACCTGTGGAGGTGGATGGTCCCTCCTCCAACTCCAGCTGACTGTCCGCAGTGGACAGGACCACCACCGTTGACCCATGCAGATGCTCAGGATCTGTAAGGGAAAGCAAAGTTGCGTTACTGCGTGTGACCTACCCTGCCTCCCATAGACAGACCATGACTTACCATGCAGTGATGGGCCACCACCCGTCTGGAAGCCGCCACCCGGAACACCCTCAATGGCACTGCGCTGCATGCTTCCAGCAAGTGTCTCCTCCTGTGGGGTCAGCTATACCACCTCCGGCTGTCCACCACCTGTTGCAGCACGTGCTGCCCTGATGGCAGCCACCTTCTCCTTTATCCTCCTCCTGTCCGTGCCCATCTTTTTCTTACACTCCTACATGAAGTGCTGGTGGCTGCCATGCAGGTTCACAGCACGTGCCACCTCCTCCCATGCAGCAGCACAGGCTTGAGGTGTTCCCCACCGTCCACTGAGAAGTGGCTTCTGATCCAGGTAGGCCTCGAACAGGGCCTTGGTTTCGGCCTTTGTAAAGTTAGGCCTCCTCCTCCTCCCACCACTGTGTTCCTCCTATCCAACAACCTGCTCGGTCATTATGTAGCCTGTAAGAATGGCAGTTGTTACCTGTGACTGTGCATCCCATGCATGTCCCTGAATCCACAGTCCACACTCCCAAACAGCATGCAACTCACCAATAGACTGCAGTAACCGACTATGCCCACTGCAGCACAATGTTGCACTTTTATAGTGCAACCCATGCAAATGAGGTGAAGATCAGCTTTAAGTAGATGCAAATTGCAGTGCTGCATCATTGAATGGCTGATTAGATGATCTGCATATGACGTCTGAATATTGTGTTGTTGCGCTTTGTGCAATTGTGTTGAATGTGCTGAGTCAATGGTGCAGTTCTGTGACATGCATAGTACACACCTCACTGCGCATGCCCGGGTTGCTGATGCAGGCATCTGCCATGCTGAGGACATGCTGTGTGCGGTAGGCAATGCAGAGCACGGCAACCATTGTGCCAGTGGCGCTATAGTGATGGTCACTACATGGCGCTGTGGCACTGGGCCATCATAGACGCAATGGGCCAACTGCACGGTAGGCCACTATGGTGCTTGCACACAGGCAGCCAATCACGCTACAGCATTGTGTTCCAATGGCGTTGTGCGTGGCCATGCGCCAGAGACCCTTGACCCTGTGCCCGACCTTTGCCCCCTAGGCGCCATGCGTCAGGCATGGGTGCACCTCTATTGCGCTGTTCGGTAACAGCATGATAGGGAATGGTAGCGCTGTACCGCGCAGCATCTGCATGTGGGGAGCCGTGCTGCAGAGCGCCATGTTACCAACTATTACTGAGAGAATGGCACGCAGATGGGCAGCGCAGTGGTCTGTGATAGAATTAGCTTATCTGGTGGCAATTGTGGAGCCACACCATGGGCCTCTCTTTGGGGAGATGCCTCTGGACAGGGCCAGGACCCAGGTATGGCAGGAGGTGGCCACTGCCCTGGAGGAGGCCACTGGATGGGGTAGGAGCACGAAGCAGTGCAGAGGAGGGAGCCGGAGCTACTGGCACGACTGCGAGCATGTGCCAGGAGGGGCATGGTGCCACGGCCAGGTAGGGGTTCTGTCAACACACTTTTATCATCCATATAGGTAACAGTGTTGTATGTGTCCAGCACATAGGGGAGGGACCGTCTGGGGTTGGCTGTGGTGGTGTTCACAGGGTGTGGGGTGTGTGGGTCTGGCTGGGTGGGAGGGCACATACCTGGGGGCAGGGGGACTTTGCTTCAGGATTGTACTGATGTTCTTCTCTCCTTGTTTGCCCCACAGGCCCGGAAGAATGCCGCCGTGCAAGGGAGGAGTGGCGGAGGGAGGAGGATGGTGCAGCCAGGCAGGGCGAGGGCCATCACCGCCCACCTGACCGGCCCGATGAGGGTGAGTGCCATACATCCATGATTACTACTGCATGCTGTGTGACAGGGTGGGCAGCGGGGCATGGCCACCATACATCGACACCACTGCCATGCACGCAACTTGTTACAGTCAACACTGTCCAGTGGCAATGCATGTGTGGGAGTGCATCAATGGTGGTCCATGCATGCACCAGGTACATGGTTGTGCCACTGCCTTTGCGCCACATAGCCATGTCACTAAACGGCCACGGTGGTGCTGTGCATGAGTTGGCTGGTGGGTGTGTGCAGCGTTCTGTATGGCTGTATGCACCTGGGTGGGCAGGTCCTGTGGACATAGTCACTGTGGGTGGTCACACACCATCACAGTGGTATGTCCCACAGCCGTATGCCATGCACAGTGGGCGGGCTGTATGGGGTTGTGCATTCACACCTATTGACTGTACTTCTTGTCCTAGGTACCCGCCATCTTTGAGAGATACGGGAGGCACTGTGGGAGATCCTGGTGGTCACACGGGCATCACTGGAAATCCTGCATAGATTGGATGAGACCAGGGTTCTGAGGAGGCACAGGGCCCGGAGGAGCCAAAGCAGGGAGATGTGCTCCCGCTAGTGTGGATGGCTGGCAGTATTAGCCTACCCCTCTGGACCCATCCTCATGCCCTTCCTTCCCCGTCCCATTTGTCCACCCCTGCCCTCTACCCACCCCCACCTTGTCTGTGGCCCCCCAACCTTGTATATAGCTTCACTGTTTTATTGTATATAGTTTGTGTTATTGTATATAGTTGATGGTTATATATTTTTTCAATAGATTTAATTTTGATATGAATACTGTTGTGGTCTCTGATTTGCAGCAGGCTATAGGTGCTCAGCTGCAGTGGTGTGCATGGCGTCAGGGGTGGTGCGGTCATGGTGTGTGTGTGTGTGTGTGTGTCGGTGTGGAGGTGACTATGGTGTGGAGGTAGCTATCAGTCAGTGTCTGTGGTGTGTGTGTTGTTCCCTGTGCACTGGCTGACTGTGTGCAGTGGGCCATTGTGCATGCTCTGTGTCCATCGTGCACCCATCGGCCCATCCATGGCCTGTGCAGCTGACACACATGCATGTTTGTGGCCTGCATGGTCCACTGGCATGTCAGTGGTGGCAGTCCCTGCAGGGAGGCCACTGTACTGGTCACTTTGCTTGCTTGCCTCCTGTCACTGGTGTAGTGCATGCCTGGCTCAGGTGACACTGTGGGCACCACAGTCATTGTCCCACCTCCATGCTGTGCCTTGTGTGTGTTGCAGGGGATGTGCCCCACTGTCTGTGACTTGTGCTCCGAGTGACTACTGGTGGTGTACGGGTCCACAGTGCCTGCGCAGCATGGCTGGCACTCCAGTGCCATGGAGGACTGCAGATTGTGTGTACACAGTTTACATGGGCCCACAATGGGGGCTTGGTTGCTCCACCACTGCATCCCTGTGTTGTTGTGCCCTTGGGTATGGGTGGGTGTCTGTCCATACACTGTGTGGCATCTGGTGTGGTGCATGCTTCCACACACCACTGTGGGTGGCTGTGCTGGCTGTTGTGGCCAGTGGTGGGTCGGGGGTGTCACTGGACTACTGTGCAGGGTGCTGTACCACTGGTGGTGGTGTTAAGGGCATGCCCAGTCCCGTGTGGGGTACCTCTTGTGCAGACGCATGGTTGGTCTCTTAGCAGTACCTCGGGGGGGACTGTGCATGGTGGCACTGTGTCTGCCATTGTTGCATTGCTGTTTGCTGCCATCCACTGATGGGTGCTCATGGTGGGGCTGGCTTGCATGGTTCTGTGGTGCACAGGGTTGCAGTGTCACACTGGGGGTGGTGGCATACATGGGGTTTCCTGCAGTGGTGGTCACTGCTCATGGGGGGGTCTGGGGGTCACGGTGCAGGGTGTGCTCTGCACTGGGAGGGATGGTGTGGCACAGGGTGGTCAGCCCTCCTTGTGTGGCAGTCACAGCTTGCCGGTAGGTGTGATGGGGCACCGTGGCCCGGCTGTGGGTTGTTTGCTTGTCTCTATGGACCAGTGGTTATTCCAGCCCTCCCCCAGTTGTGCAGTGCATGGGGTGTGGGGGACCGATGTCTGTTCTGCTGTGCGTTCCTGTGCCCATCTGTAGCATGGGTGGTGGGCCACTACCTCACTGGTTATGCAGTTACAGTGCTCGGCTGCTGCTGGGGGGCATCCCTGGTTGCGCTATGGCACCTCTGAACTGCTCAGCTGCACATTCCTTGTTGCGCTATGGTGCATCAGATCTTCTCAGCTTCCCATCCCTAGTTGCACTATGGCACAGGTGGTGCAATATTCAGTTGTCGGCTGTAGGCGCAGTTTGGCCTGCTCCATTTTTGAATATTGCATCCCTTGCACATGGGTGCAATAGACTTGTGCTTGCTCCTGCTATTGCGCACTTTTTTGGCGCAGTTTGAATATCTGGGCCTACGTATTTAAAAAAAAACACATACTAATATGGGGGGAAGGGAAAAACCCTGTTCCTCATTGCAATATACAGTTGAAGCCTCTTAAAGGGAACACCTCCATGGATGGCTAATCGTCCCCTTTAAATGACTGTCCCCATTATCAGAAGTTCATATGCTCAGCAGAAAAAAAAATAGCACTAAACAGACACAGACATACTGCAAAGTGATTGTAGCTCTTTTTTGATTACATGCTGTTTGTCTGAGTTTCAGTCTCTTCAAATCTTTATTAAACAGTTGGATTAAAATCTGTAATTTAAAGCCAGATTGGCACTGAACAGCACACTTATCTGTCTGATGGAGTCGCACTCTTCCTTCAGTCCTCCTCAGTGAAAATAATCCATTATTTTCTTCTAGCGTGATTCTCTTGCCATCTCTTTGGAAGTAAAGAATTCCTCGGGAGTTAGATTTACAGCCATGCATACATCGCCTATTAGGTCCTTGTCAGGCAGAGCTACAGCACCCTCATGGGCTCCATCAGTCGCTGCATCCACTGCTTCATTGGGATTTAAAGCAAAGCCCCCCCATCTGAAAGCAGTCTGCAACTGTGTACGGCTTTGCAGCTGCCCACGCATTGTGCAGCACGTAAATGGCATCTATGTTGCTGTTAGCCTGCCATTCCTGTAACAGGTCTGTTTTTTTATGGCTGCTTCTAAGACTAACTTTATCTGCCAAAGGCAGGTCGATCTTTTTTTGACTCCAGTCAGATAAAAGTGCCAAGGGACTGTAACAACAAAGACACAGCAATAGTGGGGAACTGCTCCTGTTGGGCTTTTGTAGTAAAGTGTTAAGTGGATAATTGTTTCTGAGCACAGTTGCACCTGGTAATCATTAACACTACATTAGGGTGATGCTTAACAGGCTGAAGTTAAGGGCAAACTTGGGAAAAATCATCCCCATAAACAGGCTTGCTATGTCCCCTTTAAAGGTGTGAATGGCCCATTGAATAACATTGCCACTAATCGGTGCACAGGGAATCGTCCCCTTTAAGCAATATCCCCATTAAGCGCGTCTCGATTAAGTGGCTTCAACTGTATGTTACATATGTATTAGAACATTTAAATATCTCTAACTGAATTACTAGCATTACAATATGAAATTTCTGTTAAAAACTAGAAAAACCCTTGCATAAGAAAAACATCTACGTTATAAATACAAAGGAAGATTCAAAGGGATGGACATAAAAAACCTTAACGTCTTTTCACTAAAAATGGTTTTAAATCAATGCCTCCAATTTACACCTGGGTATATGTGTGCCTTCAGATTTACAATCTAAAAAGATTCTGTATGCAAAATAAAGTTTCTAAAGTCCCCATCTCTCGGATTCTGGCATACTTTTTCGATTCCCATGTATTTGAAAAAAATGTTCACTATTCCCATTTAAATTTGCTACAATATGTGCCGCTGTAGCATATGTTACATCCCTATTTCTGATAGCTCTCTGGTGCTCCCCAATATGGATTTTTTAACTTCTCTCTGTCTTTCCCACATAATACACTCCACATGTACAAGTTGCCAGATAAATTACTCCTATAGTAGTACAGCTTATTAGACCTCTAATCGTAAATTTCTTGCTATTATTTTGCATAGAGAAAGCTTTGCTAGTACATATAAATTTACAATTTTGGCACTTAAAACAACCCACTGGTCTGTTTAACCATGTAGTCTGTTTTTTCTTATCAATAAAGTGGCTATGAACTAGATTATCCTTCAGACTCAATGCTTTTTTATATGAGAACCTCGGTGGACATCTTGCAACCTGCCGTAGATTTTCCTCAGTCTTTAAAACACTTCAATGCTTTAAAATAATATCCGAAAAAAGGGATGCATGTGCAGAAAAAGTTGTCACTACATTAATTCTACTTTCTACCTCTTTAGCACCATTTACTTTATCCATTAACAAATCATTTCTCTCAATGTTCTGAACATTACTTCTAGCACATTGAATATTTTTTCTACCATAACCCCTTTCCAAAAGTTGCTTTTCTAAAATGTCAGCATTTTTTGATAGCTACTGTCTTTACTACAGTTTCTTTTTGTTCGCAAAAATTCTCCCCGTGGAATACTCATCAAAGTATGTGATGGATGACAGCTTGAAGCTACTAAAACTGTATTACCATCTACCTGTTTTCTATATATTTCAGTACTCAGATTCCCCAATGAATCTTGTAAAATTTGTAAATCCAAAATAGCCACCTGATTCATACTTGCCATATATGTAAATGTAAGGTTTTTTACTTGTAGTGTGAAAAAAATCTACAAAATTTTGTAAATATATTAGGGTTCATGTCCAAAAAAGTAACACATCATCAATAAATCTTCTCCATAAAAAATGAATTTATGGAAAGGATTTTTGTCAGCATCATGGACATAGAGGCGTTCCCACCATCCTACATAGAGATTTATCACAGATGGAGCACATTTCACCTCCATTGTGGTCCCCTTAATTTGTTTATATAGGACTTTATCAAATGTGAAAATGTTAAATTTTAAAACAAACTCCAAAAGCTTCAAAAGAAATTCTGTCAGTGGAGCTGTATAGTCACAATCTTGATTCAAATAGAAAAAGTAGGCATCTAAATCCCCTTCATGTGGGATATTCAAATATAAAGCCTCTGTATCCAAAGTGACAGACATAATGGGAACTTAATTCTGATACTGATCTAGAACATTAAGAATGTCTTTTGTATCTTTCAAATATGAAGGTAGTTTTTTTAACATAAGGACTCAGATAAAAATCCAAAAATTCTGAAAGACTTTCAGTCAGAGAACCTCTTCCACTTATTATCGGGTGACCTGGAGGATTATTCAACATTTTACATACTTTAGGTAATAAATAAAAAGTCACCATAACAGGTGTATCTCTAATTAGAAAGTCTGACAGATTTTTTTATATGTCCACCCAAACACATCTCATTTTTTTAATTTCATCTATTACACTTTTAAATTCCCATATTGGATTTACTTTCATTTTTTCCAAAAAAAACAGTATTTCCTAACTGTCGATAAGCTTCTTTCATATAATCTTCTTTATTTAAAATAGCAACAGTCCCCCCCCCTTTCCACTTGCTTTATGACACTTTTCGAATCATTTTTTTAAAACTTCTAAAGCTTCCTTCTCTGTTTGAGTTAGATTATCAAATTGTATCTGTGGTGTATTATGAAATAAATTATCTAAGTCTTCCTCAACTAATTTATAAAAAGTTCTAATAAGGTTTTACTGTGGTGTTTTAAACAGTCTTTCCTTTTTATGTCTTTAATCTTCTTTATTGTTAGTAATGAGTTGCTTGATGTCTACGTTCCTCTGACAGGACAATTGTTTCAATTAGTATTAGTTATGTTATGATGTAATGAGTATTGAAGTACTTTCTTAATGAATTCAGTCTTTGAAAAAGGGTCATGCTGAACAGAAACATGTCAGACTGTTCCTGTGTTAAATAAAATGTTTTATACTTTGCAATACTGCAGCTTCAGCCCTTGTTTTTGGTGGTTTGGGTGAGTGCCTGGTTTTGCTGTTACAAAAAATTCTGATTTACCAAGAGCACCTCCACTGTCCTTTTGCGAAGCTCTTTTTTTGTTTTTTAATTTTACATTTATCCTATTGTTCTGACAACATGGAGTCTCAGGGGGGTAGGTGTGTGTATTTTAAAGTGAGCTCTTAAGAAACTTGCCATTTTATTTCTGAAGAAGAAACCTTGTGGGTTTTTTAAATCTTCCATCACCCAAGTTTTATTCTACCATTAATAATTTATTTTTCCAGGCAACCTGATCAATTGTGTGTTGAATAGAAGTTACCACCTGTTTCCATGTCTCGGTTGATTTATTTACTTATTTAGTTTCTGTTAACCAGGTAAGCACACTTGGTGATTGGATGCCTATTTTCACGTGTGACTTGGGAGGTTACAACCAACTATACATAGAGCAGAAATACACTGTCACAAAATACAGTGAAGAAAAACAAAAACATGAACACAGCAATGTGCCAGCAAAAGGAAATAGATGATAGGCAATGCATTCAGTTTAATATGTTCTGTAAAATGAAATACATTCAGTTGACATATTGTATTACATGAACACTGTCAAGAAGTAAGATAATTTTATGTAAAAACACATCATAGAAAGGTAAACATTTCCGGCCCGGTGGTGCTGAAGGTTGAGGTGCTGGATGCCACACTTCACACCACACAGGCGACCTGGGTTCAGGAATGAGCTCAAGTCATGGGGCAGGGGGTTGGGAGCTGGATCCAGCCACCTAACAGCAGCTCTCCTCTCCCATGGAGGTTGTCGCCCCCCCATGGAGGTTGTTGCTCCCCCCCTTCCCCCATAGTTCCTTGCCGGATGGAGGTCTGGTGATGGTGCAGGCAGAAGGGGGTGACATGAAGGGAGGGCATCCCGAGTATGATGTGCACATGCCTTCACACACACACACACACACATTCACGCTGAGATGGGTGGGAGAAAACCGGGACACAAAAATGCATACAGAAAAGAAGGAAAAAAAAGAAAGGGAAACATTTAGGAATCAGTTTTCATCCAGATGGCATTATGGCTTTTAAGGACAATGAGATGTCCATACTGATCATAAGAAATGAGCACCAAGTAGAGAATCATTCGGGTACCATGGCAGGAGCAGTGTGCCAGGACAATGAGATGTTTACAATATCCAAGATAAAAAGCATGTAAAGAGGGGCAGTGACAAATGTCTGGTGGAATAGAGTTCCATAAGGTTGGGGCTGCATTAGCAAAGGTTGCTTCCCCAGCAAGAGTTCTGACCTGAGGGACAACCAGCTAAATATTTTCACTAGACCACAGGGGGTAACAATCACTAACAGGATGGAGAGATGATGCAATGGGAAGGGGCTGACAATTTAGCATTATAATAGAGATCAACTCTCCAAAACTATGATCACGTAAGAAAGATGGGGGTGAGCCAACCCAGCTTACCATAAAGGGAGAAGTGGTGGGTAAGCCTGGGAGACGCTGATGCAAAACAGTAAATACTATTGTATGTGACATCCCAGTTGAGGAGAGTAGCTTTAGAGGCTGACAAGTATACTGGAGCACCATAGAGAAGCTTGGGAAGGAGCATCCTCTGGATGATGGCAAAGCGTGTCTGTGGTGTCAGGTCTCGGGCTACTTTATATGAGATGCCCAGCATGGAGTTCACAGACTTGCAGACACTTGTGACATGAGATGAGTAATCAAGCGTGTGGTCAAGTGTAACTCCGAGGTATGTGAAGGAGGAGGTGGTGGGCACCAAGGTACCATCTTGGTATGCTACAGATAAAGGGGACAGGCATGGTCTCCCCTCTGTACAGACAGTTGGTGAGACCCCATCTGGAGTACTGTGTCTAGTTCTGGAGACCCCATCTCCGCAAGGACATAGACAGGATAGAGGTAGTCCAGAGGAGGGCAACTAAAATGGTGCATAGTCTGCAAGAGAAGCCGTATGAGGAGAGACTAAAGGAGCTTAATATATATACCCCTGAGGAAAGAAGGGAGAGGAGGGGGGGACATGATAGATACTTTTAAGTACCTCAGTGGAATCAACAAAGTCCAAGAGGGTAGCATCTTTCAGAAAAAGAGACTTGCAAGAACAAGGGGACACAATTTAAAGATAGAAGGAGGGCGGTTCAGGGGCAATGTGAGGAAGTATTATTTCACAGAGAGGGTAGTGGATGCATGGAACAGCCTTCCTGAAGAGGTTGTGGTGTCTAAAACTGTGGGAGAATTCAAGAATGCATGGAACAGACATAAGGCAATTCTTGTTGGGGATAGGAAGAAATAGGCTGTTGGTTAACTAGGATCTGCGGCCTATCCTGTAGGTAGGGAAATGGGCAGACTAGATGGGCCAAGCAGTCCTTATCTGCCGTCAAAGTCTATGTTTCTATGTCTCAGTTTGGAGGCCTTGCCAAATAGCTCAGATTGTTTGTTTATTTGCTTAACAGGTTAACAAACTAGAAACTAATTCCTTTCACAGGTGTGACCTACAATCAACACAAACATTACTTACAATACAGACATATTGTACAATAACATTAACGTACATATAAATAGGAATAAACATATTACTCAGAAATAAGATTGTGTTTTAGTCATGTTAAGAATGAGTTTGATGATTCTAGTTAGAACCATTTGGGGCTCAGATCTCCAGCAATTTCATCGAGTACAATTTCTTTTTCCTTTTGTGTCCTATTTTCTGCTGTAAATGATATATTTTCTCTCTCTGCTCTTTACCTTCTACAAAACAAGGCTTCAACACTACTATGTTATGGTCAAATAGACCGATAGGCAGAAGTATTTCAACTTTATTGTACTACTCAACACGATTTGTAACTATAATGTATTTTTCTTCCTTGTCCTCCCACTCACAATTTCACCTTGCATAATCTGTCTTAAAGGAGTTTATTTGCATCTCCATTAAGATAACACAAACAGGGTTTTTGTCAAAAATTCTATCCAGTCTCCAATTCTAATAGTCACATACATTATAATTATTATTTGATGGATGCTGATAAAAACCACAAATAAGGTCCTGCATGATTAGGGTAATCAAGCCAATTTCACTTCCACCCATAAGGCATCAAGTGTGTCATTTTCTAACTTATCCTTTCTAATATACACAATACATTCATGCAGGTTACAGACCAAACCTCGTCCCCCTTTTTTCTCTCTTTCCCTTTTGTCAATGGTATATCTCAGGACAGATAAAACCTGTGTGGCAATATGGCAACGACACCGCCTTTCGTTATAACTGCAATTTGCATTCCATTTACTTTAAACACCACACTCAGATCATCTCATTTAGTAATCAAGGCTCTTATATTAGTATTTTAAGTAGTGGGCACACATCCTGAAGAAGTTTATCAGACTGGGGTGGATTCTGTTGATTCTTGAGTATGCAAGGCTCCAAGAGTGTAGGATACTATATAATGCTTCTTTGTGATCTATTGGCACTACACTAAGCTTGTGCTGTAAAGTGTAAACCTCTATATTTATTGAATTTTGTTGCCGAGTAAACCAACTGGGCCTCAAAGAGTCCCTTTTTAAGTGACAACCCGGAATGAATTACAGAGCTTTTTCAGCAGGACTTCAACTGCAGAAAAGATTTGGACAGTGATACTGTAACTACAATAGAACAGGTTAGGTTACAGAGGCACATTTGTGTGAAACAATAAGCATACATAAGAGTATATGTGCATTTACATCAGTGTACAAAAATAGTTTACATTTTTTTCTCAATGATTGCAAGGACAATAGCTAGAGAATTAAGTCACAACCAGCAGTATAGCAATACTTAGCTCAATCAATAGTAACAGTCGCACTGATTTCACTTTACTATATGTGCTTTTGGATCCTTCTTAAATCCACCAAGAGAGGAGATTAACTGTAGAGCATTGGGAAGGGCATTCCAAATGGTGGGGATAGAGTTAACAAAAGACATACTGCCTTCCGTCATTTTGGGACCTGGAGGAGCATTCAGCCAGAAGATCCAATGGGTTACCTCTCTGGTTTGCTAATTATTAGGCCATTTAGGTTAGGGGAGCTTTGGTGCCTTTTAATTTAAAGGCAAGGCATAGGGATGCATGTTCTAGCCATTTATTGAGTAAAACCTGTTTAAGGGAGACATAGCCTAGACCTTAGAGTAATGAGCTGCCAATCAGCTTGGTACATCCAGCAGAAAGACCTGAGTTTCACTCTCACAACCTCCACTTGCATACTGTGTGACTCTGAGCAAGTCACTTAACCTCCCCAGTGCTCCCAGGGTGCCCCTGAAAACAGGTACTTGTGCCTAGTGGGCCTTACCTGGTTATCAAAGACTAAAATAAAATAAAATAAATAAATAAATACTCTGCAGTGGTGTACTTTACGTGAGGCACCTGCTGCAAATTAAGCTATGGTATGATACAATGATTTTAGATTTTCTAATTCAGAACTTCTAACAGAAAGGAGGACAGGAGCGCCGTAGAGAAGAGTGGGCAGGAGGGCTGAGTTGGCAATGTATAAGCAGGACTCTTTGGTGAGGTAGGGACTTAGACAGTATAGGAGACCAGTTTTCTGATGTAGAGTTTTGATGAGATATTCAATATGGGCCTTAAACATAACATACTGATCAAGTCAAATTCCCAGGTACGGGGGTCACATGGTCCTCTAAACTGTGCAGCAGCTCTCCTCTCGCTCTCACAACCCTCGCCAAAATAATTTAATACAAAGACCTTTTCCACATTGTTTTGGTGAAATTTACTGATGTCCCCAGTCTGTGTATCTTGACGGCAATCTGGTGGATTTTCGGGATCCTGTTTAACCGTGCCAATGTCAGAGGCTGAAATGAAGCAAGCTCTCCCTCCACACACCCCTCCACAAACTTTTGAAAAGCTTTGTAAATGGTCCAAGGACCCAGTCACCCTTCTACTGCTACGCCAGTCTCCTCCCCACTCACAGAAGACCGACTGCTACAAGCTTTGGAGCCGCTGACTTCAGCAGTTAAGGAACTCGCAGTCCAAGTTAAAACAGTTTGAGAAGACCTTAGTGACCTGGGCAAGCAGATGGGTGATGCTGAAGCCAGAGTATTTTCTTTATAAAACTGAAAGGACCGGGCCAACTCAGAGACTGCCTCCCTGAAACAAAAGATATTCAAATT
Source organism: Neoceratodus forsteri (assembly GCA_016271365.2). Taxonomy (NCBI): domain Eukaryota; kingdom Metazoa; phylum Chordata; order Ceratodontiformes; family Ceratodontidae; genus Neoceratodus; species Neoceratodus forsteri. The sequence continues at coordinate 1,217,812,252 of CM057454.1, read as the reverse complement.
AGAGTCAAAGCTCAAGGATTTACAGGAGAAAAGTCAACAGAATAATCTGGTGATATTTGGGCTTCTGGAGAGCTAGGAAGGAACCAATGTTATTTTAGTCACACAAAAGTTATTAGAGAGAGTAGCTGGTCCCTCTCCCAATGGCCCTACTTACATCGTGGAGCAGGCCCATCAATCCCTCAGGCCTAAGCCTCCTCCAGGATCTCCATCTCGGACATTCCTTATCAAATTATTGAATTTTCTCGACAGGCAGTATGTGTACAGAAAATTAGAGATCTGAAAGAGGTCTTGTGGGAGGGGAAGAAATTCTGCATTGCACAGGACTTACTGGCAGGTGTGTGACAAAAGAGAACCACATTCCATCTAGTTGTTGCAAAAGTAATTGCAGCAGGGCTAAAATTTAGGATGCAGTATCCAGCCCGCCTTCAAGTCTCTATTAATAATGCCTGGCACTCCTTTGACACGGTAGAGCTGGCTACCCTGAAGCTTAAAGAACTGTTACTGGATCTATTCAGAGGAACCTGAGTCCACAATGGTCCCTTGCATCGGACATTACATTTCCTGCTTTAAGGAGATATCTTGATTGTTGTACTGGGGACAGGCACAGCTTTAAACATATGTCAGGGTAGCTATGTAAGAGACAATTGTTATCTGTTTTAATTTACCTCAGTATTCTGATCATTCGGACTTTAATACCAGGACCGGTCACACGATGGCACCCTCTTTAGGTTTATGGACACTGAATGGGGGCTTATTCAGTATCATGATTGATGTACCTGGAAGATTCTATGAAGGGGAATAGAGTCACAATATTTAGCCTATGTTTAGTTGATTTCACTTTTTTAAGCTTGTTAGTCCATGGTGAAATGGGCTAGTAGTCCATTGAGTTTTTTGGGGGGCCTCAAAATAAATGTTTTATTGGGGTTTCCCCATATTTATGCCTGGTTGCAGGGCCAGTCAATAACATGGCTTCATCTTTATGTTGATCCCCTACAGACAGATTTATTTAGAACAAGAGGATTCTGTCTCACTTTTAGTTTTGGTCTTTATCCTCATTATGTCTCCACCTTCCCCCTAGAGATTTTGGTAGGTCTCATTTACTTACTGTTTGGGAATAGAATAGTAATAGGCAGGTGATGCTAGAATTCATATCCGTTGGTTGGTGTCAAAATGTCAGAGTTCACCCTTCAGGAATCTGTGGAAGGGTTGTATATAGTTATCCATTATGCCTGGTGGGGTGGGGGAGAGTGAGAGGGTGGCGAGTATGCTAAAATAGGGATGAACTTCATGAGCCAGTAGTTAGCTGGGTATGGGGGAGGAGGGGGAGAGGGGCAGTTTTTTCAATTACAAGTTTTGGGTCTTATCCTTGGCTTTTGGGACAGAGGGTGCAGGGTGGGAGCATTATTTGTTGTACGGCGTAGATGGGTTACTGGGGTAGGGGGCTGGGAGGGAATTTATTGGGAGCACAGTGTGAAGGGGAGCACCACCAGAGCATGATTTGTCACGTGCAAATGATCCATATAATGGTCTGTAAGGAATACTCAAGGTCAGATGGCTTTCTACTATGCCCATACATATATTGTAGCTTCTATAATTATTGCTCATGGAATGTTAAAGGGGTGCAATCCCCTACCACGCAGGCCAAGGTTCTATTACACCTTCGTATACATCAGATAGATATCATCTTTTTTATAGGAGACACACTTGCTTCTTTCCCAGGTACTCCTTTTGAGGAGGTCCTGGGTGGGACAAGCTTTTGGAGCAGGTCCTGATACCCACAAAAGAGATGTAGCTATTTTGATATCCTGAAGAATTCCATTTCGACTGCTCCAAGAAAGGTCTGATCCAAATGGATGTTTTATTCTCATACATGTCCTTCTGGTTCACCTAGAAGTAGTTTTAGGTGCAATATATGGCCCTACCCTTGAAGACCCCAGTTTTTTCACCACCCTTATGTCCATTTTGTCTTCCTGGGGCTCTCTACTGACTATGCTGGGTGGAGATTGAAACACAGTACACTGCAATGGTATGGATAAATCAGGTCATTCTCGTCAGGCTTCAAAATCAGGTCAGCTGGCTCTCATAGATCTCATGAGGTCGACAGGTCTGGTGGAACCATGGCGGACCCTCTATCCATTCATTCGGCAACACTCATCCCACTCTGTCACCCACAATTCTCTTTCGAGAATTGATTACTTCCTTGTGAGTTCTGGTGCCCTCCCAGGAGTAACCCCATGCTACTATCCATCCAAGGTTATTTCAGACCACCATCCTGTTTTTCTTCAGCTGAACCTGACCCCGTCTATTTCCAGGGATAGGATGTGGATTATGAACAACCAATTACTCAAGGCAAGCGAGTCATTACAGTTTATCTGATCCTTCATTTCCAATTTCATGACATGTAATTCCCCCTCCACACCTAAGTTCGACATGTTAAGGGGTGTGTTAAAGTATGCCCTTAGTGGGGAACTTATCTGGATTTCTGCTGAATGCAAAAATAAGAAATCGGTTCTGCTTACCTCACTGCTTTCCAGAATTAAGCAACTAGAGCAGAGTATTCCATCTACCTACCCACAGTCAGATTGGGAATTTTTTGTAAATCTCAGCTATCAGTATAATAATAATTAATGGAACAAAAGGCAGAACACATGATTTTACATTCCAAAGTGAAATATTTTGACCAGGGAGAAAAAGCTGGGACGTTATTGGCACGTCGCCTTAAATCACAAGGGATGGATAACATTATTCCATCTATATACAACGAGGTGGGACAACTCCCGACTTCTCCCAAGGAAACAGTAGAAGCTTTTGGGAATTTCTGTCAATAGCTGTATACCCCCACATCTCCTTCTTTTAATCTATCCCAGTTCAACTCCTTTATTCAAGATGTCTCTCTTCCTAAACTTTCCAGCCCTCAACAAGCACTTCTGAAGGCCCCATTAACCACTGCAGAAGTTTCTCGAGCAATCGATACCCTTACTCTGGATAAAGCCCCAGGCCCAGATGATTTTACCACAAACTTTTACAAAGTTTTAAAAGAACAAATAGCACCTATTCTTTTAGATACATATAACAATATTTGTAGTAATGGTATTTCCGATCCCTCAATGAACACTGCTTCTATTGTGGTTATTCTCAAGCCAGGTTGGGACCCCTTACTCCTTACTAACTACAGGCCAATTTCACTAATTAATGTGGACCTCAAGATCCTATCAAAAGTCTTAGCTGAAAGACTAGCCACTGTCTTGGATTCCCTCATTAGTAAGGAGCAAGTGCAGTTTGTCAGGGGGAGACTCTCTGCTAATCACCTTCAGAAAATTTCATATCTCCTCTCGGCATCCAGGGACGCAGAATTTCCTGCTTCTTTTATGTCCCTGGACACCGAGAAGGCCTTTGATAGGGTCTCTTGAGAGTATTTATTTACACTTCTGCCGAGATTCTGTATCCCCAATGAATTCATACGATTGGTTAAGATCCTATACTCCTTCCCAACAACTCGGGTTTTGTGTAATGGTATGTTATCCCAACCCTTTCCTTTACATCAAGGTACCAGGCAAGGATGCCCCCTATCCCCATTCTTATTTAATTTGTTTCTAGAACCTCTCACCAGGAAACTTAATTTTTCCCCACAAGTTACTGGAATCTCAATTAATAACACAGAATATAAGCTTTCCATATATGCGGATGATATTCTTTTGCATCTCTCTTCCCCAGCCAACTCATTACCTCCAGCACTGCATATTATTTCTCGGTTCAGTAATATATCTAACTATAGACTTAATCTCAATAAGACAGAGATCATGCCCCTCAATGCCAGAACCTTTCAAGCGGAAGTAAGTCATCTTGGCCTAACTTGGACGAAGGACAAAATAAAATATCTAGGCATCTTTCTCAGTACCTCTTCTAATAAGTTTAAACAATATCATTTAGACACCATTATTTCCTGTATTAAAGTCAATTTTGATCGGTGGCTGCTCTTATCTTTCTCACTGTGGGGTAGGCTGAACATTATAAAGATGAATGTTCTATGTAGGCTGTTATATCCCCTACAGATGTATAATGGATTTCTCCCTCAATCTTGGTTTACCCACATTCATAGAATCCTAGCCTCTTTTATCTGGAAGGACAAGGCAGCACATCAGGCACTATCCAAGTTAATGAGGAGCAAGCAGGATGGTGGTCTTCGGGTCCCTAACTTCTTCATGTATTACTTAGCCCTCCATCTTCATAGGACATCCTACTGGATGTGCTCCTCAGAGGGAAGGGGTTATACCCCTCGGTGGGTAGATACAGAGAACTCCCTTTGCCTTACCTATGGAATGGACTATAGAGCATTCCCTTTCATATCCACGAAAAGGTTACACCTCTCAGTACATCTTTACTCACCCAGTCCCAGTTATGCTTTTCTTTTTTTTTAAAGGTCTCCTCTCCTATAGACATCCTTCAATCTCTTGTAGGAAATCCAAACCTGCGAATAGCTGGAAAGATGCTGTCCAGGCATTTCTGGCCCAGTATTGGTAGTGGAAACCATACAATAGCTAACAACCAATGGTAAATTACTGCTATTCCAAAGTGTGAGGGGAAAACATTGATGACCTAATACAACATGTTTCAAGTAATTTCAGATCTCTCTCATGCTCACACACTACTTTGGTACTGGCCACTGGCAAAGCCCTTTCAGTGCTGTTATTCTCCCTCTAATCTGTTCTGCCCCTCCCTCTCATCTTGTTTCTTATTTCAACCACTCCCTGCAAAGTCTTTTGGCTTCACATGAGGGCCCCAGGATTTATAGTTGGGATCAGATTCTCCCCTGCACCACATCTCCAAGAAAATGGCCGCACATCTGGAAGCATCTATACCGTTTTATAAAATGGAGCCATTCCCACCTAATGCAATTTCAGGTCCTCCCTAATCTCTACTATACTCCTGTGAGGTTGCACAGGATGGGTCTGCTTCCTACAGATCCAGGCGTGGTCTAGATTCTGGTTCTCTGTATCATATTATATGAACCTGCCAGAAGGTAGTTCCTTTCTGGAACTCAATTAGGGCCTGTCTGGACCCCCTCTTGGGGCTCTCTGATGCATTTCTCTCTGAAATATGTATACTGGGAGACTTTGCTGGTCCCATTATTGGTAACCAACTATTAGGGTATATGTATTAATCCACACATTCCTATCAAACATATCCAGCTGTATTATCTAATTATATGTTTTCAAGGTATAAAGCATGACTTCCCAGGTAATTGCTACTATACTATAAGTAAGGGCAAACTGACATCTATGCCCAATTATTTTTGTCAAATGTTTTCAACTGTATTGTAATTGTATATATATATATATACAGTATGTCAGGACCTGGACTACCCTTGTCCTCTTCCCCACTGTACCCCTTCCCCCAGGTCGTACCGGGAGACGAGCAGTTCTTGCTCAGTGTGCTTTTCCTGGTGAAACAATTTCAATAAAATAAATAAAATAATCAGAGGGCTCATATGGCTGTGATATCAGCTTGTGCAAAAAAGGTCATCCTCAGGCACACGTTGGATCAGGAGGTCCCTTCTTTTCTGGAATGGTATAAGGAAACTACATTCGCATTACAAGCTGAGCAGTTAGTGGCAAACATGTCTAGCAAAGTGGGTAGATTCAGGAAAATTTGCAAACTTTGCAAACTTTGTTGACATTGCCAAATCAGAGGGGAAACTAGATTAGAATCATCCTCTTCCTTCCTCCCTACCTTACATGTAACATTTACCCTACAACATTTTACCCTACAGCTCCAACAACCATGCAAATATTAGTTAATCAGGCTTCTACTTAGCAATATGCTCTGGTGGTTTTGGGGAGGTGGGGTGGGTGTGAGGGAAGGGGGATTGGTGTTATTATATAGAACTGTACTCTTCTCTCTTATGTTCCTTGGCAGAGTTCTGGGATACACATGATGTACCTCGTTCTATAGGAACTCTGTTATGCATTGTTACACTTAACGCTTCTGTTTTCATTGGTATGCTTATTCACCTCACTAATGTACCTGTCCATAACTGCCTTACTTTAAAAAGCATATTCAATTTGCAAATGCCCAGGTACTTTATAGAGTCTACCTTCTCAATTTTTGATCCATTTGAAAAGGAGGGGGTTAGCATGTGTGCCCTTTGGTGACCTAGATGTTTTGGACCAAAGAGGATGGCCTTCATCTTTTTTACTATTTAGAACCAATTTATTTGTTTGAAGCCAGCCATCGAGTAAGTGCAAGTCTCTGGTGAGCAGTTTGTTTACCCCAGTAATTCTGTTACAGTGAAGGTATAGTATCACATCATCTGCATATAATAATAGTTTTGCTTCACTACAATTTGCAGGCATTTCATAGACATATAGTGAGAAGAGGAGCAGATCCAGTATTGACCCTTGAGGGACCCTGTCACAGATTGAGCACCTACAGTATCAGACAAATCACCCTTTCAGTTTACAAACTGTGATCTGTTTCATAGGTAGTCTGAAAACAACTGCAGAGATAGGTTATCTAAGCCTAAGGATTTTAGCTGGGATCTGTACGAAATCCCAACTCTGGGATGTCTGACATGAAAAAGCCTGACTCTGATTTCCTGTCAGGCATGCAATCCCATTGCGTTAGTAGCCGACACATGAAATTCTGACATGAAACATCATGGATGCCAGCAACCTTCAAACAGCAAATCCCCCCCCAACCACTCCAGGAGCAGACTACTCCTTGCAACTCTAAATATATGCAGCCTACCAAAAAAACTCACTCCTCTCCAAGGCTGGGTTGCACAGCATACACCCGACATCATAGCCCTCTCGGAGACCTGGCTGTCTGATAAAATACCCAATAAGGCAGTCCCCCTCCGTAATTATTCTCTCTTCAGGACCGATAGGGCCAGCAAGAGGGGTGGCGGCTGAGCAATTTATGTAAAATCCCCTCTTCAAGCCACTGAGGTTAACATCCCCACACCCCAATATGGCGCCCAGACACTAATTGTCAAACTCAGTCTGGGCACCAAAACGCTATACCTCGTTTCTGCCTACATCCCCCCGAGAAACCAAAAACTCGCCTTTGATTCCATCCTCCAAACAATCTCTAACCTACCTAATACTAGTGAACTCATCCTAATGGGTGACTTCAATGTCAACTGGCTATCCCCCTCCTCGTCCAGCTTTAAGGATGCGGCTCTAGCATATGACCTAACCCAAATAGTCACCTCTCCTACCAGAAGGGACAACAGAACCGGGTCCTCCACCCTTTTAGACCTTATCTTCACAAATAGACCATTGAACCTCTCCCAAGCCACGGTGCTTCAGATTCAATTAGTGACCACTCCCCAGTGACCAGTTGGTGGTCTGGCAAACTGACCTCTACCCCCGCTAATCTCCTTGCAGAGACGCTAAAAAGAGGAGGCTTACGAAACTCATAGCCCATCTAACTACTTATATTGGCTCCCAATTTACTCCTCACAGTCGGTAGACTTTGCTCTCACTCACTTTATATCCACTTTTAACAAGGCCTGCGACATTTTTTCCCCCCTCACCAAACAAGTACTGAAAACCAGATCCACCCCTTGATTCACACTCTCACTACTAAACATGCTCCAATGGCGGGACAACCTTTGGCATAAGGCCATTGAATCGCAAAACACACATGATAGACTACTATACCGAGCAGCCCGCAATAAATGTACATGGGCCATACGGCAGGCAAAGGCTTCCTACTACCAGCAAACCCTTGCCTCCGCATGGGGAGATGGGAAGAAATTCTGGAGCAACGTAAAAGAACTAAATGGGAATTCACGCTCCTCTCCCCCCTCCCTACTCTCTGTAAACGGAGAAGTTACACAAGACCCCTCCGTAGTAGCTGAAGCCCTTAACTCCACCTTCTCTGACCTCTCCAGTATCCTCCCCCCTAATTTCTTCCACCCAGTCCCCCCACACTCCCACTAACTCGGATTCGCTACCTTTCAGGCTGAGAGTCATCTCCTGCCGGGAAGCAAAACATTACATTACCAAGGCAATTTCCAATTCCCGTTTCAGCAATGATTCACCGATCTAAAGCTCATTCGGCTGACACTGGATGTCACACTTCCCCACCTCACTAAAATTCTCAATCTCTCTCTGCCTCGGTCAGTTCCCTCAACCTGGAAGAATGCTTTAATCACTCCCATCTTGAAGAGTGGAGACCCCACTTTACCAAGCAACTATAGACCCATCTCCATACTTCCTCCGCTCTCTAAAGCGCTGGAAAAAATAGTCGCTGACCAATTTACAGAACACCTGACTAGATACAACCTCCTTAGCCACGCACAGCACGGCTTCCGGACAGGACATAGCACTGTGACTGCACTGACCGAGCTCACCTCATTCATCCACAAGGCATTAGACCAAGGAGCAATTGCAGGTGCAATCTTCGTGGACCTCACCAAAGCGTTTGACACAGTCAGTCACGATCTGTTGCTTCATGTTATGCCACAGCTAAATGTGGTCACTGAGGTAACTGCCTGGTTCAAGGACTACCTATCAGGCCGGTCTCAGCAAGTCAGGGTTAATACCACCATCTCCTCTCGCAAAGCAGTGTGCTCTGGGGTCCCGCAGGGGTCTATCCTTGGCCCTCTTCTGTTTTCCCTCTTTTTAAACTCCCTTCTCAAGGCATGCAGTGGAAACATGCTTCTATGGATGATGTGGTATTATTCTGGAAACACCTCAACATTGCACCCTGCAGCAAGCTCTAAGGGTTTCTTTGGGGAGCTAGAATTGTGGTTCGATGAACACTGCCTGATCATCAACTATAAAAACTAAATCCATGTTATTTGCACAATCGACAAAGCCCACACAGCCAATCGGCTCTACAAATTAAAAACAAGCAAGGCACCCCCCTTGAACACGTCACTAACTTCAAATACCTGGGTATCACTTTAGATACCGCCCTCTCCTACCATAGACATGTTCAACTTCTTTCCACCGCTGTTAACACAAGAGTGGGAATCCTCTATCGGGTTAAACAATGTTTATCCCCACAGGCCTTGCATCTGGCAGTCTCCGCCTCAATCCTCTCCCTAATCGATTATGGGATATCGATATATGGATCGGCTGAGCCTACGGTACTACGCATTATCGACACCACCCTGAATAAAGCCTGCCGACTAGTCACCGGCAGTGACCGGCTCACTCATGCATGTGACTTATATGCCCTGACGGGCTGGCTAAACTTCCAACAAAGACTACATTACCACACCTGTATCCTGGCTAAAAAAATACAACTTCAGACCGCCCCACTTGGCCTTCTCCCAATAATCAGACCAGCCCCCGTCAGGCGCAATACCCGACTCACCTCTAATCTTTCATTCCTGGTCCCCCACTGTAGGACATCATTGGGTCAAAGATCGTTTCGGCACCGTGCTCCTCGCTGGCTTAATGCACTACCTCCTCGGCTCACCAGACACACAGCATCTCCCTATTCAAAGCAGGCCTCAAAGCCCACCTAGCTGAATCCCAAACCTGTGCCTGTGGCTAGCTCTCTCCTAAGTATGCTACCTACCCCATCAAAACTGACACAGGGTCTCCTGATCCCACCAATACGCCTCCCTAGTCTAACAAATGATACCCTGAATGTCCCTGCCACAGTCACTGCTGTACTAAGATAAAGCCTGGACTGCACTGTTCAGAACTGTTTTGTGTATTATTTTGAGTGTGTATGTTCTCCGGTATACTGCCTTACTATGTATGTATCTTTGTACTCCGTCTCCCCTCCACCACTGTAACCGACGTGGAGCTTTTGCAAATGAGTCTGCGACTCAAAGGTTTGTAATTCCGAATATATGCAATAAATAAAATAAATAAAATAGAGCCTGTGGTTTGCCAATTACTTAAATACTTAAATATGGCAGATGATTTGAAAGTGCACAGGCATGGCAAACATTTAACTGTATAGGATGGCATCAGGCACTGATCATACACCTCAGAATGATGCTGAAAAGTTATCAGAAAACTCCGTGTTTGAGTTCAACAACACTGAAATGGGCAGACTGGGTGGGCCAAGCGGTCCTTATCTGCCATCAAATTATATGTTTCTATGTATGTTTCTACATACTTTATAATAAAATGCTGTCCAAAATAAATGTGGAGTTGGGAGTTCAACAGCAAAGACTGGTGCATATAATAAAATGCAGTCCAAAATAAATGATGTACAGTATGTACTCTGTTCTGCTGGTGGGTTGTGAAGTCCTTTTATTGAGACAGTTTTCTGTGGATCCTGATGGTGTCCCTGTGGGAGCATCTCTAACAGTGGCTGGGGAAATGCGCAGCAAGGAAACCACAGGAAAAAAAAAAAAAACATAATTTTCAGTGAAACGCCACCAAAAATGCAGGAACACAGAATTTTAACATACAAATGCCAACTGGAATCTGACAGGTAACTTTCTTGATGTCAGCCGCTCTTTAAATACTCCAGATACCAAAAAAGTAGCAAACACCATCGGCATTGTATTGCCTAAGCATACCAACAGCCTCGCTATGCACACTAGTGCTTCAGGCATAATCAATAAAGCTCAGCCTGCCTGCAAGCATAACTTAAAAGTACATGGATAAACACAGCCACAGCTTTATTGATAGGATTTCGAGTGTTGGAAAACAGAACCAGACAGCAAGTTAAATATCGAGATTTCAAGGCTGGGAATATAATTGTCAGTCATTTCCATGTCAGGAAAAAGTATCAGACCTTTTTAGTTGTGTTAGAAGTATTTGGCAGTTCACGAGGTCGTAGGCCTTGGTTAGGTCAATAAAGAGCACTCCTATCATTAGGTCATTGTCTAACCCACCAAAGATATCTGTGGTCAGACAGACTAAGGCAGTGTCTGTCCCATGGTTTTTATGAAAGCCATGCTGGTTTGCGATGAGTAAGTTGTGCTGCTCTACATAGTCTGTGACGTGATTGTAGCTAGCCTCTCAAGTAATGTGCTTAAAGTACAGAGGATTGTGATAGAGTGGAAATTTTCCACTTGTTTATTTGTCCCACGCTTATGTACTGGGGTTATAAGTTTGCTACTACTGCAACTGCTGATGAGAGGAGGGGAGGCGTGGGTGACCTACACCGAGGGTCCCCCCTCCAGCGCGACCGGGAGACTTGAATGGAGGTGCCGTGGGCTTTTGGGAGCTCCAGCGGGCCTCCTTGGCTGGATCCGGACTAAGATTGTGGCCCCCTGCCCAGGCGCAGGAGAGATTCCAACGGCAGAAAGAACTTTTGGGTAAAAAAAGAAAATCATCGGCACTTCGTCTCCTACCGGGTTTCTCTTCCTCAAATCCCTCTGAGCTGCTGGTCTGGACTCTGGACTGTCTACTGCCCATAGCTGCTGGTGTTTCTCCATACTCCCAGCTCCTTTGTTCTACTTGCTTTGCCGCCGAAACTGATCTGCCTGCCATTGGTCCCTGGCACTGGTGACGCTTCCCCACTGTGCTCTTAAAGGGGGAACACTGTCTGAACGCCTTCTACTACTGCAACTGCTGATGAGAGGAGGGGAGGCATGGGCGACCTACACCGAGGGTCCCCCCCCAGCGTGACCGGGAGACTCGAGTGGAGGTGCCGTGGGCTTTTGGGAGCTCCGGCGGGCCTCCTCGGCTGGATCCGGACTAAGATTGTGGCTCCTGCCCAAGTGCAGGAGAGATTCTGACGGCAGAAAGAACTTTTGTTTAGCCCACCCACCCGTCCTGTGTTGGTGGGGAGAATTTATACTGGCTGGTGGCCTCGCCCATTCTGAAGCGCTATCCTATCAGACTGGGGGGAGGAATGTGCCCTGTTTAATGAGGGGGTGTCTAACGTGCAATCTCCTCCCTGTGCTTCGGATTGGGCTGTCCCCTTGACATTCTCCTCTCTGGGTATGGAGGATCTATGACTCTTTGAGCCCTCTAATTTCTGTGGGACTGAAGTTGCAGCCTACCTGATGTTTGGTTAGTTGTTTTATTCTCCTGTGAATATGCGGGCAGATAGTCTAGTATAAGCTTCTCGTCTGCTGCCTATGTTGAAGTGTGTGCCCTTACTTTTACTTTCTCTCTTTCTCCCGTGGGTATACTAATTCATAGGCAGTTACATGATATTGTTTTCTGCTGTTCAATCCCTACTATGTGCTTAATCCTGGAATAGGATTACTGTGGTTGTATTATTTCACTGTATATTTGACTGGTAACCGCACCTAGGCTGCTGATGTGTTGAACTGACTGGGAGGGACTCCTACCTCTTCTGGGGATAGTCAAAGCTGTTGCTCCTATCTCCCTATGCCCAATAACTTCAGCTCCCTAAGAGGGTGGGTGGCATAGGATCGTACCTACTCCCCTGCTGGTGGAGGGCTCAAGGGCAATATTAATCCCACTGGCTGTACCGAACTCCCTGTTTGTTAATGCCTAGTTTGTCTCCTAGGGCCGAGGGCCGTGGGCTGTGGGCTGTACCCAGTTCCCCTTACCCCTGGTTAGGGCAGTATCCATTTACCAGAACTGGCTTGCTTACCACAGGGATCTCGGCCTTGGTGTGAGGTCTGTACTTAGGCTTGCCTGTTGGTTGTCCCGCTGTTCTGTGAACTTGCTTGTTGTGGAGATCTGTTCCTTTTGGGGCCTTACCTTACGGGGTGTCCTGGTTTGCTCCTTTCACAGGTTTCCAGGAGCCCTGGCTTGCTCCTTTTCTAGGTCTCCAGTTGACTATAATCTGTGGGGGTGGTTACTACTGGTTTTACCATGGAAGAACTGGAAGCCACCTCTCCTATGTTTAGGAGGGGGCGGTAAGTCAGTCTTACAACACTAATATTTATGTTACTGGCCCTGGGGCTAGTCCTCCTTTATTGTGCTACCTCGCCTCCTGGCCTATTTACTGACCCAGGGTTGTGGCCCTCCTCCCATGTTGATGCTGATTTCTCCTTTTCCAATCTAATTGTAACAAAGGGATTGCACTACTGTACTGTCCTTAGCCTTGACACTAGATGCCTTATGTGCACGGTCAGGGTGAAGAAAGTCCGAAGCTTGCACAGGCCTGGAGGTAGGCCGCTCGTAAGACAGTTCCTCCCCTGGCTAGCCCTACTCTCACTTCTCATGGCTGGTGATATTGAGCTCAATCCTGGCCCATCTAAGCTGATCTCTAATATTCCCACCACCTGGAGTAGGAATAAGGGACTAAAAATTGTGCATATGAATATTAGGAGCTTGCTTCCTAACCGAGACGATCTTCTAGCGTGGACTGAGCTATACAAGCCAGACATCCTAGGGATAACTGAGACTTGGCTCACACCCCTCGATCCCTGACTTTGCCTGTTTCCTAGCAGGATACGAGTTCATTCGACTAGACAGGACTGGGGGTAGGAAGGGTGGTGGCACCCTCATCTATTACAGATCCCATCTGAAAATCTCCCTGGTGGCACAGAGTAAACCTGATCATCCACCTTGTGAGTTTCTTCATGTGCTCCTGCTGCTGGGCAATACTAAGAAGCTTCACTTGGTGTGCGCCTATAACCCCCTGAGGGGGGGTCTGGCAGGACTCACCTACCTCCTAGATGCAGTTAGGCCCAGTATAGGTGACAATGAACTCATTATTATGGGTGATATCAACATGAACTGGGAGTGTGGCAATATTAGGAAATGTGAATCACAACTTGCCTGCCTATCCCTTAACCAACTAATTCATGACCCGACGAGGCAGGCAGCCAATGGTTTCTCAAGCTCCCTGCTGGACTGGATCCTGTCCAACCGGCTGGAGAGGATTGCCTCATCAGGCACACTATCAGACTCCATTTCTGACCACTCCCTGGTATACTGTGTCTGGAAAATCCCCTTCCCTAGAATCCCACACAAAATCATTCAAGTCAGAAAATACTCCAGTTTTGACACAAAGGCTTTCCTGGCTGATCTAGGATGCACTGACTGGACCAGGGTGCTTGAAGCTTCTGACCCCTCAGTGGCAGCCTCCTGCTTCATACATTCCTTTGGTGTTCTTCAAGATAGACATACCCCCAGGGTCACCCGGAGGGTGAGGGGAACAGCCACCTTCTGGCTGAATGGTGACTTACTTGCTCAGATGCGGGAGAGAGACAAATGCTGGGCAAGTACTAAGGGTTCCAGAGATCCTGCTAATCTCCTGAGATATTGGCAACTCAGGAATCGGTGTAAAAAAGCCATTAGGGCTGCCAGAAGTAACTTCTTTAAATCGGCACTACTTAGTTCTGCCAGAGATCCTAGGAGGTTCTGGAGGAACATTAAATCCCTCATCAGTGGGCCCTCTCATTCGGGTGTCGTGGACATGATTATTGATGGAGTCTCATGCAATAATCCCCACACTATAGCTGACCACCTCAATCTCCACTTCTCCGACCTTTAGGCCCTCACCTCGCGTTTCACGACCGACGGGGATAGCTCACTTAATATCCCTCCGATGCAGAGTGATCTTCCTCCTTGGAGAGTATTTAATCTTAAGGCCGTGTCTGTCCTTGATGTTCAGAACCACCTGGTTGCCCTCTCCCAGCACTCCAGTGCAGGGCCAGACAACCTTGAGCCCAGGCTTCTCAAGCTGGGAGCAGCTTACATTGCCCCTTTGATTGCCCATATCTTTAACCTATCCCTTAGCTCGGGGATAATCCCTGACATCTGGAAGGAGGCAAAGATTGTCCCAGTGCTGAAGCAGGGAAATCCCGAACTCCCTGACAACTATCGCCCTATTGCTATACTTCCATCCCTTGGTAAACTCCTGGAAAAGGTGGTGGCGGAGCAACTCTCGGAGTACGTGGATATCCATGAGCTGCTTTCCGGGGCCCAACATGGTTTCCGGAAGGGTCATGATACCACTACTGCCCTGATTACTGTAACCTCTAGTATTAGATCCGCCATGGATCAGGGCAAACTGTCAGGAGCTATATTTATTGACTTGTCAAAAGCTTTTGACCTTGTCAACCATGACCTACTGGGGGAGCAGCTCAGGGCTCTCGGGCTCTCTCCGCATGCCATGTGTTGGATGATGGGCTATCTAATGAGTAGAAAGCAGTGCACCTGCTTTAACAAGGTCCTCTCAGAGCCTAGGGCTGTGACCTTGGGAGTTCCCCAGGGATCGGTATTTGGACCTCTCCTATTCTCACTTTTTATTAATCAACTCCCACGGGTGACCTCTCGATGCCAAGTCACGCTTTATGCAGATGACCTTGTGCTAGTGGCCCATGCTCGTAATGCTGCTGACCTTAACCAGTGTCTTTCTGAAGACTTCAGTAGAGTCTCGGACTGGATTACCAGCCATAAACTGGTTTTGAATCCTAACAAAACTCAGGCCATGATCTTTGGTTCCACGGCCAAGTTAAAAGCCTCATCAGCTATGCTCAAAATAGCTTGTGATGGTGGCCCCCTGTTGCCAACTGTGAGCTCAATTAAATATCTTGGGGTCACCCTCGACCCACAACTTGACATGGGAAGCCATATCCAAAACATCTGCAGAGCCACTAGGTGTAAGCTTGGCCTTGCCTACAGGGCCAAATACAACCTGACTCCGGAAGCAAGGCTGGCACTTGCGAGGGGAGTGCTTCTCCCCTCCCTTAGTTATGGATACCACCTATTTGTCAGGTCACCCCAAATCCATCTTAATCTGTGGAACATGGCATATAATGATATCTGTCGGTTTGCACTTGCTGCTCCCAAACTCACCCACCGATGTGAGCTCTATGACAAACCCGACTGTCTCCACCCTGCGGAATTCCTGATCCTTGGGGTAGGAAACTTCACCAGGAAAGTGCTTGCAACGGGCTTCCCATTGGGACTGGCGCATCTCCTCCCAAAACTGGATGCTATCCCCTACCAGCTCAGGTCACAGACCTCTGAGTTGCTTAAAGTTCCCCCTACTCAGACCCTTATGGGGGATCGTGACTTTGCCGCATTTGCGCCTAGGCTCTGGAACTCCATTCCGGACTCTGTTCGTTCTGCCCCTTCCCATAGGACCTTTCACGCCTCCCTGTGGTCCCACCTAAAACAAATGACAAGATGTGACTGCTCCTAGCCTCTGTAATGTAATACTCTGCAGTCCACTATTGTCCACTCAGAGTCCATGATGGTCTATGAAAGATGTATTAAGTGATTCTACTGTCTATCTCTGTCCTGTAACAATTTGTACAATGTGTGACAGTATCTCTGCCCTTATACATGCGTTGTTACAGCTGTTTTTACTGTTTCATGCTGTTTCTCCAATGTTACCATGTATGTATACTGTATGTACTGTGCTCTCCCGGGTCATTCCTAAAAATAGGCATACTACTTGTCTAGTGTACTTACTTGGTAAACAAAAGCTAAATAAATAAATAAATAAAGTGCCACTTTCCCAGCTGGATGGATCTATTGAAGAGTAATGCAATGGATATGCAATTTCTAGATCCCAAAGGCTGAGAAGTTTGGGGTTGAGTTTGTTGTACTGTAACCTGCAGAGTTAGTAGTTTTGAGTCTATTGAGGAGTAACAACTTTTTTTCTTGTTACACGCCTAAAATGGAAATTAGGACTTGGGAGGTTGTTGGCTGTAAGATCAGGAGGTATTGAGGAGGAGGCTTGTGGATAATTCTTGCACCTATCAAAACTGGTGAAAAAGGCATTGTTTCCCCAATTGTTTAACCAGGAGTGGCACACTAAGCTGAAAGCTTGTTTACAGGTGCAACCTGGGAGCACAGGGAAGTTAAGTGACTTACTCAGGGTCACACAGTATGCAATTGGGGTCTGTGGGATTCAAACCCAGGTCTCCAGATTTGGAGCTCAGAGCCTTAAACCACTGTGATACACTGCCTCCAAAAGTTTAAAGTGATGGTCAAATCTCTGGGACTTTCACAGCGCTTCCGATTAATTTCTATGTCACAGTCACTTTGCAATGACTGCCCCTTTAAGACAGCTTTTGTGTGGGGCCAAAAGTTTTGAGATCCAATAAATTCTGTTCTTGTAGATCCACTTAGTCTTTTTTAATTCATGTTTGCATGTATTCCCATAGATCTCTGTATTTTTGCCAATCTCGAGAGAGGTCTGTGGTTTTGAAGGTTTTCCATGCTTTGTCCCTGTTTTTCAGGTGCTTTTTGAGCTTTCTGGATATTGTTTCCCCCTGACTATGATTTGCTTGAGTGGGGCATGCTTGTTAGGTACAGAGAGGAAGTTATTTGTATATAAAAAAAAATTGGATGCAGTATCAACAGTGGATAGTGTTTTTGTTTGATCCCAGTCTACACCAGATAGAGTATATAGGAAGGAGGTTAAGTGAAAGTTAGAGAAATCCCAAGCCCAGAAGGTTTATTTTTTATTGGGGGGGGGGGGATTTGTTCTTCCATATTCCAAAGGTTGGGGCATGATCACTTATTGAATCAGCAAATATGCCTACCACTTTGAAGTTGTCTGGCTTCAAGGCAAGGATCCAAACATGGGAAGTAGGATTACCAGTTTTGATATTAAACATTTGTCACATTCAGCATATTTATAAGATCTCTTTCTTCTGTAGTGTCTCCAATGTTTGGAGTTTTCTGATGCCATGACAAGAATAGGGCCCATTCTGTGTCCAGGGTGGGAACAAAAATACAGAAATCAGTACTGTAATAATTATTGTCATAATAAGGTACAAGAGGAAAGTATTTTTCCAAAAAAAAGTGCACAAAAACAAGGGGTCATGCTATGAAGTTGGAAGGGAGTAGATTCAGATGAGATGTGAGGAAGTATTTCTTCACAGAAAAAGTGGTGGATTCTTGGAACAGTCTAGTAGCTGATGTGGTGAGGGTGAAAACAGTAATGGGGCGCAAGAATGTATGTGATAGGCAAAAGGGAATATTAGTGGAAATGTGTGTGTTGGGGAGCTGCGATCATGTGGGGGCTACAGAGATACTGCAGGCAGGAAACTAATCAGCAGATTAGATGGGCCAAGTGATCCTCATCTGCTGACAAGTCATGTTTCTATGTTACATACAATTGTTAAAATGTGCTAAACGTTATCTACTTAATATGCCCAGCAATTCTGAGATAGCTTCCTACATTAGTTGGTATTTTTATGATGATTATTGTTATTATTATTATTTTGGCAACTGGGTAAGGCCCACTAGGCACAAGTGCCTGTTTTCAGGGGCAACCTGAGAGAACTGGGGAGGTTAAGTGATTTGCCAAGAGTCACACAGTATGCGAGTGGAGGATGTCGGAATCAAATCCAGGTATACAGGATGTATCAAGCTCATTCATAACTTGTTACTCTACCCTCTAGGCTATAGTGCCCTTTGTAGTTGGTGAAGTGTCGCACATGGTACATTGGTAATGTATTCAGAAGAGGCAGAAAGTTCTTTTGAAGTAGCACTGTTGTTCCAAGGATACTGTGGACTACTTATATGATTTCTTTCAGTTTTGTGTCTCTCTGTGTGTAAGACACAAGTCACAAGGGATAGACTGTTCAATTAGCTGCTCTGCCTTTTTCCCATTTTTCTTGTACTGAAATATGTTTTTCTGACATCCACAGGATTGAAAATCAAGACTGAGTAGTCCCATGAGATCATTACTTCTTTGTTCCCTATGATCCTTTTGGATCCAATGACTACAGTTTTTTTGTGCTACCTGTGTAATGTTTACACAGTTTCCAGTGGATTGACTTGGTTTAATTATTGTGTCTTTCTATATACAAGCCTTCAGACATGAGTACCTCACACCCTGCTACTAGATGGAAAACTGCTCCTAAACTCTATACTACAGAACCTACAAACAATTTGCTTCTTTTTCTTGCAGTCTGCAAATCATCTTGTGTGTAGTCTGATGTTTGGGTGATCCACAACAACCTCTCATCTCACAGACCAGGGCTTGAGTTTTATTTTTAACTACTCATGGGTTAATTCTTGGTCAACATTTATTTATATGTAGCCAGCCCAGTGGTGCTGAGGGATGAGGCGCTGGATGCCAAACCTTGCACCACACCAGCAACATGAGCTTAAGCGTGAGCTTGGGGGTATCAGGGGTTGACTAAGAAGATCATTTGCAGGTCCAACAACTGCTCACTTTCTCCAGGGAGGGAAGGTTGAAGACCTCAGCAACAGTATGCCTTCCAGTTTGCTGGGAGGTATTATGTAGACAGCCTTCAGTACTTAGGGATATGGGCTATGGCAAGTACTGTAGTGGCATGTGTGGAAACATGTATGCCTTCCAGGATTTCACTGCTTGTCTGTACTCATTAGTGGGGAGGACGGGACATCATGTAAAGCAAGGAAAACTCCTGTTCTCTGGGAAGAGAACAATGCACTGCAATCCCATGCCCACCACTGGATCCTGCCCACCTGGATCCCAATATCCTCTAACCCTTACCCTGCCTGCAGTGTAAACTGGATACAAGGAGCACCAAGAAGTGGAGGTGGCCCCACCCTTGGGGCTGCAATCAAGGGGTGTGGGTGGCTTAGCGCACTGGGGGGACCCAGGATGGGAAGTCATAGGCTGAGTGGGAGAAGCTGACAGGTGATGTCCGAGGGAGTTCCCAGAGTGCAGCAACCAAAGGGAAAAAGTCGATAAAAAAAAAAATTGTTTATCTGCAAATTGTTTAGACCAGGAAAGCCATACGAAGTTAATACCGCTTGTTTCCAGATGCATCCTGGGTGGTGGGTTGCACAGAGCTATTTTACTGACATTGTGTTGTTGCAGCAGATCCCAGGAGATGTGGGCTCTCCAGTTGTTTTTCCTGCATTGTTGGTCTATGACTTTAGAGCTTTCTTCTGCTATTTTGCACATTACGTTTTTCCATGTCACTGGTGGACTGGCATTCAGATTTGTGCCTCTCCAGAGGGCTTACCCTAATTTAGTAATGGAAGTGTGGCAATATAGGTTTCAGATAAAATAAGAGCTGAAAGAATTGTTCTAGATGGTAATTTGGACTGTGATTTATAGCAAATTGCCTTAGGCTGCTTTCTACCTCTGGCAAAAAAAAAAAAAATCATTATTGGCCTATGGTATACAGCACCAACACAGGACATGGATAAAAATCTGAAAATGTTAGAATACATAGAAAGACTAAATACCCAGGGGAAACAATAATCCTACTGGAAGATTTTAATATGGCAAGTATTGCTTGGGGTGACATGGAAGGGAGGATGAATTTAGAAAAACAATTTGTGGATGATATAACTAACCTCAATACGGAACAGCATGTGACTGATGGTCCTAGATAAAATAACATACTTGACTTGATATTGAGAAACTGGATCACCAGATTATTAATGGTAAGGTCCAAGAACTACTGACAGGTAGTGACCATGGCATAGTAATGTCTAAAGTAAACCAAAACAACAGTGATCTGACAGTACCAAAATACAGTGATCTGACAAAGCTGAGTTTAGAAGCATGAAACATTATCAGGAAGAATGGGACTGGAGGGAGGATGTGGAAAATAAACTAAATGAAATGTGTGAAATATTTGGAACTAAGATCAATGAGCTTTTTGGCAAGTATGTCTCAGTGAAATTAAAATATAAAACTAGAGGTATGATACCAGGTTGGTTAAACAAAGCTGTAAAGGCAAACATTAGAGTGAGGAACATTGCGTATTAAAAATCAAATAAACTAAATACCAATGAAGCATGGCAGAGATATAAACAACTGACAAGGATATAAAACAAGCATTTGCCAATGCCAAATGTTTGCTTGCTGATATTAGGATTGGACATGCAGGAGTTAGACAGATGCAGAATAGGAATAGTAATGAAGTACTGAAATCATGCCAACCCAACCTCCACCCTGCAGAGATGGACAGGCACTGGGGTGTGCCTTTGGGTTGTCGCCCATAACGCTCACGGCATTTCACTTCACCCTATCCTGCAGACACCGACAAGTGTTGAGGAGTGCCTTGGGGTGTTCAGCTTCACAGATACCCCATTTCATAAAGGCATACACTGAAATGGGAGCAGTATAAGAGAATGGGGTGAACTCTGAGGCCGAAGAGTCCAAGGCACACCTTGATGCCTGTCACTGGCTTCAGGGTGGGGGTGGAATGGTGCAAGCACTACAGCCGGCAATCCAAAGGCACACCCCTGGTGCCTGTCAGTCTGTACAGGGTGGGATGTTATGGTTAGAAACCCTAATGCCCCAGGTGTTTGTTGGTATTTGCACTAAAATTGTCAACATGGCCTTTTTGTGACCCCCACCTCATGAAAGCATTTGGGACCTCTGCTCATGTGAAGAATGACAGCTGTACCATTCATAGAGAAGTGTGAAGAGATGACAATGTTGAAAATCTGGAGTGAAAATATTATAAATTCACAAAGTTATGAGTGTGCATGGAAACTGTGCAATGCATGCTCATAACACAGTCATTTTAAGGACTTCTGTCACCAAATTTTCAACATAAGCATTTTAGAACCTGTGCTCATGAACAGCATCTCTGTGATTTTCTTCATCTGCCACGAACACTGATTTCCCACAGCGACCGTGCAATTCTGCACCAGAGTGAGAAAACACATTTCGGCCAGGATGTGAAAAAAATGACAGCTGTACTGTTCATAAGGAGGTGTGAAAAAATGCCACTGTTGAAAATCTGGAGTGAAAATATTACAAATTTGCTAAGTTACGAGTGTGTGGAAGTTTTTCACCAAATTTACAACATAGGCTTTTTGAGAGCCCACCACATGAACAGTGACAGTGTTGTTTTGTTAATTGGTCCCAAAAGGTGATTCCACACAATGACCGCAAAATCACATTTCAGAACTAGATAACCAGATGACAGTTACTGAATTCATGAGATGGGGTCCTAAGAACTCCATGTTAAAAATTTGGTGCCAAAATTCACAAAAATGGCTGAAATATCAACATAAGTTGAAAAAAAAACAAAAAACATTTATGCTATTATACAGCTAACCGGCATTTCTTCAGTTTGCAGTTGGCTTTGAAGAGTGCAGACGTGTTCTTGATCCACTGAAGATCATTGTGCCAGGCTCTGGAGGTAAGTATGGGGTGGGGGAGGTGGGGTGCACAGATGGTGGGTGCGGGTTGGGGGAAGGGGCACCAGACTCAACGAGGGACCATTTTTCCTTTACAGGGAAAAAACAATGCGGGAAGTTTTCTGTTTTTACAGGTACTTTGGCATGTTGGTGTGGGCTCCCAGCATGCCACATGAGTGTTTCTTGGGGGGGTCTGTAGCTGACGGGGACTGGGCACCCCCATTGGCAGAGTGTTGGGCGGGGCAAGCGCATGAGCCGAGGGGGATTGGGCACCCCCCCTTGGGACACACCAAATGGGGAAGGAATTATGCCGATGGGGACTGGGCTACCTTGTCGGCAAATGAACTGGGAAGGGGGTATGCTGACAGGGGGATAAGGCCCTCCATTAGCTTTATTTGGGGACTGTGAGAGGTGGCAGCTGTCCATTGGCTTCCAAGGGGACTGTGAGAGGCCGATGGAGAAGCTGCCGCCTTGTTTATTGAAATGGGAGACCAGGCAATGCAGCTGTAATTCGCTGCTGCAACCAGGGACTGCCCAAGCAGCAAAAACAGCTGACTGTTAATGACGGGGCACTCCCTGATTGCAACGGTGAGTTTCTTTCAAGTTCATGGCAAGCTACACTACTGCTGTCATGGACAGCATGATCATCTATTGGTGCCACACAGACCAGCTCCAAAATGGGCTGCTGGCATTGGCATAAGACTGCCACCTCCATACTTCACTACTGCAGAGGTTGTTCATTATGTTTCTTGCACATGCGTGCAAGCAAACATTAAAAAGTAATAAGAAATGAAAAACACAAACAGGAACTTAATTTAGCAACTAAGGTTAGGACAACTTCACATGCTGTTTTACTCACATTAACTATACAAGAAGGGGAATGTCACAGATGGTCCCACTGGTGGATACAGGTGGAAACTTGATTACTATCAGTAAACAAATGTCAGGAACACTAAACACCTATTTTGGCACTGACTTTAGGACAAAGATAAAAACTGTATTACTAGAAAACAGATTCTGCCTGGTTGAAAAATATAAACACATTAAAATGACATCTGTAATGGGCTAAAGGGTTGAAAGTAAACAAAGCACAAGGGCCAGATGGAATACATCCTAGGATCCTTAAAGAGTTGGCAGATGTATTAGCAGGCCCATTAGCAATGATGTCCCAAATCTCCCTCGATGCTGGTAAAGTGGTGTCAGTGTGGAAAAAAGTAGTAAAACCAATATTAAAAAAAAGGAGCTAGATCACAGAGTAAAAATTACAGACCATGGAAAATATTAGAAATAATTGTTAAGGAAGAACCTGACAACTACATTAAGGAAAATGTCCTAGATGGTTACACACAACATGGTTTCACTAAGAGAAGGTCATGTTGGACTAATTTACCTAGTTTCTTTTCGAAGATTATCGGAACCCTAGAGGAGAAAAAAACTCTAGATGTAATAGTCCTTGACTACAGCAAGGCTTTTGACACTGTGCCACATAATAAATTGTTGAAAAGATTGCAAGAGGTGACTATAAATGATAGCCTAGTGGCATTGATTGGGTCTTGGCTTGAGTACCATGAACAATACATAGAAACATAGAACTTTTATGGCAGATAAGAACCGTTTGGCCCACCTAGTCTGCCCATTTCCCTACTTACTGGATAAGTTGCAGATCCTAGTTAACCAACAGCCTACTTTCTCCTACCCCCCAGTATAATTGCCTTATGTCTGCCCCATGAATTCTTGAATTCCCCCACTGTCTTTAACCCCACAACCTCCTCAGGAAGGTCTTTCCATACAGTCACCACCCTCTCAGTGAAAAAAAAAACTTCCTAGTGTTGTCTGTAAGCCACCCCCCAATCTTCAAACTGTGCCCCTTGTTCTTGTAAATCTCTTTTTCTAAAATATTATACCCTCTTGGACTTTACTGATCTCCTTGAGGTACTTGACAGTTTCTATCATGTCCACCCTCTCCCTCCTTTCTGCGAGGGCATTGGTGATCTCTCCCTATGCATCCCAGTATCCCCCCCCCCGCCCAGTCCTCCTTACTGCCTTCTCACATTGCCTGTCTACTTTTAGGTCATCTGATATGAACACCTCCAGGTCCCTTTCCATTTTTGTTGTTGATAGTACCCCCCCCATTATGTACTCTGCCCCAGGGTTTTTGTTTCCCAGGTGCATTACTTTGCATGTCTTCGCATTGAATCTAAGCTGCCATACTTCTGACCATTCCTCCATCTTTGTCAAGTCCCTTCTCATCCTTTCCACCCCTCTTGTTTATCAGCCCTGTTGAAGATTTGTGTGTCATCTGCAAAGAGGCATACTTTTCCTTCCAGTCCCTCTGCAATGTCACTTATAAACCCAGTAAAGAGGACTAGCCCCAGTACTGAATGCTGCATTACCCCGCTAATAACCCCACTTTCATTGGCGTGGACTCAGTTTCCTATTACCCTCTGCATCCTGTTGTCCAGCCAATTTTTACCAAGGCTACCACCCTGGGGCCCATTCCCAGGCTGGCTAACTTGTTAAGTAATTAGTAATCCTAAGGGGAGAAAAGTCAAGCGGGATATCAGTCACTAGTGGAGTCCACTAGGGATCAGTCCTGGGACCAACCTTGTTTAACATCAATGTGTCTTCCCTGACAGCAAGGAAGGTTTATGGTTAGCTAAGTTTGCAAACGGCATCAAGAGAGGTACTGAGGTTCAGAGCCATGCTGACATTGACAAGTTACAAAGAGTGCTCCAAAACTTTGAAACTATGGGTAAAAAAAGTTAGATTGCAATCTAGCTAAGTGTGTAGTAGTGCAGCTGAGAAAAAGAAACTCAGGGATTCATATGTCCTTATAGGTGAAATCATGAAGGAAACTGAGGAGCAGAGGGTACTAGAAATCGCAATATCAAGTGACTTCAGCTTCAAAAGGCATTGGTAACAAACTGTGAATGAAGCAAATGGGATACTGACCTGCATCCGTAGACATATAACCAGAAGAGATAGAAGGGTCTTGGGGCCACTGTATACTTCATTGGTGAGGCCCCACTTTCATTACTGTGCTCAGCTACATTCCCCTTATAGCAAACAAGAGATCAAAGCCGTAGAGTGGGTGCAGTGAAGAGCAACAAAAAATGGTTAAAGACTTACATGATCTAAGCTATTAGGAAAGGCAGAATAACCTGAGGTTGCAAAAGCTGGAATATAAAAGAGTTAGAGGTGATCTCTGGTTTATGGAATCTCTTTGAATAATGAATTGCGGGATTACACAGGATTAGAGACTTGAAATATTCTGAAGGACACAAGAGCTCACACATTGCAATTGAAGGGTGAAGTAAGTCGGTCTATAAAAAGATGGGTGTGGTTTTCTTAGAGATAGTGTCTCTGTGGAATAGTCCTCCAGACACTGTGGTTGACAGTCCTGACATAATTCATTTTAAAGTAAATTTAGATAAGTACTGTGCAACATCATATATACATGGATAGCACCTTGGAGAAAAGGTTAGCAGACAAACAACAAATTGCCTACTTATGCTCGGAAAGATACAATGAAATCTATGAAGTAGTCATGGGTGTCATATGTCCATGATGCAGGACTTTGACTATGTTTGGGTCTTGGGATGTTAGTAAGTATAACTATAGCCTAACAATCATTGACATACAGTGTCTGTGTTGTTAATCTTGAGAAGGCCCTTGCCTCCTTCAGACTTTGCAACAAACAGTGTTGGCAGACACTGGTTTTTGTCAATTAACTCGTAAGCATGGAGATGCTTTCTTGATTTTCTAAGTGGTCCAGCCCGCCTTGTGGCCAAGCAGTAACATCAAAACTGTAGGAGATCAAAGGAATGGCATGTTTATTTATAGCTTGACCTTTATTTTGTGTTGTCGAAGCAGTTTTTTATTATAGGCATCAGCTGTCTCAAATATTCTTTGCGGATTCGCTGACACAGTATTAGGCTACTCTGCCATGTAAAATGTCTGACATTGAGCACATTTATACAGACTCTACAGTGAATTTTGCTTGCCTATTCTGGGGCACCTCTTTCGTGTAAAACTCTTGATATATTCTGCACATTTGTATGGTCTCTCTCAGGGCAGTGCCTGCAAAGTGAATTTCCTGATGTGTTTGCAGGTTAATCTGCCTTTCAAATTTCATGTCACAGTCAGCACCATTATATGGTCTTTTTCCACTGTGAGTTATTTGATGTTTTATGAGGGTACTCTTCTATTTAAAACTCTTGTCACATTTAACACATTTATATGACCTCTCTCTAGAGTGAATTTGTTGATGCATTAGGAGCTCACCTGCTTTCTAAGACATCTGTCAAATTCAGTACATTTATAAGGCCTCTCTCTTGAAGGTAAATTTGTTCATGCATTGTAAGGGCACTCTGCTTTCTAAAACTCTTGTTGCAGTCAGTATATTGATGTTTTCTCTCTGCACTGTGAATTCCCTGATGTTCTATAAAGCCATCATTCCATGTAAAACCCTTGTCACATTTAAAACATTTATAGAGCCTCTCTCCAGAGTGAATTCACTGATGCTGCATGAAGGTACTCTGAGCTGTACAGCTCTTGTCACATTTAGCAAAATTATAAGGTCTCTTGCCACAGTGAATTTGTTGATATGTTTTTAGTTTACTCCAGTGCATAAAACCCTTAATGTACATTTATGTGGTCTCTTTCCTGAGTGAATTTACAAATTCACGACGTTACGAGTGTGCATGGAAACTGCAACGCATGCTTGTAACACAGTCATTTTAAGGTCTTTTGTCAACAAATTTCAACATAGACATTTTAGGACCTCTGCTCATGAACAATGTCACCGTAATTTTCTTAATCTGTCCCGAACACTGATTTCTCACAGCAACCATGCTACTCTACACCAGAAGTGCAAAAACACATTTTAGCCAGGGTGTGAAAATTGACAGCTGTACTGTTCATAAGGAGGTGTGAAACAATGGCAATGTTGAAAATCTGGAGTGAAAATATTACAAATTCACAAAGTTACTACTGTGCGTGGAAACTGCACAATGCACACTCATAACACAGTCATTTTTTGGAATTTTTTCACCAAATTTGCAACATAGGCTTTCTGAGAGCCCACTTCATGAACAGTGACAGTGTCATTTTGTTAATTGGTCCCAAAAGGTAATTCTGTGCAGTGACCATAAAATCACCTTTCAGAACCAAATAACCAGATGACAGTTACTGAAATCATGAGATGGAGTCCCAAGAACCCCATGTTGAAAATGTGGTGCCAAAATTCACTAAAATGGCCAAAATATCCACATAAGTTGAAAAAAAAAAACATTTATGCCATTATACAGCTAAAAGGCATTTTTTCTGTTTGCAGTCAGCTTTGAAGAGCGCAGATATATTCTTGGTCCATCAAGATCATTGTGCCGGCTCTGGAGGTAAGTATGGGGTGGGAGGGTGGGGGGTAGGGTGCACAGAGGGGGTTCTGCTTGGGGAAGGGCAAGAGACTCAACGAGGGACTGTTTTCTATTACAGGGAAAAAACAAAATAATGTGGGAAGGTTTTCTGTTTTTACAGGTATTTTGGCATGCTGGGGTGGGCTCCCAGCATGCCACCTGAGTGTTTCTTGGGGGGGGTCTGTAGCTGATGTGGATTGGGCAACCCCACTGGCAGAGTGCTGGGGAGATGGGTGCATGAGCCAAGGGGAAAAGGGCACCTCCCCTTGGCACACACCAAATGGGGGAGAAATTATGCCAATGGGGACTGGGGTACCCCATCAGCAAATGAACTGGGGAGGGGGTATGCCGAAAGAAACATTAGGCCCCCTCTGTCAGCTTTATATGGGGACTGTGAGAGGTGGCAGCTGTCCATTGCCTTCTGTGGGGACTGTGAAAGGCTGATGGAGAAGCTGCCGCTATATTTATTGAAATGGGAGACCAGGCAATGCAGCTGTAATTCGCTGCTGCAACCAGGGACCACCCCAGCAGCAAAAATAGCTGACTGCTAATGACGGGGTGCTCCCTGATTGCAACGGCGGGTTTCTTTCAAGTTGGTTGCAAGCTACAATACTGCTGTCACAGACAGCATGATCATCTATTGGTGTCACACAGACCAGCCCTAAAATGGGCTGCTGGCATTGGTAACAAGATTGCCGCACCTCCACAACTCGCTACTGCAGCAAGCTGCTTTAATATGTTTCTTGCACATGCGTGCAAGCAAACATAGAAAGGTAATAAATGAAAAACAGAAACAGGATCATAATTTAGCTACTAAGGTTAGGGACAACTGCAAATGCTGTTTTACTCACATTAACTATAAAAGAAAGGAATGCCACAAGTGGACCCATTGGTGGATACAGGAAGAAACCTGACTACTAGCAGTAAACAAATGTCAGAAACAGTAAACACCTATTTTGGCACTGACGTTAGGACAAAGATAAAAACTGTATCACTAGAAAACAGATTCTGCCTGGTTTAAAAATAAAAACACATTAAAATTACATCTGTAATAGGCTAAAGTGCTGAATATAAACAAAGCACAAGGGCCATATAGAGTACATCCTAGGATCCTTAAAGAGCTGGCAGATGTATTAGCAGGCCCATTAGCAATGATGTCCCAAACCTCCCTCGACATATAACGTTGCTGCAGCAACTGCCAGATTGCAAAGACCACCACAGCCACAAGAATCGGGCAAAATCCACCAGAAGCTGTGGTGGTTTGTATGGCGATCAGGAATGCCTTGCTGGGTGTTTGCCCCCCCCCCGGTCCAACTCCGACTCGGAGTTAGAATCCTAGAGACCAGGGGGTGTGGGGGGCAGAGCCCCCCGATGGATACATGGAGGCATCCCTGACACTGCAATGCAGACAGTCAACACTGCGGCTGTCGCTGTCGGGGATGTCTCCATGATCACTGTCGCTGTGGCATGGGTAAACCCTCCAGACACTGGTGAAGTTGTGTCAGTGTACAAAAAGCAGAGATACCAATATTTAAAAAAAGGAGATAGATCACAGAGTAAAAATTACAGACCAGGGAAAATATTGGAAAGAACTGTTAAGCAAGAAACTGACAACTACATTAAGGAACATTAGCTAGATGGTTACACACAACATGGTTTCACTAAGAGAAGGTCATGTTGGTCCAATTTACCTAGTTTCTTTTGGAAGATTAGCAGAACCCTTGAGGAGAAAAAACCTCTAGATGTAATAGTCCTTGACTACAGCAAGGCTTTTCATACTATGCCACATAATAAATTGTTGAAAAGATTGCAAGAGGTGACTATAAATGACAGGTTAGTGGCATTGATTGGGTCACGGCTTCAGGACCATGAACATAGAAACGTAAACTTTGAAGGCAGATAAGGACCGCTTAACCCACCTAGTCTGCCCATTTCCCTACCTAATGGATAAGCTACAGATCCTAGTTAACCAACAGCCTACTTTCTCCTACCCACCAGTATAATTGCCTTATGTCTGCTCCATGCATTCTTGAATTCCCCCACTGTTTTTGATCCTACAACTTCCTCAGGAAGGCCTTTCCATGAAGCCACCACCCTCTCTGTGAAAAAAAAAAACTTCCTTGCGTTGTCCATAAGCCACCCCCCCAATCTTCAAATTGTGCCCTCTTGTTTTTGAAAATCTCTTTTCCTGAAATATTCTGCCTTCTTGGACTTTACTGATCTCCTTGAGGTACTTGAAAGTTTCTATCATGTCCTCCATCTCCCTCCTTTCTGCAAGGGCATACATACATATTAAACTTCTTTAGTCTCTCTTCATATGGTTTCTCATGCAGACCCTGTACCATTTTAGTTGCCCTCCTTTGGACCGCCTCCATTCTGTCTGTTCTTACAGAGATGTGGTGTCCAGAACTGCATGCAGTACTCCAGATGGGGTCTCACAAATTGTATGTACAGAGGGATGACAACTTCCTGTTTTCTACTGGTGATACCTCTCCCTATGCTACCCAGTATCCCCCCAGCCCTCCTTACTGCCTTCTCACATTGCCTGCCTACCTTAAGGTCATCTGATATGACCACCTCCAGGTCCCTTTCCATTTTTGTTGTTGTTAGTACACCCCCCTTCATTGTGTACTCTTCCCCAGGGTTTTTGTTTCCCAGGTGCATTACTTTGCACATCTTCGCATTGAATCTAAGCTGCCATACTTCTGACCATTTCTCCATCCTTGTCAAGTCCCTTCTCATCCTTTCCACCCCTCTTGTTTATCAACCCTGTAGAAGATATTTGTGTCATCTGCAAAGAGGCATACTTTTCCTTCCAGTCCCTCTGCAGTGTCACTTATAAAGGCAATAAAGAGAGCCAGCCCCAGCACTGAACCCTACAGTACCCCACTAGTAACCCCACTTTCATTGGAGTGGACTCCGTTTACTATTACCCCCTGCGTCCTGCTGTCCAGCCAATTTTTTACTCAGGCTACCCCCTGGGACCCACTCCCAGGCTGGCTAACTTGCTAAGTAATAATTAATCCTAAGGGGAGAAAATTCAGGTTGGATACCAGTCACCAGCGGAATCCACAAGGGATCAGTCCTGGGACTAACCTTGTTTAACATCAATGTGTCTTCCCTGACCAGCAAGGAAGGTTTATGGTTAGCTAAGTTTACAGATGGCATCAAGATAGGTACAGAGGTTCAGAGCTGTGCTGACATTGACCAATTACAAGAGAGCTCCAAAACTTGAAACTATGGGGTAAAAAAAGACTGCAGTCTAGCTAAGTGTGTAGTAATGCAGCTGAGAAAAAAAACACATGGATTCATATGTCCTCATGGGTGAAATCGTAAAGGAAACTGAGGAGGGGAGGGTCCTAGGAATCACAATAGCAAGTGACTTCAGCTTCAAAAAGCATTGGCAACAAACTGTGAATAAAGCAAAAGGGATACTGTCCTGCATCCGTAGACATATAACCGGAAGAGATAGAAGGGTCTTGGGGCCACTGTATACTTCATTGGTGAGGCGCCACTTTCATTACCGTGCTCAGCTATGTTTCCCTTATAGCAAACAAGAGATCAAAGCAGTAGAGTGGGTGCAGTGAAGCCCAAAAAAATGGTTAAAGACTTGCATGATCTAAGCTATTAGGAAAGGCAGAATAACCTGAGGTTGCAAACGCTGGAATATAAAAGAGTTAGAGGTGATCTCTGGTTAATGGAGTCTCTTTGAATGATGAATTGTGGGATTACGTAGGATTAGATACTTGAAATATTCCGAAGGACACAAGAGCTCACACATTGCAATAAAAGGGTGAAGTAAGTCGGTCAATAAAAAGATGGGTGTGGTTTTCTCAGAGATAGTGTCGCTGTGGAATAGTCCTCCAGACACGGTGGTTGACAGTCCTGACATAACTCAGTTTAAAGTAAATTTAGATAAATACTGTGCAACATCAAATATGCATGGATAGCACCTTGGAGAAAAGGCCAGCAGACAAATGACAAATTGCCTACTTATGCTTGGTAAGATACAATGAAATCTGTGACATAGTCATGGGCGTCGTATATCCATGTTGCTGGACTTTAACTATGTTTGGGTCCTGGGATGTCAGTAAGTATGACTATAGCCTAACAAGCATTATACAATGGCAAGAAAATTTCCTGGTCTCTGATTGGTCAGTGTGTCCCTGGCACAGTGAGGTTATCCCAACACAACCTCACTGTATTGCTTTGGATGATGAGCATGACGAGCATATGGCTGATGAGCATTTGGATGATAAGTTGCATGCCATAAAATCTACTAAAACATATTTTTATTTTGTATAACAACTAGCCATTGTATAATAGCAATAATGGGCTCCAGGGTGTAGGTTGTGCTGGGATAAACTCACTTCTGGAACACTGGACGTAATCAGCCTGCGGCCTCGTGCCCAACCACCAAGGCGTGATGTTATCCCAGCACAACCCACACCCTGTCATGCATTATTGCTTAATTAACATACAGTGTCTGTGTCGTTAATCTTGAGAAGGCCCTTGCCTCTTTCAGACTTTGCAACAAACAGTGTTGGCAAACGCTGTTTTTTGTCAATTAACTCGCAAGCATGGAGATGCTTTCTTGTTTTTCTAAATGGTCCAGCCCACCTTGTGGCCAAGCAGTAACATCAAAACTATAGGAGATCAAAGGAATGGCAAGTTTATTTATAGCTTGCCCTTTATTTTGTGTTGTCAAAGCAGTTTTTTATTATAGGTGTCAGCTGTCTCAAATATTCTTTGAGGATTCACTGACACAGTATTAGGCTACTCTGCCATGTAAAACGTCAGACATTGAGCACATTTATATAGGCTCTACATTGAATTTTGCTTGCCTATTCTGGGGCACCTCTGTTGTGTAAAACTCTTGATACATTCTGCAGATTTGTACGGTCTCTCTCAGGGCTGTGCCTGAAAAGTGAATTTCCCGATGTGTTTTCTAGTAAATCTGCCTTTCAAATCTCATGTCACAGTCAGCACCTTTATATGGTCTTTTTCCACTATGAGTTCTTTGATGTTTTATGAGGGTACTCTTCTATTTAAAACTCTTGTCACATTTAACACATTTATATTGCTTCTCTCGGTTTTGTGTCTCCAAATGTTTAGGGATTTCTAATACCGTGGCAAGAATGGACCCCATTCTTTAGCCAGGGCATATTCAAAACTCAAGAAATTAGTACTGTATTAATCTTTGATGTTTGCTGAGAGCGCTCTTCTCAGCACACGCAACGTCCCCAAAATAGCTTCCTTTTGAAGTTCATAAGGTGTCACAAATATTGGTAGTATATTTAAATGTGCCTGAAAGTTCTTTTGATTAGTCCCATTGCTCCAAGCACTACTGGAACAATCTGTGTGTCCTTATTCCACATCAGTTTGGTTTCTGACTGCATATCATGGTATTTCATGATTTTGTGTTCTCTGTACGCAGCACACTGTAGTCACTAGGGTGGCTATTTCAATCAGTAATGCTACCTTTGTCCTCTTTTCTTGTATTACAATATCAGGTTTTTTTGCTTCCACTTTCTTGGCTGTTGGTATTGGGTGATCCCATGTGATCATTACTTCTTCATTCTCTGTGATTCTTTGTGGTTCATGTTTCCAGTGTCTCTCTCTACCTGTATGTTATAGTGTTTGCACAGTTTCCAGTGGATCAATCTTGCTACATTGTTGTGTCTTTCAGTATACAGGCCTTCTGCCATAAGTACTTCACATCCAGCCACAAGATGTGCAACTGTTTCTAATTCTGTACTACAGAACCTGCACTTGTCTGTTTCTCCTGTTTTTCAATGGATTTTGTGAACCATCTTGTCGTAGCCCACTATCTTGGCTGCCATTATTAGTCTCTCATCTCGTGGGCCTAAATTCGCCTCTTATTAACCACTCGGTCAGGGCTTGATCGACCTGTGGTTGCTCCAGTAGCTCCTGTATTTTCCACTATAATTATGGACTTTCCAATTGTTTTTCTTTTCTGTTGGTCTTTATTCTTATACCTCTTTTCTGATTCTTTGCATTTTCTGTTGCTGACAATTCCTTATCTACCTTTGGATTGACATCAATCTCTGCTACCCTTCTGAAGGCTTCTCCTAATTTGATGAGTGAAGTCATTTTAGGCTTATTTTCTTCATGATGCAAGACCGTGACTATATTTGGGTCCAAGGATGTCCGTAAGTATGTATGTAGCCCCACTATTGTGGATCTATATGTGTAATCAATCTCAATGAGACCCATGCCTCCCTCTGCCCTAGGGATGTATAATCTTGGCATGCACTGATTTTTGTATATTATTTGGTGAGCATGAAACATTTTTCTTGTTTTTATATCTAGCTGGTTCAACACTTTCTGTGGCCAGTCTATCACACCAAAGCTGTATGATATCACTGGAAGGGCGAGTTGATTTATAGCTTGCACTTTATTTCGTGTTGTCAAAGCAGTTTTCAAAATTAGCTTTAACCTTCTAAAATATTCCTTGCTTACTTTTACTCTCATTTGTTCATGTTGTGCTGTTGCTCCTTCATCTATTCCCAGGTATTTATACACTCCATCTTGCTCAAGTTCTTTTATGTCACAAACCTCCGCCAGATTCATGTTTTCTTTATGAGTTAACTTTCCTGCTACAAATGTTGCTTTGGCACATTTATCTAGGCCAAACGTCATCCGTATGTCATCAGAAAAGGTCTTAACAATTTGTAGTTGTTCTTTCAAATGTTTGTCAGATGAACTGTAAAGTTTTAGGTCATCTACAAATAGAAGGTGAGATGTTAGCTGTTGATTGTTTTGTTTCTGGGGTTCAAGCTGTATCCATAGCCTAGGTTGTTGATTAGGCTACTCAAGGGATTGAGGGCAAGGCAAAACAGAAGTGGTGACAAAGAGTCACCTTGAAATATCCCTCGTTGGATACTTATATTTGGGATGGTGATTTGACCTTTCTCATGATTTAATTGCAGGGTGGTTTGCCACTTTGTCATTGTTGTTGTGATGAAGTTTATCAGTGTGGAATGTATTCTGTAGATCCGTAAACACTCAGTGATCCAGGAGTGTGGGATACTGTCAAATGCTTTTTTGTAGTCGATCCATGCTACACTAAGATTTCGGCATTTTTTGCAGCTCTCCATAATGGCTTTGTTCAGCATGAGATGGTCCTTTGCGCCATATGATTTTCTTTTATTACCTTTTTGTTCTATTGCCATGAGTTTATTGCAGTCTAAATGGTTGTAGACTCTATCTGCATCAATTCCAGTATATAGTTTATATGTTGTTGGTAAACAGGTTATTGGACGATAGTTCTTGGGGAGACTGGCAGGTTCAGATTTAATAAGAAGTGTGGTATTCCCTGTCGTTAACCAGATGGGTGTCAAGTCAGGATGTGCGTATAAATAGTTTTTTGAGGTAGCTAAATCTTGGTGCAAAGATGTTAGTACTTTCAGCCAGAAGTTGGGTACTGCATCTGGACCTGGGTTTTCCAGTTGGAGGCCTTCCTTATCTTCATTTCTATCTCTTAGCTGTTACGCCAGGCCACTCCGTATCTCTAGTAGTACCATTTCTAATGCTGTCTTTTATTTCCTGTATCCAGTTTGCATCCCTATTATGTTCAACTGGGTCTTCATAAATACTTCTCCAGAATTCCTCAATTTCTTTTCTTTACTGGTGGAGTTTTTATGTTGGCTGTTTTCTTCTCAGCTCCTATAGAATTTCTTCGGTCTTCTCTAAACCATCTATTTTGCATTTTCATTGTTCCTTTCTACGTATCTCCTGAGCTTCTCGGCTTGAGCAGAGATCTTAAGCTTGTTATTTGAGATGGTAAAATTTAGGTCCTGATCTGTTTTAATACAGCATTTTCTTTGATTTCACCCACTTTCCTGATGACTTTCATTGATCTATTACCTTTTCTAAACTCCTCCAGCAGTGATACTTGATCTTAGTTCCATAATTGTCCCTTCTATCCGCTTTTTCCATGGTGGTATGCTGAATTTCCCTCTCTTTTTGTTCTTCATTCTTTGCTTTTTTGGCACTTCTCTATTTGTTATTAGTCTCGCTGCACAATAATGTATTCTGTTTATTTCAGTGACATCATATGGATCCCTCTGGATGGTTCCAATAACTTTGTTTATCTGTTTTATATGTTCCCTAACTGTGTATGTCAGGCGTAATTTTTGCAGCCTTTCCCTTTGATGTATTTTAATATATTTGTCCATGTCAATTAGGTCCAGCAAGTCTTCTCTCATGTTTTCTTCCTCTTGGTTAAGGGTTGTTCCTGTAATTGGCATTTCCTGCTCTTCCACTCTCTGTATGGGTTGAACTGGAACTTCAGCTGTTTTGCTCGGATATGGCACTTGATGTGCACTTTGCTGGGTGTCTTTAGGAGATGTGTCATGTTTCATTTCATGTACCAGTATTGGCTGAGCAGTTGTCTGCTGTAACGGCTTACCAGATGATATTGGTGGAGGCTGAGTCTCTACCTCAAATCCTTCTTTCTTTAACTGTTCAAAGACTTCTATTTCGATGTGTTGCCTTTCTAGATCACTAAACTGTGCACTTTTCATTACATTCCACTTTGTGTGGTTATTCTTTTCTTGTGATGTTTGCCATATCTGGATGTCTCTGTCTATATGTCTGTTCGAATATGTCTATAATTTCGTTGCTGTGCTGGTAAGAGCTGCTTTTTGGCATAAATGCTACACCATATCAGATCCCTTTTCTTTGCTGTGTCCCATGTATCTGCTCTTCCTGCTATGAAAGCCTCTGGTACCTCTTCCTTCTCTTTTGCTACCTCTTTACCTGCTTCCTTCTGTAGTCTGCCCAAGTTAATCTCATCTATGTACTTTTTTGGTTTTATTTGTCCTATTAGGGATCTAAAGTTTGCATCTGTCACACTGTTCAGTTTGTCTGTGGCAACTATTTTTCTCTGCTGCAATTTGTTCTGAAGTCTGATGGTATATCCTCTTACTGGAAACTCAGGGTGCGTTGCATTATAATAACAATACATAATTTCTAGTTTGTTCTCGTAAGTCCACTTAACTGTTTGCAGTCCTCTGGGCTGGCCTATCAGTCTTTTACTGTTTGTGGCTTGTTGATTTCTGCTGCCACTGTGGACAATGTACCCATGGTCTGACACTGTGGCAGGGGTGGTACTATTACTGGAGGATGCGGCACTATCACATCGTCCAACCCTTGCCCTAGTGCCTCAGGCTAGGTTGGGCAATTTTTTATGCTGGGATCTGTGCGCCCAGCTTTCAGTTTCATTTTTGTCTCTTTCCGTACTATATATTATCTATACAGTAGTATCGCTTTGGTGAGATTCTGTTGAAACAGGGCCCACCACGTGAAGGTACTCACCAAGACTTGAGCACGAAATAACTATGGCTTGTCACTAGTGTCACAGATTGCTCCACCAACGATTCGTCACTCTCACTTCATCACTCCATCTGAGCCCCTTTTATGGGAGTACTCTTCTATTTAAAACTCTTGTCACATTTAACACATTTATATTGCTTCTCTCCAGAGTGAATTCACTGATGTTGTATTAAGGTACTCTGAGCTGTACAGCTCTTGTCACATTCAGCAAGGTTATATGGTCTTTTGCCACAGTGAATTTGTTGATATGTTTTTAATTTACTCCGATGCATAAAACTCTTGATGTACATTTATGTGGTCTCTTTCCTGAGTGAATTCATTAATGCCTTGCCACATGACAGTACTCACAATTATAGCACAACTCTCATATTTTTCACAATATGTTCTCTCCATACTGATGACTATGATGTTTTATTACACCAGGTTTCTGTATAAAACTCTTGTCACATTGAGCACATTTATACAATTTCTCTCTTGGGTAATGTCTCCAATGTTCAGGATTTCTAATACCATGACATGACTGGAACCCATTCTTAAGCCAGGGTATGTCTCAAGAAATCAGTATTGTATTAGTCTTTAATATCGACAGAAAGTGCTCTTCTTAATACATGCAACATTCCTCTTATGGCTTCCTTCTTTAGGTCATATGGTGTCAAAGATACTGGTAGCATATTCAGGTGAGCCTGGAAGTTCTTTTTAACGAATCCTGGAGCTCCATGGATTACTAGGACTATTTCTGTGTCTTTGTTCCACATTTATTTTGTTCTGTCTGCACAGCTTGGTATTTGATGATCTTTTGTCTCTCCATGTGTACAACACTGTAAACACTTGGGACTGATACTTCATTTAGTTGAGCTACCTGTGTTCATTTTTCTAGTACTGTAATATCCAGTTTTCTTGTCTCTTCAGTACATGGGATCATTACGTCTTCATTCTTTGTGATCCATTCAGGTTTGTGAGTCCAGTGCTTTTCATGGATCTGTATATAATGGTCTCCAGAGTTTCCAGTTAATAAGTCCAACTAATGTACATCATTGTGTCTTTCTGTGCACAGACCTTTTAACATGAATACCTCATATCCAGCCACTAGATGGGAGACTTTTTCCTAATTCTGTGAAACAGAAGCTGTACTTGTCTGTTATTTCTGTTTCTTGTATGCACTTGATGAACCATCTTGTGTGTAGTCCACTGTCTCTGGCTGCCATTTACAACCTTTCCTCTCCTGGCTTGAATTCTTCTCTTTTCAACCACTCATTGGTCAGTTCTTGGTCAACATGGGGTTGTTGTAGCAGACTTTTGCATTTTTCACTGCACGCATGGCTTCTGTGTGTTGGTCTTTTTTATTAAAGGCTTTCATCAGCAAATTCAGTCTCTCTCCAAAGTGAACTGCTGATGTGTTAACAGGTTACCCCACTGTCCAAAATACTTTCCACATTGAGTAAATCTTTATGGTATTTCTGTTTGGGAGCCTGATATTTGATATCTTGCATCTTTCCATGCATAAGACATTATAGTCACTTGGTACAGACCCTTCAGATACTTGAGATACCTTTGTTAATTTTTCTTTTGTCTCGCTCAAGAATGAATTCACTGATGTATTACCAGATTACTCTGCTGTGTAAAACTCTTGTCACATTGAGCACATTTATATGGTCTCTCTCCCGAGTGAATTCGTTGATGTTTTATCAGGCCACCCACTTGTGTAAAACACTTATCACATTCTGCACATTTATATGGTCTTTCTCCAGAGTGGATTCGCTGGTGTATTTTCAGACACCTCTGTCATGTAAAACCTTTGTCACATTGCGCACATTTATATGGTCTCTCTCGGGGTTAGTGTCTCCAAATGTTTAGGGATTTCTAATACCGTGGCAAGAATGGACACCATTCTTTAGCCAGGGCATATTCAAAACTCAAGAAATTAGTACTGTATTAATCTTTGATGTTTGCTGAGCGCTCTCGTCTCAGCACACGCAACGTCCCCAAAATGGCTTCCTTTTGAAGTTCATAAGGTGTCACAAGTATTGGTAGCATATTTAAATGTGCCTGAAAGTTCTTTTTGATTAGTTCCATTGCTCCAAGCACTACTGGAACAATTTGTGTGTCCTTATTTCACATCAGTTTGGTTTCTGACTGCATATCTTGGTATTTCATGATTGTGTGTCTCTCTGTACGCAGTACACTGTAGTCACTAAGGGTGGCTATTTCAATCAGTAATGCTACCTTTGTTCTCTTTTCTGGTATTACAATATCGGGTTTTCTTGCTTCCACTTTCTTGGTTGTTGGTATTGGGTGATCCCACGTGATCATTGCTTCTTCACTCTCAGTGATTCTTTGTGGTTCATGTTTCCAGTGTCTCTCTGCTACCTGTATGTTATAATGTTTGCACAGTTTCCAGTGGATCAATCTTGCTACACTGTTGTGTCTTTCAGTATACAGGCCTTCTGCCATGAGTACTTCACATCCAGCCACGAGGTGCGCAACTGTTTCTAATTCTGTACTACAGAACCTGCACTTGTCTGTTTCTTCTGTTTTTTCTATGGATTTTGTGAACCATCTTGTGCGTAGCCCACTATCTTGAGCTGCCATTATCAGTCTCTCATCTCGTGGCCTAAATTCACCTCTTTTTAACCACTCATGGGTCAGGGCTTGATCGACCTGTGGTTGCTCCAGTAGCTCCCTGTATTTTCCACTATAATTATGGGCTTTCCAATTGTTTTTTTTCTTTTCTGTTGGTCTTTATCCTTATACTCCTTTTTCTGATTATTTGCGTTTTCTGTTGCTTACAATTCCTTATCTGCTGGTGGATTGACATCAATCTCTGCTACCCTTCTGATTTTTCTTTTGTCTTGCTCAAGAGTGAATTCGCTGATGTATTACCAGATTACTCTGCTGTGTAAAACTCTTGTCGCATTGAGCACATTTATATGGTCTCTCTCCCGAGTGAATTCACTGATGTTTTATCAGGCCACCCACTTGCGTAAAACACTTATCACATTCTGCACATTTATATGGTCTTTCTCCAGAGTGGATTCACTGGTGTATTTTCAGACACCTCTGTTGTGTAAAACCCTTGTCACATTGCACACATTTATATGGTCTCTCTCAGGGTTAGTGTCTCCAAATGTTTAGGGATTTCTAATACTGTGGCAAGAATGGACCCCATTCTTTAGCCAGGGCATATTCAAAACTCAAGAAATTAGTACTGTATTAATCTTTGATGTTTGCTGAGAGCGCTCTTCTCAGCACATGCAACGTCCCCAAAATAGCTTCCTTTTGAAGTTCATAAGGTGTCACAAGTATTGGTAGCATATTTAAATGTGCCTGAAAGTTCTTTTTGATTAGTCCCATTGCTCCAAGCACTACTGGAACAATCTGTGTGTCCTTATTCCACATCAGTTTAGTTTCTGACTGCATATCTTGGTATTTCATGATTTGTGTCTCTCTGTACGCAGCACACTGTAGTAACTAGGGTGGCTATTTCAATCAGTAATGCTACCTTTGTTCTCTTTTCTTGTATTACAATATCAGGTTTTCTTGCTTCCACTTTCTTGGCTGTTGGTATTGGGTGATCCCATGTGATCATTACTTCTTCATTCTCTGTGATTCTTTGTGGTTCATGTTTCCAGTGTCTCTCTGCTACCTGTATGTTATAGTGTTTGCACAGTTTCCAGTGGATCAATCTTGCTACATTGTTGTGTCTTTCAGTATACAGGCCTTCTGCCATGAGTACTTCACATCCAGCCATGAGATGCGCAACTGTTTCTAATTCTGTACTACAGAACCTGCACTTGTCTGTTTCTCCTGTTTTTTCTATGGATTTTGTGAACCATCTTGTGCGTAGCCCACTATCTTGGGCTGCCATTATTAGTCTCTCATCTCATGGCCTAAATTCACCTCTTTTTAACCACTCATGGGTCAGGGCTTGATCGACCTGTGGTTGCTCCAGTAGCTCCCTGTATTTTCCACTATAATTATGGACTTTCCAATTGT
Organism: Neoceratodus forsteri; assembly: GCA_016271365.2. Taxonomy (NCBI): domain Eukaryota; kingdom Metazoa; phylum Chordata; order Ceratodontiformes; family Ceratodontidae; genus Neoceratodus; species Neoceratodus forsteri. Next base: position 1,217,771,565 of record CM057454.1, on the reverse strand, counting down.
TTTTTCTTTTCTGTTGGTCTTTATCCTTATACTCCTTTTTTCTGATTCTTTGTGTTTTCTGTTGCTGAAAATTCCTTATCTACTTTTGGATTGACATCAATCTCTGCTACCCTTCTGAAGGCTTCTCCTAATTTGATGAGTGAAGTCATTTTAGGCTTATTTTCTTCATGATGCAAGACCTTGGCTATATTTGGGTCCAAGGATGTCAGTATGTATGTATGTAGCCCCACTATTGTGGATCTATATGCGTAATCAATCTCAATGAGGCCCATGCCTCCCTCTCCACTTGGGATGTATAATCTTGGCATGCACTGATTTTTGTATATTAATTGGTGAGCATGAAACATTTTTCGTGTTTTTATATCTAGCTGGTTCAACACTTTCTGTGGCCAGTCTATCACACCAAAGCTGTATGATATCACTGGAAGGGCGAGTTGATTTATAGCTTGCACTTTATTTTGTGTTGTCAAAGCAGTTTTCGAAATTAGCTTCAACCTTCTAAAATATCCCTTGCTTACTTTTACTCTCATTTGTTCATGTTGTGCTGTTGCTCCTTCATCTATTCCCAGGTATTTATACACTCCCTCTTGCTCAAGTTCTTTTATGTCACAAACCTCCGCCAGATTCACATTTTCTTTACGAGTTAACTTTCCTGCTACAAATGTTGCTTTGGCACATTTGTCTAGGCCAAACGTCATCTGTATGTCATCAGAAAAGGTCTTAACAATTTGTAGTTGTTCTTTCAAATGTTTGTCAGATGAACTGTAAAGTTTTAGGTCATCTACAAATAGAAGGTGAGATGTTAGCTGTTGATTATTTTTGTTTCTGGGGTTCAAGCTGTATCCATAGCCTAGGTTGTTGATTAAGTTACTCAAGGAATTGAGGGCAAGACAAAACAGAAGTGGTGACAAAGAGTCACCCTGAAATATCCCTCGTTGGATACTTATATTTGGGATGGTGATTTGACCTTTCTCATGATTTAATTGCAGGGTGGTTTGCCACTTTGTCATTGTTGTTGTGATGAAGTTTATCAGTGTAGGGTGTATCCTGTAGATCCATAAGCACTCAGTGATCCAGGAGTGTGGGATACTGTCAAATGCTTTTTTGTAGTCGATCCATGCTACACTAAGATTTCGGCATTTTTTGCAGCTCTCCATAATGGCTTTGTTCAACAAGAGATGGTCCTTTGTGCCATATGATTTTCTTTTATTACCTTTTTGTTCTATTGCCATAAGTTTATTGCAGTCTAAATGATTGTAGACTCTATCTGCATTGATTCCAGTATATAGTTTATATGTTGTTGGTAAACAGGTTATTGGGCGATAGTTCTTGGGGAGACTGGCAGGTTCAGATTTAATAAGAAGTGTGGTATTCCCTGTCGTTAACCAGATAGGTGTTAAGTCAGGATGTGCGTATAAATAGTTTTTTGAGGTAGCTAAATCTTGGTGCAAAGATGTTAATACTTTCAACCAAAAGTTGGGTACTGCATCTGGACCTGGGGTTTTCCAGTTGGAGGCCTTCCTTATCTTCATTTCTATCTCCTTAGCTGTTACGTCAGGCCATTCCATATCTCTAGTAGTACCATTTCCAATGCTGTCTTTTATTTCCTGTATCCACTTTGCATCCCTATTATGTTCAACTGGATCTTCATAAATACTTCTCCAGAATTCCTCAATTTCTTTCTTTACTGGTGGAGTTTTTATGTTGGCTGTTTTCTTTCCCAGCTCCCTATAGAATTTCTTCGGGTCTTCTCTAAACCATCTATTTTGCATTTTTTCATTGTTCCTTTCTACGTATCTCCTGAGCTTCTCAGCTTGAGCAGAGATCTTAAGCTTGTTATTTGAGATGGTAAAATTTAGGTCCTGATCTGTTTTAATACAGCATTTTTGTTTGATTTCATCCACTTTCCTGATGACTTTCATTGATCTATTACCTTTTCTAAACTCCTCCAGCAGTGATACTTCTGATCTTAGTTCCATAATTGTCCCTTCTATCTGCTTTTTCCATGGTGGTATGCTGAATTTCCCTCTCTTTTTGTTCTTCATTCCTTGCTTTTTTGGCACTGCTCTATTTGTTATTAGTCTCGCTGCACAATAATGTATTCTGTTTATTTCAGTGACATCATATGGATCCCTCTGGATGGTTCCAATAACTTTGTTTATATGTTTTATGTGTTCCTAACTGTGTGTGTCAGTATGATTTTTGCAGTCTTTCCCTTTGATGTATTTTGATATATTTGTCCATGTCAATTAGGTCCAGCAAGTCTTCTCTCATGTTTTCTTCCTCTTGGTTAAGGGTTGTTCCTGTAATTGGCATTTTCTGCTCTTCCACTCTCTGTATAGGTTGACCTGGAACTTCAGCTGTTTTGCTCGGATATGGCACTTGATGTGCACTTTGTTTGGTGTCTTTAGGAGGTGTGTCATGTTTCGTTTCATGTACCAATATTGGCTGAGCAGTTGTCTGCTGTAATGGCTTACCAGATGATATTGGCGTAGGCTGAGTCTCTACCTCAAATCCTTCTTTCTTTAACTGCTCAAGGACTTCTATTTCGATGTGTTGCCTTTCTAGATCACTAAACTGTGCACTTTTCATTACATTCCACTTTTGTGTGGTTATTCTTTTCTTTGTGATGTTTGCCATATCTGGATGTCTCTGTCTATATGTCTGTTCAAATATATCTGCGATTTTTGTTGCTCTGGTAAGAGCTGCTTTCTTTTGGCATAAATGCTACACCATATCAGATCCCTTTCCTTTGCTGTGTCCCATGTATCTGCTCTTCCTGCTATGAAAGCCTCTGGTACCTCTTCCTTCTCTTTTGCTACCTCTTCACCTGCTTCCTTCTGTAATCTGCCCAAGTTAATCTCATCTATGTGCTTTTTTGTTTTTATTTGTCCTATTAGGGATCTAAAGTTTGCATCTGTCACACTGTTCAGTTTGTCTGTGGCAATTATTTCTCTCTGCTGCAATTTGTTCCAAGTCTGATGGTATATCCTCTTACTGGAAACTCAGGGTGCGTCGCATAATAATAACAATACATAATTTCTAGTTTGTCTCGTAGTCCATAACTGTTTGCAGTCCTCTGGGCTGGCCTATCAGTCTTTTTACTGTTTGTGGCTTGTGGCTTGCTACCACTGTGGGAAAATGCACTCCATGGTCTTACACTGTGGCAGGATGGTACTATTACTCGAGGATGTGGCACTATCACATTGTCCAACCCCTTGCCCTAGTACTAGGCTGGGGTTGGGCACTTTTTTATGCTGGGATCTGAGCGCCCAGCTTTCAGTTTCATTTTTGTCTCTTTCCATTCTATATATTGTCTATACAGTAGTATCGCCTTGGTGAGATTCTGTTAAAACAGGGCCCACCACGTGAAGGTACTCACCAAGACTTGAGCACGAAATAACTGTGGCTTGTCACTAGTGTCACAAATTGCTCCACCAATGATTCGTCACTCTCACTTCATCACTCCAGAGTGAATTCGCTGATGTGTTATCAGATGACTCTGCCATGTAAAACCCTTGTCACACTGAACACATCTATATGGTCTCTCTCCAGAATGAATTTGATTATGTGCTGTCAGTTGGCCCTGACATGTAAAACTCTTGTCACAGTCAGAACAGTTATATGGCCCCTCTCCAGAGTGAATTTGCTGATGTGTTTTCAGTTGGTGCCACCACATAAAACATTCATTACACTGAGCACATTTATGTGGTTTCTCTCCACTGTGAATTCGCTGATGACATCTTAGGCTTTTCAGATAAGTAAAGCTCTTGTCACATTGAACACATCTATATGGCCTCTCTCCGGCGTATATTCGCTGTTGTATTGCTGGATTACTTTGTTGTGTAAAACTGCTGTCATATTGAGCACATTTATGTGGTTTTCCTCCAGAGTGAATCTGCTGATGTGTTACAAGGTTACTCTGCTGTATAAAACTCTTGCCGCATACAGCACATGTGTAAGGCCTCTCTCCAGGCTGAGGTTTCTGATGCCCTCTGAGCTGACTCTGATCCTGTACAGATATGAGGAGATGGAAACTCTTCCCACACTGATGACGCTTACCCAGATTTTCTGCTGGTGGAATCATCTCTAGTTTCATGAGCGATGACTGCTGGTTGAGATTTTCATTGTACTCAACTGTCCTGGTAACTAAAAAGATGTTTAATTATTTAGCTTTTGGTATCCGGGTAAGTACACTAGACAAGTAATATGCCTATTTTCAGGAACAACCCAGGAGAATACGACAAAGAGAACAGAGAGGTACAGAAAAACACACAGTTCATCATTACAGTACAGGAACACTTGATAACACATTGGAAGCATCATAAAAGAGAGAACAGGTCATATACAACAGTATTTGCTTATTTATTTGCTTATAATGATTTATCAAATGTCTCAAATAGTTTCTGTAAACTTTTCTAAGAGCTAATTAGACTTTTGCCAATATGTAATCTCATGAATGTCTATTTAATTTACTTATTTTTTTAAAGTATGTATTTACAAAACATTTACAACTTGCTGGAGTTTAAGGCTGCCCATGACAGGCACTAAAAGAGGCAGGTCTAAAGAGACATCACTATTCAGAAGAAAGAGAGTCTTTAAGGGTGCATGCGCCACCTTCCATCTGTTAGTCTTATGTTCTCATGTAACATCTGGATTAGACTGTCCTTTTAGTGAAAAATCTCATTTTCTTTTTTAAGTTATTTCATTCATGCACTCTCTTTGTGTCGGTTATGTTTCTTCATGATGTCCCACATAAAGACAGATATCATAAAGAAAGATCACATACAAGGGAAAACTAACCATTAGCATGGACACCACCATAGAGCTAGAGTATATACAGTACAGAGGATTGCAGAGAGTTAAGAGTAATGACAGCACTTTCTTAAAATAGGAACACAGAATGTGTCAGCAGAAAAAGATCTAGAGACCCATCCAGTCTCCCCATCTCCCTGCCTGGCTCTATCTTTTGCCTAATCTTGAGCTCAGTTTCAAGAGCTGAAAGCCCAAGCATTTGATAATCTTTGCTACCCCTTCCTTAGGTAGCCCATCCTCTCTCTTCTGCCTGTGGGTCTCATGATTTCCTTGTACTTTTAATTGCACCCATTTTTAAACCTCAACACTTCAACCACCTCTCTGGGCAGTCCATAACATTCATCCGCTAATCTTTCACGGAAAACAAAAACTTCCTTACTTTATTCCTAAATTTTCTACCCACCAGTTTCCACTTCTGTCCTCTAGTCATTCACTGTGTCCTCCTTCATTGAACAGGTCCTTCATTCTACCCCATTTTTCTCCTTGCAAGAACTTGTACATTTCAGACATATATAACAATACTTATTTCATTGTATATTATATAAATATTCACTGTTCAATATGTTACCTGTTTGTTGTACACAATGTTTTATCGTTTGCTGCTTATCATGTAAAAAAAAAAAACTATTACTTTTTTTTTATCCTCTGTCGTTTTGTAACCCTACCCCCGGCTCACACCTGGAAATGAGCTTCGGCTCATGGTGCCTTTCCCAGTCATCACATTTTATATAAAATAAGTAAGTTAAATATTCCTGCTTTCTCTCCTGTCCCTGGTGTATAAATGTTAAGATCTGGCAGTCTTCCTTCTTATTTCTTACACTGCTCTTCCAGATTATCTTATTGACTCTCCTCTGTATGTTCTCTGTGGTGTTCTCAACCATTTTGAGGTGCAGAACTGCAAACAGCACTCCTAGGTGTAGTTTCACCAGAGACCTGTATAGGGCAATCATTACCTTTCTACTACTATTAAATCTCCTTCCTATGCATCCCAGCATTCAATGCATCTTCCCAAATTCACTGTTGTACTCAGCAGCAGACTTGAGACTGTCTCTAATGAAGATGCTGCGGTCTCTTTCCTCTGTTGTCTACACCACTCCTAACCCCCCCCATCCAGTAGTCTGTTTTGTGGTTCTTTTTGCTAATGTACATCTTTTTGCCACTTCTGAGTGTTAAAATGTAGTTGTCATACTCTGGTCAACTTCTCCAACTATCGGACTCTATCTCTGATCACTCCCCAGTGTTCTGTGTCTGGAAAATTCCCCTCCTCAAAAATCCCTCACAAAATTATTCGAGTCAGGAACTATTCCAGGTTTGACTCAGTGAGGTTCATGGATGACTTAAGGTCTACTGACTGGACCAGGGTATTGGAAGCCACTGACCCCTCAGTGGTGACCTCCTGCTTTATTGATACCTTTGGTGATATCCAGGACAGGCATGCACCCATGATCACTCGGAGGGTGAGGGGAGCGGCCACCTACTGGCTGAATGGAAATCTGCTAGCCAAGATGCACGAAAGAGACCGATGCTGGGCTCGTGCCAGGGGATCCAGTGATCCCTCTAAACTCCAGAGATATCGGCACCTCAGGAACCAGTGTAAGAAGGCTATTAGGGTAGCAAAAAAGTGACTTCTGCAAGTCTGCACTACTCAGCTCTGCCAGTGACCCCAGGAGGTTCTGGAGGAACATTAAATCCCTAGTTAGTGGATCCTCCAGCACGGGTGTCATGGATATGGTCATAAATGGCGTCTCTTGCAATAATCCCCAAACCATAGCTGACTCCCTTAACTGTCACTTCTCTGACCTCTCGGCCCTCACCTCCCGACTTACTACGGACGTGAGGGCGCTCACAATCCGTCCCTCTCGAGGTCAGGCGGATCAACATCATCGGAGTGTGTTTAATCTCAGGGCAGTATCAGTCTCTACGTCCAGAAACTTCTTGCTGCCCTCGCCCAGCACTCCAGCCCAGGTCTCGATTTCCTGGAACCGCGGCTTCTCAAGCTAGGGGCGCCCTACATTGCCTCTCCGGTTGCCCACATCTTTAATCTATCCCTTAGCTCAGGGAAAATTCCTGACATATGGAAGGAAGCAAGGATAGTACCAGTTCTTAAGCAGGGCAATCCCAAGCTCCCTGACAACTATCACCCTATTGCAATCCTCCCATCCCTTGGCAAACTTCTTGAAAAGGTGGCGGCCGAGCAACTCTCGGAGTATCTGCACTCCCATGATCTGCTATCCAGGGCACAGCACGGCTTTCGTAGGGACACAGTACCACTACTCTGATTACTGTAACTTCCAGCATAAGATCTGCCATGGACCAAGGTAAACTGTCCGATTCTATATTTATAGACTTATCAAAAGCTTTTGACCTTGTGTAACCATGACCTTCTAGGAGAGCAACTAAGGGCGTTGGTCTCTCCTCCCATGCCTTGAACTGGTTCATGGGCTATATCTGAAGGGTAGAAAGCAGCGTACCTGCTTCAACAAGGTCCTCTCGGAGCTCAGGGCGGTGACTTTGGGAGTCCCCCAAGGATCAGTGCTGGGCCCTCTCCTTTTCTCGCTCTTTATCAATCAACTGCCACTGGTGACCTCTCACTGCCAAGCAACTCTATACGCAGATGATCTGGTGCTAGTGGCCCATTCCCCCAATGTCGCAGCACTAAACCAGAGTCTGACTGATGATTTCAGCAGAGTCCTGGCCTGGGTTACTCACCATAGGCTGGTGTTGAACCCTAATAAAGCATGAGCCATGCTTTTTGGCTCCATGGCCAGATAAAAGCCTCATCATCACTGCTACGCGCACCTGTGATGGTGGACCCTGGTTGCCAATGGTGAACTCAATCAAATATCTTGGGGTTACTCTTGACCCCCAACTTGACATGGGAGTCATATCCTCAACATCTGTAGAAGCACACATTGCAAGCTGGGTATGGCCTATGGGGCCAAATGCAATCTGACCCGGGGGCGAGACTTGCACTTGCAGAGGAGTGCTTTCCTCAGCTATGGGATTCCACCTGTTTGCCCGTCCCCCAAATTACCTTTGCTGGCAGGAACACGGTATATAACAATATATGTCGGTTTGCACTTGCTGTCCCTAAACTCACCCATCGCTGTGATCTCTATGATAAACTCCGCTGGTTGCCTCCAGCTGAATACCTGGATTTCGGTGTTGGAAGCTTCTCCAAGAAGGTGCTCGCTTCTGGCTCCCCTCAGGGTGAATCTCCTCCCAAAAATGGACATCATGCCCTACAAGCTTAGGTCCCAGTCTGCTGGACTGCTCAAAATTCCTTCCACCCAGACTCTCATGGGGGGCCGAGACTTTGCTGCCTACGTGCCCAGACTCTGGAACTCCCTTCCTGTTCATGTCCACATGGCCCCCTCCCATGGGATCTTTCGCTCCTCCCTGTGGTCGCACTTAAAATTATCATCAGTGTGTGACTGCTTCAAGCCTCCATAGTGAAATGTTTCTTGATGAACCCTGTTGTCACTAATGTCAATCTATGCAGTCCTGTTATATGGTGTAACTGCTGCTTGTGTATTTGTTTTACTACAATTGTTAGTACCTCCTGTAATAAGTTGTTCCTCCTAAGTTGCCTTGTATGTATCTTGTATGTTCTGTACTCTCCCGGGTCGTTCCTGAAAATAGGCATATTACTTGTCTAGTGTACCTACCCGGTAAACAAAAGCTAAATAAATAAATAAATAAACTTTTCCAGGTCTCTTATTTTCCCTTAGTCCCTCTTCAGTATTTACTTTGCCACATATCTTACTATGGTCTAAAAGTGACACCCCTTGTTCAGTGTTCCCTCTCCAATATTGAACATAAAGATACTGAAGAGTACAGGTCCCAGAACCAATCCCTGTGGCACCACACTCATGACTTCCAAAGTCTCCAAGTTTGCCACACTGACAGAACACCCTCTGCACCTCCTCAGCTTGTCCCTCTATCCACAGGTCCCTCATCTTTTTATTACATTTCTCTGGAGTACAGAATTAGAGGCTTTGCTTAAGTCAAAGTACAACACATCCATCACCTTGCCCCTGTCCACCACCTACAGTGAAGCCAGCCAGGAAGAAGTACAGTGTCACAGGTTTCCTGCATGACAAAACAGATCAACTCCCATTGAAACTGCATTATTTGCTGTTGTAGCTCTACTACAGAAGTCTGCATAGTTAAGCTTCATCCTGGTGGGCTTCACTGTATGTGGTCCACTCAAAAAGGTCAATCAGCTCTCAAATTAAATAGGGCAAGCATTATCCTAATCTGACAGCTTAACCATCTCATTACTTCCCAACCCTCTGCGATAACCTGCTGTCTTGGTCAGTCTTCTACAGATGTCTTCTTCCAAAACTGATTCCTATAATGTCTTGACTTCTGACTTCAATAAATTTATCCCCAGAAAATCCCTCACTGTCCACCACGACTCCAGGTCATCTTGACACATCTGAAGGTAGTCAACTTGGCAAATGTTTATTTTCCTGATAGCCCTTCCATCTAACTCCATCTCTGAATGATTCTGTTTAAAGTACTACTTTGAGACATTATAAACAAATGCCATACTTTGCCACAGTTCTCCCCAAAAGTAGATGTAATCCTGTGCTCTCTCCTTACCACCATTAACTCTCTCTAACGGCATGGGGACATCTCTTCGAGTGCCAAAACTGTGCGGCATGAAACCGCGCTGTTAAAACACTGACCAAAGGAAAACACAAGAAAAAACTTCACACCTCCTGACCTCCCCCACTAATATAACCTCCTCTTGGGGGGGCAACTCGGGGAGAGGGTGAAGTCACAGGGTGGAGCACAACACAAGAAAAAAAAATAAACTGACATGGGACCAGAAATAGAACCCCGGGCCATAGCCACTCCATTGTCCTGCAGTGCTGATGGCTCTACTCCCTGAACAATGGCAGCTACTCAGCAGACCCCCTTCCAACAGAGTTCTTGCCCTCTGTAACAAAGCTGTCCAAGAAACAGCTGCAGGGTTACCACTACCGCTGCATGCTATCGTGTCATGCAGCATTTTATACCCTGCAGCTGTTCTCTCACACGCGGTTCCCATTGTGCAGTGTGACATAGAAGGTGCAAGATTTTGACCCGGTAGGTTCTCCAACAACATCTAAACTCCTCCTTCTCCATATACCCCTCAGTCAACAAATCCAAAGAATCTGCCAGTCTGACTATAGAATAGCAAACATCTATAACAAAATGTTATACTTCTGCTCCCTTTCAGCCTGTTTCTCAACCCAGGATCTCCTTCTCCTGACTCCTTCATAGTATCCCATCTCATCCATGTTCCCTCTCTCTCTTTCTCTCTCTTGTCCATCTCTTCCACACTGACCACTAGAGACCATTTGAAATTGATTGATCTATTAATCTGAAGAACTTCCTCCACTGACTTTAACCCTACCCACCTCAGTCCCTCTTTATTTTGCGAACATACAAAATTGCCAGCAGATGCAGGCCTTATGGTCTATCTACTCTGCTCGAGTGTGCAACACATCAGTCCATTAGACTGCAGCTGCCCTCCCATCCTCCACCTCCTCCCTCCCTCCCCCCACCATGCCCCTTCCCGGTATGTACTTTCCCTTTGAATCTGTCCCATTCCCTCTTGAAGCTCCTCATAGTCTGCAATGATACGAGTTCCTCAGGCAGTGCATTCCACCCTGCTACCATGCTTTCAGTGAAGTAGTGCCTCATTTCCCTTCTGGATCTGCCCCCTTCAACTTCAGGGAGTGCCCTCTGGTATCTCTTTCACACCTGAAAGTGAACCCACCCCTCGAGCCTACTCTGTTCATTCCCTTCATGTACTTGAAGGTCTCAATCATGTCCCCTCCCTTCTATCTTCCAGAGTATACATGTTGATTTCTCTTAGTCTTTCCTCGTAAGGCCTATCTTCCAACCCCAGTATCAACTTTGTTGCTGTTCATTGCACTGCATCTAGTAGTTTGATGTCCCTTTTCAAGCAAGGGTGCCAGAACTGTACGCAGTACTCCAAGTGCTGCCTCACCAGGGACCTGTACAGGGGCAATACGACTTTGCTACTTCTGGAAGTAATCCCTTTTGCTATGCACCCTAGCATCCCATTTGCCTATGCTGCTGCCTTCCTACATTGAGCTGAATGGTTCATTTCCCCAGTCACCAGCACCCCCAGATCCTTCACCTCGTTGGATGTGGACAATTGGACACTGTCCAACCAGTAACTGTATCCTGGGTTCCTGGCACCAAGATGCATCACTTTGCACTTCTTTTTGTTGAAGCCAAGCTGTCAGGTGTGTAACCACTCCTCCAGTTTTGCCAATTCCTCCTGAAATAATCTGCCACCTTCCCCCCAATCCACCTCAGCACAGATCTTGATGTTATCAGTGAAGAGGCTGATCTTATTCTTGATCTCTACTGCTATGTCAGCAATGAAAATGTTAAACAGGACTGGTTCCAGTACTGAGCCCTGTGGAACACCACTTGTCACTGCCCTGGACTCCGATGCCTTACATCCCCACCACTACCCTCTACTGCCTCTCCCCCAGCCAGTTTTCAACCCATCTGGCTAATTTGTACCCTACTCCTAGACTCTTCAACTTGCAGGTCAACCTACTGTGTGGCACTGAATTCAAGGCCTTACTGAAATCCAGGTAGAGTACATCCACAGCATGGCCCCTGTTCAGGGCCCTTGTGACCCAGTCAAAAAAGTCAACCAAGTTTGTCTGACAGGATCTGCCAGAGACAAACCCATGCTGCCTGTCATCCTGTAGATAATTAGACTCAAGAAATTGCACCAGCCTATCTTTGAGGATAGACTCCATCAGTTTTCCTATAATTGCAGAAAGGCTCACTGGTCTGTAGTTCCCCGGTTTGTCCTTGGGACCATTCTTATGGAGCAGTATCACGTGTCCCTCCCTCCAGTCCCTGGGCACAAACCCCGTATTTAGCGAGGTGTTGAACAGGTCTGCCAATGGCCCTGCCAGGACCTCTGCCAGCTCCATCTGCACCCTGGGATGAACTCCATCTGGCCCAGGTGCCTTGTCCACCCTCAGGGACCTAAGGCCCTCCAGCACCCTTTCCACCGTGATGACCCCATCCTGGTTGTCTCATCCCCCCTACCTGCTTCCCCTTTCCCTTCAGGTACTGGCCCATCTCTCTCCCTTGTGAACACTGAACAGAAGTACTTGTTAAGTACTTCTTTCATCTGTGCCCCTCTATCTATCCACCCACCCACTGCCCTTCCAGATCCTAACTATTTGATCCTTACTCATCCTCTTTTCCCTGAAGAAATCCTTTTCCCCTTGTTTATTCCCCTGCACTAATTTCCTTTCCCTGGCTGCCTTCACAGCCCTTACCGCTCTGCTCACTTCTCTGGTTTTCCTCCTATAATCCTCTCTGTCCTCTGCCCTGTTAGTTCTCTAGTAGGTCCAGAAAGCCCTTCTCTTATCCCTCACCTTCTCCACTACCTCCCTAGTTATCCAGCTTGGTTGCTTGGCCCTTGATTTCTTTTGCTGGCTCTTGACACAAGCTTTGGTGGATTCAATCAGTCCTAGTTTTATGATTGCCCATTTCTGTTCTGTGTCCATGTCAGGGTGGATGTTCTCTATGTGTGGTCTCGGTAACTGCCCCATCCTGCCAAAGTCTGCCCTTCTGAAGTCCAGGACCTTAGTTTTTGTAGTGGCAATATCCATACCCAAGTTGATAGAGAATCACACTGTGTGGTGATCGCTGCCTACCAGTGATTCCTCCACCCGTACATCCACAACATGTTCCCCATCCTCCAGCACCAGGTCAAGAAAATTCTCCTCCCTCGTTGGCACTGTTACCTTTTAGGTCAGTAAGCCATCTTGTATTGCCTCCAGTAGGATCTGCTCCCTGGCACTAGCGGTAGCTGGGATGCTCCAATCCACCCCTGGTAGATTGAAGTCTCCCACCACCATGGTGCTCACTTTACCACAGAGTCTCCTTAGCTGCTCCCCTAGTTCCTTATCCATGTCTGATTTCTGGGTTGGGACCTATAAACAACCCCCAGTCCGACCCTGGCCCCCTTTGGGGTGTGATGTTGTATCCAAATGACTTCTGACCTGCCCTCTTCCCTAACACAACCAATCTCTTCCCTTACATAAATGGCTACTCCCCACCCCCTTACCATTTTCTCTGTCCCTCCTGAATAATTTAAATTCTGGGATGGCCAAGTCGCAGCCATGGTTTTGGGTTGCCCACATCTCAGTGATGGCAGCTATGTCCACCTCCCCTTCTGCCATCAATGCCTGCAACTCTGTCATCTTGTTCCCTAGGCTCCTAGCATTTAATGATACCACCCTCCACCCTGAACACAGAAACATAGACTTTGACAGCAGATAAGGACCGTTTGGCCCACCTAATCTGCCCATTTCCCTACCTACAGGATAAGCTGCAGATCCTAGTTAACCAACAGCCTATTTCTTCCTACCCCCCTCACAAATTGCCTTACATCTGTCCCATGCATTCTTGAATTCTCCCACAGTTTTAGACCCCACAACTGCCTCAGGAAGGCTGTTCCATGCGTTCACCACTCTCTCTGTGAAAAAATACTTCCTCACACTGCCCCTGAGCCGTCCCCCTTCTATCTTCGAATTGTGTCCCCTTGTTCTCGCACATCTCTTTTTCTGAAAGATGCTACCCTCTTGGACTTTGTTGATTCCACTGAGGTACTTAAAAGTTTCTATCATGACCTCCCTCTCCCTCCTTTCCTCAAGGGTATACATATTAAGCTCCTTTAGTCTCTCCTCATATGGCTTCTCTTGCAGACCCTGCACTATTTTAGTTGCCCTCCTCTGGACTGCCTCCATCCTGTCTATGTCCTTGCGGAGATGGTGTCTCCAGAACTGGACGTAGTACTCCAGATGGGGTATCACCAACTGTCTGTACAGAGGGATAACAACTTCCTAGTTTCTGCTAGTGACGCCTCTTCCTATACATCCCAGTATTCCCCCAACCCTCCCTACTGCCTTCTCACATTGCTTGTCAACCTTAAGGTCATCTAATATGATTACCCCAGGTCCCTTTCCATTTTTGTTGTTGTTACTACCTCCCCTATTGTGTAATCTTCCCCTGAGTGAACCTTTCCCAGCTGCCTCCTTACCCTCCCCTCCACCCTCTATCCTAGTCAAATTAGGCCCCATTATTGCTGTGGGGGGAGGTCCACTGGACCTCCTCTCCTGATTCAATCCACCTCCATAGTCCACCCCAGCAAGTTTAAATTATACCTTTCACTGATAAATTCCCTCAGTCTCTGCTTTGACAACCCAGAGTTCTCCTTTCTGAGATGCAGAATGTCTCCTGCATCCAGATCTGGGTTCTCCTAAATGCTACCCCACTCTCCCACCAATCCATACCCCATGGACTCACACCATTCTCTCAGCCACTTGTTGAAGTCCATGATTCTTTGTTTCCTGTCTGTGCTTGCACGTGGCATTGGTAGAACTTCTGAGAAAGCTACTGTGTTTCCCCCCTCATTACATATCTTCCCCACTTCCCTGAAGCTGTCCTGAACCTCCTCTGTCTGTCTTCCTTCCAGATCATTTGTTCCTAGGTGTACAATGATGTGTGGTTCCCCCCCACCTTCTGTACCCACCTACCAATATGCTGCCTCACACTACCTGCTGTCATGCCAGGCATCCACTCCGCCCAGATGCTGCTTTTTTCTGGTACCCCTTCCTCCCCATCTAACCCCTTTAACTATAGAGTCCCCCAGAATTATAACTTTCTCCTTAGTGTTTCCCACCTCTTGTTGCCTGACCTTTACCTTACCCCCAAATGACCCCTCCCCCAACCCCCACCACTCCACTGGCTCTGCCTCCTCTGTTCTGTGCCCTGACCTCACCCCCTACCAACCATGGCTGGTATATTGGCTTCCTACTTAACATTCCTCTTTTGCCCCCCTTTCCTTCCCCCATGTTTTTTCCACTGCCCTCTACCCTGCCACCCTCTCCACTATTGTTCCCTTGTGCCTTCCTTGAGTAGCATGTCCCCCTACCCAAGATTCCTTTCTCACCCTTGTTCCAGCTTCACCCTTGCTGCCTACTGTTACCTCTTTCACTACCCCTGCCTGCTCCTTTATCCCTGGTTTTACTTCCTTACCACATTCCTGCTGCCTCTTGCCACTAAGAATATTTGAGCTATAGCTAGCGCCTACCTTTTCTGTGCTGCATCCTTTTTCCACGGTAGTGACCTCCTCCTTAACTGTCACAGAGACTACACTACCTGCCCCCTCCTGCTTCTCCCGGCTAGCTTTAACATTGATTTTATTTGCATTGGTACTCCCCTTTACCTGTGTGTTTTCAGCCCCCCTTCCCTGAGGCTTATAACCTCGCACTGGCATTGCTGTAGCCTTGTCCTCTTGACTAATCCAACTGGCATCTCCACATCCTGCATATAACTGCACCTGACTGTACAGCCCACCTCCTGCTTCCCCTGGAATTTCCTTTTGCTGGCCTGCTGCTGGCTGCATTGTGTGTCTCAATGGGTTCCCCATGCACCCACACTCTACACTAGCCTGTCCTCCCCATGCCTCCAGTTCCCTCCTTAGCCACAAAATCTCCTCCCTAAGCTGACTGATCTACCACCTCCCTTCTCATTGATTGGTCCTTCCTCACTCTCTACACTTGCCCCATGCTGGCCTCCTCCCATCTATGTTGGTCATGTCTGCTTATCCCTATGCAGGATCTTGACCCACACCCAGCCTGGATCCTGGGAAACTATGCCACTACTGCTACTGCCTTAGACAGTTCAGACATGAGTTCACAGGTGTCAGTCACTCTTTGTACTTCTCTCTCTCATCTATTACCCTCTTTCCCGTTCCACAGTCTACATTCTGACTGCTCCTGACCAACAACTGAACACTGCTAGTACCTGCTATGCTTGCCTCATTAAGTGTCTCCCCCAGAATATCCCCTTAACACACCAAACAGAACATCCTTGTGTATGCTGTTATTCTACATGGAGAGGTTGCCCTATTAAAACAAAACTATGCCTTTTCCCTCAATCTGTGTCTATAACAATTGGCTAGGGACTACATGAGCTACACCTGGCAGTCCTGTTGCCAACAGCAGGGTAGGCACCCCCTATAAGTGCAGCACTTTGGGGTGGGAGGGATGGGTTGGGTGGAGTAGGGCCCACCTGACTTTCAAGAGAGAGCATCAGCCCTGATCCTGTTCCTCGTCACATTCTCCAACTGCAGTGCTCATCCTCCAGAAGGGCTCCCAGATTACACCCCTGCCAGATGAAAAGAAGGACTGTCAGGAACAACTCTTCCCCAGGTACTGAAAAGCACTTGCCCTTTCCTCCTATCACAACTATGCTCACTGCTGAACCGCTTATGGACTGCTGTTAAAGTAAAATAAACAAACACAATATGAAGTAGACTAAAACACTTCTCTGTTCCGTCAGTCTTACTGCAGCAGCTGCTCCTCTGCCATGATGGAATTCAGATTACTGCTCCCTGCCACCCTCTGAAGCTCCATGGCCCGCTATACTCCCATGCTTCACTCGGCCGTGACTACACTCCAACTAATGGCGTGGGCCTTCTCCACAAGCACTTAAGGCCCTCGCTCCATTGTTTGGGCTTCACACCCATTTCTTCTGACTCCGATTTGCTCTCCTCCCATGAGAGAGTATCAGCCCTGATCCTGTCCCTCACCATGTCCTCCAGTTGCAGCACTCGTCCTCCAGAAGGGTTACCAGATTACACCCCTTCTGAATGAAAGGAAGGACTACCAGGAACAACTCTTCCCCAGGTACTGAAAGCATTCCCCCTTTACCCCGATCACAACTATGCTCACTGCTGAACCGGTTATGGGCTGCTATTAAAGTAAAAAAAAGAACATAACATGAAGTAGATTAAAACACTTCCCTGTTCCATCATCTCTTCCATCACTGCTATCACTGACCACTCCCTCTCCACTTGCAATGTCCCTAATGTATGCAAAAGCAACATCACCCATAACCCACCACAAAAAATCCTTTGGCCCTCATGCTCTTTCCAGTCATCTTCCTGTCTCAAACCTCTCATTCAGTATAGGCATTGGGAAAACATTGCCAGATCAATGGTCTTGTGAACACTGCTTGTGGTTAACATGCCCCCTAGTCCCTGGTTTTAATTCTGCATTTATGCAGACATAGACACCGATGGCAGAAAAAAGCCCACCTGCCCAACCGGTCTGCCCATTTTGCTTAACTATTCTGCACTGCCCAAGTGGCCATCTCACTCTTTATCTTTGCCACCTCTTTTCTAACTAATTTCACAGGCCTGTCCCATCCATGTTTGAATCTGCTCACTGATTTGACAGATACCACTTTCCCTGACAACTTGTTCTATTTGCCTGCCACTCTTTCTTCTGCTTGTGGATGCCTGTCTTGAATTTCTCTCCAGTGCGTTTAAGTGAGTTACCCCATGACACTGTACTTGAGCTCGAGTAAAGTTCCTTGGCATCCAGCCTATTTATCCCATGCATCATGTTTCCCCACTCCATCCTCTTCAAAAGGGTGTATATGTTTATGTTCTGTAGCATTTTCCTGTATGTCTTTCCCTATCGTCTGAACCATCTTGGCTGCACTGTTCTGTACAGCCTCTACATTTCTGCAGTCTTTCCTCAGGAGTCTACTCCTGTGCCTTGTGCAGTATGTCAGATGTGGTGGCATCAGTTACATGTAAAATGGGAGGATCACTTCCCAGGTTTCCAGCTTATCCCCCTCCCTATGCATCCCAGCATACTGTTTGTCTTAACCACAGCCCTGTTACAGTATTCTGTTGTTTTTAGGCTCTCTGACATCATCCCTATGTCCTTTTCTTAAATGGTACTTTCTAGCACCCCCCATTTTATACTGCACTCTTGGGTTCCTTTTCCACAATGTGCATCACCTTACTTTTGTAGCACTAAGCCCAACTGCAAGATCTTTTGCCAGCTCTACACCTACCGAGTTCTTCCCTGAGTTCCCCATCCCTTCCTCCATGTCAACCCTTGCACAGATTTGTCATCTGTGAAGAGGCACACCTTACCCAAAATATCTTCCTCTACATTGCAAATTAACACTTAAACAGGACAGAACCCAGTACTGTCCCCTGTGGTACTCTGCTTGTTATTTCCCTTACTTCTGAAAACTCCCCATTAACCACTGCCCTTTGTGCCCTATCCCTCAGTTACTTTTTTGACCCAAGTAACTAATTTTTCTTCCCTCCCTTAGGTTCTCGACGAGCCTCCAGTCGGCCACTGAGAGAAAATTCTTGCTGAAATCCAAGTATACTATACTGACTGTGTGTCCTTTACAGGCCACCTTGGTCATCCAGTTGAAGAAGTCATATTCAGCTAGCATGCCCTTTATCTCATAAACTAAGGTTGTCTGGAGTTCAGTAGCCCATTTTATTTTATTTAGTTTTTGTTAACCGGGGTAGGTGCACTAGCCAACAGGTGACTATTTTCAGGCACGACCCAGGAGACACAGATACAGTACAAGGTAGGACAGTTTAGGTTTACACAATACAGGCAAAGGTGTACAGGTACATTGGTACAAGTACAGGCACATAATACAATACAAAAGGTACATTGGTAGAAAGGTACATTGGTACAGGTGCAGGCATACAAATTCAAAAGGCAGGCACACAATTTTAAAGGGAAGTAGGTACTGGAGGGGACACATATCTAGAGGGAGGGGGGAAGAGAGGAAAGGGAAGGGAGGTGAGGGGGAATTTATGCAAGCAAGGGGGGTGTGAGAAAACTGTTGAGGGGCAGAGGGCATAGGCAGGAAGACAGGGAAATTACAACTAACGGTGTTGCAGTGCTAGGTAGAGATATGCAGCCAGGCTAGTGGAACCAAAGGATGGCAGGAAGAAGGGGATGGTCGGCTGTCAGGGAGAGGAGTATAAGAAGGAGGGAAGGTGTGAAGATGAACCAGAGTTTAAGGGACAATAGTAGGAAGAGAGATAGGTAGTAAAGAGGGACGAAGCGGCGGGAAGGAACAGTAAGGAAGGCAAATTGGCCGGCAGGAGAGCAGGGGCAGCATGGTACTGCACTTAAGTTAGCAAACTAGGACCATTGGTGAAATAAGGGGGGGGTGCAGCCAGAAGAGGGCATTATGGCAAAGAGTGGCATAAGCAGAAAAGGCAGAAAAGGCAAAAAAGACCAAGGGTTATGGAACAGAAATTGGGGAGGCAGCCAACCTGAGGCGCTTACGGCTAATGTATGGCTAATTACGGCTTTAGCGGGAAAACGCGCAAAAAAGACCCGGGATTATGGAACTGAGGCCCGGCTGGACTCAGAGGGCTTACAGTAAAAGTGCTGCTAATTACGGCTTAGCGGGAAAAGGCGAAAAAGACCCTGGGCTCTGGAACTGAGAACAGGCAGGGCTCAGAGGGATAAGGAGCGAGTGGGAGAGGAGTGGGGAGGAGGAAGGACCAGTACACACTTAAGTAAATCATACAGTTTAGAGCGATACAGTAGAATGGAGGAAGGATCAAACAATAGTAGGATTACTGCTGATTTATACATAAAGTCAGAGAGGGAGACAATGTTAGATATACAGTAAAATAATATGATCAGGTCAGGATACTATACATATTATAGAATTAGTGCAATTAGGCAGTCTTAAGACAATTTACAGCAGCATTATTAGGATAAAGTGACCAAAAAGAGAAGATTGTAGACGTTTCATTAAAGTGCAGGCAGAGCTTGTAAACGTTTCATTAAAGTGCAGGCAGACAAGTAAAATGGCAGGGCAATCAAAGGGAGGTAGGCTAGTGAATATGTGGAAGGGGAGGATTGACTTTAAACAGGTATCAAAAGTTTAAGTAGGATCAAAGCAAGTGCAACGGTCCATAGAGTTCAGGTGAGAGCGTAGTCCAAGTTTGAAAGCTAGATGAGATGGGGCATTTCTCAGATCGATGGACAGCAAGTTCCAAGTATGAGGGGCAGCACATCTGAAAGCGCCAGTGCCCTTGGAAGTACGACAGAGGGGAACTGATAAAAAAGACTTGTCTGAGGACCTTAGGTCACGTGATGGGATCACCGGTTGTGGCAACTCAGACAGTGTGGCTGATTTCGCCATTCTGATTATGGAGTCTGACAGACTGCAGAGGTAATATTATCTTGTGGAGGATGGGGATAGCCACCTAAGCTCTTTATAGAGTTGGTAGTGGTGCGTCAGGTGCGGAGCTTTAGCTGCATACCTACAGACATTATTGTAGGTGGTATCCCATTTCTGTAGAACAGTTTTATTGGCCATTGTGAGGATAGGAGCGCAAATATGCCAGAGTGGGTAATAGGATTCCCCTGGCTATGGCAAGTTTGGCAGTGGGTGTGAGCATATAATTTGTCCTGTAGGCAGCCCCTAGCTTACAGCTGACATTTCTACATGACTCGTGGATATGCTGCTTCAGGTCAAGGTTTTGGTCAAGCTGTATTCCAAGATAGCGGAAAGAACTTACAGTCTCAAGGGGGGGGGTTCCGTTAATATCAGGAATTTTAAGTGAAGATGTGCAGGTTATGAGTTTATGATTTGATCCAAAGAGCATGGCCTTGGTTTTACTTGCATTGAGTAC
Organism: Neoceratodus forsteri; assembly: GCA_016271365.2. Taxonomy (NCBI): domain Eukaryota; kingdom Metazoa; phylum Chordata; order Ceratodontiformes; family Ceratodontidae; genus Neoceratodus; species Neoceratodus forsteri. The sequence continues at coordinate 1,217,751,197 of CM057454.1, read as the reverse complement.
AAGGCGATGTGCATCTAGCCAGTGTTGTGTCAGGTGGAAAGCTGATGACAGAGTGGCATTCAGATGGGAGATGTTGTCAGAGTGAGCATATATTACGAGATCATCAGCATAAAGTAGTGAGTTGCCAGATGTTATTATGTTGGGCAGGTTGTTAATAAATAGTGAGAAGAGGAGTGTGGACCAAGTATAGAGCCCTGTGGTACCCAATATTGATCTTGGTACTGTCGGAGATGGCCGAGTTAAGTTTTACTGCTTGAGTCCCGTTGGTGAGGTAGCTACAGAACCAAGTTGTTACTGGGGATGAGAAGCACAGGTTTTTGAGGGTGGCAAGCAGCAGCGGATGATCAACGAGGTCAAAGGCCTTAGTGAGGTCTATGAACACAGCCCCTGTTAGCTGCCCTCTGTCCATATTGGAGAGAACATCCGAGGTGAATTTTGTCAGTGCAGTTATAGTACTATGGTGTTTTCTGAAGCCATGTTGAGCTTCACAGAGTGCATTAGAGGAGTCAATAAATTCTGTGACCTGGGGTGGCTACTATCTTCTCGAGAATTTTGCTAAGAACCGAAAGTATGGCTATAGATCTATAGTTTGATAAGTCATTTTTGCTCCCTTTTTTAAAAACTGGTGTGCTTCTGGCAGCCTTCCAAATCTCGGGGACAGTGCCAGTGAAGAGAGATAACATGAAGATCCTGGCAAGTGGACGGGATATGAGATGAGCAGCCATTTTCAGCAGCCGTGGTTCCAGAGTGTCAGAGCCAGGGCTAGTGTTTTTAGATATGATCGATAGGAGTTTGTGAACTTGATTTCCTGTAACCACTTTAAAGTAAAACAATCGTTTAAGGGCAGGTTGTTCATCGGTACTCATCTTGGCAGAGTATGGCTGAGAGGCAGCTGGCAAAGATTTTAGAGAGGATGTAATGGCTGATAGGTCCAAGAATTGCAGATTGAAGGCATTGGCAGTGGACCCCATGGAGTAGCATTTCCGAGGGGGTGATGGATTGGGGGGTTCCGAGGAAGCTTTTTATGTGACTCCAAAATTTTCGTGGATCATTTGCAGAGCTGGTTAATAGGTTCTGGCAATATCTGCTTTGCGCAAGTCTGATATGTTTCTTGCAGTCACTTCTATGTTGCTAGTATAACTGATGATCACAGGGCAGGCCAGTGGATTTGTAATGTTTCCAGAGTTGAAGAGAAAATTTTGGAGTCACAGAAAAAACTTCCTCGGAACCCCCCAATCCGTCACCCCCTCGGAAATGCTACTCCACGGGGTCCACTGCAATGACTCCCTCACCATTCCCCCCAGGAAACCCACTACTTCCTCCCTTCATATAAACTCTATAATCTTTCCTACTGTAAATGTCAAGCTGACTGGCTGGTAGTTCCCTGGCTCATCCTTCCTTCTGCTTGTGTGTGCAGGGATTTGGTCTACTGTCATCCGGTCTCTAGGAACCACCCCATTGCTCCTGATCAGTTGAATAGGTGTGCCAGTGGCTCTATCACCTCCATGGCCTAGTTAAACATCCTTGGACTAAGCTATTAGGTCCCATAGATTTATCTATTTGCAACCGTTGAAGCTTTTTCAACACCCTTTCCCCTGCTATTTTGCCCATGCTGCTTGAGCACTTACCCTTCCTTCTTACCCCATAACCTCACATTCTGGCTCTAGGCTATCCTACTCCCTAGTAAATACTGAAAAAAGTATTTGTTCCGTATCCCTGCTTTCCCTTTGTCACACAAGCCTCATCCATCCTTCCTCTCTCTTCAGTTTCACTATACCCCCTTTAACCTCATGTTTCTCCTAGATGTACATAAAGAATGCCATTTCCCCCTTGCTTCACTCCCATTGCAAGGTAAAGTTCCATCTCTGTCTTGGTCTTCCGTGCCTTCCTGCTGGCTGTCTTTGCTGCCTCCAGGAACTTCTCCCTATCTTCTCCTTTTTAAACTGGCAAATGGGGAGGGGGTGCAGCAACCAATACACTGAACAGGAAGAACACCCCTCACCCTCAGCTCAGATCAAACTGGAGTTCAGCATGTTTGTAGTTCATTTGGATCACCAGGTAAGGAAAAAGGTCCGACTCCCCATACGTAGTGCAGGGGAAATGCCAGACATCATCCAACAACTAACGCACCAAACTCTGGAAAATGGAAAATCATGTACATAAATGCCTGCAGTCTGGGAAACAAGATCCCAGACCTGGAGGCAACAATGACAGAGGCTAAACTGGACATAGTAGCCATTAGTGAGATATGGTTCATCAGTATCCACACTTAGGAGACTTCGGTACCCAGCAGTTTACTGTTCAGAAGAGACCGAGGTGCAAAAAAAAAGGGGGGGTGACCCTTTATGTCAATGAAAATATCAAAGCTACAGACATTCAGAATATACACAAGGAGCCAGAAGAACTGTAGGTCACCCTAGAAACAGGAAATGGGACACCCATATGAACTGAAGTTGTCTACATGCTTCCAGAGCAGGGGGTGGACATAGACACATTACTGTTAGAAGATATACAAAACATGACAGCTAAAGGGGAGGTTCTGATAATGGGAGACTTCAACATGCCAGATACAGATTGATCAATACTGGCAGAAACATCTGCCAGAACTAGACACATAGTGGATTCCCTGCAGAGAGAGGGCCTCAAACAGCTGGTGCAACAACCCACAAGAGATAGGGATATCCTGGATCTAATACTGACTAATAGGAAAGGATCACAGATCTCCAGGTAGAAGGTCACCTGGAGGCCAGTGACCATCACATGGTATGGTTCAATTTGGCCACTAGAACTAAATCATCCCATTCCAAGGCAGAAATATGGGACTTCGGAGGAGCTGACTTTGATGAGATGGCCAACAGAGTTAAGCCAGCCCTGGCAAGAAGAAATACAGGTGAAGGGGTACAGGCAAAGTGGGCAAGATTAAGGATGAAATACTTGAAGCAACATCCCATTGTGTTAGGGAGAAAAGCAAAAGCAAAAGAAGGAGGAAACCACGTTTGTTCTCAAAAACAGTAGCAGAAAAGGTCAGAGCCAAAAGATTGACCATCAGGAAATATAAGAGAATGCAGCAGGATGAAGATAAGGAGGCATACCAAATTTCCCTAAAGGAAGCAGGGAAGGCAGTAAGGCAGGCAAAGGCCCAAACTGAGAAAACACTAGCACGAACAGTAAAAGAAGGGGGCAAGACTTTCTATAGATACATTAGTAAAAGGAAAAAGTCCACAGAGGGTATTGCTAAGATCAAAAGGGAAAAGAGAGAGTATGTGGAGGAGGACCAAGGAAAAAAATCTATCCTAAATACATACTTCTGCTCAGTATTTACTGAGGAGAAGGTAGGGCCAGACCCACAGCTCAGCACCATGGACACGGGGGGGGGGAGATGTGCACGAGTCTCTTCACAAAAGAAAGGGTCCTACAAGAGTTCACTAAGCTCAGGGTGGACAAGGCAAAATGACCTGATAGCATACATCCCAGGGTACTAAAGCAGCTAAGGGTGGAACTAGTAGAGTCATTAGCAGAACTGTTTAATGAGTCTATGAGCACAGGAGAGGTCCCAGAAGATTGGAGAAGGGCTCATGTGATCCCACTCCAGAAGAGTGGCAGCAGGGAGGAGGTAGGGAACTACAGACCAGTCAGTCTTACCTTAGCAGTTGGCAAGATTATGGAGTCTCTCCTTAAGGAAAGGATATGGCAGCACCTGGAATCCATAGTAGCACAGGATCCAAGATAGCACGGGTTTACACCAGGAAGGTCCTGTCAAACTTATCTCATAGATTTCTTTGACTGTTTAAACAGAGTGGTGGACCAAGGTGCTGTGGTTGATGTCGCCTATCTTGACTTCAGCAAAGTTTTCAATATTGTTCCATATGGAAGATTGATTAATAAGCTGGGTAGGCTTGGGTGGGTCAGATGTTGGTCAAGTGGGTGGCAAACTGGTTGGCCGGCAGAAAACAGGGAGTGGTGGTAAATGGTATACAGTCAGAAGAGATGCAAGTCAAAAGAGAGGTACCTCAGGGATCAGTCCTGGGGCCAGTCCTCTTCAATATCTTCATCGGTGACATTGCAGATGGAATGGAAGGTAAGGTTAGTCTGTTTGCAGATGACACCAAGATCTGCAGTGGAGTAGATGATCCAGATGGGGTGGGCAGAATGAGAAGAGATCTGGGTAAACTGGCAAAATAGTTGGAAGTGTGGCAACTGGAGTTTAACACAAAGAAGTGCAAGATCATGCACATAGGGAAGAGAAACCTTGAAGTTACCTATAGGTTGGGAGGGAAGTTGCTGGCAATCACAAGGGAAGAAAGAGATGTAGGCATCATCATCACAGTTGACCTGAAATCATCCAAGCAGACCACTAAAGCAGTAGGTAAGACTTTAGGGATGTTGGGGTGTATTAGTAGGGGTATCACAAGTCGTAAGTGGGAGGCAATAATCCCTCTTTACAAAACACTGGTTAACTCATTGTCTCCTTGCAGACGCCTGTAGTCGTCAGTAAAAAAACACTGGTGTGTCCTGAGTACGTCTGCAGAAGTCGGCTACTGACTCCCAGTGTGCCCAAGCAACGTCTGGAGAAGTCACTTATATATTTTAATTTATAGTGTAACAGAATATAATATATATTTGACTGCATAGCACCGTTGGAAGGGTAATGTTATGCTGAACAACTCTGTCACTGATATTTTGTGCATATCATGCATACTTTAGGAGTTATTTGCATTTGTTTATGGTATGGTGTGTGGTTTATGTTGCCTGTTTTAGTGAAAAATATTTTTTGCTGTTTCAACCAGTTTAAAAAAAAAAATTACATATTATTATTTGCATACCACCATTGGGAAGGTAATGTTGTGCTGAACAACTTTGCCACTGATATTTTGTATATCATGTATACTTTAGGAGTTATTCACATTTGTTTATGGTATGGTGTGTATGGCTGATATGTTTTCCATCAAGATTCACCTAAGCAGCTTGAATAAAATTCACTTTTTGGCACTTCAGCGTATAAAATAAAAACTGTATTGATTACAACTGGTTGCATAGCACCATTGGAAAGGCATTTTGTGCTAATCAACTTTCATGCTGATACTTTGTGTGTATCATGTATACTTTTGGAGTTATATGCATTTGTTTATGATATGGTGTGTGTGTGTGTGGTTGAGATTCAGCCTCAAACTCGCCAAAGCACCTTGACTAAAATGGGGAAAATTACGCTTTATAGTAAAAGATATCTTTTTAACTAATATAATATTAAAACACCATCTAATGTCTGTATGCTTAATTTGGTGTTGATATTTTACATATTTTCCAACAAAAATGGCTTATGTTGCACTTTTTAGTGAAAAAATATTTAGTTTGCTCTTTCGACCAGCATAGAAAAAAACTAAATTATTATTATTACATGCATGCCACCATTGAAAGGCAATTTTGTGCTGAATAACTCTGCCACTCATACTTTGTGTCTAGCATATACAGTTATTGAGCTATTAGCATTTGTTTGCAACATGCTGACTATGGCTTGATTTTGCTTAGAAAGGCCCAGGATTCATTGTTAAAAGTATACAGGAGATTCAGGAGGTAAGTGGTGTAATCTCAGAGTGAGCCTGTGGAGGCAATGAGTTAAGTCCCATCTGGAGTACTGATTGCAGTACTGGAGGCCGCACCTGCAAAAGGACATTAACAATATGGAGGCAGTCCAGAGAAGGGCAACCAAAATGGTGCAGGGACTGCATCAGAAAACGTATGAGGACAGATTAATGGAGCTCAATATGTATAACCTAGAGCAAAGGAGGGAGAGAGGTGATATGATCGAAACATTCAAACATCTTAAGGGCATTAACAAGGTGAAAGAGTCTAATGTTCCAATGTAAGAAAAATATCAGGACAAGACACAGCATGAGATTAGAGGGAGGCTGATTAAGGGATAATATGAGGAAGCTCTTTTTCACAGATAGGGTGGTGGATGCACGGAATGGCCTACCTCAGAAAGTGGTGGATATGAATACAGTACAGGGTTTCAAACAGGCATGGGGTAGACACAAGGGAACAATACGGATGAGTATGAGTAGATAGGATATTGACAGAGTAAAGGCCTATGGCACATTCATAAGGTAGAAAATAATAACAATAATTTTTTATTTATAAGACGCCTTTCAGTTGTCAAGGTGCCGTGCATAAATAACAGATTAAAACAGTTAAAATCATTAAAAGAGATTCAGCTAGAAAAATGGGCAGACTGGATGGGCCCTGCAGTCCTTATCTGCCGTCAACTCTATCTTTTTATGTTTCTAGGTTTTGGTTTCCCTTACATTTATGAATGTACTCCTTTTGGCTCTTACTGACTTTCTTACTTTGGTAGAAAACCACATTGGACCCCTTACTCATTTTGCCTTTGATACCACTGCAACTCAGCTTTCTGCCACTTAAAGTGTTCCTTGTTTAAAATGTTTCCCAATTTTCCAAAACCCCAACTAATCTGTCCTATTGTCCTCATGTGTCTTTTCAACGGTTCCCTCATTCTGTTTAAATCTGCCCTCTTACAGCTGATTGGACATTGTTTTTCACACTTCTACTGCACATGTGTTCCTGTTTTTATTTTAGTGTCTATTCAATATTCTGATATATTTTGACCTTTTTATTTAAATTAATAATCTAGTTGTTTCATCTGCTGGAACATTCTATCACATCAGTAACACCATTCCAGGTCATTACGGTGAGCAGCACAGAATATGAAAAGAAAGAACAGTAGCTGCTGAGAAGGGTGGAACACTATGTAGATCTGAGGGCAGCCCAAAGGTAAATTATGTATTCATCACAAATTGGTCAAAGCATATCAGAGTATATAACTTGCATGGGAGGGAAAATGGAAGGGCAGTTTTTAAAAAATAATTTCATATCGTCTATAAAGTCCTACACCTTTACTGTGTCTGCCTCTTCAGTGGTCCCTATCTTGACCTTCGATGCCACTGTTCTGGGGTCACTTGAACAAAGCGGTTCCTGGATGACCAGATTTTGGATCCTCTTACTGCAGGTCAGCACTAGATCTTTGCTGGACCCTGAACAAGCTGAACTAGGAACACTTCCTGGTGTGCATTCACCAGAAGTTTTTTCCCAGTACCTGATGCAACTGGAATTTTCCAGTCTGCATATAGCATATTAATGTATTCTACTACCACCGACTCTTCTAAATTGGTTGCCTTCCTTAGTGTCTACCTGGTTCCTTGTCTGCCCCTTGATCCTTTTCTGGTGATCTGTAGACCACCCCAGTCCTGATTTTCTGCCCATTCCCCATCACAGCTAACATCCACAGGGCTTCTAGTTTTCCCAGATCCACTACCCTGTCAATCTTAGTTGTCTCTGTTCCCTCCTTTACGTACAGCACTACTAGCTGCTCACCTGCCCTTTGCCCTTCCTTCATGAGCAATGAGTAACCTGGCATGGTCAGGTATGGGCCACAAGGTGGGGCATCGGGTTAGAAACTGGTCAACGGACAGAAAGAAGAGGGTGGTGGTAAATGGGATCCAATCCAAGGAAAGGGGGTGACCAGTGGGGTGACTCTAGGATCAGTCCTGGGGTCAGTCCTTTTTATGTTTGCTTGTGCGCGGTGTGCGCTGTGCACAAGAAACATTTTTAGTAGAGTAGAATAAAGCAGAGGTGTGGCAAGTTTGTTTGTTTATTTTTATCCTGTATGACCAGTGAGCATAAAATGCCAATTTTCACTGATGCCCAGTCACAACATAATATGTAATACAAAAACTTACAAAGTCATACATATGAATCAATCAATTAAAACAAACGGCATTTTGCTTCATTAGACATAAATTTTGATAGAACACTTTTGAATAATGAGATAGTTACATATTTGGTAATATTATAAGGCAAATCATTATATAATTTAACTGCATGATATTGAAGTGAATTATGAGCCATTGTACTTTTATGAAAAGGAATTTGAAATTTATAGCCAACTTGTGACCTTGTCCTAACAAAATTAAACAATCTTGGAAACATCTCACAAATAATACCAGGTAAAAATCCTAGATTTATTTTGTGCAGAAATACTGCAGCATGCATTCTAAATCTAGGGCAAGTGTTTGGCCAATCTGGCGAATGCTTTCAGGGGTGCGTCCCTTGACCACCAATCAACAGGGAAGCTGACGATGGCAGTTTCAGAGCAAGCGCTGGACTTCAAAGAAATCTGCTGCTCCAATCACGGACAGTTTCATCTTTACTGCGGCAGATCTCCCCCCAACGGAAACCAGGCACATTCCAGCCATGCGCATTACAGTGCACAGTAATGTACATGGCTGGACTTACGAGTAACTCGTTTGCTCAGTGTGCCTTTCCCAGTGAAATAAACAAACATAATAAATGAGCCCCACCTGGCTTGGCATAATTGGCATAACTCCTGCCGCCCACCATACACTCCCCCCCCCCAAACCCGACATCGGGGTGCCCAATCCCCATTTCGGCATCACCCCCCCCCAAGCCCAAACATATCTTTTGCTGACAAGGTGGTGCCCAGTCCCACACTGGCATGCCTCCCAACTATTGTGGCACACTGGGAGCCCACCTCAGTGTTGCCAAAGTAATTATTTTTTTCCAACACTGGGATGCCAACTGTTGGATGCGCCCCCCAATGTTCCCTTTTTTTCAGCTGACCTCGGGGTGCCCAATCGCCGGGTTGGCATTGATCCCTCCCACCACTAGTCTGGCAAACTGGGAGCCCACCCCAATGTGCTGAAATTTATTTTTGATACAATTTCACCTGTAAAAAAGGAAAACGTCCCTCGGGGTCTTTTTTTTTTTTAAACCTAAAGAAAAAGAAAATTGTCCCTCCTCATCCTCGCCGCCCCCTCCTCATCCTGACCTTCCCTCTGTGCACCCCACCTCCCTGCAGCCCCCCAGCCATACTTATCTCTGGAGGTCCAGCGCTGCTATCTTCTGTGGACTGGGAATACGTCTGCACTATAATGGCAGTCAATGGGGGTTTCAACTTAGGTTGATATCTCAGCCATTTTTGCAATACATAATTTCTATGCATACTCGTAACTTCACCACTTTTTCATATTTTCACTCCAGATTTTCAACATTGCCATTTTTTCACACCTTCTCATGAACAGTACAGATGTCATTTTTCACAGCCTGCTCAAAATGTCTTTTCGCACCTCTTGCGCCGAATGGCGCATCTGCTGTGAGAAATCACCTTTTGGGATTGAAATCTAGATTTAGTAGTTGCTGTATTGGTCTTTGCAAGAATAGATCCAGAAGCAAATGATTTGATATCTTTTAATGGACCAACACAGATGTAACAACAAGAATAAAGTGCTCTAGCTTTCGGACCAACCAGTCCTTCAGAAGCTCATGGCAGTTGTTTAGAAAATACAATACTTTTAACAGCTAGATCATGCAGAAAAAAACAGAAAAAAAATCCCCATTAGTTTAAAATACTCATTCAAAAAATACAGAAGATGAATGGGCTCTGCAGTGGTGATTTTAAACATAGAAGATTATATTAATGAAGCTAATAGACAGCTAACAGATCTTACATACTACAGAGAACTAGAGAGTGACCCCACTACAAGATATAAAGATGAACTACGTGGCTTAATTAGAACTTTTCCAGACCATGTCCGAGAAAAACTAACTGACCTCATCCCTGCTAAACCCAGGCCAGGGACATTCTACATGCTGCCTAAAATACATAAACCTGGCAATCCGGGAAGACCCATAGTCTCTGGTAATGGTACCTTGACTGAGGGGACCTCAGGGTTTGTAGAGACCATTTTGAAACTGCTGGTTATGGAAAGACACAGTTATATCCAACACAATACACACTTTTTTGCATGTACTTTCTACTTATAAGAATTTACCCACCTGATACCATTTTAGTGACAATAGATGTAACATCCCTCTACACTAATATTCCACACACAGATGGCATTGCAGCATGCCTTAAATACATACATGAGAAAAGACTGGAACAAAACATCAACCCTGAAGTGGTGGGGGAACTGATGGAATTCATTTTGACACATAACAACTTCAACTTCAATGGTAAACATTATGTTCAAATTATGGGAACAGCAATGGGCACCAAAATGGCTCCACAGTATGCTAAACTCTTTATGGCTGACTTGGAGAAGGATTTTGTAAGGCAGTATCCCCACAAACCACTAGCTTATTTCTGTTACATTGATGATTTGTTAATCATCTGGATGGAGGGCACAGATGCACTCAAACATTTTCATCACAAACTTAATAATCTCCACCCTACCATAAAGCTTACCCTGGAGTACTCTACCACCAATGTTAACTTTCTGGATACCACAGTCACCATTAAGGATGGAACCTTATATACATGTATTTACAGGAAGCCAGACAGAGATACCTGCACAAGAAAAGTAACCACCCAAACTAAACAAAAAAATCTGTAATGTACAGTCAAGCACTCCAATATCACCATATTTGTTCAAATGAGGATGACAGAGATACACATTTGGCTATGTTGAAAAACACCTTCATTGAGCAGTGACACTCTTCCAGGGAAATTCATAGGATAACAGAATGGGAAACGCAAGTACCAAGACAACAATTACTTCAATATGAAGAAAAGACAGCTACAGACAGAATACCCTAAGTAGTCACATATTATCCAGACCTTGAGCGTCGGCGTAACATTATTAAAGACCTCCACTCAATATTTAGTGAGGCTGAAACCCTTAATTGTATTTTTAAGGAACTCCCATTACTATCTTTTAAACAACCACGAAATTTATCCAGCCTAATTATTAGGAGCAAACTTTCACCAGAACACAATACCATGTCACACAATGGCACACGACCCTGCAATCAACGCCCCTGTAAGACTTGTGAGCTCATTTCCACCTTGGACTGTGTGGTTACATCACAAAACAGACAATTCCAGGTGCATGGGAGTTATACATGCATGTCACGACATGTTGTTTATTTCATTCAGTGCAAGAGATGTCCACAAACAGGTTATGTTGGAGAGACACGCCAACAGCTCCGCACTCGGATGAACTCACACAGTCATACTATTATAGCAAAGAAGACTGAAAAACCAGTGGGGCACCACTTCTCCCAGCCTGCCCACTCAATCTCAGATATGTCAGTAATGGTCTTAAAAGGAAATCTCAAACATACAACAGAGATGAGCTTTTGAGATCAAACTTATTTTACATCTCAGTATGGTAGCAGATGGGATGAACGTTGATCTTGGTTTTATGGGACACTACAGAAACTGACATCCATAGACCTTTTCTTCTTCAGACTGGCATATTATAGGACTTCAGCATGTGTGGGATGTGGGTGCGTGTGTATGTATGTGTGTGGGTATGTGTTGTGAGGTATGTGATATAACAGATGTGGGGCTTGCTGTCACATTGAGGTAGGCCTCTATTTAGATACATGGAGTTATAGTGTGTTACTATTCTTACTTCACACACATAATGAATATTAATTCCTCCTTACTTTTTATCTTTGCCCCGGGGGTGGGACTGATTCCATTACGCCATATTCAGATTACTAAGCCTGCTACTGTACATACAGGAGTGTTATCATATACTGTCACATGTAAAAAAAATGTTTTTAACTCTATACACATTGGGGTGTGTGATCTCATTTGCATGGGGGTCCTGGACAGATCTTTTTACATTAGGCTAATATTGTAGTAATTTGTGGATATATAGGTATGTTAGACCTCTGGTCTTATACACATACTTTATATTTTCTTCTAGTTACCTTATCCTGGGGAGGGTGGCAGGTTTATTTCATGGTAGTTACAGTATATCCAGAATCTTTGGAAATGTTACTATGCAGATAGCAGTACGGTTAAATAGTGTCACATTTTTGCTCTGTAGGTATTAGCAGACATGAGCCCTTTTACTTAGAATTGCATGACAAGTTAAATTCCTTTGGGGAACACTTGCAGTGACTGAAGTGAATAAAGATTCACTAGGAAGAGAGAGTGTGTGTGTTTATGGGAGAGAGAGAGGGGGAGAGAGAGAAAGAGAAGAGAGAGAGAGAGAGAGAGAGAGAGAGACACAACAACAACATCTCCTTAAAGCTATGCATCTCCCCCCCCCCACATTATGGTGATGTGGGGTTGGGTAGGGTGTATTGTTTGTATGAAGAGGAGGAGGGAAATTACATTTTTATCTCTTTTTCAGCTTCCTTAGACACTTGTGGTACATCAAGTTGCTACATTCTCAGTATATATTGACATCAGTACATATCAGGCTACATGGTCTGAATTCCTTGTGGTTCCTCGACTAGAGTGTTTTGTTTGACACTAATATTGTTGATTTATATTTAAATTATCATTTATACAGTACTGTCACTACACTAGGGTTTTTTTAAATTTCTTGGGCCTTATATCTAGCCTGAGAGTACAGCTGGGTGACAGGTCCAGCTAGGTTTTACACATCTCACAGTGTGCACTGATGTTTTTAAGACAACTTTACTGGTAAATTCTTGTCTATAATGCATGCATCGAAACTTCATGAGCCCTAAAACAATCTTAGTCTTTAATCTGGGTGGGGGTTGCCTTTCAGTAATCACATCCTTATACAAACTGTGACACTCATAGCTTGATTTAGGAGTCATCTGCTTCAGCAGTGTTATCTTATGTCAATTAAATTTATGTGCAGTAGGATTCTTTGTATGTGTGTTCCACCAAGCACCTTTGACCCAGGGTCCCTCCTGGCTGAAGGCAGTATGGTACTGTTAAACTTCTCTGACATCATCTTCTGTATTTTTTAAATGAGTATTTTAAACCAATGGGGATTTTTTTCTGTTTTTTTCTGCATGATCTAGCTGTTACAAGTATTGTATTTTCTAAACAACTGCCATTAGCTTATGAAGAAGGACTGATTGGTCTGAAAGCTAGAGCACTTTGTTCTTGTTGTTACATCTATGTTGGTCCATTAAAAGGTATCAAATCATTTGCTTCTGGATCTATCTTTTGGGATTGAGTAACGAAATGATAGTGACACTGTTCATGATGTGGGGTCTCAAAAAGTCCATGTTGAAAATTTGGAGCGAAAATATCAACAAATGCCTGGGGCACTAGGGTTTCCAACTGTAACGCCCCACCCTGTACAGACTGACAGGTGTCAGGGGTGTGGTTTGGGGTCATCGGCCGTAATGCATACGCCATTCCACCCCACCCCCACCCTGCAGCCACTGACAGGCATCGAGGTGTGCCTTGGGATCTTCGGGCCTAACATTCACTCCATTCTCCTATACTGTACCCATCTCAGCTTATCTCCTTATGGAATGGGGTGAGCAAAATGGCCGAAGAACCCAAGGCATATGGTGACACCTGTCAGTGTCTGCAGGGTGGGGTGAAGTGGAATGGCATGAGCATTATGGCTAATGACCCAAAGGCACACCCCAAGACCTGTCAGTCTCTGCGGGGTGGGGTTTGGCGTTGGTTCAATACTTCACTGCCATTCCTATTTTGCATCTCTCTAACTCATGCAGTACCAATACCAATACAAGCAAGCAAACATTTGACATTGACAAATGTTTGTTAATGTCTTCATTAGTGACACTGCTGAAGGGCCAGAATGGAAGGTTTGCCTTTTTGCAGATGACACAAAGATCTGCAACAGGGCAGACACTCTGGATAGGGTTGTGAAAATGAAAAGGGACCTAGACAAGCTGGAAAATGGTCCAAAGTGTGGCAAGTAAAATATAATGCAAAGAAGTGGAAAACCATGCACCTAGGGTGCAGAAACCCTGTGGAGAGTTACAGAATCGGTGGCGGGGGGGTGAGCTGCCATCAGGGAACAAAGGGATTGAGGAACAATCATCTCAGATGTCCTAAATGTGGCCAAACAGTGTACAAAGGCTGTGGGGAAGGTCAGTGGCATGTTAGGGTACATAGAAAGGGGTATCGCTAGCAGAAAAAGGGAGGTAGTGATACCACTTTGGCGAGAGCTCATCTGGAGTATAGTGCACAGTTCTGGAGGCTGCATCTTTGTAAGGACACAGACAGGGTGGAAAGGGTTCAGAGAAAGGGTGACTGACTGAAATGGTGCAGGCTAGTACCAGAAGACATATGAGAAGAGATTAAAGACATCAATATATATATACGCTGGAAGAGATGCAGGAATGGGGGGATATGGTAAAAACCTTCAAATATCTTAAAGGCATAAACAAAGTGCAAGTGAGCGACATCTTACAGTATAGAAGACATACAAGGATGAGGGGGTACAATATGAGATTGGAGGGGGCAGGATAAAGGGTAATTTGAAGAAGTTTTTTTGTCACGGAAAAGGTGGTGGATGCATGGAATAACATACTCCAGGGGGGTGACAGGAGCTAGCACAGTGGGGAGATGCAAACATGCATGGGATAGGCACAGGGGAACCTTAGAGGTGGGAAGGAGAGGCTAAAGATGATGACTAAGTAGGATCAGCAGCCGCTGATGCAGGTAGGGAATACGGGCAGACTGGATGGGCCTAGCAGTCCTCATCGGCTACCTGAAGGACCCTGCACCTGCTGTCTCGGTCCACTCCCTCCGCTCCTCCTCTAGGGGCCTCCTAGCGATTCCCAGGATGAGGTTAAGAACTGCTAGTGACAGAGCATTTAGTGTTGCCGCCCTCGTCCTGTGGAATTCGTAGCCTCTGGCTGTTATGGAGGCCCCGTCTGTGGAGGTTTTTAAGGCCTGCCTCAAGGCCTTTTTGTACAATCAGGCCTTCCTGGACTATGTTTTATAGTTCCCGACATGTCCTTTTAAAAAAGATAAATCTGATGTTAATTAGTCTTAGAGACTTTAATTGCAGCTAAAGTTGAGGGTAGTTAATTGAATAACAAATTCTGTTTTAACTTGTTTAGAGTATTGTATTTCATTGATTATTATTGTGATGTGTTGTATTTATTGATTGATGTATGGCACCCAGAGCCTCCGGGATGGGCGTCCTTTTAAATAAAATGTGCCTTGCCTTGCCTTATCTGCTGTCAGTTTTATATTTCTATGCCCATTCATGGTTCAAGACTGCCAGCATCTCTTGACAACTACTAGAGAAGGTTCCCTTCCATGACCATTGCTTGTAGTTCCAGCATGTTGTTGTCGAGACTCCTTGTGTTGGTGCACTTTGTTTTCCAACAACTGAAACCACCCCTCCTTTGCCCTGGGTATTGTTGACTCTGTTATACTGGTTCAAGGGTGGAGGCTGGCAAGACCACAGTCCATGACACTGGAAGTGTACTGTTTGGATTATAAACTATCATATCAGGTATATTATCTGTGTCTTCATTTTCTATATCCTAAGTAGAAACACTTTTAACGTCTCCATCGCCACTCATCTTGACTACATTAATCTTCCTCTATCTAAGCTTCACAAGTCGCTCTTTTCTGGACTTCAAAATGTTGATAATTCAGCTACAGGTACTTGCCTGCTCATTCACTACTGGGCATAAGACATCATCAGCCAAATCCCCAGTCACATCCACTGGCTCAAACTCCAATCCCATCTCCCCTACATAATTACTCTGCTCCTTTAAATTCTTCTTGGCCCTACTTCAACCTAGCTATGATTTACGTTTGGAGCAGTAACAACCTCACTTCTCTACCTAAATGTAAATGTTTTGGAAACTGGTCGATTGTCATCTCTGATATGGTCTCCGCCAGTTCTTCTTTATAAAGTATTATCTACAGTAACGTATTTGTGTTACTGTGTTTCACCATTGATCTGTGTTGTGGCTGTGAAAGGTATGTGTCTCTTAGCACTCATCACCCTGTTAATACATCATATAAAGAAAAAAATACAGAAATACCTCTGGTGCCATTGCTGTCCTAATCCCATGCTCTCTTTTCTTCCACCTCTAGTCTTCTTCTGGTCCTTCCTAACTCTCTTGCAACCACTTCCATACAATGTTCCTAAGGAACCATCTACTTACTGCTGGTGGTGTCTTCAAGATGAGCATTCTGCTGTTCAGTCTCTTCCCTCTTTATTTCACCAATAAAGAGTTTCTCACCTCTCTTAAACAACATATGCAAGTGTTCCTTTGGGATTTTGTATCCTGCAAAAAAAAAAAAAAAAAGAAACAAAACAACGGAAATGTTATTAACAGTCAGATAGATGAAAGTAACAAATGACCCTCCCAGATATGTTTACATTTTACCTCCTCTAGCTTGATGTGATAAAACTATATATTTTGGCCTTTTACAATAAATACTGTACTGTTTGATGTTTATCCAAGCAAGGGTCATTGGAATCACATGAATTGCTATTGAATATTGATATACCATGGTTGGATAACCAGGCACTGTCAGTTTGAGCTGGAGGAAATTGTCTCATAGGTTACAAACTCTTCTCTGCACTTGAACAGAGTGCAACAGAAAATGTGCTTTGGAGAAAATGGCCACAGCCATATATTCATTAAATAGTATGTAATGAACAATTACAGCCATGTTAAGTCAACATGATGTGCACAGCAAGGTAGTAATGTCAAGTCATTTATTATGTCGATTGCATGCATGCACAAGAAACATATTGCGGCAGGTTTCTGCAGAAGCAGGTTGTGGAGGCGTGGCACTGTTGTGCCCAATGCCCCCACAGCCAGCAAAGGCTTGTTCCCTGTCCCCCAATGCTGTGGCACGCTGCTGCTGACACTAGTTCAGCCAGCACTGCCACAACTTTAAAACAAATAGCCGCTGCAATCAGGGGCCCGTTCGTCATTGCAGCGTCAGTCATCCGCTGCAATGAGGGAGCAACCTGTCATTGCAGGGCGGGATGTAGCATCTGTGGTATTGTTTGTGAACATGGTGGCAGCTTGCCGCCGTATTCACAAACAATATAACCCTCCTCAATCGTTTATTTGCTGACGGGAGCCCACCCGTCGGCAGAAAGGAATCCCCTTTTGTTGTTTGCCAACGGGGTGCCAATCCTCGGCCAGCTACAGCTGTCCCTCTAGACTCTGGTGGCATGCTGAGCCCACCCCAGCGTGCCCCATGCCCCGAAATGTGGAAAGCGTCCCGTGACATTTTCTTGTACCTGAAAGAAAGGAAACAGTCTCTCGTAGTCTCCCCGCACCCCCTCGACAACCCGCACCCACCCACTGCGCACCCAGCCTCCCCACACCCCATACTTACCTCCGGAGCACAGTGCAACGATCTTCACTGGACCGGGAACACGTCTGCACTCTTCAAAGCCGACCGCGAACTGAGGAAATGCCGGTAAGCTGTATAATGTAATGACTAGGTTTTTTCAACTTTAGTGCATATCTCGGGCATTTTTGGGAATTTTTTCACCAAATTTTCAACATGGAGTTTTTGGGAACCCTCCTCATGAATTCTTGAACTGTCATGGCGTTAATCGGCCCCGAAAGGTGGTTTCACGGTCACTGTGTGGAATCACCCTTTGAGGCTGATTAACAAAACGACAGTGCCAGTGTTCATGAGGTGGGTTCTCAAAAAGCCTATGTTGCAAATTTGGTGGAATAAATCCAAAAACTGACTGTTTTACGAGCGTGCGTTGTGCAGTTGCTACGTATGCTTGTAACTTCGCGAATGTACAATATTTTCATGACAGATTTTCAACATTGCCATTTTGTCACACCTCCTTGTGAGCAGTACAGCTGTCATTGTTCACATCCTGGCTGAAAAGTGTTTTCGCACTTCCAGCGCAGAATAGCGCGGTTGCTGTGGGAAATCAGTGTTCAGGACAGATTAAGAAAATGACAGTGACACTGTTCATGAGTAGAGGTCCTAAAATGCCTATGTTAAAAATTTGGTAATGATACTCCATAAAATGACTGTGTTACAAGCGTGCATTGCGCAGTTGGCACGTACGCTCGTAACTTCGCGAATTTCTAATATTTTCACTCCAGATTTGCAACATTGCCATTTTCCCAGACCTTCTTATGAACAGTACAGCTGCCATTTTCCCCATCCTGGCCAAAATGTATTTTTGCACTTCTGGTGCAGAATAGAGTGGTCGCTGTGGGAAATCACTGTTCGGGACAGATTAAGAAAATGACAATGGTACTGTTCATGAGCAGAGGTCCTAAAATGGCTATGTTAAAAATTTGGTGATGATAGCCCATCAATGGACTGTGTTACAAGTGTGCGTTGCGCACTTTCCATGCACCCTTGTAACTTCGCAGATTTGTAATATTGTCACACCACATTTCCAACAGTGCCATTTTTTCACACCTCCTTATAAGCAGTACAGCTGTCATTTTTCATATTCTGACCGAAATGTGTTTTCACAGTTCTGGCACAGAATAACATGGTCACTATGGGAAATCAGTGTTCGGGACAGATTAAGAAAATGACAGTGGTACTGTTCATGAGCAGAGGTCCAAAAATCCCTATGTTGAAAATTTGGTGACGAAACTCCATAACATGACTGTGTTACAAGCGTGCATTGAACTGTTTCCACGCACCCTTGCAACTTTGCAAATTTGTAATACTGTCACGCCACATTTTCAACAGTGGCATTTTTTCAACTCCTTATGAACACTGCAGCTGTCATTTTCACATCCTGACTAAAATATGTTTTATACTCCTCCGGACAATAGCATGGTCACTGTGGGAAATCAGTGTTTGGGACAGATTAAGATCGACTGAGTGAGAGGGGGGAGTGACCGAGCTCAACTGAGCTCTGTCAGGACTGCTGCAGATTTGTTTGTGGCAGACAAAGGCCCCAACACAAGAGCCCAGAACAAAAGGGCAGCCTGCAGCACTGGGAGAAACAGAACGAGAGAGCGAGTGAGGGAGGTGGAGTGAGCGAACTCACCAAAACGCTGTCAGGACTGCTGCAGATTTCTTTGTGGGCAGAAAAAGGCGTTGATACAGGCATAGGGGCCCAATACAAAAAGCCAGCCTGCAACAGTGGGAGAAACAGTACGAGCGAGTGAGATAAGGGGACTTAGTGAGCTCAACGGAGCTCTGTCAGAGCTGCTGGGATTTCTTTGTGGGCAGAAAAAAGTGCCAATGCACGCAGGAGCCCCATATAAAAGGGCAGCTTGCAGCGCAAGGACAAACAGAATGAGCGATGAGAGCTCTGTCGGGACAGCTGCGGATTTCTTTGTGGACAGACAAAGTTGCCAACACATCACTCTCGGCCTATGCGGACGATATACTTATGCATATCGAAGACCCACAGCAAGCTATCCCCAATTTGCTGAAAGAAATTATGGCCTTCTCAAAGGTTTCATATTATAAATTAAATTGCTCTAAAAGTAAGATTCTCCCATTGAATAACTGGCTTACACGTGCCATGGTAGCACCCTTCAATATGTCCTGGGAATCTAGATTGCTTCTGTATTTGGGTATTAAAATAACAAGAGATATCAACTATCTGGCAAGAGAAAACCTTAGTCCCCTTATCCAGATCCTGAAGGCTGATCTTGACCGATGGGTGGCCTTACCACTCTCCATATGGGGTAGAGTCAGCATGGTAAAAATGAATATTATTCCCCGCCTTCTATACCCCTTGGGAATGATAGGATGCTAACTCCCCAAAGCTTGGTTTGCTAAAGTGCAGAAAATGCTAAACACGTTCATATGGAAGGGAAAACAAACCCGGAGAGCATACCATAAACTAACGGTTCCTAAAGCACAGGGAGGGTTAGCATCCCCTTCTTTTTTCACCTATTACTGTGCTCAACACCTGAGTAAGGTAGTATTCTGGTTACAGGCCTATCTCCCTCCAAGAGTTAACAGATACTTGCCTTTGTGGGTGGAGATAGAGAAACATTTAGTAGCCGGACACCAATACTCACTACCCGCTTGCATGTTTGCTACGCCCTCTCAGCTTCCCAAGCAGCTCCGAAATACCCCAATAGGGTGGTCACCAGAGCAACCCATCAGATGCAACAACATTTTTTCTAAGATGGCATCAGTCGCCCATGCAACTGATTGCAGAGAACCCTCACTTTAAAATAGGAGGAAGGCCTATCTCCTCCTTTTGGCAACGCTAAAGGAGTCTGAAGTTGTAGACTTCTTCTACCAAGGGAAGTAGCTGCATTCTTCTCATCTCCAGTCTCGTTACAAAGTGCCGGACATGCACATGTTTAAATTTATCCAAATTAAACAGGCAATTTTTGCTTTTACAAGATATACAGCAGATCAAATGGTAGTGGATCCAGAGGTGCAAGAATTAATCCAGGTAGCATCTAAATCCCACCCTGTCTCTGGGATGTATAAAAAGTTGCAAACATTAGACCCACAATTACCCAAGGGGGTATGTTATCATTGGGTGCATGAACTAAAGTTGACACAGGATACAGACGTATGGAAGAGAATATGGCGAAACTGCTATAGATTTATCAAACAGGATAGGCTCTGCATGGTGCAGTTTAACATAATGCATAACATATATTAAACGCCAGTAAGGTTGTATAAGTGTGGACTTATCCCCACACCTTTTTGTAGAAGATGCCAAGAGGAAAAGGGCACATTGTTCCATATGTTGTGGACCTGCCCGAAAATCAGGCCCCTCTGGCACGCTGTGATGAAAGGGTTGGATCCTCTCCTTGATCTGCAGCCATTGTTTACCCCGGAAGCTTGTTTAATATACCTGTTTCCCCCAAGAACTACACTGCGGCAAAAGGCCCACATTGCCCTAGTGGCAGCGAATGTCAAATTGATCATTCTAAGACACTGGAAGGATGACCAAACACCTCGGCGACAGAATGGTATAGAGAAATGCTATTGGCATTACAGTTAGAAAAACATATTGCTTATATGAGACATAGAGGAGATGCATATTTAGCTCTATGGGACCCACTTGATGCTGCATTGGCAGTATGGAAACCCTAAGAGTCATTACTCTCCCTTTGTCCACATACTTGTGCATCTCCCTTCTCTACTTTGAACAATAGGAGACAGAATCCGGCTAATACCACTGGATATCGCACTTGGCAAGGGGGTAGGAGGGTCAGCAAGGGAGGGGGTGAGTGGGTGGGAAAGATGTGTTTTTATGTGTTTTTAATTTTTCCTTTCTTTTGGGGGGATCAAGGAGAATAGAGCTGAAAAGAATGAGCTGATGATAACCAATTATGTACTAATGCAACTTGCTGATAATGTATGTAATTAAGCTCAAATAAAACATAATTAAAAAAAAGTTGCCAACACAGCCAGGAACTCCATGCAAAAGCGCAGTCTGCGGTGCTAAGAGAAATGGAATGAGCGAGTGACAGAGTGGTAGTGAATGAGCTCAAAGGTGGACAGTAGTAAGGAAACCTTCCCCCAGGCCACACTGGACAGTAGGAAGGGAACCTCCCCCATCCAGGGAGCACTAGCGCCACCACCACTACCTCAGAGGTTGCGAAGAAAGCACAGCAGTTGGACCACAGTGGGCTCAGGGAGGGCAAGGAGGGTGGAACAGAGGCACACACAGTCAATTGTTCCACTCCACAATCCATACACCATTCTGGGGGAGCATAGCTCCCCTATGGATGCACCCGCAGAGAAGACTGATGACAACTGTCACAAGGGAGGCCCACAGGAAGGAGGCAGAGGACACCACAGGGAAAGGAAGCAGCTCCTGGTGGGGGACTCAATTATTAGGGGGACAGAACTGGGGGGAGCTGGGAAAACTGAGGTAAGGTGCCTGCCTGGTGCCATGGCTTGGAGGGACAGGAAGTGCATCCTCAGGATCACGAGAACAGCTGCAAGGGAGTCTGAGCTGAACATCATTGTCCACCTAGGGACAAATGACTTAGCTCATCATGAGATTAGAGCAGTGCAGGAGGACATTGCTGAGTTGGGGAGGGGCCTAAGACAAGTAGCACACACAGTATCCTTCTCAGAGGTGCTGCCTGTCAATGGCATGGGGGAGGCGAGGGTAATTAGCACCATGCAGTTTAATGAATGGTTGAAAAAATGGTGTGGAGCACAGGGGTTTGGCTTCACTGGGGACTGGGGTTCCACCTGGAGGGACACCAGCCTATACTGGCAGGATGGTCTGCATCTGTCCAGGAAGGGAACAAGTCTTTTGAGCAATCGGTTTAAATGCTTCATTGGCAAGCTTTTAAACTAGTCAAAGGGGGAGGCACTGATAAGCAGCAGGAAAATCCCAGTCTCTCCCTACAAAACAGGGTACTAAATGAGAAAAAGACAGAGGTAGAAAGGTCAGTGGGGGATGCTGCAACAGAAGGTAAAGCCATCAAAAATGGAGAGCAATGGGAACCAATGCCCATAGTCTGGGTAACAAGCTTCCTGAATTAGTGGCCTTGATGGAGGAGGAACATCTGGATATTGTGGCAGTCACAGAAACATGGTACACACAAAACCATGACTGGGACATAAACATACCAGGATACACTATCTACAGGAGGGACAGGGAGGGTAAAAGAGGAGGAGTAGCTCTTTACATAAGGGAAGGAATAAAAGCAACAGAACAAAAGGGTAAACAGGGAGGAGAAGAAGCACGGTGGGTAAATTTGGAGACAGCCAATGGCACCACAATCCGCACAGGGGTTGTATACAGACCCCCTTCTCCGGGGGAGGAAATGGACAAGGAAATGATAGAAAGTATACTTAGAATGGCAGAAAAAGGGGAGATATTGCTGATGGGTGATCTGAATATGCCAGATGTTAACTGGAGTGCAGTTGCAGCAGCCACTTCGAAGAGTGGGGTTATTCTAGATGCCCTACAGGGGGCATGCCTTAGACAACTAGTATTGGAGCCCACTCGAGAGGGAGCAATCTTAGACCTGGTTCTCTCAAATGGAGATGGAGAGAGGATCACAGATGTAGAAGTTGGTAGCCATCTGGGAACTAGCGACCATTGAACAGTATGGTTCACAACAAACACAGCAATAGAGTCAAGCCATACAAAGGCAAAGTACTGGACTTTAGGAGGGCTGACTTTGCCAAAATGGGTGAGTGCCTAAGGAATGCACTAGCAAATGGGCAGGAAGGAGGGGTGGAAGAACAATGGGGAATAATACAAACTGCCATCACAGAGGTAACGAGCCTTTGTGTGAAGCAAATAAACAAAACAAAGTGACGTAAGAAACCACTAAGGTTCTCAAAGGAAGTGGCAGTGAAGGTTCAAGAGAAAAAGAAAGCATTCAGGAAGTACAAGGAATCGCAGAAGGAGCAGGACAAAGAACTGTATCAGTTAAAGCAAAAGGAGGCTGGGAAGGCAGTCAGAACAGCAAAGGCCCAAACCAAGGAAAAGATAGCCAACTCAGTTAAGAAGGGGGGATAAAACCTTTTATAGGTACATCAGGGAGCGAAGGAAGACCAAGGGAGAGATAGTAAGGCTTAATAAAGGGGAGGGAGGGTGGACAGAAGGAGACTGTGAAAAGGCAGAGATACTAAACAAATATTTTTGCTCAGTATTTACAAATGAAGAGGGGGAGGTACATAAAACAAACAGTAGAAACACTCTGGATACAGAAGCAGGAAATTACAGACCTGTTAGTTTAACCTCAGTGATAGGGAAAATGATGGAATCACTTCTGAAGGAAAGAATTGTCAAGTATCTAGAGGCCAGAGGGGCACAGGACCCAAGGCAGCATGGATTCACAGCGGGAAGGTCATGCCAGACGAATCTGATAGATTTCTTTGACTGGGTGACCAAAGTAGTAGATCAGGGGAGGGGCTGTGGACATGGCCTACCTAGACTTTAGCAAGGCATTTGACACAGTCCCACACAAAAGATTAATATACAAGTTAGCCAGCCTGGGAGTGGGTCCCAAGATGACAGCCTGGGTAAAGAATTGGCTGGAGAATAGGACAAAGAGAGTAATAGTAAATGGAGTCCACTCAGAAGAAAGGAGGGTTACTAGTGGGGTGCCGCAGGGTTCAGTATTAGGACCGGTCCTCTTCAATGTCTTTATAAGCGACATTGCAGAGGGACTGGAAGGAAAAGTATGTCTCTTTGCAGATGGCACAAAGATCTGCAACAGAGTTGATGCACAGAGTGGGGTGGAACAGATGAGAAGGGACTTGGCAAGGTTAGAGGAATGGTCAAATGTATGGCAGCTTAGATTCAGTACTAAGAAGTGCAAGGTGATGCACCTGGGAAACAAAAACCCAGGGGAAGAGTACACAATGGGAGGTGAGATACTAACAACAACAAAAATGGAAAGAGACCTGGGGGTAGTCATATCAGATGACCTAAAGGTGGACAAGCAATGTGACAGGGCAGCAAGGAAGGCTGGGGGGATACTGGGATGCCTAGGGAGAGGCATCACCAGTAGAAAACAGGAAGTTATTATCCCTCTGTACAGACAGCTGGTGAGACCCCATCTGGAGTACTGTGTGCAGTTCTGGAGACCCAATCTGCATAAGACATAGACAGGATGGAAGCTGTCCAGAGGAGGGCAACTAAAATGGTGCAGGGTCTGCACCGAAGACATATGAAGAGAGACGAAAGGAGCTTAATATGTATAGCCTCTATGAAAGGAGGGAGAGGGGGGACATGATAGAAACCTTCAGGTACCTCAAGGGAATCAACAAAGTCCAAGTGGGTAGCATCTTTCAAAAAAAGAGGTGCGCAAGAACAAGAGGGCACAATTTGAAGATAGAGGGGGGGCGGCTCAGAGGAAATTTAAGGAAGTATTTTTTCACAGAGAGGGTTGTGGATGCATGCAACGGCCTTCCGGAGGAGGAGGTTGTAGAGTCAAAATCAGTGGTGGAATTCAAGCATGCATGGGACAGTCACAAGGCCATTTTAGGGGGTTGGGGTAGGAAGAAGTAGGCTACTGATTAACTAGGATCTGCAGCTTATCCAGTAGGTAGGGAAATGGGTAGACTGGGTGGGCCAAGCGGTCCTTATCTGCCATCAAATTCTATATTTCTATGTAACGGGGCTCTAGTGTGACTGCTGCAAATTTCTTTGTGGGCAGAAAATGCGGCAACACAGGCAGAAGCCCAGTACAAAAGGCCAGCTTGCAGCGCCAGCAGAAACGGAATGCGAGAGTGACAGAGGGGGAGTGAGCGAGCTCAGTGGAGCTGTGTCGGGACTGCTTCAGATTTCCTTCTGGCCAGAAAAAGCCACCAATGCAGGCAGGAGCCCAGTACAAAAGGGTAGCCTGCAGTGCCAGGAGACACAGAATGATCACATGAGGGAGGGGGAGTCGGTGAGCTTAACGGGGCTTTGTTGGGACTGCTGCAGATTTGTTTGTGGGCAGGAAAAGACAGCAATGCATGCAGGGCCCAGTACAGAAGGGCAGCCTGCAGTGGCAGGAAAACCAGAATGAGCGAGTGAGTGAGCTCAACAGGGCTGTATTGTAACTGCTGCAAAGTTCTTTGTGGGCATAAGAAGGCAGCAACGCAGGCAGGAGCCCAGTAGAAAAGGGCAGCCTGCAGTGCCGGCACAACAGAATGAGCGAGTGAGAGAAGCGGAGTGAGCGAGATCAACGGAGCTCTGTTGGGCCTGCCATAACATGACTGTGTTACAAGCGTGCGTTGAACTGTTTCCACGCACCCTTCTAATTTCACAAATTTGTAACACTGTCACGCCACATTTTCAACAGTGGCATTTTTTCACAACTCCTTATAAACACTACAGCTGTCATTTTGCACATTCTGGCTAAAATATGTTTCTGCACTCCTGCTGCACGATAGCATGGTCACTCTGGGGGAAATCAGTGTTTGGGACAGATTAAGATCGACTGAGTGAGAGGGGGGAGTGGCCAAGCTCAACTGAGCTCTGTTGGGACTGCTGTGGATTTGTATGTGGGCAGACAAAGGCCCCGACACAAGAGCCCAGTACAAAAGGGTAGCCTGCAGCACTGGAAGAAACAGAACGAGAGAGCGAGTGAGGGAGGGGGAGTGAGCGAACTCACCAAAGCGCCGTCAGGACTGCTGCAGATTTCTTTGTGGGCAGAAAAAGGTGTCAACACAGGCAGTGGCCCAGTACAAAAGGGGAGCCTGCAGCAGTGGGACAAACAGTGTGAGCGAGTGAGACAAGGGGACTTAGTGAGCTCAATGGAGCTCTGTCAGGACTGCTGGGATGGCTTTGTGGGCAGAAAAAGGGGCCAGTGCAGACAGGAACCCCATACAAAAGGGCAGCTTGCAGCACCAGGACAAACAGAATGAGCGATGAGAGAGGGAGACTGAGCGACCTCAATGCAGCTCTGTCAGGACAGCTGTGGATTTCTTTGTGGACAAAGGTGCCAATGCAGCCAGGAGTCCCATACAAAAGCGCAGTCTGTGGTGCCAAGACAAACAGAACGAGCGAGTGACAGAGTGATACTGAGCGAGCTCAACGGAGCTGTAGTGTGACTGCTGCAGATTTCTTTGTGGGCAGAAAATCCCGCAATGCAGACAGGAGCCCAGTACAAAAGGCCAGCTTGCAGCGCCGGCAGAAACGGAATGTAAGAGTGACAGACGGGCAGTGAGCGAGCTCAGTGGAGCTGTGTCAGGACTGCTTCAGATTTCTTTCTGGCCAGAAAAAAGCCGCCACTGCAGGCAGGAGCCCAGTACAAAAGGGCAGCCTGCAGCGCCAGGAGACACAGAATGAGCAAGTGAGGGAGTGGGAGTCATTGAGCTCAATGGGCTTTGTTGGGACTGCTGCAGATTTGTTTGTGGGCAGAAAAAGGCAGCAATGCATGCAGGGCCCAGTACAAAGGCAGCCTGCAGTAGCAAGAAAACCAGAATGGCGGGTGAGTGGGCTCAACAAAGAGCCGTGTTAACTGCTACAAATTTCTTTATGGGCATAAGAGGCAGCAATGCAGGCAGGAGCCCAGCAGAAAGGGTGGCCTGCGGCGCCGGCAGAACAGAATGAGCGAGTGAGAGAAGGGGAGTGAGCGAGCTCAATGGAGCTTTGTTGGGACTGCTGCAGATTTCTTTGTGGGCAGAAAAAGGCGCCAACAGAGACAGGAGCGCAGTACAAAAGGGCAGCCTGCAGCGCCAGGAGAACCGGAATGAGTGAGTGAGACAAGCGGACTGAGCGACCTCAACAGACTTCTGCCGGGACAGCTGTGGATTTCTTCATGGGTAGAAAAAGCCACCAACACAGGCAAGAGCCCAGTACAAAAAGGCAGCCTGCTGTGCCAGGAGACACAGAATGAGTGAGTGACACAGGGGGAGTGAGCCACCTCAATGGAGCTCTCTCGGGGCAGCTGCGTATTCCTTCCTCGGCAGAACAAGGTGCCAACGCACGCACCAGCCCAGTACAAAAGAGCAGCCTGCAGCACTGGGACTAACAGACTGAGCCACTGACAGAGGCCTACTGCGTGAGCTCAACAGACCACGCAATCAACATTCGGCATTGACAAATGCTTGTTAAGCCAGTCACCATCATTATCATCATCAAAACGGGCACTCCCTTCCCACAGAGGGAGCCAAATGAATGGGTACAAGCCACTTCCCTAGTCCAAGGCCACAGTGATAAAATGTGCAGTTATCCTCACCACCCATGTGGTAGCAGTATTCTCCCAAATGTCGAGTCACCTGCCCAACTCGGAAAGCTCCTGGAAAAGCCAACTAACTCATTTGTGAGTCTGCTGCAGGACAGAAATATACTGTAGCTTCTTGTGAGCGAATCTTCTTGTATGCACATTTGTCTCCCTGTAATTTTTTTAGAAAACTTAGAAACATACACTGTGAAGGCCCTTTTCCCTAGGAAACTGACAACTGCATTCTCTTAAACGTCTAAGCCTCCACTACTGTTCCCTAGTATTAAATCTCCTAAAGCCCTGCTTGCATCACTCTACTGGTTAGATATATCCCCATTTCTAAAAAGTACCCAGTCCACCCAGCCTAACTTACCCTTTGACACAGAAACTTTCTCTTCTCTGTAGGTACTGGAAGTCCTTTCTGGAGTTCTGTGAAGAGGCAACAGTGGAGTGTTCTGGATGGCGGGGATGAAGCTCAAGGAAAAAAATTCTTTATTTCTTGCAAGTTTGTAAGCGTAAGCCCCACCACCCCTCCAGCCTTAAGCCATGCTCCCCCAAGGAACCTTTCCCTACCTACCTGCCTACTCCCACCCCTCATGCACATGTACCTAACCAACCTACCTGCTGGCTCAGATATTATTCAGGGCTGTTCCCACTGACGATGCCCCCTCTTGCTGCAGTTCTCTACAGGCTCCCTAATAACACATATGTGTACAGTCTTTTGAAAAAGATCACAGCTTTCCTTGCATAGCTGCAGTGGCCATGGAATGTCACACCAGGAACAGGCGGCTACAAAGTATGCTTGCCAGAAAGAAAAAATTACTCACCTTAGTAATGTTGTTTCTTTTAATGGAGTCTTGCTATATTATGTCAATTGCAGTATGACCGCAGGTTAGAACTGCTCCGGAGGTGAAATAATTAACTTTCCATGCAGGCATGGAACTTAGAGCATGAGCTTGGTTGAAAACTCTGTCTGTTGTGTTCAAACGCAAACTGTCAGATCTTTACGAGCTAAAACTCACAAAGGTTCTGTGTGAAAGCTGTACACCTACACTAGCCAACTGGCTACTAATATAAACACTCATTTTGGCCTAAAACAAAGACTCAAGTCAGGAGACCCAAAATGCAAAAACACAACACCAATTCACCCAAAAAGTAGGTGAAAAAACAACAAGGTGGGCATCAAAAAATGCCAACCTGTACTGCTACCCCATCCCCAAAACAGAGGTTCTGAGAGGCAGGCAGGGGAAGTCATAATATAGCAAGACTCCATTAGAAGAAACAACATTACTAAGGTGAGTAATTTTTCTTCAAACAACATGAAGTCTTGCTATATTATGACAATTGCAGACTACACGCAGTACCCGCATGGAGGAGGGACATAACCTACCTAGGAAATAGGCTCTGAAGCACGGCTGTGCCAAACCGAGCATAACTCCTAGCCTGGATGTCCAGGGAGTAATGCTTGGTAAAAGTGTGAACTGTTTTCCAGGTAGCTGCTTGACATATTTCTAGAATAGGAATGTCTCTGGCAGCAGCCAAAGAAGCAGCTGTACCTCTGGTAGAGTGAGCCCTCAGGCCTGAGGGGGGATCTTTACCCAACTTCCCATAGCAGAATTGGATACAAGAGACAATCCACCTGGCAATGGATCTTTTAGTGGCTGGCTTCCCTTTAACAACTTCGCCATAGGTGAGGAACAGTTGGAGGGAGTCAAACCTATGACCCTTGGTACGCTCTACGTAGTAACTAAGGACTCTCTTCACATCTAGGCTGTGCAGCATCCTCTCCCCAGAGGAGGAGTGGTCAGTGAAGTACACTGGAAGTGAAATAGATTGATTAAGGTGGAAATCTGAAACCACCTTAGGCAGGAACTTTCTGTTAGTCCGAAGGACCACCTTATCTCTGTGAAAAGAGATAAACTCCTGCTCCACTGGCAATGCTTGTAATTCACTTATGCATCTGGCAGAGGTGATGGCTACCAAAAACACAGTTTTCCAAGTCAAGTACTTGAGCTCAGCTGAAGACAAGGGCTCAAAGGGGGGTTGCATAAGCTGAGCAATGCAAACATTAAGATCCCAGGCAGGGGCAGAATCCCTGAATGGAGGGTTGATGTGAAACAACCCCTTAAAAAACTTGGAAAATACAGGATGAGCTGAAAGGGAAGAGGATTTACCTGCTGAAATAGAAGCAGACACAGCTGCCAAGTGCACCTTCAGGGTAGCTGGTCTCAGCCCCAAAGAATTCAGGTGGTCCATATAATCCAGGACTGTGGGTAGATCAGCAGAGACTGGGGAAATATGCTTTTCCAAGCACCATATGGAAAACCTTTTCCATTTGGAATTGTAAGTAGCCCTGGTGGAAGGCTTCCTTGCGGCCTTCATATATCCATTACACCTGGGAAAGGTGTAAATCAGCAAACTCTAACTCTCAAGAACAAGCCTTGAGATTGAGAGATTTGAGATTCTGGTACCAGACCCTTCCCTGGGCACAGGTTAACAGATTGTGATTCCTGGGAAGGGACAGGGGAGGATGGACTGCTAAGGACAGCAGGAATGGATACCAGGGCTGTCTGGCCCAATCCGGAGCTATCAAACGGAGGGAAGGCATAGAGAAACTTCCCCTCCCAACTGAGGGCTGAGGGAAGGCATAGAGAAACTTCCCCTCCCAACTGAGGGCTAAGGCATCCAGGGGGAGTGAGCCCAACACTGGGGGCCTGCAGCAAAAAAGAGGAAGTTGGTGATTGTCTGGGGCTGCAAAAAGATCTATCTGCGGGGTGCCCCATCTGGCAAATACTACTCCCAAGACCAGGGGTTCCAGTGACCATTCGTGGTGGCCCTGGGAAATCCTGTTGAGAGCATCTGCCAGGACATTGTCCTTGCCTGGGAGGTGAACTGCCGTAAGGGAGGTGTTCAGGCAGTAAGCCAGAGACCACAACGTTATCGCTCGTGCACAAGGCCATAGGCCGAGTGCCCTTTGCTTGTTGATGTACCACATTGTAGTGGTGTTGTCTGTTCTGACCTGAATACTCTTGTTCTGAACAGATTTGGAAAAAGCTTGAAGTGCTAGAAAACTGCTCTGAGCTCCAACAGGTTGATGTGGAGCAGAGATTCCTGGGGAGACCACAGACCCTGGGTGGTGAGGTCGCCCATGTGAGCTCCCCAACCCAAGAGGGACGCATCTGTAGTAAGGATTAGAGAATGAGACTGAGTGACAAAGGGAACCCCTTGTCTCAGGTTGCTCTGATTCTGCCACCACTGTAGGGCTTGGATCAGGGTTCGAGTTACTGGGATCAGCTTGGTAAAAGGATCCTTTCTTTGAGACCAAAAAGCTCTTAAATGGAACTGGATGTCCCTCATCTGAAATCTTGCTCCTTGCACAACTGCTGTTGAAGCAGCCATGTGTCCTAGGAGCTGCAGAAAATGCCTTGCTGGCCGGGAGACCTGCAGGGTAAATGAGGAGGCCAGGGAGACTAGGGTCTTTGCCTTGTCCAGGGGGAGGAAGGCCCTGGCTTCCTGTGTGTTCAGTTCTGCTCCTATGAAGGTAAGAAACTGGACAGGCTCTAGAACTGACTTTGAGAGATTCAGAAGGAAACCTAGAGAGGTAAGCAGTTGCTGCGTTATCTGAAGGTGTAAATTGACCTGATCTGGGGACTGGCTTACTAAGAGCCAATCGTCCAGGTAAGGAAAGATGGTAATCTTTTGCCTTCTTAGGTAGGCAACTGCTACAGCCAGTCATTTGGTGAATACCCTTGGGGCAGAAGTGAGGCAGAAGGGCATTGCTCTGAACTGGTAGTGGCCTGAGGGCAGCTCAAACCTGAGGTACTTTCGATGGGAGCTTCTGATGGGAATATGGAAGTAGGCATCCTTGAGGTCCAGGGAAGCTAGCCAGTCCCCTGGCCTTAGAGAGGGTAGGATAATTCCCAGAGTCACCATTTTGAACTTTGGCTTTAAAAGGTGCTTGTTTAAACATCTGAGATCCAGAATGGGCCACCATTCTCCTGTCTTTTTTGGGGTAAGAAAGTACCTGGAGTACAAACCTTTGCCCTGGTGTAGGGAAGGAACCCTTTCCACAGCTCTGACAGCCAGGAGGGTAGAGACCTCTGCCTCTAGGGCGAGTGCCTCTGATGGAGTTGCAGGTGGAAAAGATCTGGTTCTCAGCTTTGGAAATTTTTTGAAGCTGAGAACCAGTCCCTGGCTTACTACTTCCAGGACCCACTTGTCTGATGTTAAAGACTTCCAGTCCTGGACAAAGTAAGCCAGCCTGCCCCCTACAGGTAGAGGAGAATCGGCCCTGGAAATCCCATCAGGGTGTCTGCTTGGCAGGGGCTTTAAGCTGAGGGGTGGAAGCAGACCTACTTGTACCCCATCTGCCTCTCCCTCTAAAGAACCCCCTCTGAGCATAAGCGGAGGAGGAAGCTTGGGCTTGGTAAAAAGGCCTATGAAAAGGCCTGCCTCTGCCTCTAGGAAGCTGCTTTTGAGGAGTGGCCTGCCTTTCCTTGGCCTGTGCACTCCTATAGGTGGTCCTATATTCATCCATTTTCTTCATGTAATTCTCTGCTTGCTCCCCAGATAGAGAATTTCCCACAACAGGAAAATCCATGGCCTTAGACTGGGTATCTTGAGACAGGGTAGTACATCTGAGCTAAGCCATCCTGCGAGTGCACAGATGTAGCCATGACTCTTGATGAAACATCATTAGAGTCCACTGCAGCATGAAATTGCACCTTGGATGCCTCAATACCATCCATAGCCACCTGTTCCAGCTCCCTGGCAAGCTAGTCAGGGACTTGTTTCGCTAGGGCCAGCACAGTATCCCATCTGGATTTCTGGTACCTAGCAGCATAAGCCATATAATTTGCTCGTCTGAGTCCCAAAGATGCTGCCATGTACGGTTTCTTTGCCATAGCATCAATCTTCCTGGAGTCCTTCTCAGGGGTGTGTGAAGCTAGGGGAATATTAGCCTTGTCACAGGCTGCAGCCTGCGTTACGCCCACATGGCTGCATTGTTGAGTGAGGAAATCAGTGTCGGAGCCTGATAAGGTATACCTCTTGTCCATCCTTTTATCCACAGGAGGTATAGTGTGAGGAGTTTTTAAAACTTTTACTGTCTGTTTCCGAAAAGATTTATGCAAAGGAATAGACAGTCTCCTAGACTCTGGAATATCCATAATTTCTACATAGTCTGGCTCCTCTTGGTCATCAA
Organism: Neoceratodus forsteri; assembly: GCA_016271365.2. Taxonomy (NCBI): domain Eukaryota; kingdom Metazoa; phylum Chordata; order Ceratodontiformes; family Ceratodontidae; genus Neoceratodus; species Neoceratodus forsteri. The sequence continues at coordinate 1,217,718,661 of CM057454.1, read as the reverse complement.
CAGCTTCCTCAACAGGGAGCTGGAGAGTTTCAGCAACTTTTTTATAAAACATGAAATGAGAAGGGGACTCAGAAAGCCTTGGAGGAGAAACTCCTAGGGGTCTATCTGGAGAGATGTCCGGATCAATGGGCACATCCAGATCTTCAAAACCATATTCACTCTCCTCATATTCCTCTTCCCCCTCCCCCAGTTCATAAAAATCCTCAAAATCATAATCTTGAACTGGTGGAACCGGCCGAACCGAACGCTTACCTGAAGGTGTCGGTTCGGTCGGAACCGGAGAGAGAGACTGGACAATTTGAATTGCTTTAGCTATTTCCTCAGCAGTTGGGGAGAGAACTTTTGGCTCTACACTAGCTGACTTTCTAGTCCTTTTTGCTGGAACTGGCTCCTCAGAACCGGCTCTTCGTTTGCCCAAGGAAGTATCGCCCTGGTCAGAGGGCACTCCCTCCGGTTCGGTTGGCACCGAACCGGGCTGGCCATCCGGGTCAGCGGACTTTTTGGCCTCCCTTTCCCTGAGCCTATGAACTCTCTTATCTATGGTGGCAGCAGGGAAATTGTGACAAATCTGGCAGTCTGAACTGAGGTGGTCAAACCCCAGACAATAGACACATGTGGTGTGTGGGTCAGCCTTAGCAAAAGCTTCCCCACAAACACTACAGTGTTGAAACCCAGTGGGTCTGGTTTTTCTTTAGGGTTTCTCAGACATAATGCCAGCCTAACCAACTTGCCCGTTTATGGCAATCCACCAAGCAAGACACCCTTATCGGTTCCCAATCGTGTCACGGGTCGTGGAAAAAAACATAATGAAATCCGTTTTCTTTAGAACCGATGAGAACCGGGAACCGCACTCTAAAAAAGGATTAGTAGATTTGAAATACAACCTGATCGGTTCAAACCGAACCGATAAAGAATTACAAGTTCCACACAGAAAAAATAAATGTAAAACCTATCTATTACTTACATTACCACAGACAGAGCTTGAACTGACCGGTTGCGGTTTAACTTCGGCTAAAAACCGAAAAATAATACTTTTAAACCAACAAAATGAACCGAGCAGAAGGAGAAATCTCCGGAACGACTGTTCAGTGAGGTGGAGTAAAGAATCTGACAGTTTGCGTTTGAAGCACAACAGACAGAGTTTTCAACCGAGCTCGCACTCTGAGTTCCATGCCTGCATGGAAAGTTAACTATTTCACCTCGGGAGCAGTTCTAACCTGCGGTCATACTGCAATTGTCATAATATAGCAAGACTTCATGTTGTTTGAAACAAACAGCATTCTTTTGAGATTAGGAGGACAGATGCCCATGGGAAAAACTGGGAGTTGTTTTAAGTTACAACTCAATCCAGGGAATTCAATTATTGAGTAGAGATCAGAATCTCCAGAAGGCTGTTTTGTTCTGAGAGTTGATAATTTACTCTACATCTGTAATCAAGCTGTTTAGCCTCTGAACAAAAGCAAGGTGTTGTACAAATAATTCATGCCTGCATGAAGAGGGAATGTTGTTAAGAAAGGACTGAGTGTGCATCTTTATCTCCAAGACAGCAGCAAAAGTTTCATACAATGCCATGGGAAGTACACTCATGTTCCAGAGAAGATGTTTACCTATCAGCTAAAATGATGTACCCAGTGCCAGCACTGGTTGTTGTAAAACATGGTTCAAATTAGACCCACTGGTGTAACAAATGTGGGTCAAAATGAGAAATTACTGGGTCTAAACTGAATTCAGAAGTGCAAATTTCACCACTATAGAAGCAAAAAAATTCAAGAAAAAATAGTTTTGGACTGTTCACTTTTTGATCTCTCGCCTAACGGACTGGGTGCACCACTAGCTCATACTGTCAAAAGGAAAGTGGCTCATTTCTGAGCAGGCTTCAGCTTTTTACTTTTTGCATATCTGGAAGTCTATGCCTGTGGTTCAATGGACAAGCAGCCAGCCACTCCCCCTTTCTGTGCTACATAAGTAGTTCCTCCAAGCCTCTCTCAAGCACTTTTTCTTTGCAGCCAGAGGCTCTGTTGGTCCGTTCTTTGCAGCTGCTGGAGCTTGCCCCCCGCCTTGCTGTGTTTTGGCCTCCGGTTGTTTTTGCTGAACTTCTGTTTTTGTTCTCCTACATTTGGTGTGTCGTGCTTGCCTCCAGCTGTGGATTTCTCTGTGTTACTTGTTCCCTATTCTTCTGTGTTTTTTGTGTCTTTTGTTTTATATTCTTTTTGGGGGGCTTCTGTTTCTAAATTCCTTGTAGTTTTGCTAATCCATAGCCCATGCAACCTGCTCCAATTTACTCACACTGCAACTACAATCGTTGTCTGTGTGTTTCAGGTCAAGCTGCTTCCCTGCTGCTGCTCTCCATGCTATGCACCTTAATAGTTTTCGCCTGTTTCAGGCCCACTCTGAACCCTAGCCCATGCAGCTCAATCCTGCTTCTTGAACTTATACCACATAATTCATTGCTGCTGGCTGCTGTTTTCACTGCACTGTCTAGCCAATTTGCTGCTTTTAGAGCATTGCCTCCCAACAGTCTATGTTCATTCGAATTGCTACCCCTATAACTCACAATTACTCGTACTGATGCTGCCCATTACGTTTGCACACTTATACTCTGGAGGTCGGCTAACCTACTGCTGATGGTGCAAATTAGTTTTAATATCTGCATGTGGATCACGGCACCTTCCCATCACTTTCTTTTTTTTCCTTGGTGGGGCACTGGAGGTGTTGAGGAGCCATGGTCTGGTGTGGCATACTAACTCACGTTTGAATCCTGCTTTCACTACTAAAAATCCTCAGAGTATTTTGTCACCTTTCATTGGCTTCCTTAATAGCCTGGCTGGCTTGCCCTGCTATTCATATTTGCTGCTCCTTCGACCTCCGTGCAGGTCTGACCATTTGCCTACTCTGCTTACTGACCTACGTGCAGGTCCACTCATTGCTTACACAATTTATTGGGTCAATGGTCACAACTACCATGTCTGACCTATGTGATGGACCCAGCACTCAACGCTTCATTCAGCTCCTCCTCCTCAACTGTTTTCTGGGGCATGTCAGCCATAACTATTCCATGGCACAGGGCCTCCCTGCAGCTGTTGGTCTTGCTCTGCACCTATGAAGTCCACATCTTGAGCGTGCCTAACATGGGGCAGGGTCCTTCTCATCTGGCCCATAGCTGGGAATGTCTTCGCTCTGGGCCTGGCTTTAGCCGTTCGAGACTTGACAGCAGCTCCTGGTGTAGAATTTAAAACTAGCCATGAAGGGTGGTTACAGCAATCTCCATTGGCTCTAGTATTCTACTAGCAAGGCAGCTTCACTGCATTCTCCTTATGACTGCCTCTGGTTCACTTGGTTTGTTTTTAAGGTGGGTAGTCCAGGTGAGTATCTCAGCAGTTGTTGCTCTCCTCCTCTAGCCTTGGTTGCCCCCAATGTTGCAGAGCTCTCTCGAAACCTTCCACGGTGTTCCCATTAGAGGGATCGAGTGAGAACTTTCCTCCAAATTGGAATACCCCCCCATTTTAATTAGGTTTCTAAATTGCAGCAGCAGAGCCATCACTAAACAAAACATTCCAAGCCTGGAGGGAAGGCAACCTAGGCTTTGGATCCCCAGATTTTTCCTCCTCAAAAGGGATATTTTTCTCTCCCCTGTGCCTCATGTCATAAACGTTAGTTAGCTGTAGTTAGTGTTCCCTAGTTCCTTTAGGTATGTTCCGCTGTTGGATGAAGGTGGATGGTGTCCCTACTTGCCATTCCCTCTTTCCTTAGGATGACCCCTCAATTTTCAGCGCAACCCATCGTACTCATGCCATTGCTAACCTGTGCATCTCATTACGTTATCAAGCTGCCTGGTGCCTAATCTAGTACTATGCCTCACAGCTACTGATTGCTAATGTGCTTTTGTACTACTACTTTTTTGGGGGGATGCTTCCTAAGGTACCTTTAGCTAAGGGAATCATCCCGCGGCACCTCTAGGGGTGGAACCCTCTTCAATGGTTCCTTGTCTTTCATGCTCCTACAGAGTGGTAATTCCTCTGGAATAGAGAGCACGAATGACCAAAACCAAGTAACACAGTTGCACAAGCATTGCATTACACTGGCTGCGCAATGGAAAAGCAGTCAGCCACTCCCCCTTCCTATGCTACATAAGCAGTTCCTTTGAGCCTCCCCCTCAAGCACTTTTTCTTTGCCCCACCATCCTCCTCTTCTCCTCCAGCAGCATCACCTCTCTCCTTGAGATGCTTCCCAAGGTACCTTTAGCCAAGGGAATCTACCTCCAGCACCTCTAGGGATGGAACCTTCTTTGAGGGTTCCTTGCCTCTGGTACCCCTAAAGGGTGGTAATTCCTCTGGAATAGAAAGCGTGAATGGCCAAAACCAAGTAACACAGTTGCACAAGCATTACTTCATACTGGCTGCTTAGGCCATTGAACTGGCACTGACACTGAGTGTACTCAAGTGTAGGCTCTCAGTCAGAGTTAGAGTGATGTGTACTGTCTACAGCAACTACCCAAATGCTTACACACTCAGTATACTAATGAGTTAGCTATGTGATGTCTGTTAAAACAGATTAAGCCGGCCTATTGTCTCAGTGGTTGGATTGGAGGAGGCAGTATAATGCAGTGGATTAAGGCTCTGAGCTGCAGATTTGGAGACCTGGGTTTGAATCCTACAGCCCCATAGGTGCATACTGTGTGATCTTGAGCAAGTCACTTAACTTCCTTGTGCTCCCAGGTCGCATCTGGAAACAAGCTTCGGCTAAGTGTGCTACTCCTGGTTAAACAATGCTACTCCTACTTCTACTCCTCCTCCTCCTCCTCCTGGATTTCCACTTGCGGCGTCAACGACCTGGGTTCGGGAATGGACCCAGGAGCTGGACAGCAGGCTGGGGAGAGAAGGCTTGAGCATCTGTAGACCGCTCACCTTCTCTCAGGGGGAAGGTGGAGCATGGACACGGCACCTACTGGTGGAGGTCGGAAGTACAGCAATGCACTTGGTCTCAAAGACCTAGAATGGGCGTGGTAAATGTCGGCATATGCCTTGACATTTGTGGCACACCACACCCCCGGGGAGCAAACAGGGAAAAATGCTTCATGGCCAGACGGATGACGGTCGCCAGCTTCCGCTGCCACAGAGTTCCCAATGTGGCCCAAGTTCCACCTGAGCAGCACCTGGGGTGAAAGGTAGAGTATGCTGGCCATTCCCCACCAGTGCCTAGCTCCCTCGAAGGAAGGGGACCCTTGCGGCGAGGTGACATGCCGGATTATCCCAGGAGGCTGCAATGTGGGGTGGAGGTGGCTGGCATTGGGCAGGGATGCCAGCGTGAGACCTAGGCGTCCCAAAGGAGTGGCCAACCAGAAGCAGGGAAAGGAGCAAAAAAAATAAAAGAGATTAAAGCAACTGTAGCTGTTACACAAGGGATATCCTGCAAAACAAGGTCATAAAAACTGAAAGTAAAGGAGGTTGTGAGGCATGAGTAAAAGCCAGATGGGTTGATTATTATTACACACAAATAGACACAGATACACACACCACATAGAAACATAGAAAGTGATGGCAGAAAAGGACTGTGTGGCCCACCTAGTCTTCCACTTCCTCCCACCTAATGCAATCCTGCAGACCCTAGTTGATCTGTGGCTTACCCTCTCTTTCCTATTGTGAGAGTACTCTCATGTCTATCCCATGCGTTCCTAAATTCTCCTAACATTTTTGCCTCCACCACCTCTGCAGGGAGGATGTTCCAAGCATCCACTACTCTTTCTGTGAAAAAGTACTTCCTCATGTTGCCTTGAACCTACCCCCCCAGCCTTATATCATACATCCTTGTTCTACACTTTCTTTTCTGAAAGACGCTAACCTCCTGTACCTTGTTGATACCTATGAGGTAATTGAATGCCTCTATCATATCTCCCTCTCTTTCCTCTCCTACAGGGAATACATACAGAGGTCCTCTAGTCTTTCCTCATATGACTTTTGGTGCAGTTGATGCACCATTTTTGCTGCCCTTCTCTGGACTTCATTTATTTTGTCTATGTCCATCCGAAGATGTGGCCTCCAGAACAGGACACAGTACTCCATATGAGGTCTCTCTAGTGATCTGTACAGTGGCATAACCACCTCCTTTTTTCTGCTGGTGATACCTGTCCCTATGCACCATAGCGTCTCAGTGGCTCTCCCCACAGCTTTCTCACATTGTTTGGTTACCTTTAGGTAATTAGATATGATCACCCCCAGGTCCCTTTCTTGACTGGTGGCCATTAGTACCTCCCCCCCATCTTGTACTCCTACCTTGTATTTCTGTACCCCAAATGCATGATTTTGCACTTCTTTGCACTGAATCTTAACTGCTACGTTCTTAACCACCTTCAAGCAAGTTTAGGTCCTTTCTCATTTTTTCCACCCCCTCCCCCCGGAGTGTCGCCCCTGTTGCAGATCTTAGTGTCATCTGCAAACAGGCTCACCTTTCCCTCCAGACCCTCTGCAATATCGCTTATGAAGACATTATGAAGACATAAAAGAGGACTGGCCCCCAGCATGGATCCCTGTGGCACCCCGCTGGTCATACTCCCCCTCTACTCAGATTGAACGCCATTTACCACCACCATTTGTGTCCTGTCACTTAACTAGTTTCTGACCCAGTTTACCACCTTGGGGCCCATTCCCAGGATGCCCAACTTATCTACCAGCCTCTTATGAGTATCCAGTGAACACAGTGACCGCAATTGATTGCTTATAAAAATGTCTGTGTTCAGAGTTACCTGGCAGCATAGCGACCAGATACCTGGGTGGGTGAGGTAGGGCGATGGGAAGCTACGCACGTATATGCGCATGCACATTCGTGGGGGGGGGAAGGAAGGTATGTGGGAAGGGGTGTGGCGGGCAACTGTCGAGCTGGTCTGCTATCATGGTGGGGAGGGTGGTTGGTTGGGAGGTGCAGGATATATAAATTCATAGATCTCGGGCACCCTCTTGCTGTTCGCCGGGGGTGTGCATAGCCAAAATTCATTTTCGGTGATGTATACTCACCCAAACGATGATCGTTATCCTGCAATCACTGTTATCACACAGAACTTCTCTTATGTGGGATGGTGTTTAAGGCCTTGCTGAAATCTAGGTAGACCACACCCACCGCCCCTCCCTGATCTACCTCCCTGGTCACCCAGCCAAAGAAATCTATCTGATTTGTTTGACAAGACCTTCCCGCTGTGAATCCATGTTGCCTCGGATCCTTGGATCCTGTGCTCCACTGGATTCAAGAAATATCACAATCCTTTCCTTTAGCAGTGACTCCATTAACTTCCCCACCTCTGAGGTCAGGCTGACTGGCCTGTGGTTGCTAGTCTCCTCCCTGTTCCCACTTTTGTGGAAAGGGACTACATTTACCCTCCTCCAGTCCCCTGGAACCGCCTCTGACTCTATGGATTTGGTTAATAGGGCCGTTAGTGGTGCGGCCAGCACCTCTCTAAGTGCTTTTAATATTCTGGGATGTATCCCATCCAGCCCCATAACCTTGTCCCCTTTCAGATTCTTGAGTTCCTTTAGGACTTTTTCCTCTGTAAACGGAGTGGTGTCCACCTCTGTCCCACTGATGCTCCTATTGCCCAATACTGGTCCTTCTCCTTCCCCTTCTTCTGTAAATACTAAAAAAATATTTGTCAGGATTGTTGCTTTTTCTAGGTCCCCCTCCGCACACTCCCCCCCCCCTTTTTAACCTCTCAGTCCCACTGCTGATTTTCTTTCTTTCATTAATGTACCTGAAAAAGATCTTGTTTCCTTTCTTATTTGCCTTGGCTATTTTTTCCTTCATTTGTGCCTTTGTGCTCCTAACTCCTTTTCTCACCTTCCTCTGCTTTTCCAGATACAATTCCAAGTCTTCCCCCCTCTGTGTTTCCTTGTATCTCTTTAAAGCTAGCTTTTTCTCTCTCATCTTCCCAGCCATGTCCTTTGAGAACCACAGTTTTACTCTACCCCCCCCCCCCGGGGCATCCTGTGTGCAGCTGTAGCAGCCGGAGCTGCTCTTCACCTGCCCGCATCTGAAATCAGTCTTCTTCTACACCCCTGCCCCCCCCGCAGGGTATGCTGTGTGCAGCCGTAGCTGCTGGAGCAGCTCTTTGCCCACCCACATCTGCTCGGGTATAAGCTGAAGCCCAATCGGACACTGTGCCCTGCAATATTATTATTATTTTTTTTTTTTTTTTTTTTAACTAGGTGCCTTTTTTCAGTATGCCAGCTTTCAAGCTCTTGACGGACACCAGACGCTTGCTTACCTTGCTTCTTTCTTTAAGTGTATTTAATAGAGCTACAGTTTCTCTAAACTTTTTAATGAATTAAGTGCAGGTCCAGCTCTTCTCACAGCTGATGCATGGCTGCTTCCCACCCCACACCACCTCCACCCTTTGCTGGTCACTCTTTTAAAGTGGTTTGTAGTAATGTGACTAACTCCCACCTTTTTAATTTGCAGCCTATACTAAAGCACCGATAGAGGGCATCTGATATCTTCTACTAGGTTACAGGAAAACTAGTCTAACTGGAAAAGAGAAAATAGATGCAGTGGCACCTAGCAGTGTGTTTTTGCACTAATCCTTGCTGGCTTAAGAGTTCACAAGCTTTGGTGACACCACACAGGGAATTCCTTTCCCTGACTTTTGGCCATTTTACAATTCACATTTTTGCTTTAAACAATCCCTGAATAAGTATGGCTTTGCCCCTTTGTATCTTGGCATGGTGAACTCTCTCTATGGGTCATAACCCTCTCTTACCCTTACCTCTGAATCTAGTCAGCCCACATCTAGCTTTGAGACAGTTTGTGTCTCTGCTGTGTCCATTTCAGAGAGTTACCCATGCCTTTTCTCCTGCACTCTGAATTCACCATAATCTGTCTTCAACCCAGACCCTCAGGAGCCATGGAAACAGGGTACCCAGGCCATAGATCACCCGCCCTTCCCAGCGGATTCTTCGGAGCATGACTACCAGTCAGGTTGCTCCACTCCACACACAGACCCTCAGGAGTTGCGGAAGCAGGGTGCCTGGGCTGCAGATCTCCCACCTGCCCCAGTGGATTCTGTGGAGCATGGCTACCAGGTACAGCCCACTCCTGCTTCTCGGGGGTCTGGCGAAGGAATAGTCCTCCCACCTGCCCCCCCCAAGCCAGCAGTTCCTTTTTTTACTCCTCCTTTCATCCTTGACCTTCCTCTCCCAATAACCACCACCTGAACTCCATTAATTAGATTCCTCCCATTCTCTCAGTTCACTACCTCTAACTACTTCCCTTCCCTTTGCTGCTACTTCTCACTCCATCTAGCACCATGAGGCTAGCCCATATCTCTCAAGTGTCCCTCATTACGAGGGACGACCCTCATTTTGCCCCTTAAAATTGCTCTGTCCCTCATCCGTCCCTCATGGAAAAGGTGCTGCCCACACAGAGATTGTGCTGTGAATTCAGATTTTAAAGCAGAAACTATTAATATTCTAAAATACTAAATCCAAAATAAACTTTGCACAAGTAAACACTATGGTCTTCAGTGTTCTAAGCTTATATCTCCATCTTTGAGGATGTGCCCCTCATTCTGAGGGTCTATGTCCCTCATTTTGAGTGTCCAAAAATGTCCATGTCCCTCATTTCAATGAGAAAAGGTTGAGAGGTATGGGCTTGCCAGACTTGTCCATTTCTCTGATACCATTCTTCTGCTTCTTTCCGTCCCTTGTAGCTGCAAATGGCAACATCCCCAACCCACAGGCCCACCACTGAATTTCCCCCAAAACACATTCCCTCTCATTATGAATCAATCTGAATTCCCCCTGTACTCACCCACCTCTTCTCATTCCCCTCTCCTGCCCACCTGTCATATACCACTCCTCCTTGTCTCCGTTTCAGGCACCTCCCCCAAATAGAACCGCTATCTGCTTTACCTCTGCCTACTCCACAAATGCACCCCCTGTTGCCGACCCCAATTGTTTTTCCTCCACCCCCTCCCCAAGCTTAGATCCTCCAATCCCCTTCCATTTGCCAACAATAGGCACAGAAGGCTCATCCTGCTGTTCCTCCTCCTATCCGGGTCGATTCACCCTAACCCAGGACCTCAGCAGACTTCCCCTAACCCAGGACCTCAACACACTGCCCCTGGCACCCCCTGCCTCCCCCTCCCAAAACTACTGGTCAGCTCAAAATTGCCCGTCTTAACATCCAGAGCCTCCTAGCTAAGAAGTCCCAGCTCGAAGCCTAGCTCTCCACCAACTGCTTTGATATTGTTGCCCTAACAGAGACCTGGCTAACCGCCAAGATCCCTCACAGTGAAAGTAGTCTTGAAGGGTACATCCTCTTCAGAATGGATAGACAAGGGAAAAGAAATGGTGGATGCTTTCTCTGGATTGGAAATCACCTCTCAGCATCTGATTTTGAACCCCAGGTAACAACACCCAGCCTGGAATCCCTTTCTGTAAATCTCCTAGGCAACAACAAAATAATCACCATTAGTGCCTCCTATCTTCCCCCGGCACCCCAAAACTGAGCTTGATGTTTTTCTCAATATCAAAAACACCCTCCCAATCGTAAGCGAGTGGATTATCCTTGGGGATTTCAACCTCAATTGGCAGTTCCCTCAGGCCAACACCGCCAAAGAAACCATCGTCAACCTAGGCCTCCACCAGTAAATCTCTACACTGGTCTCTGTGGTCTCTGTCTGATGAGACAGACAGAGACAGAGAAAGTAGCCAAAGCTTCCTTAAATCAAGGAGGTTATTTTCTAGACTACACTGAACTGAATTATTACTTTTTGGACCTGTGTAAGTAACTAGTATTGATTCTGTTTTGGGGGTTGACTTTTCCCAATTTAACTTTAATTTACCAGGGAGGAACTGTAATTGGGAGATATTTGCAGCCATCTGTGACTAGACCTGTTACTTAACCTCTATTGTGAAATAGGTATCTGAAAGGAAGGAAGGAAGGAAGGAAGGAAGTAAGTAAGTAGGTAAGTAAGTAAGTAAGTAAGTAAGTTACTCCCTGAGGTGGAGGGTCAGAGTTGTGGTTGATTGTTTCTTGAGGGCATAGGTTTACTCCCACCCACCCCAAGTGCATAACTTCCTTTATAGCGGGGGTTCTGATATCACTTCCCCAAAACTGCCAACAACATACACCTGTTCATATCCTTAAAGGCACAGCACACTGAATAGGGGGTAGAGACACTCACAAGCTTGCACACACTAAAACAAGAACAAAAAAACACAAAAAAGAAAAGCATCTGTAACAAGAAGGGACACAGACATGTGGGGAGTGGTGCAATGTACTGGCTGTGGAGCAGCAGTCTTCCGGGAGACATTCTGGAGACTGCGTTGCTGTCCTATTTACAGGCACCTCTCTGGTCTGAGGGAGGAGGTTGTTCGTCTCCGTGCTGACCTGGCAAGGATTCAGGAAACCTGCTCCCCCACCCAGGGACCACCCAGGCCACTGCCACTACCTCAGAGGCTGCCAAGAAAGAGGAGTGGCTGGACCACGGTGGGTTCAGGGAGAGTGGTGGAACAGAGGCACATCCCTCCAGTTGTGCCTCTCCACAATTCATTTGCCACTCTGGTGGAGCATGGTTCCTTTATGGAGGCACCCACAGTGGAGACCAAGGAGGATGCTGGGAACCTACACAATGGAGACCCACAGGAGGGTGGCAAAGGACCCCACAGGGGAAGGAAACAACTCCTGGTGGGAGACTCAATTGTTAGGAAGGGGTAGAACTGGGGAAGGGAAGGAAAAGGGAGGTAAGGTGCCTGCCCGGTGCCATGGCTAGGAGGGACAGGAAATGAATCCTCAAGATCGTGGAAGCAGCTGCAAGGGGGAGTGAGCTGGATGTCATTATCCACCTAGGGACAAAAGACCGGGCTGAGAATGGTATCAGAGCAGTGCAATAGGAGTTTGTGGAGTTGGGGAGGGGCCTTAGACAAGTAGCACACACAGTAACTTTCTCGGAAATTCTACCTGTCTATATCAAGGATTAGGCTAGGGCAATGGTTCTTAGACTTTGTCACAGTGAGCCTCCCCAAATCCATGGAAAAGATTTTGAGCCTCCCCTGACAAGTGAAGTAATCTTGGGCCTGCCCAAAGAAAAACAACATACTGTTCTTTGCACAGTACACCATGAATATATTGAAACCCCTTTGAGTACTTGGCTCACATTCAGTTCTTTGTCTTATACTGACGTGAAACCTATGAAAAAGAGCTCCTGTGCTCAAAGGTGTTATCTGAATAACAACTAAAATAAACAAATATTGTTATTCAGCTTATTACTTTGCTCCTTACTGCTATTGTTTTAGCACTTCTATGCTCAACCCTTGTATTTGGGCTGTTCTGCCATCAGGCTACAAATTGATCACTTGCCACCACTCATTATTAGTTTATTGTTCATATTTGTTTGCACTATTGTTCATTGTGTATTTCTTGGTTGTTCTGCAGTTACCTTTGAAATGTATTCACCCCTACCCTTCCCTGTGTACACCTGAGATGAGCCTTGGCTCATTCACCTTCCCTTGTCACCTATTAGTAAATAAATACATTAAATTCACCTACTATTATCCTCTTTTAGTTTACTTCATCTCTTCACACAAAGTATATAAAACTCAAAATTTAAATACAGTACTTTTTCATACTTGCTTGAGCCTCCCCTTGAACAGGTTGGGGCCTCCCCAAGGAGGATGGCCTCACCATTTGAGAACCCCTGGGCTAGGGTACTCTGCACCATGGGATTTAATGACTGGTTGAAAAACTAGTGTAGAGCTCAGGGATCTGACTTCATTGGGGACTGGGGCTCCACCTGGAGGGATGCAGGTCTATACAGGTGTGATGGTTAGCATCTATCCAGGAGGGAAACCAGGATCCTAAGTGATAGGTTTAAATGCCTCATTGGTAAGCATTTAAACTTGCCAAGAGGGGAGGCACTGAAAAGGAGAAGGGAAATCCTAGCTGTCCCCCCAAAAAATCAAGGTAGTTAGTGAGGTAAACACCAAAATAGAACAGTCCATAGGGAGAAGGGCAGGGGTAAATGGAGAAAAAGACAATGGCAGTAAGGACAGGGATGGGGCAAAAATAAATAAAGCCATATAAAAATTGGAGGGCAATGAGTACCAATGCCCATAGTCTAGGTAAAAAGCTCCCCGAAATGGTGGCCTTGATGGAAGAGGGATGCCTGGATATCGTGGCAGTCACAGAAACATGGTACACAGAGTACCATGACTGGGATGTCAACATACTAGGGTACACAATCTACAGGAGGGACAGGAAGGGAAGAAGAGGAAGAGTAGTAGCTCTCTATGTAAGGGAAGGGATTAAAGCAACAGAACTAAAGGGTAAACAGGGAAGAGTGGAGGCACTGTGGTTCACCCTGGAGAATGGAAATGGCACCACAATCCACACAGGTGTTGTATACAGACCCCCATCTTAGGGGGAGGAAATGGACAAGGAAATGATAGAAGGCATCCTTAGAATGGCAGAGAAAGGGGAGATATTGCTGATGGGGGACCTGAATATGCCAGATGTTAACTGAAGCACCTTTGCTGCAGCCATATCCAAGAGCAGGGCCATTCTCCATGCCCTACAGGGGGTATGCCTCAGACGGCTAGTTTTGGAACCACTCGGGAGAGAGCAATCTTAGACCTGGTACTCTCAAATGGGGATGGAGAGAGGATCTCCAATCTTGGAGTGGGTAGGCATCTGGGAACAAGTGACCACCAAACAGTGTGATTCACTATAAACTTAGCTGTAGAGTCAATCCATGCAAAAGTGAAGATACTTGTCTTCAGGAGAGCTGATTTTGTCAAAATGGGAGAGTGCCTCAGAAAAGCACTAGCAAACAGGCAAGAAGGTGGGGTGGAGAAACAATGTGGAAACTTCAAAACCGCCATCACAGAGGCAACAACCCTTTGTGTGTAGCAAATAAATCAAAATGAAAGAAAAAAACACTATGGTTCTCAAAAGAAGTGGTGGGGAAGGTACGGGAGAAAAAGATAGCATTCAGGAAGTATAAGGAAACACTGAAAGAGCACGGCAGAGAACTGTACCAATTAAAGCAGAAAGAAGCGGGGAAGGCAGTCACAGTAGCAAAGGCCCAAACCGAGGAAAAGATAGCCAACTCAGTTAAGAAGGGGGATAAAACCTTTTACGGGTACATTAGGGAGCAAAGAAAGACTAAGGCAGGGATACTGAGGCTGAATAAAGAGGAAGGTGGTTGGGCAGAGAGACAGTGAAAAAGCAGGGATACTGAACAAATACCTCTGCTCAATATTCACAATGGAAAAGCAGATGGAGATACCTAATCCAGTCAATAGAAGCACTCTGGATTGGGGGTTGATATTATTCCTTTCACAGAAGAAAGGGTTCTGAAATAACTCTTAAAACTGAAGGTGGATAAAGCAATGGGGCCTGATGGGATTCACCCCAGAATTCTAAAAGAACTAAGGGAAGAACTAGTAACACCACTGACTACCTGTTTTAATAAATCATAGGAGGATGGTGTGGTACCCGAGGACTAGATGAGGGTGGGTGTGATTCCCCTTCACAAAAGTGGGAGCAAGACAGAGGCAGGAAACTACAGACCTGTCAGTTTGACCTCAGTGGTAGGGAAAATGATGGAATCACTTCTGAAGGAAAGAACTGTTGAGTACCTAGAGGCCAGTGGGACACAGAAGAAGAAGAAGAATCAGCATTTATATAGCACTTTTCATACACAGTATCCCAAAGCACTTTACCAACAATGCTAAACTGGTAGTGAAGTGACTGACTGTGTGGTGGCGGCCATATCGCACATCATCATCCATACACAGCCTGAATAAGTGCATTTTTCATTTTATGGGAAAGGGAATGTTGGCCAGGACACTGGGAATGTTCCCTGCTCTTTGCGAAGTGTGCCCTGGGCTCTTTTACTTCCACATGGACACCCACAAGGACAACACCAGGATGGGCACAAGGGACCTCGGTTTAACGTCTCATCCAAAGGACGGCACACCCTAGCAGTACAGCACCCCCCAATACTGCACTCGAATGCCAGCAATTTTTAGGTGCAAGTCCAATCCCGGTGTGGGACGAGAACCCAGGACCTTCTGGTCCAGAGGCGGATGTGCTACCAACTGAGCCACACTGACACAGGACCCAAGGCAGCATGGATTCACAGCAAGGTCTTGTCAGACAAATCTAATTGCTTTCTTTGACTGGGTGACCAAAACAGTAGACCAGGGAGGGGCTCCGGACATGGCCTACCTAGACTTTAGCAAGACATCAGACACAGTCCCACACGAAAGATTAATAAACAGATTAGCCAGCCTGGGAGTGGGTCCCAGGGTGGTAGCCTGGGTAAAACACTGGCTGTACAACAGGACACAGCGGGGAATAGTAAATGGAGTCTACAGTGAAGAAAAGGGGGTTACTAGCGGGGTACTGCAGGTTTCAGTATTGGGGCCGGTCCTTTTTAATAGTCTTTATAAGTGAAATTGCAGAGGGACTGAAGGGAAGTATGTCTTTTTGCAGAGGACACAAAGATCTATAACAGGGTTGATATGCAAGGTGGGGTGGAAAGGATGAGAAGGGACTTGGCAAGGTTGGAGGAATGGTCAACTGTATGGCAGCTTAGATTCAATGCAAAGAAGTGCAAAGTAATGCACCTGGGAAACAAAAACCCAGGGGAACAGTACACAATGGGGGGTGAGATACTGACAACAACAAAAATGGAAAGGGACCTGGGGGTAGTCATATCAGATGACCTAAAGGTGGGCCAGCAATGTGACAAGGCAGTAAGGAGGGCTGGGGGATACTGGGATGCATAGGGAGAGGCGTCACCAGTAGAAAACAGGAAGTTGTTGGCCCTCTGTACGGACAGTTGGTAACACCACATCTGGAGTACTGTGTACAGTTCTGGAGACCCCATCTCCACAAAGACATAGACAGGGTGGAGGCTGTCCAGAAGAGGGCAACCAAAATGGTGCAGGGTCTGCACCGGAAGACACATGGAGAAAGATTAAAGGAGCTTAAGATGTGTAGCCTCGAGGAAAGGAAGGGGGGCCATGACAGAAACTTTCAAATAACTCAAGGGAATCAACAAAGTCCAAGAGAGAGTAGCATCTTTCAGAAAAAGAGATGTGCAAGAACAAGGGGGACAATTTGAAGATAGAGGGGTGGCTCAGAGGTATTGTGAGGAAGTATTTCTTCACAGAGAGGGTTGTAGATGCATGGAACAGCCTTCCTGAGGAGGTCGTAGAGTCAAAAACAGTGGGGGAATTCAAGAATGCATGAGACAGACATAAGGCAATTCTAGTGGGGGGTAGGAGGAAGTAGGCTGTTAGTTAACTAGGATCAGCAGCTTATCCATTAGGTAGGTAGGGAAATGGGCAGACTAGGTGGGATAAGCATTCCTTATCTTCCATCAAATTCTATGTTTCTACCCCCACCTGCATAAACTATAGGACAGGGTGTGAATCAGTTCTAGATTGGGTGCTTGTCACAAACCCCTCCCATGTTACCAACTTGGGGTTCTCCCGAACTCCATTAGTGACCACTGTGCTGTTTTCTGCTTTTGGTCTGCTAAAACTCCAAAAACTGAACACAAATATATCTGCTCCTGCCAATTAAAAAAAACACTCAATATCAGTGAATTCACTAAATCCCTACTAGCCGATGACTGGTCCTTTACAGACACCATCAGCAACATCAATGTCATCCTCAAAATTTTCAGCAGGATCTCCCTGGCCACATGTGACAACCTTATTCCCCTCAAAAAACTTAGGGTAAAAGGGCACAGCAACATATGGGTGTCCTCCAATCTCCTCATCCTAATGAGGAAGAGAGACAAGGCCTGGAAAACATAGAAGAAACTCAAACTCCCCAACCTCCTACAACATTACAAAACACCTTGCTATAAATGCAAATCAGCAGTCCGCAACACTAAAATAAACTTTCTCTGTGAAAAACAAGAAATCAATCAAAATCTTAATTTAACCAGGTGATCATCATTGAGCGAGCTCATTTTCAAGATGGACCAGGACATTAAACAATAAGATAATATATGATATCGAGGTTACAGCAGTACCAGTCAACAAGAGTTCTGCAGGGGGTCAGGACAATTAACAATATAATGACAATCAAGGATATGATAGAAGGCATACTTAGGATGGCAGAGAAAGGGGAGATATTGTTGATTGGGGATTGGGGACCTTAATATGCCAGATGTTAACTGGACCACCTTTGGTGCAGCCGCATCCAAAAGCAGGGCCATTCTTGATGCCCTTCAGGTGGCATGCCTCAGACAGCTAGTTTTGGAACCTACTCGTGAGGGAGCAATCTTAGACCTTGTACTCTCAAATGGGGACAGTGAGAGGATCTCAGATCTAGAAGTGGGTAGCCATTTGGGAACAACTGACCACCAAACAGTGTGGTTCACGATAAACTCAGCTACAGAGTCAAGTCATACAAAAGTGAGGGTTCTGGACTTCAGGAGGGCTGACTTTGGCAAGATGGGAGAGTGCCTTAGAAAAGCACTAGCAAACAGGCAAGAAGGAGGGGTGGAGCAACAATAGGGAAATATCAAAACTGCCATCATAGAGGCAACAAGCCTTTGTGTGAAGAAATAAACAAATCAAAATGAAAGAAAAAGCCACTATGGTTCTCAAAAGAAGTGGTGGTGAAGGTTAGGGAGAAAAAGATAGCATTCAGGAAGTATAAGGAAACACAGAAGGAGCAGGACAGAGAACTGTACCAGTTAAGGCAGAAGGAAGCAGGGAGGGTAGTCAGAATAGCAAAGGTACAAACTGAGGAAAAGACTGCCAACTCAGTTAAGAAGGGGGATGAAAACTTTTATAGGTATATCAGGGAGCGTAGAAAGACAAAGGGAGGGATAGTGAGGCTGAATAGAATGGATGGTGGGTGGGCAGAGAGTAACAGTGAAAACGCAGGGATACTGAATGAATACTTTGTCCAGTATTCACAAAAGAGGAAGTGGGGAGGTGCCTAATCCAATTAACAGAAGCACTCTGGGGGGTCGATCCCAGTACTTTCACAGAAGAAAGGGTTCTGAAAGAACTCCTAAAACTGAAGGTGGACAAAGCAATGGGGCCAGGTGGAATTCAGCCCAGAATTCTAAAAGAATTAAAGCAGAGAACTAGTGACACCACTGACTACCCTTTATAACAAAACATGGGAGGATGGTGTGGTACCTGAGGACTGGAAGAAGGCTGATTTGATTCCCCTTCACAAAAGTGGGAGAAAGACAGAGGCAGAAAACTACAGACCTGTCAGTTTGACCTCTGTGGTAGGAAAAGGATGGAATCACTTCTGAAGGAAAGAATTGATGAGTACCTAGAGGCCAGTGGGGCACATGACCCAAGACAGCATGGGTTCACAGCTGGAAGGTCATGTCAGACGAATCTAATTGATTTCTTTGACTGGGTGACCAAAGTAGTAGACCAGGGAGGGGCTGTGGACATGGCCTACTTAGACATTTGCAAGGCATTTGACACAGTCCCACACAAAAGATTAGGAGTCAAATTAACCAGCCTTGGAGCGGGTCCCAGGGTGGCAGCCTGGGTAAAACATTGGCTGAACAACAGGACACAGAAGGTAATTGTAAATGGAGTCCACGCTGAAGAAAGAGGGGTTACTAGTGGGGTACTGCAGGGTTCAGTATTGGGTCCAGTCCTTTTTAATGTCTTTATAAGTGACATTGCAGAGGGACTGGAAGGAAAAGTATGCCTCTTTGCAGATGACACAAAGATCTGCAACAGGGTTGATACACAAGGAGGTGTGGAAAAGATGAAAAGGGACTTGGCAAGGTTGGAGGAATGGTCAGAAGTATGGCAGCGTGGATTCAGTGCAAAGTAATGCACCTGGGAAACAAAAACCCAGGGGAAGATTACACAATAGGGGGGAGGTAGTAACAACAACAAAAACGGAAAAGGGCCTGGGGGTAATCATATCAGATGACCTTAAGGTTTGCAAGCATTGTGAGAAGGCGGAAGGGAGGGCTGGGGGGATACTGGGATGTATAGGGAGAGGCATCACCAGCAGAAAACAGGCAGTTGTTATCCCCCTGTACAGACAGTTGGTGAGACCCCATCTAGAGTACTGAGTCCAGTTCTGGAGACCTCATCTCCACAAGGACATAGACAGGATGGAGGTAGTTCAGAGGAGGGCAACTAAAATGGTGCAGGGTCTGCAAGAGAAGCCATATGAAGAGAGGCTAAAGGAGCTTAATATGTATACCCTTGAGGAAGGGAGAGAGAGGGGGCACATGATAGAAATGTTTAAGTACCTCAGTGGAATCAACAAAGTCCAAGAGGGTAGCATCTTTCAGAAAAAGAGATGTGCAAGAACAAGGGGACACAATTTGAAGACAGAGGGGGGATGGCTCAGGGGCAATGTGAGGAAGTATTTTTTCACAGAGAGGGTGGTGGACGCATGGAACAGCCTTCCTGAGGAGGTTGTGGGGTCTAAAACTGTGGGAGAATTCAAGACTGCATGGGACAGACATAAGGCAATTTTTGTGGAGGGTAGGAAGAAATAGGCTGTTGGTTTAATAGGATCTGCAGCTTATCCTCTAGGTAGGAAAATGGGCAGACTAGGTGGGCCAAGTGGTCCTTATCTGCCGTCAAAGTCTATGTTTCTATGTAAGGAAGAAAGAATCTGAGAACATAGCAATAGGACCACCACATTACAGCTGCATAAACAATATTTACATATAGAACCTGACGCTAAGCATGGGTAATCATGGAAGGATACATGCTAGTTGTTGGTAAATGGCAACATAAAAAGTAGAAAGTAATAAAAAGTATAAGCATTCCACTCAGAATAGAGAATAGTTGCATGTTAGACCTGGCACTAAGCACAGTTCAGCATGAGTGGGTACATATACTGTTTGGGATAAGGCAAAAGTAGAGTGACAGGGAGGGAGTGGAATGGGGAGAAAGGACGAGTAAATGAAGTAGGGGAAGTGGGGAGTGAGAGAGGATAGGAGTGAAGTGATCAATGAAGTGAGGCGACCCCAAAATAGGACCACATAGGGACCAAATAGGTGCAACAAAATAGAAAACATACGTATTTCACGGTTATGGTAAAAGGCCGTTTAATAACGCCAGGTCTGCCTATAGGGGGTAGTGAGGGTTGATTAGGGGTGAGTTTGCCTACAAGATGGCAACACTCACCACACGAACACTAATATGACAAGCTAGGGCGGTATACTGAGAAGGGTAGGAGGGGTTGGGGGAGAACAGGATAGTAAGCAGTCAGCAATTACCCTTGAAAGAAAGGGTAACAGAAAGCTCCAGGGGCAACCCTAAACACACCTGGAAGTTTCTAAATGACCTTGCTGGGAGAGTGTTGAATTGTGAACTAATCTCCCTCGCACCACTCTTGAAAATTATGGAAAAAAATCATTCACAGTTCTATGACATCTTTTACTGAGGTAAAATCATTCTTAGCCAAACTACAGAATACTTGGGAGAAGTACAGATGCCCAGAGTTGGCCACAACACTGAGACAGCACTAGTCAAATTTACTCACTTCATAGACAAGGCCAATGATGAAGGTCTTTACACTGATTCTTTGTTTGTGGACCTCACAAAAACTTTTCACTTTGTGGACCACAAAGTTCTCCTCCACACCCTCTCCAGTCTCAGCTTCTCCTCAGATATTTTTAACTGGTTTTCTGATTACCTCAGTAAAAGATGTCATAGAACTGTGATAGAATGTACTCTCTCTGACCCCTAGGGCTCTATTTTGGGACCCCTCCTCTTCTCCCTCATGGTCAACTCCTTCCCAGAGATCTGCCAGTACTCTGACATAATACTACGCTGATGCTGCTGCCTACTTTAAAGATATCGACCCCTTCTCCTTCCGTGTCAAACTTCAGCTTGATTTCCACATGCTACACATCTGGTTCCCATTGGGAGGACTGGTTCTCAGCTTGAAAAAACAAAAAACAAAAAAAAACTAAACTAAATCCATGGTCTTCTCCGGTTCCAGAAAACCTGTAGCCTTTGATTTCCCACTCCTGGACAATGATGACAACAACATAGTGTGTGTCACGGAACTTAAATACCTTGGTCTGCTCCTTGACTGCCACATGACCTATGATCATCACATCACTCAACTAATTAAGAAAGTCCACCAAAAGCTCTGCATGCTATATCGAGTCAGACCTTTCCTTATTTCAGAATCCAGGACACTACTCACCACCAATTTCCTTCTCCCCCTTTTTGACTATGGAGCTCTGACGTACTACCCCTCCCTTTCCCCCAAAAACCTGAGTAGGCTGTGTAGCACCTACCACAATGTAATGCTGTTTGCCACTGGCCTTCCCAGGCTAACCCATCATTGTGACCTCTACAAATCAGCCCACTGCCCCCCCCACTCACACTCACACTGGGACTTTTACTGACCAGCATCATCTCCCTCTTCCCCTAAGTCTACCCTTACATGGCCTACCAGATGCTTCTCCTCCCTCTCCTTTACTGTCCCTTTCTGTTGGACCACCCAAGGCCCAAAGGACACTCTTCTACAAAGGTGTGAAACTCATTTTCATTTAATTTCATTTTTATTTTTTATACTTTTAAACAAGATGAGCATTATTGCCTGTTTTCACAAGCGACAAGATTACAAAAAACATTAAACTTTATACATGGTACATAACAGACACACAATGTACATAACTACATAATAATACAAACAATAAAAGAACAGGAAATTTATGAACTTCGTTCGCAGGAACAACAGTTTTCAGTTGCCAACCATGATATTAATCTGTTTTTAAAGGATGTGACAGTGCCACTATATTATCTAGGACAGTGTTATTGAAAAAAAGGTCTCTATAGTGTAATGATTTCTGTCCAAAAGATTTTTTACAGAAAGGTGGTAGGAATACAAATTTACTCTGAGATCTTGTGCTTTGTTCATTAATAGTATGTAAGAATAGAGACTGAACTAGGAAGCAGATTTAGTAACTTTACACAATAAAACTCTTCAACAATCTCCCCCCTGCGCTTATCCAATGTCCCTCAACTACCTCATTCAGGTACAATCTAAATGGTCACCTTTCCTGCTCCCTGGCATATACATGCCCCAGGCTATAACTGGCCCAATAATGTTCTGTCTAACCAAACTGTTCTCCCTATTAGAGGCTATGTGTACCTGACTCATATCCCTTTTCAGTTTGTTGGTATAATAGCACCCACAGAAAGCACTTTGTTCCATGCTATAACTGCTATTATTGTATAATTGTACACATTGATTGCACTTTGTTCTTTGTTATGCTGCTTCACTTGTGATGCACCTTTCTGTATATATTTACTGTAACCTCTGTTTGTCTGTCCTTACTGGACACTTGTGAAAACGAGTAATTTTGCTCACGCCTTTCCAGTACAAAAAATAAACTGAAACTGAAACTAGTGTTGTTTCTCTTTCTCTTTGTTTTGCTTAGTTGCCTAGCAGGAAGAATTGTTGTCTCTGCTATGACTCCCTTAAGCTTAGCCTATTGTTTCTATACATCCTCCCCTTCTTCCCCTGCCAAGGCTTCCTTGTGACATTCCACCATTTTTGCAAAGTTGACCCATCTAAAATCGAGGACCCTTGCTTTCATGTGGTTCGACTCTTCCACTGTTCTCACACTGAACCACACCATTCAATGATCACTGAACCCCATGTAGCTACCCACAATTACATCGGTGACTATGGCCCCATTGGTGAGTAACAGGTCCAATGTTGCTCCTCCTCTGGTGGGTTCTGCCACAAGCTGCTTAAGGCACAGCCCATGCAGGGCAACATGTCTCTGCTCCTGGCTAGGACTGCAGCCTGGGTGCTCCAATCCACATTAGGCAAACTGAAGTCTCCCACCAGCAGCACTTCACCTTTGGCTATCATTTTGCAGATGGTTTCCACTAACAGCTCATCCATCTCCTCCTCTTGCGCTGGAAGTCTGTGGATCACACCAGTGCCATTTCCCGTCTCCAGGGTGGCCCACGGTGCTTCCGCTCCCTCCTGCATTCCCTGAATGTCAGTTGCTTTAATCCCCTCCCTGACATAGCTAGCCACCCCTTTTTCCCCCCACCCTGTCTTTTCTAAATAGAGTGTAACCTAGTATGGCTATATCCCATTCATGGTTCCCGATGTACCATATCTCGGTAATAGAGACAATGTCCGGGTCTGCCTCTGCTATCAAGGCCACTAGGTTTGGGTTTTTTTATTTCCCAGGCTGTGGGCATTCACACACATGGACTTCCAAGTTTTACAACCTCCCCTTCTGGTAGCTCCTCTCTTATTCCCATGTCTTCCTTTGCTTCCCCTCCTGTTTTTGCTCCCATTCTTTCTTA
This sequence comes from Neoceratodus forsteri, assembly GCA_016271365.2. Classification (NCBI taxonomy): domain Eukaryota; kingdom Metazoa; phylum Chordata; order Ceratodontiformes; family Ceratodontidae; genus Neoceratodus; species Neoceratodus forsteri. The sequence goes on along the minus strand of CM057454.1, from coordinate 1,217,695,358 downwards.
TCTCTGCTATTCTGCCTAGCTCAGTTTTTGGTTTTAGTGTTGATTTCCCAGCCCTACTGACTGCTTCATCCTGTGAGGGGGCAGTTAGCTTCTTCCTGCCTACTTTCGACTCACCCCCTTGGCTAGTTTAAAGAGCTTGTGTACTGCCTGGAAAATGCCTGCAATTAATTGTAAAGTACAGTTACGTAAGAACTTACCGTAACAGTAGATCTTCGAGAACAGCTCTTGCAGCAGGTTACACCATTAGGACCGAAGCCGGCAGGCATCAGGACCCCACGGAAAAATTCTAGCTAGCTATCTTCAGTGGGAACCGCCCCCCCGACGTCAGTCCCGCCCCCGACGTCAGGTGTAGTATATAAGGGGGCGGTCCCACCAGAATCCCCAGTTCTCCCGCCGGAGACTTTCGGATGCAGGATGGCATCAGAAAGGGAGACCGAGGATCCACCGTCAGAAGACAATAAGGGAATAAATCCCTGTTAGAAAAGGCTTAAGCCATGCCTCCTCCAAGGGGGAAGGTGGGCGGGAAGGTACCTGCTGCAAGAGCTGTTCTCGAAGATCTACTGTTACGGTAAGTTCTTACGTAACTGTACTATCTTACTTCGAGATACAGCTCTTGCAGCAGGTTATATCATTAGGACTGATTCCCAAGCAATAGCGCTTATAAACGCTCAGGGAGGAAGAAAGTCAAAAGAACATTCCAGGCCTCAAATCTAGGACAGGAGACCCTGCAGCACTGCCAGGCCGAAGCCTGCTCTTCGCCTTGAAGCGATGTCCAGGCTATAATGCCTGATAAAGGTATGAACAGAACTCCCAAGTGGCAGCAGCACAAATAGCGGAGGTGGAGATATTCCAAAAAGCTGCAAAGGAAGTGGCCACACCCCTAGTGGAATGCCCCCGGACTGCTCCAGGGAAGGGCTTTCTCTTGATATCATAACAGTATGATATGCACTGGACAAGCCAGTGAGACAGGGACTGTTTGGAAACAGGATGGCCCATCATCCTTTCAGAAAAGGAAATGAAGAGTTGCTCCTAAGAACGAAGCTGCTTAGTTCTGCTCAGGTAGTATCTCAAGCTGCGGTGAACATCCAGGGTGTGAAGCATCGCCTCTCCTCTGTTGGAATAATTAGGAAAATAAACCAGTAGGTCAATATCCTGATTGAGAGTGAGTGTGGAGACCACCTTAGGCACGAATTTGGGATTCGTCTTCAGGGAAACTCTATCCCTGTGGAAAACCAAATAAGGCTCTTTGCACATGAGAGCCTGAAGCTCAGAAACTCTTCTCACTGATGTGACAGCAACTAAAAATAACGTTTTCCACGAGAGAAAACACAGCTCGCAATCCACGGCAGGTTCAAAGGGGGGGAGCATGAGTTGCTCCAGAATAAAGAGCAAATCCCATGGAGGCACCGGGTTCTTAATGGGCGGCCTAAGGTGCAACACCCCTCTCAAAAATTCACGACAGGTGTCTAGCTGTGCCACTGTGCGCTGACCTACTGGGAAGTGAAAGGCTGAAATGGCACAGAGGTGCACTTTAATAGAGGAGTAGGCGAGGCCCGAACGAAAAAGGGAAAGCAGGTAGTCTAACACCTTTTTTGCTGGACAAACTAAAGGGGAAAAGCCGCGTGCTTGCGACCATAAACAGAAGCGGTGCCATTTCATGGCATACGTTGCATGCGTTGCCGGCTTTCTGGCTGCAGCAAGAACATCCGCAACCTCTTGCGAGACCCCGTGACGCAGGATGGCTATGTCTCTAGGAGCCATGCATGCAGTTTCACAGAGCGTAAGTCCGGATGGACCAGCGAACCTTTCTCCTGAGACAATAGGTGGAAGGTGAATGGCAATGTGAGCAGAGGTTCCCGGAACAGCTGAATTCTCAAGGGGAACCAGATCTGTCTGGGCCAGAACGGGGCCACTAGGATCATTGATGCATGCTCCCTGCGCAGTTTGAGAAGAACTCTCTGGATCAACGGGAAGGGAGGGAAAGCATAGAGGAATCTGTACGCCCAGGAGAGGGACAACGCGTCTCGCCAGAAAACACCAGGCCCTGGATCTAGTGAGCAAAAATTGGGCAGTTTTGCATTGGATGGGGAGGCGAACAAGTCCAAATCTGGAGTTCCCCATCGAAGAAACAGATCCTCTGCTACCTCTTGAAGAAGCTCCCACTCGTGGACTCTGGCCTGGGAGCGACTCAGGCCATCTGCAATTGTGTTGTCCACCCCGGGAACATGTACTGTGATCAGGTTCGCGCCGTGTCTGATTACCCAATCCCACACTCTCATGGCTTCCCTGCAAAGGGGATAAGAGTGTGTGCCTCCTTGTTTTTTGAGGTAATACATCACCGCCGTGTTGTCTGTCTGAAGCAGGAAAGTGCTTGGAGGGATCTCTGACTGAAATGCCTGCAGGGCATAAAGGACCGCCCTCATCTCTAGGATGTTGATATGAAGATGGGCCTCCAAAGGCGTCCACGTACCCTGAGACTTCACCCCTTCCAGGTGTGCACCCCACCCTAGACCTGAGGTGTCTGTAGTGAGGATTACCTCCGGGGATGGCGCTACGAATGAAACACCCACAGAGAGTGTCCCTGGGTCTAGCCACCACTGCCAGCCTCGAATCGCGATGTTCGTAATTCTGACCGGATGCTGCAAGTGGTCTTGCCTTTGGTCCCATTGCACCTTGAGCATCCACTGAGTTACCCGTATGTGGAGCCTTGCAAAAGGGACAGTAGGAATGGCCACAGACATGTGTCCGAGCAGTCGAAGGACCGACCTGGCTGGGGCAGTCTTGATCAACGGAAGCTCCCTGATGAGGGATCTGATGCGCTCCGCTCTGTCATCTGGAAGAAATGCTCTTCCCTGAACAGTGTCCAGTACTGCTCCTATGAACTGCAGCTTCTGCGACAGTACCAGGAGGGACTTCTCGTGGTTGATTAGGATACCTAGACAGCGAAACAGGTCCTGGGTGTCCTGGATCACCAGTAATAGCGCCTCTCTGGAGGCGGCCATGAGAAGCCAATCGTCCAGGTATGGGAACACATAATGGCCCTGTCTCCTCAGAGACGCCGCCACGACTGCCATGCATTTGGTAAAGACCCTGGGTGCCGATGACAGCCCGAAAGGAAGAGCTCAGAACTGAAAGTGATGGCCGAGGAACTCGAAGCACAGGAACTTCTTGTGCGCTTGAGCTATGGGGATGTGCAGGTAAGCGTCCTGAATATCTAGAGACGCTAAAAAGGTGTCCTGCTTCAGCATGGGGATAAGACCCTGAAGGGTCACCATGCAAAATCCTTTGTAGACGACCAAAAAATTGAGGTCGCTGAGGTCCAGAATTGGACGGAGGTCCCCTGTTTTCTTTGGAACCAGGAAGAAGTGAGAATAGTACCCGTGTCCTCTCTGGTTCTCTGGGACATACTCTATCACTCCTTTTTGCAGGAGCGTGAGTACTTCTTGTCTGATCAATAACTTGTGCTGACCCGGGTACCAGGAGAGCAAAGGAGGCCTTGAGGGTGGCTTTCCTGCGAATTCTATAAAGTGGCCTCTTGCGACCAACTGTAGAACCCACCTGTCTGTGGATATAGTCTGCCATCCTGGCAGAAAATTCACAATGCAACCCCGACCATGACGTTCTGTTGATCCTGAGGGGCGGGGGCCGGGAAGGAGTCAGGCTGTGGCGGCTGAGGGTCCCGCTGGCTGGACTGGCTTAGGAGTGCACTGGCCTCGGCCTGCAGGTTGTTTCCCCTGGGCTCTGCGAAAACCGGAGCCCCTCTGTTGTGGGAACGGAGCGGGACTGCTGTCTCTGCGTCCGTCCACGAAATCTGCTTTGGTTCCTACGAAAGGAACTAAGCTTGGGTCGGTACATGGCCTGGACCGACCTCACCGCCTTCCCGGCCTCTTGGAGTCTGGTAATGATCTTCTCAGAGGGTTTACCAAACAGAACTTCTCCCTCGAATGGAGCGTCCAGGATGTTTTTCTGGACGTCCGGGGTAAAACCGGAGACACAAAGCCAAGAGTGTCTCCGGAGGCACATGCCTGAAGCTGCTGCTCTGGCCGAGGAGTCCACAGAGTCGTATGCGGCTCATAGTACTTGGGTTCCCACGTCCGAACCTGTACGGAGGAGCTGAAGCATCTCCTCCTTCTGCTCACCTTCTGGCAGTTTCTCAGCCGCTTCCAGACCCTGCTCCCACAGGGCATTTTGGAATTGCACCATGTGGGTTAAATAATTCAAGGATCTGATGGCGCATGTAGCGGAAGCATATGTGCGCCGACCCATGGAGTCAAACTGCTTGGACTCTGGGTCAGGTGGCAGGGTGCTCAGATGTTGCGGTCTCTGGGACCGGTCATGAGAGGCCGTGATGACCACACAATCAGCCTGATGGTGCTGAGCCAAGTACTGGTCTTCTCTTGGAGCCTTGTACAGGTGGTCAGCCTTCTTCGGCATCACCGGGAGTGAATGTGGATGCTTCCACGCTGCCTTGGTGACGTCCACGAATGTGTCCACCAAGGGTAGCACCACCACAGGCTTGGGGTCCTTCTGCCGAAGATACTTTGCGAGGCGCAGCCTTTCGGGGTCTAACTCTTCCGCCTCCCATCCCATGTTCTCCTCGATGTGTCTCATAATATCCGAGAATGAAGGGTCATCCAGAGGAAACTTCGGTAGCTCATGTGGATCCGGTGAAGGGATGGAGAGGGGAGATGGGGATCTCAATGACGAGAAGTCCGATCCTGTGTCCTCCGTCGAAGGTGAGCGTCGTCGTCGTCTGGGTCTCTTGGGACTGGGTGACCCAGAAGAGGATCTGGACGGAGGTCTCCTTCTTTCTGATCTCCCCCTTGGAAGGGTCCTAGGCTCCCGGGGAGGAGGTAACCGGCCTGCCGACCCAGATGGAGAAGGGCCGCAGGAACCGGAGGGACAACCGGTGCAGGAGGAGGAAGAGGAGGAGGAGGAGGAGGAAGTGGAGGTGGCATGGTAACTATGTCCTTTTTGATGGTATCCCACCAGAAAGTGAACAGCTCCTTCACCTCTGAACAGGAAAATCCCAATGGCCCGGGCGCCGGTGGACGGTCGTCGGGTCCCGGCGTCGGCTCCACAGGGGGCTCGGGTATAGGCGAAGGTGCCTGGGAGTCTCAACAGGACCGGGGTCACCCGTCTGGTCTTCGGGCTGAGTTAACTCCTCCTCAGTGATGGTCTCCTGACCAGTGTTGGTCGAGGAGGCGGCGGGGTCCTCTTCTCGTGGGAGTGAGTGAGGCGTCCCTTCTACCCGGCGTCCGATGATAAAGAGTGCCTGGCCGGCGACAGTCTCTGGCTGACGACGGATCTGGGGATCTATGGCGAGAGGCCAACGACGGATGAACCGGCGTCGGGTCCCGCGGCTTTTTGAGCGAGGTAAGCTCCTTGGTCTTCCTGTGGAGTGAAGGAAGGGGGCAGACCTGACGTCGGGTTCAGGATGGAGGGAACCCGACCTATGGTGATGGTGGCGATCACCTGACTTAGCCAGGGCCTTGGAGGATGAGGAAGGCCTGGGAGTCTTTGCCTGAGAAGAGGCAGAAGATTTGCTCACCGCAGCGTGGGGAGCCTGAGAGCTGGCCCGGGAAGGAGAACGGTCGGACCTGGAGCCAGAGCTGCGGGAATCAGAGGCCCTAGATGGGGACCTGGAAGGGGCCTTCTCCTTATGCTTCTCGGTATGCTTACGGGCCTTCTGCGAAGAATCCCCCTTAGAAGCTATGGTCTTAAGGCACTCCTCTAACAAAAAAACCTGGAGGGCCTTCTGGCGACGAATCCCGGTTCTGCTATTGAAGCCCTGGCAAAAGGAGCAGGACCGGGTGTCATGGTCTGGGCCCAGGCACAGGACACAGGCCAAGTGCGGATCCTTGAATGGGATCTGCTTCCCACAGGTGCACTTCGAGGAGTGACCGGAGGTTGGAGAGGACATCAGAAAAGACTGGATCCAAAGAATGAATTTCCCATAGGAAAACACTTAACCACGCGTTGCGTGCTAGAAAACGAACCGAAGGGTCGAGACATGCAAGTAGATGGCGGGAAAGAACTGGGGATTCTGGGCTGGGACCACCCACTTATGTACCACGCTTGACGTCATGGACTGACAATAGGGGCGGTTCTCATGAAGATAGCTAGCTAGAATTTTTCCGTGGGGTCCTGACACCTGCCGGCTTCGGTCCTAATGGTGTAACCTGCTGCAAGAGCTGTATCTCGAAGTAAGATCTTTCAGATGTAGTCAACTATCACTTCTTAAATCTCAAGTATTTATTCTTTTCTATTTGCCATTTAGAAGATTTCCCACCTGGCAGTACTGGGGTGATGTGTGGAGCAGCACTCTGGAGGGAAAAAAAGTCAGTTCTGTTCCTCCCACTACATCAACACAGAAACTACACTGACTATGACATCAGCAGGGACTGGCTTTCTCTGGTTACTAGTGATGTCTCAGTTTCCTGCATTTTGATTGGTAGCTTGTGAAAATCACTGCTCAGGCTGCAAGGATTGTGGTACCTCAATGTGTTTGGTCTCATTTCTGACGATATAGTGGGAGGAACAGAACATACTTTTTTTTCCTCTCCAGAGTGCTGCTCCACACATCACCCCAGTACTGCCAGGTGGAATCTTCTTATTAGCAAACAGAAAATAAAAAAAAAAATATTTCAGACACTGGAAGTGAAAGCTGACTGCATCTGAAAATTACTATTCATTCTAAGCAGTACACTAGCTCTTTAAATGCTTGCCAATGAAGCATTTAAGCCTCTCACTGAGGATCTTGGCACCCCCTCCTTGGATAGATGCAGTCCATCTTACTTGTATAGGCATGCGTCCCTCCAGGTGGGACCCCAGTCCCCAATGAAGCCGAAGCACTCTGCTCTGCACCAGTCCTTCAACCAATCTTGTGGTGCAGGGTGCCCTTTCCTCCCCGTGTTATTGACTGGTTGCAGTTCCAAAAAGGTTACAGTGTGTGCCACTTGTCTAAGACCCCTCCCCAGCTAGCTGAAGTTCTCCTGCACTACCCTAACCTCATCATTAGCCACATCATTTGTCCCCAAGTGGACAATGATGTGTAGCTCTCCCTCCTGTCCTCCTACCCCAGTGATCCTTTGGATGTACTTTGCATTCCTCCAAGCTGTGGCACTGGATAGGCACCTAACCTCTCTCCCTCCCTCCCACTCCATCCACCCCCAAGTCCACCCCCTAACAACTGAATCCCCCACCAGGAGTTGCTTCCTCCTCTGGGATCCTCGGTCTCACCCTGGGTTCTCCACAGTGGAGGACTCCCACATCCTCCTTGGTCTCTACTGCGGTTGCCTCCTTGGGACAGTCCTGCCCTGCCAGTGTAGCATAGGAATTGTGGAATGGAACTGAAAGAGTGATGTGCCTCTACCCCACCACCCTCACCCTTCTCAAGACCACTGTAATCCAGCTGCTTTTCCACCTAGGCAACCTTTGAGGCAGCAGGGGCAAACTCAGTGGTCCCTGGAGGAAGGAGGAGGTCCCCGAACCCTGGCTAACTCAGCCTAGAAACAAGGAACCTTCTCCCTCACCCCAGAGAGATGACTGCAGATGGGACAGCACCACATCCTTCAGAACGTCTCCTGGAAGTCAACTGCCCTACAGCCACGGCACTGTATTACTCCCACCATGTCTTATTTGTGGCCCCTCTCCTGTAGCTTTGTATGCTTACTCTCTTCTCCCTCTTTTTTTTTTCTCCCTATTTTCTATTTCCTTTGTGCCTTTACACACACACACACACACACACACACACACTCTCTCTCTCTCTCTCTCTCTCTCTCTCGCACATATGGGTGAGGTGCTGGGGGGACTGTCACTCTAGGGAGAGATCACGCCCCACACAGCTCTGAGCACATAAAACTGGGGAGCTGAACACTCTCTCTGACCTTTTACATCAGATGAAGAAGGTGGGAAACCTGTTAAGATAGCTAATCTGTGTGATGGAAGGACAGACTTAGTGGAAGTCCTTTCATGTTAGCTTTCAGGTAAAGGCTAACTCTAAAAGAGACTAGATTTTGAGATTCTTCTTACATTCATCTGTCTGTGTACTTGAAATTATCTTCCTTTCCCAGTAAATGAGTAAACCTTTTTGTCTTACTTCCTCCTCTGGGATCCTCGGTCTCATCCTGGGTTCTCCACAGTGGAGGACTCCCACATCCTCCTTGGTCTCTACTGCGGTTGCCTCCTTGGGACAGTCCTGCCCTGCCAGTGTAGCATAGGAATTGTGGAATGGAACTGAAAGAGTGATGTGCCTCTACCCCACCACCCTCACCCTTCTCAAGACCACTGTAATCCAGCTGTTTACTTATTAATACCTGTAGTAATTACTTGTCAAGAATCTATGTTTATAGAATCAGTGACAATGCCTCATTATTGAGAAGGTAATTTTAATATTACTGCTGGCACAAAGAATTCAATGCTTACAGTCCCCTGCACGAAGTACACTCTATCAAATATTATTATATTTGACCTACCTATTCCTGAGTGCAGGACAGGAGTTTCCTGGTACAATCATGTGGTAGCAGCTAAGGAACCAGTATACCCAGACAAAGCTGGCATGGCTCAAGGGGCAGGTTGTTACAAGTACTCTGTAGTGGGGAAGGGGAGGGTGAGAGTTGACACTGTTGCTGAGTGGGAGAGTAAGACATACATCATACTGCAATACAAAACACAACAGCGCCATCTGGTGGTCACGAGAGCATTAACTGGACTACAGTATTTTACACAAATTGCATTTAGTCATAATAAAATTAGTATTTACAATAGTTTAAAAAAATTAACTTTTTTTTCTAAAAATACAACCCTGATCCCATTTTCTAAATGCAATATTACCCTTCAAGATGGGCGGTATGGGCTGTATTGGACCTTTCAGGGGCTACAAGTTCTCGGCATGCAGCATTGAGCCTCATTATGCCACTGAGTGGTTCAGTATAGCCCAATACCACCCACTCTGTTGAGCATTATTGCTTGCACAGAACTGCTGATGAAGATCCATCCTCCCTTGAAGCTCAGTTACCGTTGTCCATAACTGCACATTCTTGCTCCTCCAGTTCTCATCACAGCATATCTCATTTGGCCCATCTCTCTATACTACATTTCAGTAAAGACAAATATTTGTATTTCTGTCTATTCAAAATGCAACAATAAATGTTTACAGCATCACCTTTTGCTGTCTTTGTCAACTAACGGTCACTAACAGCTAGTAACGTACTACGACTGAAGTCAGAATTTTGCATAAGTTCTGCCACTCATACTTAAAAACAGAATAGAATTTTGATTTGCTATTGGAAAAATATATCAGTCATTATGCCTCAATCAGTTAGATACTGGTAGTGTAGGGACTGTATACAGACTAATATGACAGTAATTACTCAGTACTAAGTTAGATGTACAGCACATGTGAAAAGTATGGCAGTTTTTTATGCACCAATCAATTTGTGAGGACTATATATGGAGAAACACAGCGCTCATCATAAACCACTGACTATGATACTAGTAGTAGAGAGACTGTATACTGACAAGCACAGCAGTCATTAAACAATATCATGAGGGGGGACAAAAATCATTCTTAGCCAATCAGAGTGCAGAATTACTGCCTGGTTATTTTGCCATAACTGGACAGTTGACTGAATCATGGCACAGTGGCTCTGCATTCTGATTGGCTAAGAACAATAATGAGTAACTGGCTCTGCATTCTGATTGGTTTATTTATTTAATTTTGGCAACTGTGTCGTCCCATTGAGACCAGATGGACTCTTTTTTAGGGGCGACCCGGGGTTAGTTACAGAGAGACATAAAGCAGTGACATATCCAATATATAAGCCGAAGAAAAGCAGTATATGCTGCATATAGTATGTACTTTTAGCCAATCACAGAGCAAGCCAAGTTTGACCTCCCACTTCAACATACAATAGCCAATCAGAGATGCCTAGGAATGTCACAGCATGTCTGTAAGAAACATCTCCTGCTATCTCACAAATACACTGTAGTGCAACCTACATTTATTGAGTAAAATACCAATAACACCAATAGTGGTCTGGGTTTCCTTGGTACCCCCATGGGGGTTAATTTACATGTCAGCCTTTGGCCTCAGTGTTTACTACCACAGGTCTGGATATTACCTTGTAAACCCAGACCACTATGATTTTATTGCTATATGGTACATTAAGGGTAGTGGAGGGACTGTATCTGGACAAGCAATAGTCACTATACACTACTCTATACAACACTGGTAGTGCAGGGACTGTTAATGGTCAAACACAACAGTCATTAAACAGCACTGAATACATTACCAGTAGTGTAGGGACTGTATATGAAAAAACACAGCAGTCATTATACACCATTAAATATAATACTGTTTTCATCAAAACTATGCGGGGGGCATCTAGCTCCTGTATCAAGCCTGCAAATCCCCTGTATCTCTCCAGTTTCTGGATACAACACTAGTAGTGCAGGTACTGTATATAGACAAACGTAGCAGTCATTACACACCACTGACTACATACTAGTTATTCAGGGACTATATGTAAACAAACACAGCAGCTGGTCTACACCACTAAATACAATACTGGTAGTGCAGGGACTGCAGACGGACAAAGAAAAATCAGTTATTATACACCACCTCTTAATATGAACATTTATAGTGCAGGGACTACACATGGACAATTTGGGAGGCGGTATAATGCAGTGGTTTAAGGCTACGAGCTGCAAACCTGGAGACCTGGGTTTGAATCCCACAGCCCCCACTACCATACTCTGTGGCACTAAGCAAGTCACTTAACTTCCCCATGCTCCCAGGCTGCACCAGTATACAAGTTTTCAGCTTAGTGTGTCTCACCTGGTAAACCAAAGGTGTAAAAAAAAAAAAAATAAACAGTCACTGCACACCACTAATTACAAAACTGATAGTGTAAGGGACTATATATGGAGAATACCTTGTGACCAGAGGATTACAGAATCCAAGGCAGCATGGTTTTGCAGGAGGGAGATCTTGCAAGAAAAACCTGATAGAGTTCTTTGACTGCGTGACTAGAGAAGTGGATCAGGGAGGAGTGGTAGATGTGGCCTACCTGGATTTCAATAAGGTCTTTGACACCATTTCACACAGAGACTGGTGAGTGAGCTGGGCAACCTTGGAGTGGGTCAGAAAGTAGAAAAATGGGTGAAAGGTGGCTATGCCAGAGGACTCAGAGGGTGGTGGTACATGGTGCTCACTCTGAAGAAGGCAAGATGACCTGTGGGATGTCACAGTGGTCAGTAGAAGCCTGGTCCTCTTCAATGCCTTTATTAGTGACCTTGCAGGACGGCCAGATGGGAAAGTCAGCCTGTTCATGGAGGACACAAAAATCTGGCAGTAGGTCATAATGCCGAAGTCAACAATAGCACAGTCAAATCCCGAGCATGGTAACACATTGAACGCAATTGTAGCACTCAGTAAAACAGCACGCACTACCATGCCAACACTAACACACCAACTAAAATAAAAGTTAGTGGGAGCTCCATCTCAGCACCCTCCAAAATACAGGGCTTTGCCCCCGGCCCCCCCTGACTCAATTATAATCAACTACACAGGGGGTGAAACTCGGGGATGAGGAGGAATTGGGGGGATTGCAACAGTGCAGGGTGAGGGTGGAGAACAACCTCCCCCTCAAAAGAAAACACATTAGGGAGTTGAAGAAAAAAACACCATAGTCAGGAGACCATGAACAGAACCCTGGTGACCAGGATGTCCCGCCGCCATAACTGTTCATGGTCTCATCCCCCTTCTCCACAGGAGCAGCTCAGCAAGACACCACTTAGCTCACTACTTTCTCCTCACCTCAGATGTGATGACAGCTACAAGGGTAGCAGTATCTGACTTTTGCTACACTAGCCCTGTAGCGCTCATGACATTCGCTATTGTTGTAGCGTGGTTTCCACCACAACTATTCTCACAGCGACATATTGACCGGGTACGGAAAAAATGAGGGATGATCAGAAAAAGCTGGGAAACTGGTTAAGGAATTTACAACTGGGTTTCAATGCAAATAAGTGCCTTGGTGCGTAGAAACCCGGGGGCAATGTAACAACTGGGCAGAAAGGTATTGGCAACCACAGAACAGGAAAGGGATCAGGTGGTAATCATTTCTGATGAGCTGAAGGTAGCAAAGCAGGGGAAGAGAACACAATGGGGGGTGAGATACTGACAACAACAAAAATGGAAAGGGACCTGGGGGTAGTCATATCAGATGACCTAAAGATGGGCAAGCAATGTGACAGGGCAGCAAGGAGGGCTGGGGGGATACTGGGATGCATAGGGAGAGGCATCACCAGCAGAAAACAAAAGTTATTATCCTCTGTACAGACAGGTGGTGAGACCACATCTGGAGTACTGCGTGCAGTTCTGGAGACCCAATCTCCGCAAAGACATAGACAGGATGGAAGCTGTCCAGAGGAGGGCAACTAAAATTGTGCAGGGTCTGCACCGGAAGACATATGAAGAGAGACTTAAGGAGCTTAATATGTATAGCCTCGAGGAAAGGAGGAGAGGGGGACATGATAGAAACTTTCAAGTACCTCAAGAAATCAACAAAGTCCAAGAGGTGCATCTTTCAAAAAGAGGTGTGCAAGAACAAGGGGCACAATTTGAAGATAGAAGGGGCAGCTCAGAGGTAATTTAAGAAGTATTTTTCACAGAGAGTGTTGTGGATGTATGGAACAGCCTTCCAGAGGAGGTTGTGGAGTCAAAAACAGTGGTGGAATTCAGGCATGCACGGGACAGTCATAAGGCAATTCTAGGGGGTTGGGGTAGGAAGAAGTAGGCTGCTGGTTAACTAGGATCTGCAGCTTATCTATCAGGTAGGGAAATAGGCAGACTGGGTGGGCCAAGCAGTCCTTATCTGCCGTCAAATTCTATGTTTCTGTGTTTCTATAAGCAGTGTGATGAGGCAGTGGGGAAAACTAGCAGGATGCTCAGGTGCATATAGAGGGGTATCACCAGTAGAAAGAGGAAGGTTGTGTTATCCATGTATAGATCAATGGTGAGGCCTTACCCTGGGTAATGTGCTCAGTTCTGGAGGCGGTACAGAAAAAGGCAACCAAAATGTTGCAAGGCCTGCATCAAAAGCCCTATGAGGAAAGACTCAAGGAATTAAATGTGTAGTCTTTAGAGGAAAGAAGAGAAAGGGGAGACATGATAGAACATAGAAATATAGAAATTGTCGGCAGATAAGGACCGCTAGGCCCATCCAGTCTGCCCATAGGCTCTATACATTGTATGTGGCCACTGACCTATGTGATCAATGGCTTTTCATCACCTAGAGAAGTGGAAGAAAAGGATGTGGAGGTTAGCCAGGGAGGTGAACTCAGCGGGGAAAGCAGTGGACCCCAGAGGAGGAGGAAGCGAATCCTGGTGGGGGACTACATCATAAGAGGGATCCAGCTAGGGACACAGGAGGGGGAGGACAGGGAGGTGAGGTGCCTTCCAGGTGCCACGGCATGCAGGGCCGCAGTAATGGGGGGTAAGTGGGGAAGTTGTCCGGGGCCCCGAGCTCAGGAGGGGCCCTCCTTTGGAGCTGGCATTACTTCTGTCATTAGCTGGTTTGGGAAATGGGGGCCCATTCCAAGTGACTTGTCCGGGGCCCCAGGATTCATAGCTGCAGCCCTGACGGCATGGAGGGATGGAAGGAAGATCCTGGGGATCACTGGGAAGGCAAGACGGCAGGGTGAGCTGGATGTCATTATCCACCTAGGTACTAATGACCTGGCAAATGGGGAGCCAAAGGAAGTTCAGGAAGTGTTTAGGAAACTGGAGAGGGGTCTCAAGCAAGTAGCTACTTCTGTCACTTTCCCAGAAGTACTACCTGTGAGAGGCAAGGGAGAGCACAGGAGTGCATGCACCAGGAACTTTAACTCATGGTTGAAGAACTGGTGCTGCGAGGAAAGTTTGGATTCATTGGTGACTGGGGACCCACCTGGAGGATGGAGGTTTGTTCAAGCCTGACGGCCTGCATCCATCCTGGAGGGGAATCCAAGCACTCAATGATAAGTTTAAATGCTACATTGACAAGCATTTAAACTAGCAAAGGGGGGTGGCAGGCCAGCAAGGAGGGTACCTACTTGCTCACCCCCCACAGCTAGCAGTGGAACCAATGAACCAGAGGAGTGGCTATCTCTGCAAAGCAGTGTGCAAAAGATGGAGATTAGTGCCCAAGAGGTGGATAAGCAGAAAAGGGGCAAAATTCAGCAGAAGGGCAGACAGCAAGGAGAACCAGGATAAATGACAACCAAGGAAGGGGCTGGAGTAGAACAGTGAAACAGTCTAGGGAGGTCAAATCATGGAAAGCCATGTGTGCAAATGCCAGGAGCCTTAGCAACAAAATGGAAGATCTGGAGGCTGTCATGGTGCAGTCAGACCTGGATATTGTGACCATCACTGAAACCTGGTGTAATGATAACCATGACTGGGAGATGGCCATACCTGGCTACAACATATTCAGAAGAGACAGAGCAGGCAGGAAGGGAGGAGGAGTGGCACTGTATGTGAAAAATGACATAAGGGCCACAGAGATCCAGGAGGAACAAAATGGGGGAGAGATACTGTGGGTTAAGCTGGAAAGGAAAATGGGGACAGCCATCCTGCACAGGTGTGGTCTATAGACCACCAGCACAGGAGGAAGAAACAGATAGAGTTGATGTTAGCCATCCAAAGGATGGCAGACAAGGGTGAGGTAGTACTGGTTGGAGACTTCAATATTCCAAATGTGGACTGGAGCATCCAGCAGCAGCATCAACTAGAAGCAGATTTATCCTGGATTCCCTTCAGGGTGCCTTCCTCAAGCAACTGGTCATGGAACCAACTCGGCAGAAGGCAATACTGGACCTTGCTGCTACAAACAGGGACAGTGTGACGGGGGTAACAGTGGGGAGCACCTGGGAAACAGTGACCACCAGTCATTGTGGTTTGAAATCACAGAAAGAGCAGAACCAAACCACACAAAACACGTATCCTGGATTTTAGGGGGCATACTTTGGGAAAATGGGGAGATACTTGAAAGAGGCATTAAGGGAATGGGACAGGAATCAGGATTGAGGAACAGTGGGCAGTATTTAAAATGGGGATTACAAGAACAACAGAATTATGCATTAAGCAAGTTAGCAAGAGGAAAAGGAAGAGGAGACCATTATGGTTTCCAAAGAGGTAGCAAAAAGTGAAAGCCAAAAAGATTGCATTCAGGTAATACAAAAGACACAGGCAGAAGGGATAGGGAGAAGTACCAGGAGAAGCAAAGGGAGGCAGGAGGTCAGTAAGGGAAGCCAAAGCTCAGACAAAGAGCACATTGCAAAATCAGTGGGTAGAGGGACAAAACCTTTACAGGTACATAAGTGAAAAAAGAAAGACAAAGGGAGGGATAGTGAGACTGAAGGGGAGGATGGGAGCCATGTGGAGGATGACAACAGTAAAGCTGGACGTATTGAACAGGTATTTCTGCTCAGTCTTTACTGAGGAAGAGGAGGGTAATGGGTCTGAAGGAGTACAAGGGGTGAGAATGGTGCAGAAATGGACACAAGTCCCTTTACACGAGAAGGGTCCTAAAGGAACTGGAAGTAATAAGAGTTGATAAAGCAATGGGGTCAGATGGGGTGCACCCAGGGTCCTTAAAGAACTAGAGAGGTGGTGGCTGAACCTCTGGCTATCCTGTTTAGCCGATCACTGGAAACAGGAGGTACCCAAAGACTGGAGGACAGCAGATGTAGTCCCCTTATGCAAAAGTGAGAACAAAGAGGAAGCAGGGAACTACAGACCAGTCAGCCTCACCTCGGTAGTGGGAAGATCATGGAAGCACTACTGAAGGAGATTGATAGAACATCTGGTTGTCAATGGACTACAGGACCCAAGGCAGCATGGTTTGACCAGGGTCATTGAATTTTTGACTGGGTGACTAGGAGGTGGTTCAGGGGAGGCGGTGGACATGGCCTATCTGGACTTCAGCAAGACCTTTGACACTGTGCCACATAGAAGACTATTACACAAACTGGGGAATATGGGTGTGGGCAGGACAGTAGTGTGGTGGGTAGGTAACTGGCTGGGTGGCAGGACACAGAGGTGGTGGTAAATGGCTGTCACTCCACAGAGGAAGAGTGACCAGTGGGGTACCACAGGGATCAGTGCTGGGACCGGTCCTATTCAACATCTTCATCAGTGACATTGCACAGGACCTAGAGGCAGAGTTTCACTGTTCGCTGATGACACAAAGCTCTGTAACAGAGTAGACACACCAGAGGGTGTAGACAGAATGAGAAACGACCTGCAGAAACTTGAAGAATGGTCAGGGGTCTGGCAGTTGAAATTCAATGTAAAAAAGTGCAAGATAATGCATATGGGGCACAAAAACCCTGGCACAATATAATATATCAGTTGGGGGGTGAAGATATAGCATGCACCAAGCAGGAAAGAGATCTTGGGGTTATCATCTCTGATGACCTCAAGGTAGGGAAGACAGTGGACAAGGCAGCTGGTAAAGCAAATAGGATGCTGGGATGTATAGGCAGGGGCATCACCAGCAGGAAAAGGAGGTCATAATTCAGCTATACAAGACACTAGTGAGGCCCCACCTGGAGTACAGTGTACAGTTCTGGAGACCATACCTACATAAGGACATAGACAGGGTAGAGAAGGTTCAGAGGAGGGCAACAAAGATGGTGCATGGATTGCATCACAAGTCCTATGAAGACAGGTTGAAGGAACTGAACATGTACTCCCTGGAGAGAGGAGGAGAGAGGGATATGATAGAGACATACAAGTATCTTACAGGGAGGAACAGGGTGCAGTAAAACACTATTTTTAGCAGAAAAGATGTTCCAGGACTAGAGGTCATGGGATGAAGTTGGAGGGAGGGACATTCAGAGGAAACATGAGAAAGAACTTTTTCACAGAACGGGTGGTTGACAAGTGGAACACCCTGCCAGAGGAAGTGGTGGGGGCTGAAACAATCACGGGATTTAAAAATGCATGGGATAGACATAAAGGAATTCTGGAGGTCAGGGGTAAGGGGCAACAGACTTCTAGGAAAACAAACTGAACTTACAAGCTCAAATGGGCAGACTGGGTGGGCCATAGGCCCTTATCTGCTGACACTGTCTATGTATCTATGTGTCTATGTATCTTTCCCCTCTCCAGCTTCCCTTGTGCCTTTCCCAGGCATGCTTAAACCCCTCCACTTTCCTAACCCCTACTACCTTCTGTAGCAGACTATTTGAAGCGTCAACTACTCTTTCTGTGTAGAAAAACTTCCTCACATTACCTCTTAATCTACCCCCTTCCAAGTTCATATTGTGCCCCCTTGTTCTAGTACTTTTTCTACACTGGAAATGTTCAAATACCACATAGGTAATGTAACCCCCTACAAATGGGGGTTCCCGAAAAGTCTTCCTTGAGCTTGCCTAAATGCTCACTGAGAGGCTGGTGTCCTGAGTTTTAGCAGTTTAAATATATTGCCAGAGAGTGCCTGTATTGCTTCTGTGTACTGTCTCTTTAAGAGCTGCTTGGATGGCAGTCATAATTAATCTGGGAGGGAGCTCTGTTAGAAGATATACTTGTTTGCTGATCATTTATTAGCATAGCAATAATATTGCAGTTTGTCTAACCTGCTTTCTTTGCAGCATGGATATTTCTCTTTATCTCCACCAGCTTGGTCTTGGACTGCTGAAATGGGCCAATCAGTACCTTTGGGGACTCTAAAAGGGGGCCTGTCCCCAGGGGCTTTGTGGGAGCAAAATTCTGTAGGACTTGTAGTTTTGGGCTTTTGGTGCCTAAATGAACCTGGAGGGGGAGCCCTTGTTGTGACTGACAGAGGAATCAGCCAACCGAACCTTTTGGATCCTGGGGAAAGTCCCAGACTGCTTGCAGTTTCAGTTCAGATCTGAGCTGATAAGTGAAGGAGTAACAGCTCAAAATAGTCAAGCAATAATCCTGCATAGTTTTGCATGGGAGAACTGTGAAAGGGCAGAGTTGTGGCCTGCCTGTCTGTCTGCTCTCCCTGAGAGGAAAATTGATGTTTATTCAGACTGAATCTGAACTGTGAGGACGATTTAAGCCACAGAACTGTGACCAGGCTTTAACCTGAAGAAGACCGAAGATTTGCTGAATGTGATCGGCCTGTCAGGATTTCCAGCCACCTTTGAACTCCTGGTTTGTGCAGAGACTCTGTAATTGCGACTGGATAGCAATTTGCCTGGTACAGTTGAATTTCTTACATGTAAATGTGCTGTGTGCAGTTAGTGGGTCGTGATTTGGTTCCCCACTGTGTGCTGAACTGTGTTCTGCTTGCTGGAGGCTGCATCCAGCTCCAATGGACTAAATCTGTTTGCATCTACTTTTGGCCTGGGCCTTGCCACACTGGCCCAGCCAGACTACCCGCTACATAGAGAAAGCGATCGATGAGAGACCTGCCTGGGGATCAGCTCCCTGCTCAATGCCTTGAACAGGAACGACACGTTGGTGATTCGTGTGGGCCCTGCTTCCCTGGGCACTCCAGCTCAACAACCTGCAGTCTCAATTTCATCCTATGTCCTTTACTGAGTATTATGAGTAAACACCAGGGTAGCTCCCTGCAACAACAGCTAAATCTAAAGTGTTGTCATCTGATTGCTTTGTTATCTTTTCCTTCACAAACTGAGCCCTCTGGCTGCAGATTACAAATAGTGTGTGTTGTGCATGTTGCTTTCTTCCATCACAGGGCCACAACCAGCTGTGATGCCGGCCTACTCTGGCAACGGTCCTGGCTAGCCCACCTTTTTCCTATCTGAGTACCCAGAGTGTGTGACTGTGAAGGGACTCTGAAGTGCATGTATAACTGTCTGATTGATTTAGCCTTTAAGCTAATCAACCTGATTACGCCCCTCCCTTGTTAAGTCCCCTGAATAAATCAGATCTAACTCTTTTTGCATTTAACCTGACTGTGGTTCCAGTTTGTGCCAAGAGTACTGTACTGTTGCTGTTTGCTGAGCATAACCTTGTTTTACAGGTGGTCCCCAGGGTCGAGCTACAGGAACCAGCCCTGGTGATAAGTGCAAACAGTGTGGGTATCTGCATGGTGAATAAGGGTCATTGTGAAAGTAATTACTGTATATTGTTCAGGCCACTAGAAGAGAAAGGGGGGGAATACAGTTTCCCGGAGGGCTGTGCCCAGGTTAGCTTGACCACTGACAACCCTGACCTCCAGGTAGAGGCACCCGTTTCAGTACCCAGGCCCCTTAACATGCTACTAGCCAAGCAGGCAGGAATAGTAGCCCTTGGGATAGTGCCACTTAGGGATTACAGTAATAATAAGGTACATGAAGGTAGCATTTTACAAAGAAAAAGATGCTAGAGGACAAGGAGTCACCCCATGAAACTGTAGGGAGGGTACTCAGAGGAGATGTGAGGAAATACTTCTACACGGAAAGGGTGGAGATGCCTGGAATAGACTCCTAGCAGAGGAAGTGGGGGCTAAAATGGTAACAGGATTCAAGCATGCATGGGATAGACACAAAGAAACCTTAGAAATAAGGTAAGAGGTGGAGGAGACCAGAGATCGAGGAGAGTCTGTGTTGGCACTGTAGAATGGAAAAATAAGGCAGACTAGGTGGGCCAAGAGGTCCTTATCTGCCAACAACTTCTATGTTTCTGTAACCCCCCCTACAAATGGGGGTTCCTGAAAAGTCTTCCTTGAGCTTGCCTAAATGCTCACTGACAGAATGGTGTTCACATTTTAGCAGTTTACATGTGATTGCCAGAGAGTGCCTGTATAGCCTCTGTGTACTGTCTCTTTAAGAGCTGCCTGGATTGCAGTCATAATTAATCTGAGAAGAAGCTCTGTTAGAAGATGTACTTGTTTGCTGATCATCTGTTAGAGTAGTAATAATATTGCAGTTTGTTCTAACCTGCCTTCTTTGCAGCATGGACAGTTCTGTTTCTTTCCATCATCTTGGTCCTGGACTGTTGAAATGAGCCAATCAGTACATTTGGGACTCTAAAATGGATCCTGCCTATAGGGGCTTGATGGGGCCAAAACTTGTAGGAATTGTAGTTTTGGGCTTTTGGTGCCTAATATAACCTGGAGGGGGAGCCCTTGTTGTGACTGACAGACAGATCAGCCAACCGAACCTATTGGATCTTGAGGAAAGTCCCACCCTGCTTGCAGTTTCAGTTAGATCTGAGTTGGGAAGTGAAGAAGTAACAGCTTGAGATAGTTCGAGCAGCAATCCATAGTGGATTCACGCGGGAGAACTGTGGAAAGGCCTGCATGCCTGCCTGCTGTTCCTGAGAGAGAACATATGCTTTATTCCGGACTGAATCCGAACTTGGAGAGCAAATTAAGCCACTAAATTGTGATCAGGCTTTAACCTGAAGAATTGCTGAATGCAATCGGCCTGTCAGGATTTCCAGCTACCTCTGAACTCCCGGACTATGCAGAAACTCTGCAATTGCGACCGGAGAGCCCTTTGCCTGGTACAGTGGAATTTCCGTACATGTGAATGTGCTGTGTGCTTATAGTGGGTCGTGATTTGGTTCCTCACTGTGTGTCTGAACTGTATTTAGCTTCCTGGAGGCTGTATCCAGCTCCACAGACTGAATCCATATCCATTTCTATTTGCCTGGGCCCTGCTACACTGGCCCAGCCAGAATACCTGCTACACAGAGAAAGTCATTGATGAGAGACCGGCCTGGGGATCAGCCCCCTGCTCAATGCCTTGAACAGGAACAACGCCTCAGTGATTCGTATGGGCCCTGCTTCTCCGGGCACTCCAGCTCAACAGTCTGCAGTCTCGATTTCATCCTGCCTGTGTCCAGTATTGGGTATCGTGAGTAAATACCAGGGTAGCTACCTACAGCTACAGCCAAATCTAAAAGCGTTGTCATCTTATCGTCGTGTTGCCTTTTCTTTCACGAACTGAGCCTTCCGGCTCCAGATTACAAATAGTGTGTGTTGCGCATGTTGCTTTCTTCCATCACAGGGCCCCAACCAGCTGCAACGTTCCTGGTAGCCCACCATTTTCTTACCTGGGTACCCAGAGTGTGTGATGTGTAGGGACTCTGAACTGCATGCATAGCTGTCTGATTAATATAGCTTTTAAGCAAATCAACCTGATTATGCCCCTCCTTTGTTCAAGTCCCCTGAATAAATCAGATTTAACTTTGTTGGCATTTAACCTGACTGTGGTTCCAGTCTGTGCAAAGAGTATTGTACTGTTGTTATTTGCTGTGCTTAACCTTGTTTTACAGGGGGTCCCCAGGGTCAAGCTAGAGGAACCAGCCCTGGTGGTCAGTGCAAACAGTGTGGGTAATTGCCTGGTGAATAAGGGTCATTGTGAAAGTGATTATTGTGTACTGTTCAGGCCACTAGAAGGAGAAAAGGGGGATTACTGTATCCCAGAGGGCTGTGCCCAGGTCAGCTTGATCGCTACCAACCCTGACCTCCGGGTGGAGGCACCCATATCAGAACCTAGGCCCCTTAACCTGCAACTGGCCAAGGAGGCAGGGTTAGTAGCCCTTGGGATAGCGCCACCTAGGGATTACATTTCTATGACAACTACAGCAGTCATTATACACCACTGAATACAAAACAGCAGTGCAGGGGCTGTGTATAGACAAACACAGCAGTCATTATACACCACTGAATACAATGTTGGTAGTGTAAAGACAGTATATAGACAAACACAGTAGTCACTGTACACCACAGCATACAATACTGGTAGTGCAGGGACTGTATATGGACAACACAGCAGACACTATACACCACTGAATAAAATACTGGTAGTGTAGGGACAGTATATGGAAACAGCAGTCATTATACACCACTGAATACAATACTGGTAGTACATGGACTGTGTATGGAGAAACATGGTGTATAGAAATCCGGGGCAACGTATCAGCTAGGAGAAGTACTAGCAATCACAAAACAAGAAAGGCACCTGGGGTAATCATTTCTGATAAAAGACAAAATACCTAAGTGCATAAGCACTGAGGCAAGGGATACCCCAAAGGGCACTGGCCGGGAAGCCAAGTTTCAAAGAAATACAAAATCACACATACTGCCATAATGCAAAGCATCATGGGCTGTATATGCAAATCACCACAAAATGTTATGCTGGTTCATTCCAATGGGGTGTCATGCAGAGTTGCCCAGTAGGAGGAATGGCTAGATGACTGGATGAGTTGCTTTGCATTATGATGGTATGTGTGATTTTGTATTTTGCTCTAAGGTTCACTGTCTTTTAGCTTGTTTTTTGGTTTTATTGGGCTCACCACAACCCAAACTTGATGGACCAACTTAGGTCTAGCTGGTTCATTGCCCTGGGGTGTCATACAGACAAGGCACACTGATAAGTCCTGGTAGGATGAAACACGTGTCTGTGTCTTCTGTTGGCACACTTTGCAGACTGTGTGAGGCCTTTTGGCACCATGCATTCCTCCTTAAAATTGAACCAGCATAACATGTTGTGGTGATTTGCATATATAGCCCATGATGCTTTTCATTATGGGAGTATGTGTGATTTTGTGTAATTTATGATTGCCTGAAGGTAGCTAAACAGTGGGACAAGGCAGTGGGAAAGTCTCTTACATTTTCCACTATCTCACTAGAGAACCACAGTGATTTATTTTTTCTCTTGTCTTGCTAACCTGTCTGACACAGGGATTTGTAGCTTTTCCAGTGCCCTTATTTTTAACTACTGGTCCTCAACCTCCCATAGTTTCCCTAGCCCTGCCAGGGCATCTCAGAGGCATTCTCCCATTTTCTTAGAATCAGCCCTCCTGAAGTTCATGACCCTCATCCTTGTGTGGTTTGATGGTTCCATGTTAAAATCACGACAATAAAATCACGAACTAAAGAACAGCGAGTCAACATCAGCAAGTGCAGTTTAGTGACAACAAACTTTAGCACTGGTACATTTAGCCGCCATGTAATAATCCCGATCAGCGATCAGCTAACAAGCTAATTATGCTGTGGCTTTAGGGGGAGGTGTACTGTTTTAATAGGGAGAGGAGGCAAGAGCATGGATCTGGGCAGGCTGACTAGTCAGGATTAAGAGCTGCCGCACCCACACAAGTGTCTGGATAAAAACTGCGCAGGGGGATGGACCGCACTTACTTGCGGCTTTGCCTTCATTGAATTGAGTGAGTTTGTTGATATAAAAACATAAATGCCCTTATGGTTTGCTAAGTCACTCTACCACTACTTGTATTTATTTGAATATTGCAGAGGAGAAGAGGCACCATAAAGACATGGAGTGAACAAAAGACACCGCTAGTGCCATGGGCAGGTGGGTAGTGCTGTGGAACAGTGATGACTTGAAGAAGAGAAGGGGGTTATTTCATATTGCTTAGTACACTGCCCTTTTTTTTAGCATTCCTTGATATAACAAATGAGGTCCTATAATAAAAGGCTGGCCTAAGGCTCCCAGCTCATTCATTATAGCACAGGACTACTATATGTCTACTGCCTGTCTCCTATCAGCAGCTTTTACTACCTAGTCAAGTTGGTCTGGCATGACCTCACTGCCATGAATCCGTGCTAATTCAAGGATTGTTGTTGTACTGGTCTGATTCAAGGACCTGCTCAATTCACCCACTGCACTACTGTTTTAAAAAATTAAGTATTCTGTTGTCTGGGAGCACACGTTCTGAGTTGCGCTTATGTAGGACTCACTATTTTGACCATCTAATGGCAGCGGCAGGTGCTATTGTTGTTATAGCACTATAGTTCATATGTAGCATTTGTTGGAGTTGCCCTTAATTACCCGTAGTTATTTAGTCGCGGTAATGGAGTCATGATTATCACGGGTTACCAGTTTGATTCTACCCCAGTTCCAATATTAAACCACACCATACAATGGTCACTGGTCCCCAAGTGATCCCCTACTGTGACATCAGCATTACTGTCCCCATTTGTCAGTACTAGGTCCAGTAATGTCCCTTCAGGAGTGGGTTCCATTACAAGTTGCAAGAGAAATGCCCCCTGCAGCAAGTCAAAGGTGTCTCTACTCCTGGCTGCTGCCTCAGCTGGGAGGCTCCAATCCATGTCCGGCAGATTAAAGTCCCCTACGGACTCCTATGGATTACTGCCATCATTTTCCCATCCACTTTTTCCTCCTGTGCTGGAGGTCTGTAGATCACTTCAGTGTAAATAACAGCCCCATTCCTTTTCTCCAGCGTCACCCATGGCACCTCTGCTCCCCCCCTTGTATTTCTGTAGCTTTTATGTTGTCCCTCATATAAAGAGCTATTCCTCCCCCTTTTCTACCTACCCTTTCCTTCTGAACAGAACATAACCTTGTATGGCCATGTCCCAGTCCTGGCTTTCACTGTACCAGGTCTCTGTAATAGTGACCAAATCCAGGTCCGCTTCTGCCATGGAGGCCTCTAGGTCCCCAACCTTGCTGCCCACAGTACGAGCATTCACACATATGGCTTTCCAAAATGTGTTGCCACTCCCTCCCTTTTTCTATTTGCATTCCCTTACATCGCTCACTTGGTACCTTAATTTCATTCTTTTCTTCTACCCCCTGGATCTCACTATTTTTTGGTTTCATTTATTTCTCTGGATTCCCATATCTGACCTATTGAGCCTGTGCGCGCGCATGTGTGCGTGTGTGTGTGCGCACGTGTGTTTAAAACATAGAAACACAGAATTTGATGGCCAATAAGGACTACATGGCCCACCTAGTCTACCCATTTCTCTACCTAATGGATAAGCTGCAGATCCTAGTTAACCAACAGCCTACTTCCTCCTGCCCCCTATTAGAATTGCCTTATGTCTGTCCCATGCATTCTTGAATTCCCCCACTGTTTTTGACTCTATGACCTCCTCAGGAAGGCTGTTCCATGCATCTACAACCCTCTCTGTGAAGAAATACTTCCTCACATTACCTCTGAGCCATCCCTTCTCTATCTTCAAATTGTGCCCCCTTGTTCTTGCACGTCTTTTTCTGAAAGATGCTACCCTCTTGGACTTTGTTGATTCCCTTGAGGTATTTGAAAGTTTCTATTATGTCCCCTCCTCCCTTCTTTCCTCAAGGAAATGTCTCCATTCCTCATTCTGCCTCCCCCTCGACTAGTTTAAATGCTTGCCAATGTGGCACTTAAACCACTCACTGAGGACTATGGTTCTCCTCTGGACGGATGCAGTCCTGTCACCCCTCTGCGGGCACTCATTTCTCCAGGTGGGGCCCTATTCCCCAATGAAACCAAAACCCTCCTCATTGCACCATTTCTTTAACCATGCAGTGAACTTCCTGGTGCGGAGAATCCTGTCAGTCCCCCACCATAGACAGGTAGCACTTCTGAGAAGTTCATAGATTGTGCTACTTGCTTAACACCCCTCCCAAACTCTTCTTGCACTATGGCTGGCTCATCCCTAGATAGGCCATTTGTCCCCAGATACACAATGACATCTAGCTCTCCCTTCCTACCTGCTGCCCCTGTGATCCCATGAATCCTCTTTCCATCATTGTGTGCCGTGGTGCCAGGAAGGCACTAAACCTCCCTTTCCTCATCTCTACCTATTCCCAACTCTATCCCCCTTACTATGGAGTCCCCTACCAGGATTCACTTCCTCCTTCTTTGGGGTCCTCTGTCACCCCCCTTGGATTTTCTGCTGTGGAGGATCCCCACATCCACCCCAGTCACTACTACAGGTGCCTCGGTAGGACATTCCCCCTCCACCAGGGTGGCATAGGACTTTTGTAGTGGAACTGGTTGTGGGATGGGCCGAGGCTGTACCACCCTAACTCTCCCTGAGCCCACAGTTATCTAACCATTCTTCCTACTGGACAAGCTCTGAGGTAGCACCGGTGGACTAGGTGGTCCCTAGGTGGGGGAGAAGGACCTCCAAACCCATGCCAATTCAGCCTTGAGTCTGGCCAACTCCTCACACAGCAAAGTGAGGTGCATGCAGGCAGGAAACAGCAATGCAGCCTCCAGAAACTCTCCCTGAAGACTGCCACCCCACAACCACTGTACTGTACCACTCCTCTCATTCTACCTTATTGGTTTCTACTGTTGATTTACCCTTTTAAATTCCTTTCATTACCCTACCCTATATAGGGTTTTTCCAAGGACTCCTAGGCTTTTGTGTCTTCTTGATCGTGTAGTTTTAGCCCTGTATACAGTGCTACGCCATCTCCCTACCTATATAGGGAGTTATATAGGGAGTTTCACCTATCCCCAGGTCTCCATTTCCCCTCACTCCACACCACACTGAACAGTTTCTGCCTGACTGCCCACCTGTTACCTGAAATGTCTATCTAGCATGCCTCCCACACTCTCCCTTCCTCAACAACTCTTTCAAGCAGGCCCCCTTGCCCCCTCACTGTTACCTACAGCAATACAGTTCTTACCTGAGGTCCGATGGACTGGGAGGCTGTCTCCTGGGCTGACTCCGGGCAGACTCCACTCGCCGCTGTCCATGTCACATGGGTCCTTCCCCTGGGGGGAGGGCACGTGGTGTTTGATCAGTTAAATAGGTAAACACAAGAAAAAGGGCTCAGCAGTGTGGCACCTGACTAACCCATCTGAAGGGCTGTGGTGGATTCCCTCTAGCCCTTTTCTGGGCTCCCAAGATCCGTCTTCTGGAGCAGTGACAGAAATTATAGCTCTTTTCATCGAAATTGTGCAGGGGGGCTTCTAACTGTTGTGCCAAACCTGCAGATCCCCTGTGTCTCTCCGGCTTCTGGTGTTTCGCCGACGGCTTTGGCAATGTTACTTTAGGCCCTTGTGAACAAAGGGCTCAGCAGTGTGGCACCTGATTGGCCTGTCTGAAGGGCTGTGGGGCGTAGCCTCAATCTCTATTGGTGGATTCCTGCTAGCTCTTTCCTGGGCTCCCAAGTTCCGTCTTCTGGAGCTGTAACAGGAATTACAGCTCTTTTCTTCAAAACTGGGCAGGGGGAGCCTACGAACATACGAAATTGCCGGCTGGAAAGGCCTGTGGGTTTATCATGTCTGCCCTAGTGTGTAGCTCGCAGTATAATACTACTGCAGCTGCCCCCCCCTTCCCTTCATCCTGCCTCCCAGTCCTATTCCCCATCTTGTTTTGCCTGTACTACCCCTGCCCCGACTCTATCCCATCCCCGCTTAAAGCTGTCCACTGTCTTCAGGTCCATTACCTCTTCTGGCAGTGTGTTCCATCCAGCCACCACTCTCTCTGTGATGTATTACCTCCTCTTATCCCTCCTGAACCTCCCGCTTCCAACTTCAGGCTGTGTCCCATCATGACCCTTACCCTCTTTAAGCAGAACAATCCTCCCTCCCTCCCCAACTTTGTTTATGCCCTTTAAATTGTTAAAGGTCTCTATCATACCCCCTCTCTCCCTTCTATCCTCCAGTTAGTACATGTTGAGTTCCCTCAATTTTTCCTTATATGGCACTCTTACAAATGTTTGGGCCTTGTAATCCCTGCCCATGGTTCTTGTTTCCTGACTTCTTTTTTCTTTTCTACTTGCTACTTTATTTGCTTCTCCTCATGTTCCCTTGCCCCTGGGTCGAACCTGGAAATGAGCCTTGGCTCATGGTGCTTTCCCAGTTATCAACTTTTAAATAAATAAAATTCAGTATCTCCCCTAACCCTATGATCGTCTTTGCTGCCCTACGCTTCACCCCCTCCAGCAATTTCACATCCTTCTTGAGGTAAGGACATCAGTTCCGCATACAGTACTCCAAGTGCGGCCTCACTAGTAATCTATACAAGGGCAGGATGACTTCCTCTTTTCTGGAGATGATACTTCTGGCAATGCACCCAAACATCCAATTTGCCCTTGATGCTGCCCTCCTACACTGGGCAGATACCGTCCTTCATTGTCCCCTGTGACTAATACCCCTAGGTCCCTCTCCTCCTCTGAGACTGCTGCCTGCACCCTCCTCAGCCAGTAGCTGGTCCTGGGGTTTCTGGCTCCAAGATGCATGACCTTGCACTTCTTAGCATTAAACCCCAACCGCCACTCCACTGAGTGCCTGCCTCTCTTCCTCACTGTCACTTTTGCACATATCTTTTTGTCACTGGCAATCAGGCTGATCTTACTCTTGACCCCCTCTGCAATGTCCCCTACGAAGACGTTGAATAACACAGGGCCCAACTTACCAGGCCCACATTTTTTGGTTTTGCCCTGGTTTAGGTTAGTTCTGGCAAGAGATTGCTCAGGAACTTGAACAGATTTGTGGTTGTCCAATTAATGCGACAGCTCTCCCTTGATCACATTACATATTTTACCGGATGGTTTAAATTTATCCCCACCATATCAAAAGTTACTGCTGATATTAATAGCCTGTGCCAAAAAAACAATTACAAAGTACTGGCATTCAGAACATATTCCTAACCTTCAAATTTGGCATCAGGATGTCAATTTTATTTATAGCCTAGAGAAAACCGTATATGTTCATATGGACAGACATGAAATTTTTACTATGAGTTGGCAACCTTGGATAAACTATCAGCTCCAAGAAAATCCAAACTTTGTTCCTTAGATATAAAGATAGGTTGTAATTTTAACAGTAGAGGGTAGGTATTGGGAGCTATATTTTGTGGAGTCCTGGTGGGCATGATTCTCACGTTTAAGTTATAATTTAAATTACTAGCTATTATATTATTTAGTGGTTATAAGGTTAGAATAACCACTGTCTTATGATTTAGCTTTAATGTTATATACTTCTTGGGTTTAAAAAAAGGACTGAAGCTCGCCTTTGCTTGTTCATTTTTTATTGTATGAAATGTGTTACTGACTGTAAGTGTTGTTCAGGACCTATTCTTAAATATTATCAACTGTTCTTTTTATATTGGTTTTTTGACTTACTGATTGTACCGATTGTTATAATATTCTTTAATAAAGTAATTAATTATAACAAAAAAGAATAACACAGGGGCCCAACACTGAACTCTGCGGTACCCCACTGGTCATGAGCCTTGGCTTGGATGTGTGTCCCCCCCTTACAACTACCCTCTGCTATCTGCCCTGCAGGCAGCTCCCAATCCATGCCACCAGTTTCTTCCCTGCCCCCAGGTCCCTCAGCTTGCCCAGTAATCTCCTATGTGGTACACAGAGGAAAGCTTTGCTGGAGTGTAGATACAGGACATTCACAGCATGTCCCTCGTCAACCGCCCTAGTAACCCAATCAAATAAATCGATTAGGTTGGTCTGGCAAGATCTACCTGAGACAAACCCATGCTGTCTCTCACCCTGTAGTCCATTACTATCCAGAAAGGTTACCAAGCTCTCCTTCAGAATTGTTTCCATCAACTTCCCCACTACAGAAGTCACGCTTACTGGTCTGTAATTGCCCAGTTCATCCTTGGGCCCACTCTTCTGGAGGGCCACAATGTGAGTCATCCTCCAGTCCCTGGGCATATTCCCCGTATCCAAGAAGGTGTTAAATGGGTCTGCCAGGGGGCCAGCCAACACCTCTGCTAGTTCCTTCAGGACTCTAGGATATACACTGTCCGGTCCTGGTGCTTTGCCCACCCACAAAGCTTTAAGGCCTTTTAGAACCCTACCCTCCTGGATGACCATGTCTGTACCTCTGTACCCCCTCATCCCTCCCTCCTTTCCCCTGTGGTATTGGTCCATCCTTTTCTTTCGTGAACACTAAGCAGAAGTACTCATTGAGTGCCTCCGCCTAGTCCTCCCCTTTTTTTGCCCATCCCCCCCCTTAATTCTAACAATCTGGTCCCTACAATTCCTCTTCTCTCTTATGTATTTGAAGAACTCTTTCTTGCCCTCCCTGATCCCTGAGCCAATGTCAGCTCAGCTCCCTTGCTGCTTTGCCTGCCCTGCATGCCCTACTCACCTCCCTAGATGCCTTTGAGTATACCTCCTTGTCTTCCTCCCAGACAGATTTTTTGAATCTGTTGAGGGCCAATCATTCATCCCTCACCTTTCCCTCCACTTCTCTGCTGAGCCAGCTACTGTAGGCTTTTTTGACCTGGACTGCTTACTCTGAGACTTAGCACACGTGTCTGTGGCCTCATTCAGACCCTTCCTTATGTTGACCACTTCTGTTCAGCATCCATCCCCGGGCCGATTCTAACAAAATGCCCCTTCCAGAATGTTGTCTATCCTGGAAAATCCACCTTCCTGAAGTCAACCACTCTCACCCTGGTCTTAGCAGATGCCTTCCCTGTGTTGAAGAAGAACCACACTGAGCGGTGGTCATTTTCTGCTAGTAGGTCCTTTATGAACACATTTTGGGCTTGATCTCCATTTGTTAATACAATATCCAGTATGTTCCCCTCCCTAGTAGGCTCCGTCACCCCCTGCTCTAGGTAACTGTCCTGGATAGCCTTAAGCAGTACCTTTTCCCTGGTGTTTGTGGTAGTCACAGTTCGCTAGTCAATCCCATGAAGGTTGAAGTCTCCCATTATAACTGTACACCGTTGGCCACTGCCCCTCCTGATTTGCTCCCCCACCTCCCTGTCAATCTCGTTTTGTAAGGGTGGCCTGTACACCATCCCCAACCTAATTCTCTTGCCTTTGGAGCATTGGAGCAGAACCCACAGGGCTTCTGGTCTCCACTCTTCCTCCTCCTCCCTGGTACAAAGTATCCCATCCCTAACCTAACTAGCCATCACATCCCTCCTCTTCCCCTTCTGGTCTTTGCAGTACACCTTGTAACCTGGGATCGTGAGATCCCAATCATGGTATTGGGTGGTCCAGGTTTCCAAGATGGTGGCAATATCTGCCTCCCCCTTCTATCATCATTGCCTGGAATTTTGCTACCATGTTTGTCAAGCTCCTTGCACTCAAGGATACAATAGTCCACCATGTGCCTTTCCCCTCCTCTCCTCTTCCCCCTACTCTTATTCCTTGACAGATTCCCCTCTCTTCCTTCCTCTTAGTCTGGGTGGTGAGGCTTTCCGGTCTCCTCTGCCAGCTGACTCATTTTTTTGTAGTCCCCCTCAGCACCTGCCATGCACAGTTTAAAGTTATTTTAGTTTTAATGTACCTCTCCAACCCCAGCTTCAAAGTCCCCGTTCCCTCACTGCTGAGATGCAGCCTGTCCCTTGCATAGAGCCCCTTATTGTTCCATGTCTCTCTCCACCACCCCTAATAACCTGTACCCCATTTCTGCACACCACCACCCCAGCCACCTACTGAACTCCTCTATTCTTAATTTCCTAGCAGTGCTTCTCTTAGGTATACAGAGCACTTCTGAGAATGTCACCAATCTTCCCTCCTGAGAGCATCTTCTTCCCACCTCAATGAACCTCCTCTGCACTTCCTCAACCGTACTGCCCTCCAGGGCATTTGTTCCTAGATGCACCACAATATGAGGTTTATCTCCCCCCCCCCCAAATATTTCTGAATGGATTGTCCTACTCTCCCTGCTGTCATACCTGGCATACATTCCACCCAGACACAGCTTTGTCTTGCTCACTTACCTCCCCATCTCACTCCCCTGAGCACTGAATCCCTCATTATAAATACCCCTTCCCCCATAGCCTGCCCTGGTCCTCTGTTTTGCCCTACTTTGGACCAGTCCCTCAGTGTCCTCCACTCTTTTTCCCTTCTCTTTCCATTCCCTCCTGACTTCACCTCCAGCTGTATTGTACCACCTGCATCCTTACTGTGCTCCTTCCTCTACCCATCCATCTCCCTTCCAGTAATGTTACCTCTCCTCTCTGGCCCTTTCCTAATGGCCCCCCTTCTACCTGTTTTGGCCCCTCTCCCCTTACTGTTGTAGGGTCTGTGATAACCCCAACCATGCCCCTGCCCCCACCAGATTCTAACCTACAGTCCTTCCTGTCCCCTGGCCCATTTTTCCTTTCCATTCCCTCTTTTTCCACTTTTCCCTGCTCTATGTTGACAGCCGCATCCTTCTGCTCCTCCTCTTCAGCCAACACTATGTATCTGTTCCTAGTCCCCAAACCCCTGGCCATGCCCTTCCCAGATGTCCTCTCCTGCCCTTGCTTTCCATTTTGGTTTGAGGGCACTGAACATGTACTCCCTGGAATACTGGAGAGACAGAGAGAGAGACAGCGGCGAGACAGAGAGACAAGAGAGAGAGAGAGGAGAGGAGAGAGAGAGAGGAGAGGAGAGGAGAGAGAGAGAGACAGAGAGACAGAGACAAGAGGACATGAGTTGGGACCTTCAAATGCTACAAAGGGATAAATAAGGTTGATAAGGACAGTCTCTTTAAGCTGGTGGCAACCATAAACACGAGGGGCACAGTCTTAAGCTGGAGGTGGGAGGTTTTAGGAGGAGGTCAAAAGCACTTCTTCACAGAGGGTGGTGGACACTTGGAATGCTTGCAGAAGAGTAATCTCATTGAAGACTGTGGGCAGCTTTAAGGGAGGCTGGGACAGGTATAGGAGGAGGGTAAGGGTCATAGGTACGGAGGATGGGAGGAGTGGGGAGAGGGGGCAGGGACAGTAGCTTAAGCTGTGGACCCTGTAACATGAGCAAACTTAATAGACCAAATCGCCTTCTTCTGCTGGCTTCTTCATATGTTTGTATGTAACCCTTCTCCCACCACCTTCATTCCCCACCACCTGCCATCTCCCCCTCCCTGTGCCTCTTGGTTCCTGCAGAGCTGGTGCTCTGTGATCCATTGTCCCAACTTTTCCCTTCTGCCTGTGGCATTCTGTAAAGGAGCCCCCCCCCCATGTCTCCCTGGGCCTCCTTATGGCCCCCAGTCATACGTGCTTCCTATTCACAGTTACCTTTGCAGGCTATTTCCTGCCAAAGCTGGCTGAACTGCCCACACACTGGACCCCCCCACCTCCACAATGTTCCCAAGAACAGTGCCACCCCACATCCATTGCAGCGCACTACCCTCCCAGCTTCCATGGGTCCACTTCTCCAGTCCTCCCTGCCCCTCAACTCTCCTCCCTCAGTTATCCTCCTTCCACCATGCAACGACTCCCACGTCGTCAAGGTATCCCTTAGTTGCTCCTGTTCCCCTTCCTGCATTATACTTTATCACTGTTATGTTTTTCTATTTCCTTTGTTCTTTACTTACTCTCTGCTCCCCTGTATACCCCATCTTCTCCTGTCCTAGCTGGCGTGGCCTGCGGCCTGCTGTCCTCCCTGCTGACGCCCTGCAGATGTTACTCGACATGCTACACTCCTGCATCCTGGCACTCATGCATCGGGGTCACTCACGCAAGGGGTTGCTTGGCCTCCTAGGAAATAAAAACAGTGCTCTGTGGCCCTATTGGCCTGCCCAGAGTCACATGATGCCTGGTGTCCTCCTTTGTTCTCGCCCTTCCTCTTCCTCCCTCTGCTCTGCATTCTTCCTCCTCCCCTTCAGTCCCCAAACAGTAGAATACCCTTGTTACATGTCCCCCCACACCACACACTTAACCTGGCACGCAGTAAATATAAAACTGAACAAAAATACAACTGTTTACTTCCCCCAGGTCCTGACTCTGTCATCTGCTTGGCAGCAGACTTTGGCTTCTAGCTCTTGTGGCAAGTCCGCAGATCCCCTGTGTCTCTTTGGCTTCTTGTGTTTCCTGCAGGCATTGGTTGTGCTGTTGCAGGCCCTTGTGAACAGAGGGCTCAGCAGCACAGCACCCAATTGGCCCGTCTGAAGGGCTGTGGGCACAGCCTCACTCTCTATTGGTGGATTCACTCTAGCCCTTTCCTGGGCTCCCAAACCCCATCTTTTGGAGTGGTGCCAGCAATTACAGCTCTTTTCATCAAAATTGTGCAGTAGGGTTTCTAACTCCTATGCCAAGCCTGCAGATCCCGTTTCTCACCGGCTTCTGGTGTTTCCCACCAGTATCAACTGTGCTATTTCAGGCCCATGTGAACAAAGGATTCAGCAGCGTGGCACCCGATTGCCCTGACTGAAGAGCTGTGGGCACTGCCTCACTCTATTGGAGAATTCCCTCTAGCCCTTTTTCTAGACTCCTAAGCTCTGTCTTCTGTAGAGGTGACAGCAATTATCGGTCTTTTCATACAAAATGTGCATGGGTGGCTTCTAGCTCCTGTGCTAAGCCAGCAGATCTCCTGTGTTTCTCCAGCTTCAGGTGTTTCTCACCAGCATCTGCTGTGCTATTTCAAGCCCTTTTGAACAAAGGGCTCAGTAGCGCAGAACCCGACTGGCCCATCTGAAGGGCTGTGGCCGTGGCCTCACTGTCTATTGATGGATTCTCTCTATTCCTTTCCTGGGCTCCCAATCTCCATCTTCTGGAGCAGTGACAGTAATTACAACTCTTTTCATTGAAACTGTGCAGGAGAGGCTTCTAGCTCCAGTGCTAAGCCTGCAGATCCCCTGTGTCTCTCCAGCTTCTGGTATTTCCTGTTGGCGTCAGCTGTGCTGTCTCAGGCCTTTGTGAACAAAGGGTTCAGCAGCACGGCACCCGATTAGCCCATCTGAAGGGCTGTGGGTGTGGCCTCAGTCTCTATTAGTGGATTCCCTCTAGTCCTTTCCTGGGCTTCTAAGATCCGTCTTCTGGAGCAGTGAGAGCAATTTCATCTCTTTTTATGGAAACTGTGCAGGGGGGCTTCTAGCTCCTATGCCAAGCCCACAGATCCCCTGTGTCCCTCTGGCTTCTTGTGTTTCCTGCAGGCATAGTCTGTGCTACTTCAGGGCCCTGTGAACCAAGGGCTAAGTAGCATAGCACCTAATTGTCCCATATCTGAAGGGCTGTGGGTATGGCCTCAAGCTCTATTGGTGAATTCACTCTAGCCCTTTCCTGGGCTCCCAAGCTCTGTCTTCTGGAGTGGTGACAGCAATTACAGCTCTTTTCTTTAAAACTGTGTGTGTGTGTGTGGGGGGGGGGGGGACTTCTAGCTCTTGTGCCAAGCCTGCAGATCCCCTGTGTCTCTCTGGCTTCTGGTGTTTCCCTCTGTCATCGGCTGTGCAATTCCAGGCCCTTGTGAACAAAGGGCTCAGCAGTGCAGCACCTGATTGGCCCATCTGATGGGCTGTGGGTGCGGCCTCGCTCTCTATTTGTGGATTCCCTCTAGCCCTTTCCTGGGCTCCAAAGAGCCAGCTTCTGGAGCAGTGAGAATAATTACAGCTGTTTTTATCAAAATTATGCGGGGAGGGTGGTCATCTAGCTCCTGTGCCAAGCCTG
This sequence comes from Neoceratodus forsteri, assembly GCA_016271365.2. NCBI lineage: Eukaryota > Metazoa > Chordata > Ceratodontiformes > Ceratodontidae > Neoceratodus > Neoceratodus forsteri. Next base: position 1,217,660,322 of record CM057454.1, on the reverse strand, counting down.
CAGATCCCCTGTGTCTCTCTGGTTTCTGGATACAATACTGGTAGTGCAGGGATTGTATATGGACAAACACAGCAGTCATTATACACCGCTGAATACAATACTGGTAGTACAACGGTAATATATGATTAGCCAATTGTTATTATAATGTGATGGATTTGTTTCCAAGGAGATTAGGGAAACACCAAATGAACAATCACCTTTCTTTACCATTAACTTCAGAACTTAAGGAAATGCCCTGCTGGGTACTCCTTGGCACTACCTCTTCCCCCTAGCCTCTGTTCAGGAACACTGGAAGGTTTGGTGCCTGAATAAATTGTTTGTGATTCCAAAATGAGCAAATTATGTATTATAAAAAAATAACAAAAATAACAAAACATCTAGCTGTAAAGACTAGGCTTGCTAGGACACGGGGTTCTAGTTACATTACAGTACCACGATCCTGAAGGAGAGGCTGGTGTCCCTGCTGGATTTCAGTGGGCTGCAGGACAGTAGACAGCATGGCTTTGTCTCGGGCAGATCCTGCCAAACCAACCTGCTAGATTACTTTGACTGGGTGACTAGGCAGAGGGACAAGGGCCATGTAGTGGATGTCCTGTACCTGGACTTCAGCAAGGCATTTGATTCAGTGCCACATGGGAGACTTGGAATAAAACTTGAAGGCACAGGGGTGGGAACAAAAATGGTGGGATGGGTGGCAAACTGGCTGCAGGGAAGGCAGCAGAGGGTGGTGGTGGAAAGGGAACTCTAATCCCCAACAGCAGTAATGAGCAGGGTTCCACGGGGCTCGGTGCTGGGAACGGTGTTATTTAGGATATTTATTGCAGACATTTCCATGGGCATCAAGAGCAGGATCAGCCTGTTTGCTGATGACACCAAGATGGGGGCAGTGGTGGATGACATAGAGGGCTGGCAGGTTCTACAGGAAGATCTGAAAAAGCTGGAGACTTGGTTGGACATTTGACAGCAGGGGTTCAATGCCAAAAAATGCAAGGTACTGCACTTTGGAGCAAAAATCCAAGGAGAAGCTACCAACTTGGGGGGCTGTAGCTGGTAGAGACTGAAGTGGAGGAGGATCTGGGGGTAGTCATCACGTGATCAATGAACAACTAGGCAACGTAGGGAAGGCAGCAGCAATAATCAACAAAATGCTGAGTTGCATAGCAAGGGGAATTACGTCGAGGGGGGGGGGGCCGTGATTCTGCCACAGTATAGATCACTGGTTAGACCTCATCTTGATTACTGCATGCAGTTCTGGCATCTGTACCTGAAAAGGGACATTAAATTACTGGAAGGGGTACAGCACAGAGCAACTAAGATGATTCAGGGGATGGGGGCTTACCGTATGAGAGTAGGCTAAAGGAGTTGAACATGTACTCACTGGAGGAGAGGAGGGACAGAGGGGATATGATCGAGACATTTAAGTACATGAGAGGGATAAACGAGACTGGTATGGATGGGCTATTCAGGGCAAGGGTGGGAGGGACACTCGAGGACATGACATGAGATTGGAGGGAAGGTTCGAGGAAATGAGGAGACATTTTTTTTTTTTTTACACGGAGAGGGTGGTGACAGGGTGGAACATGTTACCAGTGAAGGAAGTAGCCTGTGAAACGGTGGGCTGCTTCAAAAGGGGCTGGAACAGGGCAAGAAGGAGGATAACGGGGGGTGAGGAGGGAAGGGCAGCTGCAGAATAGGGCTGCTAGCTAAATAATCGAGCAGACTCCATAGACCAAATGGCTTTTTTCTGCTGGCAGATTTTGTATGTTCGTAGCAAAGAAACTGTGCAAAGGAAAGCACGCCACAGCCTGCAAAGGTACCACAGCCAAATAGCACAGTAGAGAAGTTGAAGAAAAGGTGCGCACACACCAATGGGTATAGTCAAAACACGTGTTTATTAAATCTTAGAGCATGGGAATGCAGAGGCAAATACCCCTGTGTATTGCCTCTCAGAGAGGTTTCGTTAGAGGCAGAGTTTGCCACAGCTGGTACTCCAATTAAACACCCCACGGCAGTGAGAGATAATGTGATTATTGGGTAATTAAAGAGAAGGAGTTTATTTATTTATTAGATATTCGGATTACACCTTTGAGCACAAGTGCTCTTTTCCACAGATTCCACGTCAATAGAGGATTACATTGCATTTAAAGAACATGAACATGAACATGAAAATGAAAGAGTGACCAGTGAAAAAGTGTTTAACAGATTCAAAGTACACAAACAAGTGCAAAACTGAATATGTAAAGAGTACCAGTTTCGGCAAACTCCACCGCCTGAAGAAGCCTCCCTGAGGAGTGATACCTGTTGGTCTATGCACAGCTTTTCTTCAACTTCTCTACCGTACCGCTCGAGCATGGCAGTCACTATAGATAAATAATGGCAATGTAAATTAATACAGGCTGCACAGCATACTTATTCCAACCCTAATTATAAGGGACTATAAACTCCTGTATCTCTCCACTCATCCCATTGCCCTCCTTACCATCTACTGCAACTTCTCAACCTCTCCTCCTTTTCCTCAGTCGCTAATTCTTGTAAGCTGGCTCCTGTCATTCCCCTTCAAAAAGGAGGCAATCCCTCTTCCCCTGGAAATGGACACTGTATCTCTCATCTCTCTTCCCTTGCTAAACTCCAGGAACATCTTGTTCTCTCTCAACTCTCCCCTTTTCTTGACTCATCCTTCTTTGTCACTCCATTCCAGTCTGGCTTCTGGAAGTCTCACTCAACCTCCACCTCTCTCCTCAAGCTCACTGATACTATCCCCTCTGGCATGGATCAGGGCCTAGTGACCGCCATCATCTTTTTTTGACTTGACCAAAGCTTTTGACTCTGTTACTGATCCCATTCTCTTGGACAAGCTTAAGGCAGCTGGACTCTCCATCTTCTTAGATGTATGGTGCCACTCCTACCGCAAGGGTAGGTCTTAAGCTGTCAGAATTGGTGATTCACCCACTTCCAATTGTTCAGGTGACCACAAAGGTCTTTCCTTCACAGAATTATTTTTTCCATTTTTCTATGTGATCTCCCTACTGTCTGCTCCAATGTTTCCATTCACATGTATGGAGACGTCACCGTACTCGTTTCCTCTGGCTTCCCTACCCTTGACCTCACTAATCAGCTTTAACTGGAGTTTAACAACGTTCAGCACTGGTTCCATGAAAACCAGATGTCTCTCAATGCAAAAGAAAGTCCCTCCTCCTGGGTAGTCTTACTAGTCTTTGGCACCCTTTGAGCACCCTCCCCCCCTTAGATTAGCCAGTTAGTTTGAGAGCACCTCTCTTCCTTGTCCTCTTTTATGCTGCTGCCAAGGGAAAGCAGCAAGGATGATATAAAAGCACTGATTTTAGCACAGAAAATGAGAGAGAGCAGGAATTGGTAGTGGGTGCAAGGACAGTGTCCCGAAGGGCCCCCTTCCCTTTGGCCTGGTCAGGTCGGCAAGCAGCAGCAGCATTGGAGAGAGGAAGGATTGGTACTCTGTTTTGGAAGGTCAAGAAAGTGTAGCAGTGGTCATTAGGGTTCCAGGAGGGATCACCCTGGTATTTGGTTATCGGTTGCAGAGCAAAGAATGTGCAGGAGGTGGATGGAGCTGGACCTGAAGCAATGGGTGCTTCACAGAGCAAAGAGGGTTCCAGAGCCAAGTTATGGTATGGGGTGCCCAGTAAGTGAGACTGCTTCAGTAGTGGCATCACCTTGGCAGGGCATTCTGGGGGTGGCAACTCTGGGATGCTGGTCCTGTGTGGCATGCTACCTGCGAGGAACCGTCTGGGGTCAGGGTGGCACTGTCCTGGGATTCGCTATAGGGCCTACCATTCCCGTGTCTAGGGCAGGCCATGGGACCTACCATGCCCGTGTCTGGGGTAGGTACATCAGACCCATTTAAGGGCTAGGGACTCCCTGTGGGAACAGTTACTTTAAGTAAGAAAAGGTGCCACCATTTGCTGCATTTTCGGTTCAGGGCTGGTACGGAGTGCCACTCTGTACTGTACATTTGACTCAGTAAAATGTGGGTTTTTGAGGGCCTTTGGGGGCAGCCGCAGGAGGCTTAGGCTGCAAATCGCCCCGAGGCCAAAATGGCTCAGCTGTCATGGGTAGGAGTGAGTCACTCCCCCAAATTGAGGTCAAAGGAATCGGTAACTGTGAACAGAGCATTGGGATGAAAGAGGATAAGGTTTCTGAGGACTGGAGGAGGGCGGATGTGATTCCGCTTCACACAAGTGAGAGCAAGACAGAGGCAGGAAACTACAGACCTGTTAGTTTAACCTCAGTGGTAGGAAAATGATGGAATCACTTCTGAAGGAAAGAACTGTTGAGTACCTAGATGCCAGCGGGGCACAGGACCCAACACAGCATGGATTTACAGCGGGAAGGTCATGTCAGACGAATCTAATCAATTTATTTGACTGGGTGACCAAAGTAGTAGACCAGGGAGGGGCTGTGGACGTGGCCTACTTAGACTTTAGCAAGGCATCTGACACAGTCCCGCACAAAAGATTAATAAACAAATTAGCCAGCCTGGAAGTGGGTCCCAGGGTGGTAGCCTGGGTAAAACATTGGCTGGACAATAGGATACAGAGGGTAATAGTAAACCAAGTCCACAGTGAAGAAAGGGGGGTTAGTAGTGGGGTACCGCAAGGTTCAATACTGGGTCCAGTCCTTTTTAATGTCTTTGTAAGTGACATTGCAGAGGGACTGGAAGGAAAAGTACGTCTCTTTGCAGATGACACAAAGATATGCAACAGGGTTGATACACAAGGTGGGGTGTAAAGGATGAGAAGAGACTTGGCAAGGTTGGAGGAATGGTCAAATGTATGGCAGCTTAGATTCAACGCAAAGAAGTGCAAAGTAATGCACCTAGGAAACAAAAACCCAGGGGGAAGAGTACACAACGGGAGGTGACATACTGACAACAAAAATGGAAAGGGACCTGGGGGTAGTTATATCAGATGACCTAACGGTGGGCAAGCAATGTAAAACGGCAGTAAGGAGGGCTGAGGGGATACTGGGATGCATAGGGAGAGGCATCACCAGTAGAAAATAGGAAGTTGTTATCCCTCTGTACAGGTAGTTGGTGAGACCCCATCTGGAGTACTGCATGCAGTTCTGAAGACCCCATCTCCACAAAGATATAGACAGGGTGGAGGCTGACCAGAGGAGGTCAACCAAAATGGTGCAGGGTCTGCACCAGAAGACATTCGAAGAGAGACTAAAGGAGCTTAATATGTATACACTCGAGGAAAGGAGGGAGAGGTGAGACATGATAGAAATGTTCAAGTACCTCAAGGGAATAAACAAAATCCAAGAGGGTAGCATCATTCAGAAAAAGAGATGTGAAAAAACAAGGGGGCACAATTTGAAGATAGAGGGGGGACAGCTCAGAGGTAATGTGAGGAAGTATTTTTTCATTAAGAGGGTTGTGGATGCACAGAACAGTCTTCCTGAGGAGGTCGTGGAATCAAAAAACAGTGGGGGAATTCAAGAATGCATGGGACAGACATAAGGCAATTCTAGTGGGGGGCAGGAGGAAGTAGGTTGTTGGTTAACTAGGATCTGCAGCTTATCCATTAGGTAGGGAAATGGTCCGACTAGGTGGGACAAGCGGTCCTTATCTGCCAACAAATTCTATGTTTTTGTGGAAGAAGATGGCAGGCCTTAAGGAGCCAGTGTAGTCTAAGTTTTTTTTAGATCCAGTAATTTCAATAGTGCTGCATGCTGTTGAAAAATATAAAAACTGAAAAACTGTACCTGAGGTTGCCATTGGGTATTGTCTGTGCTCTCAGACCCATGGAGCTGCTCCATTTAATCTCTTGACTGAATGTGCCTGAGTCCAATAATTTTTGGGCCCAGAATAAAGTTCATGGTTTCAGAATTCCATCATGCTGGTGATTCTGTATTAATTCCTACAAAATGACTTCTAATCAATTCTATTTTAATATACTTCAAATGTTCTAGTGGGACCTGTGTGAGAACAGTGTTCAACCCCCCCCAATCACAGTGAGGGTCATAGCAGCTGGAAGTATTCCAGTTTGGTGCTGTCTCCATGTTTCCAATGCTACTGGGCCAGGGAGAGTGAAATCCTGGCTGGGGATGAGGTAGGCTGCTGCCATATTTTGAAGACGTCATAAAGTAGGCCATCTCAATTATTACTGTTATGCTGCTGCAAAAAGTAACTTGGAGTGTTTCTGGTCTGTAGTCCCACCATCCCCACAACATCTGATTACTCCTAGAGAAAGAGAGTGGGGGACTACACAAAGAAAACAGTTTCTATGACTTTTAGCACCAGGCAGAGGCTTGCTAGACTCAACCCCATCCCCTCCTTCCATACCCTTGATGGTGCAGCAATTGACAATGTCTCCTTCTTCAAGTACCTCAGGGTTTGGCTGAACCATCACTTTGATTTCCCTTTTCATCTGTACGTGAGCCACAAGATGCTCCACCCCAAACTTGGTATGTCTGCAGTAGTAAGAGGAGTATCCTTTCTGCTCATAGAATGATCCTCTCAAAGATGATACTCCCAATTCTCAACTATGGTACATCATTAACAATGCTGCTCCCAAGACCATTAGTCAGACTGGACCCCCATTTTCACTCCTGCTGATTTGCTCTGGACTTTCTCCCTTGTACCCACAACTTTTCTTTGAACACTTCCCTCCGTACCCTCAATGCCAGGCTCCTTTGTCCACTGTGGCTCCTTTATCTCCAAATTTTGGTTCATCTCTCTCCTCCCTCTTACCTTGCTTCAACCCGCGGGAATCCCTCACTTAATGTTAAGAACTGCAATCATTCTGCTGGAATGAGCTGCCACAGAGCTTTTAGAATTTTCTGCTAATCATGGAACTTAGAATAAAATTCAGACCGTGCTGTGTGGTTACACTCACCCCGTCATTCTAATTATTTCTCCATCTGAAGAAAGCAGTAACCCTGCAGTCGTCTTTTCACTTCAGATCCATCACAGTTTATTATTTTATTTCTTATACATTCTAACAGTTTAGTTATTATTTCAATAACTCTGCATTAGTTAAGATTTTTTTTGTGTGGTTATGTGATTTCCTCCAGTTCCACATCAGTTCCCTAGAACCTGAGGAGGCCATTTTGTGGCATGGTTCCTGCCTTTAGCGAACCAATTCTATTTACTTTAAAAAAGCTTTCTTTTTCTGTAAAGTGTACTGCTTTGTGGTATTTTGATTTTACTATTCCCGGTTCCCTTTTTCCCTGGAACCCAGACAATAGTTGACTTCATTCTCAGACTGAACATCATTTGGTGTTCTGATATCTTTGAGGTTCTTGTTAAAAATGGAACTGGACTGCATTTCTGTATTTTCAAACCCATTCTTATAGTGTGTTTATTAAATTCTGGGAACTGGAATGTCAAGTGATTTGCCACTGTTTTTGCATGACTGACAGGCCCAAAAAGAAGATGAGACCCATATGCTTTAAAAATTGTAACATTTATTTTCATCAACTGAGTAAGCCAGACTGCCATGAGTTGTGTTTAAGGTGCCTGGGTCCAGATCACAGTTTTGTCAGCTGTGAACTCTGTATTACGTTTTGCCCTAAAACACAAAAGAAAAGGGCTAATAAGTTAAAAGACATTATGGCTTCTGAGTCTGCCTCCACTTTACCTAAAGCAGTGGTGCACAACTCTTTTTTTTTTGTGGAGGGCCAGACTGAAAACTTGAGTCAAGGCCAAGGGCCACTGTAAAATGGCCCAAGGTGACAAATGTCCAGCAAGACATTATTAAAATGTAGACATAAGATAAATCAAAACACCCATCCATCCACATGTTACTAAAACTAAAAACAAAATGAAATAAACACAGGCTGCAAGGGGAAGCTGCTAGGTCCTCAGGAGCCACAGACAGCTGCTGTGGGGGCCGTTTTGGCCCCAGGGCGGTATGTTGTGCATCACTGATCTAAAGGCTTAGATAAGGACCTAGCCCATCAAAGAAAGCAGCATAACAAAAAAAAAGCTACAAAAGATGTTGCAATAATCAGGGTGTCTGAGCGAGGGCACCCTGAATCCAGTAAAAATGAAACAGCCTCTGAGCAGATGCCGGAGATGTTGCATGCTAAGAAAAAACAAAAAGAAAAACAGTCCCTGTCCCTCCTCCTGAAGAAGGAAAGGAGGTTTTTTTTTTTTTATTTTAGTCTTTGGTAAGGGTAAGTCTTGGGTAAGGCCCACTAGGCACAAGTACCTGTTTTCAGGGGCGACCTGGGAGCACTGGGCGGTTAAGTGACTTGCTCAGAGTTACACAGTATGCAAGTGGAGGTTGTGAGAATCAAACTCAGTTCTGGTCTGCTGGATGTATCAAGCTTGTTCACACCTTGTTCCCCTAACCTCTAGGCTATATTGCCAGCCCGTTACTAGTACACACAAATAAAATTCCCTCAATAGAGGACATGACAAAGGCATGGCAATTCCTGCAGGTATTCCAGGCTGCGTGGAATTTCATGAATATGCCTGCCACCCATCCCCAGGCTCCAGTCCCATTTCCAAAGCCTGTGGAGGAGAAGGCTGAATTGTACTATGAGGAGGAAGAGGAGGAGGAGGAGGAGGAGGAAGAGGAAGGATAGCCCATAGAAGTGGATTATTCCCCTGAACAAGAGTTTCGTTCCCCTCCTCGACCCCCAGAGGACTGTACATCACACTATACTTTTTTGAGGCATATGGTGAAAAACTCTTAACGTCACCTCACAGGAAACCAAGGAAGTTGAGGATGAGGTGGAATTTATGAATATGATGGGCTTAACTGCCACAAAAAGGTTGCTATTCCCATCAACAAATCCCTCAAGAAGCCTACCTGTAAATTCTTGTCAGCATCCACCTCGGCTGCCAGCATACTGTACATAAGAAAACTGAGAAAAAGTATAAAGTGGAAAAACAGGGGTCTGAATACCTGAATTTTCACCCTGATCGTGAGGGAGGTCCAGACTGCCGCCAGCAGCTGGCCAAGGTTCCCCTTACTTCTCAGCCTCCTGAGAAAGATTTCAGGAAGCTGGATAGCATGGTTAAAAAAGTTTATACTTCAGCTTCTCTGCTGTTAAGGCGAGCGGCATACTTGGCCTACACAGATCAGTACCACAAAGCTATTTGGAAGTCTATATTGGCAATGAGCAAGAAGGCTACTAGTGACATGGCACAGAAACTGGATGACACCACAAAGACAGCCCTAGATGCCAGTAAGTACCAGTTCCACATGGCAGTGGAACACTAATGATACTGCACGCAGGGTCACGGCATATGCAACAACTGTAAGAAGGTTTGCCTGACTTGGAACCACAAAATTATCCCAGGACACTCATACAAAAGCAATGGATTTTCCCTATGCAGGAAGTTCTCTGGTGATGAGACAGAGGCTTACATGAAAAAGGTGAATGGATACAAAACTGCCTACTAGACCAACACTAAGAAGAAAAAAGTCTCCACCTCCTATAGGCCTTATGGAAGGTGAGGCAGAGGTAGTGGATAATTTCACGTTGCTTATGTTACCTATGATACCCTCCACAGAGGGGATTTCTGCAGGGGTAGGTGTTAGAAGGGATAACATGTGTGCAACTACAATGATAGCTCCAAAAACCCAAGGAAACTAAAACTCCTGACAAGTCTCCACAGGTTACCCATCCAATGACAGTTAGGGGAAGGCTGACTCACTATTTATTTATTTATTTAGTTTTTGTTGACCGGGTAAGTGCACTAGACAAATCCTGCCTATTTTCAGGCACGACCCGGGGGAGGGGGATACAGATGAATGCCAACTGACCTTGAACCAGGTTAAGCTGTTGGTGGTATTTTAGTGAACTTTTAGGGATGGTCAAAAATAACCACAGACAAGTGGGTCCTGGAACTAGTGAGTCAGGGCCTCTCCCTGCAGTTCAGAAAGTTTCCAAGAGTCCAGAGTCACAAATTGTACCACCCAATGCATTGGAAAAAGTACACCCCTCTCAATGAAGAAATGGACTTTACTCAAGGTACTTTCTGACCCACAAGAAAAATGGGGAGGGTGATTCATTTTAGAAACATAGAAAAGTGAGGGCAAAAGAAGACAAAAGGTCCATCAAGTCTGCCTACTGAGACCAAGAGGTCCTAGGAGATCCAGGGGCCTAGCCAATGTTTTCCTAGCGGGTTTAATTCTAGCATATTCTTTATCCCAACCCTTTGAATGCAGATATGATCCCCCTACCACATCTGCTGGTAAGGTTCTATGACTCAACTATCCTCTCTGAGAAGAAATGTTTCCCAAGATTCCTTTTGAACTTCCCACCGCTCAGTTTCCATCCACGCCCCCTCGTACTGGAGCTGGAAGCCCTGGTCAATATTTCAGAGTAGGGTACTGCATTTAATCCCCTCATGTACTTGGAGGTTTCAATCATATCCCCCCTTTCCCTCTTTTTGTTTCTAGTGAGTGCATGTTAAATGCCTCCAGTCGCCCTTCGTATGGTAGCACCTGGAGTCCGTGTATCATTTTGGTCGCCCTTCTCTGAATGGTTTCTATCCTGTCCTTGTCCTTTTTAAGGTGTGATCACCAAAACTGTACACAGCAGTCTAGGTGGGGTCTTACTATGGATCTATACAGTGGTAGTACCACCTCCCTCTGCCTACTGTCAAATCCTCTCCCTATACACCGCACCATGTTGTTGGCCTTACTATATGCTGCACTGCTTTGGCTGGCCTGTTTTAGGGTATCACTTATGATAACTTGTAGATCCCTTTCCTCTTGTGAGGCATTGAGTATGACCCCTTTGGGCCAATAGGTTGCCCTTGGGTTATTTTTTGCCTATATGTATCACTATATACTTCTTGGACTTCAATTTCAGCTGTCAGATGCTAGACTATTTTTCTCACTTTTTCAGATCTTTTTGTAGGTTCTCAACTGCTTCTTCACTGTCCACCCTACCCCCTAGCTTAGTGTCATCCGCAAACAATGCTATCTTGCCCTAGACTTGAGATATCTGAACAAATACTTGAAAAGGAAAATTTCCAGATCGTAACAGTGGGCTCAGTAATTCTATTACTGCAAGAAGGAGAGTGGCTGGAATAACTGGATCTGAAAGATGTTTACTTTCACACATCAGTCAAGTCCAGACACAGAAAGTACCTCAGGTTCAGGATACGGCATTTCCATCACCAATTTACTGTTTTTCCCTTCACCTTACCCTCAGCACTAAGAGTGTTCACAAAGTGCCCAACCATGCTGACAGCACATTAGAGGAGACAAGGAGAGGCGTTTTTCAGGAAAATCCCACCAGGAAGTCAAGTCCTCCCTCCTTCTGATGCAAGACACTCTGGAGGGCCTGTGCCTCCTCGTAATTATACAAAAGTCACAAACAGACCCATTTCAGGTTTTGGACTTTATAGGTGCAGAGTTAAGTACCCTGCAAGGGAAGGCTTTTCTTTCTCAGGCAAGGGTATCAAATCTGATTTCAGCTGCACAATTCTTCCATACAGGTCAGCCCAGACCTGCAAGGGGAATTCCTGTGTTTGCTGTGGAACATGACATCATCCAATGCAGTGGTATCAGATGCCAGGTTCCAAATGAGAGCTATCTAATACTACATAGGGAGCCACTGGTCCCAGCTGTGGGGCCCACTTTCAAAACTAGTGCCTGTCACAAAGTGCCTGCTAAGGTCACTACAATGGTGAAAGGAAGATTGCAACTTCAGAGAAGTGGTTCCCTTCCTTCAGCACTCACCCATGACCGTACTCACAAAAGATGCCTCCCTCCTGGGCTGTGGCACTGACCTGGAAGTGGTATTTGAAGTCCACAGGAGACTGAGGAGCATATGCATCTCCTGGAGCTCTGGGTAGTGTACCTGGCAATGTAGACTCTCTCTCAACATCAGAAGTCAGTCTGTCCAGATCAGGACAGACAATTTCACAACTATGTATTACATAAGCACACAGGGAGGAACAAGATCAGTACTGTGCACAGAAGCAATGAAGATCTGGAATCTAGCATACTCCCTGGATATTCAGCTCTCTGCAGTATACCTGTCGGGGAAGAATAATATGTTGGCAGATTCCCTGAGAATAATCCTCCCGGGAAACCACAAATAGAACCTGAACCAGCTAGTGCTAGCGACAGTGTTCAGAAGGTGGGATACACCAGACACAGACCCGTTTGCATCTTTGGAAACCAACTGGCTATTGGTGTTTTGTTGCCGACCCCCGCAGTGGGTACAGTCCCAGAGGATTCACTAGTCCTTGACTGGTCAGGGAAGTTTCTTTATGCCTTTCCACCTTTCCCACTTTTGCTGAGAGTATTACTAAAACTGAGAAGGGAGTCAGCAACAACGATTCTCATAGCTCCAGATTGGGCCAGGCAAATTTGGTACCACCTGATACTGTCCCTCTCCAACAGACATCCTTTCAACCTGCCACCAAAATGCAATCTGCTGACATTGTCTCAGAGCAGGATAACATTTCTAGTTCAGACAACTCAATCAATCAGCACTTTATTTGTAAAAATGTGCAATTCGCAAACAGATCAAAGCGCCTGTACACCGACTATAAACTCTAAAATTAAAGTATCTAATAAATATTAAAATACACAGCTACATCAACTAACTATTCATAAGAACTCAGGTTAAAAAGGTGTGTCTTCAGTGCAGATTTAAAACTCTCGGTTGCCTTTTAGCCTTTCCTAATTCTATATTTCTCTAGTTTCTAACCTTAGCCCTCAATTTTTTAATTTGTTGCATTTAATACTGTGATGGCCTAGAACTGTAATTTGTCTACAAGCTTTAAGTGTATACAGCTCTTTCTTAGAAGCATTTTGACTGTTGTGAAACTGTGATATTGCATTTGTTAAAAAACGTACTGCCTAGAATTTCCTTCTGAAACTGCTTCACCATACTATAGCTAAGTCTCTCGTGCTCTGTCTAATCTCTAAGGCACCCCACCCTCCTTTGTGCTGCAAATTTCCCCCATCTTCGACTCTCACAGGAATTTCTTTCACTTTCTACCATTTCCTCTTAACTACTCCCCCTTGCTGTGTCCCTATCTTTGGCTTCTGTCTGCCCTTGCCCACCATTCTGAAACTAATCTAGTCCCCCTTTCTCTCTCTATCATTCCCTGCAGGTCACCTGACCTTGGACGCTGAAAAGTGCAGGGTTCCTCTCCAGCTTAGCGGACCGGCGGGCCTGATCCAGCCGCTGCCCACACTCTCTGCCCCGGACTACTCTTGCAGGTATGCCCGCTACACAGCTGCCATTTGAAAAGTGTGTCCCTGTGAGCCCCTGATTGGTGTGGCTTCTCGGCTGCCTTTTAGCCTTTCCTAATTCTGTATTTCTCTAGTTTCTAACCATAGCCCTCTAATTTTGTCCAACACTGCCCGCCCCGACCCTGGCCTCTATTAAATAGATGTTGGTACCACCCCCGCCTATCACTATTGGTTCATATTCTGAGTGGCATTACAATTTGAGTACCAGTTGCTTGTCCATTTACCAACCTCTGTTTCTTGGGATACACTGAGGTTAAGTTCCTTTAGAATAGGCTAAGCTCTAGTCAGGTAGATTACTAAACATGTCCCTGTGCCTTGCTAACCTTCCTTATTTGTATGAAACCTTAGCCGCTTTACTGAGCGCTGTTCAGAATTTTCATAGCCCTTTTGTATGGATCTGTCTTACAGGCCCACTGTGCTTTAGTAAGCCCTTTCAATGAGGCAGGAAACATTGCCGTTTTCTTTTTGTATCTCCTCCTGTGCTTTGTATCCCTACTAAGCCTTGTTACTCCCTGTTACAAAGTAAGGGCGTCACTCTACTCAAAAGGTATTCTGCTGCAGGTTCTAGCATCTCTACAGGACTATGCATTATTATCCTCTTGTATCCTTTTCTCGCATTTCATAGCATATAGAGCCAAACATGGTGTCCTAAATCTTTACTCTACTGGGCCTTCTAGCCTCCCCCTTGGCTACTACCCCGCCAGCACCTCATCCCCCCTTGTGGTGTCCAGGTCAAGGTGGAAATGTCCCTAACCTCATGCTCAGCAGGCTTCACCGACTACTACCAGGACTACTGTACTGACACACTCATAAAAATAAGTTTGCATCACACTCCATACACTGTGGTCCTGCCTAGCCACAGAAAATACCTGGCTATATAGGGTAATACATCAATTATCCAGAGTAGCACTGAGCCGTTATCACACACAAAATTAGAAAATCATTGGCTGGTATCTTTTACCCTCATATACCAGCTCTTGCTTTCAGTACGGGCGGTCCTATACTTTTTTGCCTACCCACAGCCAGCCAGAACCTCATCATCACCTCCTACTGAACCAGGATGCTACAGAAGAGGTAAAATTTGAGTATTAAGGCTACTGCCTTGAAGCCATCAAAAAACTTCTTTTATTACTGCTCATTTGTGCAGGTAATGTTGAACCTAACCCTGGAACCCTTTCTCCCAATTTCAACCCCCTCCCAAATCAGCCAGTTGAATGGAATGAGCCTAATCCATATAAATGTCTGCAGTTTGCTTAGAAAATTTGAGTTCATCCAAACGTGGATTAATCATACCTGCCCAGACATGCTGGTGGTCACTGAAACTTGGCTTAAAGATCATGTGCAACGGTTTTTACATATTTTTTATAAAAGCTTGAAAAGCTGAAATTGAAGTCCCTGTGTCATGATTAGTGTTTCCTGAAACTTTCATGCTGTTTGGTTGTATGGTTTTATTTAAATTAGCATTTGTTAACTTGCTCTACAGTGGCTGAAAACAGAGGAGTTATTACTGTCCTCTCAGTCAAACTTAGAGTGTGATGACATCATTTTGGAGTAGCTTACTGTTTCAGATTCCCAATCAGAGCAGTACTTTGTAGAGTTAATAGTTTGCTGAGCTCTCCAAGTTTCTTACAAACCCAGTCACTGGTTTGTGTTTAAATAGATCAACTTAAAACATATCATTATCATCTGATAAAAAACTAATCATTTCAATTTCAGTGCTGAATTGAAGCAGTGGAAACATAGACTTTGACAGCAGAAAAGGACCACTTGGCCCACCCTGTCTGCCCATTTCCCTACATGCTGGATAAGCTGCAGATACTAGTTAACCAAAAGCCTGCTTCCTGCAACCCCGCACTATAATTGCTTTGTGTCTGTCCCAAGCATGTTTGAATTCCCCCACTGTTTTGGACCCAATGACCTCCTCAGGAAGGTTGTTCCATGTATCCACCACTCTCTCCGTGAAAAATAATTTCCTCACATTACCTCTGAGCTGTCCCCCCTCTATCTTTAAACTGTGCGCCGTTGTTCTTACACATCTCTTTTTCTGAAAGATGCTACCCTCCTGGACTTTGTTGATTCCCTTGAGGTACTTGAACGTTTCTATCATGTCCTCCCTGTCCCTCCTTTCATCAAGGATATACATATTAAGCTCTCTCCGTCTCTCTTCATATGGTTTCTGATGTAGACCCTGCACCATTTTAGTTGCCCTCCTCAGGACTGCTTCCATCCTGTCTATGTCCTTGCGTAGATGAGGTCTCCAAAACTGCACACAGTACTCCAGATGGGGTCTCACCAACTGTCTGTATAGAGGATAATCACTTCCCTTTTGTACTTGTGATGCCCCTTCTGTGCATCCCAGTATCCTGGCTCTCCTTACTGACTTTTCACATTGCTTACCCACCTTTAGGTCATCTGATATGACTACTCCCAGGTCCCTTTCCATTTTTGTTGTTGTTAGTACCTCCCCTGCTACTGTGTACTCTTCTCCTGGGTTTTTGTTTCCCAGGTGCATTACTTTTGCACTTCTTTGCATTGAATCTAAGTTGCCATATGTCTGACCATTCCTCCAACCTTGCCAAGTCCCTTCTCATCTTTTCTACCCCTCTTGTGTATCAACTCTGTTACAGATCTTTGTGTCATCTGCAAAGAGGCATATCTTTCCTCCAGACCCTCTGCAATGTCACTTATAAAGATGTTAAAGAGGATTGGACCCAGTACTGAGCCCTGAGGTACTCCACTAGTAACCCCTCTTTCTTCGGAATGTGTTCCATTCACTATTACCTCCAGTGTCCTGTTGTGCAGCCAGTTCGCTACCCAGGCTACCACCCTGGGACCCACTCCCAGGCTGGCTAACTTGATTATTAATCTTTTGTGCTGGACTGTGTCAAATGCCTTGCTAAAGTCTAGGTAGGCCTTATCCACAGCCCCTCCCTGGTCTATTACTTTGGTCACCCAGTCAAAGAAATCAATTAGATTAGTCTGACATGACTTTCCTGCTGTAAATCCATGTTGCTTTGGGTCCTGTGCCCCGCTGGCCTCTAGGTGCTCAACAATTCTTTCTTTCAGAAGTGATTCCATCATTTTCCCTACCACTGAGGTCAAATTTACAGGTCTGTAGTTTCCTGCTTCTGCCCTGCTCCCACTTTTGTAAAGGGAATCACATCTGCCCTCCTCCAGTCCTCAGGTACCACCCCATCCTGCCATGATTTGCTAAAAGTGTGGTCAGTGGTGTCACTAGGTCCCCTTAGTTCTTTTTAGGATTCTGGGGTGAATCCGTCAGGCCCCATTGCTTTTTCCACGTTAAGTTTTAGGAGTTCTTTCAGGACTCTTTCTTCTGTGAATGGACTGGTATCAACCCCCTACCCAGAGTGCTTCTATTGTCTGGATTAGGTAACTGCTCCTCATCTTCTTTTTGTGAATACTGAGCAAAGTATTCATTCAGTATCTCTGCCTTTTCACTGTCTCCTCTGCCCACCTCCCTCTCCTTTATTAATCTTCACTATCCTCCCTTAACCTTTCTATGCTCCCTAATGTACCTATAAAAGGTGTTATCCCCCTTTTTGACCGAGTTGGCTGTTTTTTCCTCGGTTTGTGCCTTTGCTATTCTGACTGCCTTTCCTAGTTCTTTCTGCTTTAGTTGATACAGTTCACTGTCGTGCTCCCTCTGTGATTCCTTATACTTCTTGAATGCAGCCTTTTTCTCCTTAACCTTCCCTGCCACCTCTTTTGAGAACCATAGTGGTTTTTTACTGTGCTTTGTTTTCTTTATTTGTTTTACACAAAGACTTGTTGCCTCTTTGATGGCAGTTTTGATTTTTCTCCATTGTTCTTCCACCCCTCCTATTTGGCCATTTGCTAGTGCATTCTTCAGGTGTTCACCCATTTTTCCAAAGTCAGCCCTTCTAAAGTCCAGTATCCTTGTTTTTGTATGGCTTATCTCCATGGTTGTGCTCATTGTGAAGCACACTGTGCAGTGGTCGCTTGTTCCCAGATGTCTACGGACTTCTAAATTTGTGATCCTCTCTCCATTTGAGAGTACCAGGTCTAGTATTGCTCCCTCCCGAGTGGGTTCCAGCACTAGCTGTCTAAGGTCTGCCCCCTTCAGGGCACTTAGTCTGGGTATCCTGTGACAGGCTAGTACATCTGAGCCAAGCCATTCTGCGAAGTGCCACAAATGTAGCCATGACTCTTGATGACATCATTCGAGTCCACTGCAGCATGGAATTGCACCTTGGATGCCTCAATACCATCAGCAGACACCTGCTCCAGCTCCTTGGCAAGCTGGCCAGGGACCTGCTTTGCTAGAGCCATAATAGTATCCCATCTGGATTTCTGGTATCTGGCAACATAAGCCATATAATTTGCCAATCTGAGTTGCAAGGATGCTGCCATGTACTGTTTCTTTGCCATGGCATCAATCCTCCTAGAGTCCTTATCCGGGAGGTGTGAAGTCAAGGGATTATTAGCCTTGTCACAGGCTGCAGCCTGCACTACCCCAACATGGCTGCATTGTTGTACAAGGAACTCCATATCAGAGTCTGACAATGTGTACCTCTTGTCCATTCTCTTATCCACGGGAGGTATAGTGTGAGGAGCTTTTAAAATTTTAAAAGTATGTTTCCCAAAAGATTTATGCAAGGGAATAGACAGTCTCCTAGACTCTGGGATATTCATCATTTCCACATAGTCAGGCTCTTCTTGATCATCCACAGCTTCCTCCATAGGGAGCTGGAGGGTTTCAGCCACTTTTTTATAAAACATAAAATGAGAAGGGGACTCAGAAAGCCTAGGAGGAGACACTCCTGAAGGTCTGTCTGGGGAGATGTCCGGGTCAATGGGCACATCCAGACTTTCAAATCCACATTCACTCTCCTCATACTCCTCTTCCCCCTCCTCTGGTTCATAATTTTCCTCTAACTCATACTCCTGAACCAGTGGAACTGGCCGAACCGGGTACTTACTGGATGGTGCCAGTTTGGTCGGAACCGGGGAAAGCGACTGGACAATTTTTATCGCTTTGGCTATTTCTTCAGCGGTTGGAGAGGAAAGTTTTGGCTCCACACCAGCTGATGTTCTAGTCCTTTTTGCTGGACCTGGCTCCTCCGAGTCGGATCTCCTTTTGCCAGAGGAAGTCTCGCCCTGGTCAGAGGGCACTCCCTCCGGTTCGGTTGGAACCGAACCGGGCTGGCCATCTGGTTCAGTGGACTTTTTGGCCTCCCTTTCCCTAAGCCTACCAACTCTCTTTTCCAGGGTAGCTGCAGGAAAACTTTTACAAATCTGGCAGTCTGCATTTAGGTGGTCAAACCCCAGACAATAAACACAGGTGGTGTGGGGATCAGCCTTGGCAAAGACTTCCTCACACACACTGCAGTGTTGAAACCTAGTGGGCCCGTTTTTTCTTTTGGGTTTCTCAGACATAGTGCCAGTCCTAAGCAAACTTACCCATTTATGGCATTCCATCAGGTAAGACTCTCTTATCGGTTCCCAACACGTGTACAGGTCGTGGGAAAAACGTAATAAAATCCGTTTTTTTAGAACCGATAAGAACCGGTAACCACACACTAAAAGATAGATTAAGATATTTTAAGCAACTTGATCATTTCAAACCAAACTGATAAACCATTTACAAGTTCCACACAGAATAGAAATAAATGTAAAACCTATCTAGTACTCACAATACCACAGACAGAGTCTGAACCGACCGGTTGCGATTTAAATTCAGTTGAAAACTGAGAAAAACAATACTTTAACCAACAAATGAACCAAGCAGAAGGAGAAATCTCTGGAGCGACTGTTCAGCGAGGCAGAATAAAGAATCTGATGGTTTGAGCCTGAAGAACAACAGACAGAGTCCCAACCGAGCCCAAGCCCGGCGCTCCATGCCTGGCATGGAAAGCCAACTCTTCCACCTCCGGAGCAGTTCAAAGGCCGGGACTCACCCATCCCCATCCTATCCCATAAGATGGGTGCTTGACTATGACCTACCTCCAAAAAGGGGGATGGTGGGCAGGAAGGTACCTGCTGCAAGAGCTGTTCTCGAAGATCCACTGCCACGGCAAGTTCCTACATAACTGTACCATCTTACTTCGAGATACAGCCCCCGCAGCCCGGCCACACCATTAGGACTGATTTCCAAGCAATAGTGGCAATCATGCACCACTGGAAGGAGGAAAGGTAGAGACCTCGATATTACTGGAGCCTAGGACAGAAGTCCCTGAAGGATGGCTAGACTGAACCCCGCTCTTTGCCTCGATGCAA
This sequence comes from Neoceratodus forsteri, assembly GCA_016271365.2. Classification (NCBI taxonomy): domain Eukaryota; kingdom Metazoa; phylum Chordata; order Ceratodontiformes; family Ceratodontidae; genus Neoceratodus; species Neoceratodus forsteri. The sequence goes on along the minus strand of CM057454.1, from coordinate 1,217,640,850 downwards.
TGTCTAGGCTGCAATGCCTGATAAAGGTATGCACAGAGCTCCAAGTAGCTGCAGTGCAAATAGCTGAGGTGGAGACGTTCTTTAACACCGCAGTAGCCACCCCCTTGTAGAATGACCCTTGACCGCGCCCGGTAAGGGTTTATTGTGCTTGTCATAACAGAAAGTGATGCACTGGATGAGCCACCTAGAGAGTGACTGTTTGGAGACAGGAGCTCCTGGAAGTCTTTCTCTTTGAGAAATCAGCTTGCCTGTATCACAGCTTTCAGTTCTTTCTAATCAAAAATCTGATTTTTTTTCTAACCATATAGCACAGGTCTGTTTAATGAATATAAAATAAATCTAAAGTTTGTTCATTCACAGAAACAGTTTGTCTTTGATGTAGCCTTTATAAATATGTTCATGTAAGAACATTTTTTTGATGTCAGATTGACAAACAGTACATGTGCTTGAAATACTGTAGCAGAGTGTGACAGGCACCTGTTTGAACTCACAAATTTCAGTTCTTTGGTAGTTTCTACCCCACAACTGAGGCAGCTGCAGTCTACTGCCACCTGTCCCTGCCCCACAAGCCCCCTGCCTTCTGCTCCACATTTGAGGCTGCTGCATCCTGCTGCCCACTGTCTTCTCCCACACGTCATGGATTGTGCATCCTGCTGCCTCATCCCCTGCCTAGAGAATCAGGGCTGCAGTACCCTGCCACCCCCTGCCCAGACAGTTGGGGATGATGTACCCTGCTGCCCTCTCTCCCTCACCCTCACAGTTAGGGAAGCTGCACCTGTTGACCCATGTGCTGTCTCTGCAGTCAGGGCTGCTGTGCAATGATAAGCCCTACTGTGACTGTGGGGCAGGACACTTGGGGCAACAGAGTACAGCAGCCCTGACTGGGAGATGGGGTACACATGGTGCAGCAGCCCTGCCCATGGAGGCAGGGAACATATCACTTTAGGGCCTAGTGCAGCACAGCAACCTTTACTATGGAGACAGGAACAGGGGGCAACAGGTGCAACTTCCCTAACTGTGAGGGCAGGGGAGATAGGGCAGCAGGGTTCAGCAACCCCAATTGTTTGGGCAGGGAGCAGCAGAGTGCAGTAGTCCTGATTCTTTAGGCAGTGGATGGAGGCAGCAGGGTGCACAATCCCTGACGTGTGGGAGAAGACAGTGGGCAGCAGGGTGCAGCAGCCTCAAATGTGGAGCAGAAGGCAGGGGGCTTGTGGGGCAGGGGACTAGTGGCAGTAGACTGCAGCTGCCTCAACTGTGGGGCAGAGACGCAGTGCATCAGGATGACACATATTGGCTCTAGTTGTACACATACATGATGTATTTTCACACAGAAACCACCAAAGAGCTTAAATTTGTGAGTTCTGACAGTACATGTGCTTAATACTGTAGCAGAGTGCAACAAGCACCAGTTTGTCAATCTGACATGGAAAAAATAATGTTCTTACATGACTGTATTTATGAAGGCTACAGCAAAGACAAACTGTTCCTAGTCAATAAATAGTCCTGTGTTATATAGTAAGAACAAAAATTGAAGTTTGATTAGAAAGAACAGAGCTGTGATACAGACAAGCTGATTTCTCATAGAAAAATATTTCCACTACTTCAATTCAGCATTGGAACTGAAATGATCAGCTTTGTAAAGGAAGAGAATGATATATTTTAAGCTGATCTATCTAAACACAAACCAGAGACTGGGTTTGTAAGGAACCTGGAGAGCTCAGCAAACCATAAACTCTACAGAGTGCTGCTCTGATTGGGAATCTGAAACAGCGAGCTACTCCAAAATGATGTCATCGCACTCCAAGTTTGACTGAGAGGACAGAAATTACTGCACTGTTTTCAGCTACTGTAGAACAAGTTAACAAATGCTGATTTAAAGAAACCCACAAAACCAAACAGCATGAAAGTTTCAGAAAACACTAATCATGACACAAGGACTTGAATTTCAGCTTTTAAAGCTTTTATTAAAAATATGCAAAAACCATTGCACATGATCTTTAAGCCTGCAACACTGGATCATGAAATTAACATTCCTTCATACAATATATTTAGAATGGGCAGACCCATGAGAGGTAGGGGTGTAGCAATATACATCTGGGACAAATATGCTACCTCTGTAGTGAACTCGACTTCTCTGCCCAAGGAATTAGAATGTCTCACTTTAAAAGTGCAGTTTACCAAAGCAACCACTATGCACATTATTGGTTGTTACAGGCCACCTACGGCAAGTTTGAAACTACTGAACCACATAAGTGATGTCCTAGATGCCTTATCCATGGAAGTGATATTAATGGATGATCTCAATCTGGATTGGCTTTCCACAGCATCTAAACCTCTAAGAGAGTTATGTGACACCTTTTGTCTTACACAACTCACATCTGAAACCACACAGCCTAACATCAAAAACCCGGAGAAAAGTACTCTGCTCGATATAATACTAGTCAACAAACCTCATCTATTTACCCATGCAAGCACATTCTTCAACGGCGTTAGCAATCATTGTGCAACTGCCTGTATAAGGTCTATTCCTAAGGCAGTGTTTTCTTCAAAGTATATCTACAAGAGATGTTGGAGGAATTCTGATCTATTAGGTTTCTGTTCAGACCTCCAACATGATGTCTGGCAGGACTTTTATCTGGCCCAAACTGTGGATACTGCCTATAAGGAATTTCATAAAATAGTGTTCAGGGCCCTAGATAAACATGCTCCATTAGTAAAAATCAGAACTAAAAAGGAAAATGTGCCCATGGTTCACTGGAGGACTGAAAGCTGCTTTACCGCATACAGACTCTCAATGGAAAAAAGCAAGGAAAACTAAACTTCCAACTGATTGGTCAGCCTTCAAAGCAGCTAGAAATTGGTGCACTAAGCTCACCAGAGCTGAAAGTATTTCCAAGCAGAAATTGATAATGCTTCAAATTACACTAACACATTTTGGAAAACTTTAAGGGACATCGAAGGTTACTCTGCTGCTCACTCTCTTCCTCAAAAACTCATTGTAGGTGGTGATTCCACCACCAACATAAACATTCCATTCTTGAACTTCTAAACAACCGTTTTGCTACAGCAGGACTAGCTTTTGATGCCTCACTGGTCAACACACTCCGATCCCAGCTAGGTGTTCTAAAACCTGATTGACTTAACCATAGTCTTTCAACAGATAAGGCAACTTTCGCCCTCCTACCCATCGCTATAAAGCAAGTTGAGGATGTTCTCTTGCCACTTGACACAAGAAAAAGCACTGGCGCAGATCAGAAAGAGCCGTATTACCTAAAGATAGGATATCATGCTTTAGCTTCTCCGATAGCTTATCTCTTTAACTTATCCCTTACGCAGGGTTCCATCCCTGCAATATGGAAAACGGTGCAAGTGATCCCACTTTTTAAGTTTGGTTACACTAGTGACTTAAACAATTATCGCCCAATTTCCTTACTTCCCATCTTGTCAAAAGTACTGGAGAAAGCAGTGAATTCACAGCTCAGTCAATCAAGTGGTTTACTAGCTATCTCACTGGACGCCACCAACAAGTCAACGTGGATGGTAATCTCTCCACACTGAAAACTGTACAAAGAGGAGCGCCTCAAGGGTCCATCCCAGGACCATTGCTGTTTACTGTTTACATCAACAACCTAAATGACAGAATCACATATGCCAGTATTCATCTATTTACGGATAATATCGTGCTATACTTAGTTAGGCCCTCTCCAGACCAGGCCTGCAAAGACCTCCAACTTGACTTTAACCATTTGCAGGAAAACCTACTGCACCTGAAGCTGCTTTTAAATGCCAAAAAAAAAACAAGTTTATGCTTTTTGCTCCAAGTTCATGTACAAGTAAAACAAAGGGTCCCTCCACAATCTCTGTTATCCAGTCTTTGCTAGGTGAGACCTTAGAGTTTGTGTCAAACTTCAAGTATTTGAGGGTTTGGGTAGATGACAGGCTATCCTTCTCGATTCACGTTGATAACCTAACCAAAAGACTAAGACAAAGACTTGGCATCTTCTTCCACGTCAAGCATTTACTAACTCAGGAGGCACAAATCCACCTAATACAAACTACATTCTTACCACTCCTAGACTATGCCGATATCTTATATGGACATGGGACAAGTATGATCCTAGGGAAACTTGACACCCTTTACCAATGGGCAATTCAATTTATCACAAATGCACCATATTCCACTCATCACTGTACCCTTTACTCTGTGCTTGGCTGGAACTCACTTAGTTACAGACAGCATAAAAACGCTATCCTATGGACACTCAGAGCATTAACAAATAAGTTTCCTAAATACATCTCTGACCGTCTGCCTCTCTGCCAGTCAGGGAGTAACCTTCTAAGAAGTCTCTCATATTTCTCTCTTGTTATTCCCAGGGTAAGTACACGTTCCAGCAAAGTGGCCTTAAGTCACTTTCTCTCTGTCCTTTGGAATAATATGCAAAAAAACAAAAAAAATTGTTCTTCCAGTGAAATACCCTTCTTCAAAACCCTCTATGCTAGGGCCTTTAAAGAACATTGCAGCTGCCCTCGCTAACTTATCCAATATAGAGCTCCTTCCCCATTCTAATGTCTCAGTTATATCATGAGTTCTACTATCTGGATAATGTGTTTACTGGGTGATGATTGTACTATACGACTTATGTATCCTCTTGTGTTTTATGAATAAGATGTACAAACTGTAACCTATTTGTAAGATTGTACTTATTGTGCCTTGTATCATATGTTCATCTAACTTCTTGTATGTTGTATACCTGTACCTGACCCAGGTACACCTTGTAAATGAGCTGTCTCAATGATGTTTCACCTGGATAAATAAAGATTGATTGATTTACTCTCAGGGTCAGGCACTCTTTTATCCAGCGAGGTAGAGAGTTCCACAGAGTAGGGGCCACAAACGCGAATGCACAGGCCCCAGTGGTCTTCAAATGGACCCTGGGAACCTCTAGCAATCCCTTGTCAGTAGAACGGGGGGGTTGTGGTAAGGGCAAAAACGATCTTGCAGGTAACATGGTCCCTATCCATGTAGGGCCTTATAGGTCAGCAAACCGACCTTGAAGGTGATCCACCACAGAATATGGATCAGTGCAGGCCTGAGAGCACAGACATGACATGGCATGATCGAGGTAAACCAGTCAACAGCCTGGCAGCCACATTCTGTACCAGCTACAAGCCACGGGTATCAACCCCTGGTAGCCCTAGGTACAGGGTGTTGCAGAAATCAAGGTGGGAGGTCACAAAGGTGTGGACTAACATTGGAAGGTCATCAGACAGAAAAAGGTGCTTAAGCTAGGCGATATTGCTCTGATGGTAAAATGAAGTCTTGATGACAGCCAACACTTGAGATCTCAGCATCAGTCCCTCTTCAAAAATAATGCCCAGATTTTGCAAACCAATCAGAGGTCATCAGCTGGCTGCCTGCAAGCCAAAGCCCGGAAGGCCGCTCAGCTGAAAGCTCTTCCACCCAATGACCCGGGTCCACAGTCAACACCGTGGTCTTGTCAGAGTTTGACCTCAGCCAGTTGGCGCTCATCCAGTATTGGATCTCAGCGAGGCAGTTATTGAAAGTCGAGACAGCTCTCCCCGATTGGGCACAAAGGACATTTATAAAATGAGTACCCATATTCCAGGATTTTAATTGTCTAGCCATCAAGGATGGTGGGAGTACTGCCACCAGGCAAAAAAAAAGTCCTAGCCTTATGGCTACCTATTTGCCCCTCAAAACCTTGTGCCAGTAGAACATTCATTTTTTATCTTGCAGCCATGTTACTTCCCCTCGCCAGTTCATCACCCACGCACTACCAAGAGCTAAAAGTAGCAGTTTTTTCAAATAAAAATACACTATTTTCTAAGGCAATGTACCGTTGCTATTCCATCAGACAGCGGTTTGTAAATAATTCCTAAAAATGTATTCCTCCATTCAGCATGACAGCGATAATTATTAAAAATACACCTGCCTGTCACAAGCGCTGTCAGTGCACCTACACAAACATAATCTTTTCCGATGGTACAAGTAGGAAACGAGCTACACACCTTTCTGATGTACCCCCTTCTTATTGTAACCCCCAGGGGCGCTACCCTTAAGGCTACTACCCCTGCCTCCAATAAGTCAGGGCAAGGGGCCCAGATCTGTGGACTGGTGCCTCCACCCAGAGGTCGGGGTTAATACAGTTGAGACTGCCTCGGTTACAGCCCTCTGGGCTACTGCAACCCCCCTTTCGTCCCACTAGTGGCTCACCCTGGGTACCAACAATTCTTCTCACCAGTACATTTACCCCCCGGATAGTGTCTTTCCGCTCACTCCAGGGACCCCCTGTAAAGTAAGGTACAGTTATATCACAGTCACTATGCAGCAGTTCATTAGGGATGCACAAACCAGCCAGAGTGTAGTTGCAATACAACAATCTGATTTATTAAAGGGGGCAGATAACAAGGAAAGGGGGAAAATCAAGTTAATTGGCTTATACTGTAATTATGTACCTAGGGCTCTGTGCACAGGCCTAACCCTAAGATTTGCTGTCCCTGGGTACCCAAGCCCTAACGACTAGTCCAAACGTGGCAGCTGGTTGGGGCTCTTAACACAGATAACCATTACAATCCTGAGCAAGTCAGCATGGAAAGGCAGTTTAGTTAGGCAGTCAGCAGTATAGAAGTACAATTGGAAACTCTGCTTGCACACTTAGCCAGGAGCTACCCTGATTCAGTACTCACAAACTCTAGCAAATACTGATTCCTTCAACACTAGCAGGGCTGAGCCTGAACTTTACCAGCCTTCTCACACATTTATATGGCAAACAACAACAGAGGGGTACCACACCAGGCAGCTGCTTCCAAGGCTCCCACGAACTCACAGCCACTGAGATACTGCAATGGCAGCTTCCACTTTTCCCTCGGACCAAGCGCGATTCAGCAGACTCTCTAGTCCTCCAACAGGTCGAGCCTGGTGGGTAGCTGTGCTGGACACAGCCTCCACTGACTGCCCGACGACAGATTTTGTCAGACTCGCTCGAAAGGAAAATGGCCGACTCAGGCCTTCATGCGCTTCCCGCATGAACACTCACACAGCGCAGAAGCATAGAGCTCCTCTCCTCTCTTCGGTCACAATGCATCTGGCCCCAATAACAAGGGGCTCTTCCTTCAGTTCGGGCGCTACCCGGTCCTATTGGTCAGCGGCACATGCCAGTCACTTTCTCTGGCTCTCAGTGGTGCGAAAAAGCGCCATAGCCCATAATACCTTTCTCAAAGGACGAGCAGGTTCCCCATTGGTCAGCCGACTCTGTAGGGTCCCAAGGTACCGATTGGTCCAATTCAACAGTTCTGGACTAAAATGGAGGAGGCAATCGAAACAATCTTAACTGCAAAGAAAGGCAGGTTAGAACAACTACATTATCATTGTCATTATATGTTATTTCTCACAACAATCACATCCCCTTACAGAGCTCCCTTTGCGCCATTAGCGGTGGCAAAAAAAAAAACTATTTTCCATTGGCCCGGGCCGGACTCGGGCATACAACCACACAACCTCCCTCCATGTCAGTTAATTGCTGCTGCAAAAGACAGCCCTTAAAGAGACAGATACGGAGGCTTCAAAAGCGCTCACTGGTAACACATTTAAGCGGCTTAACGCCGAAACCAATCAGGCACGAAGCATTCCTCCAAGCTTCGAGGAAGATTTTAGGAACCCTCATTTGTAGGGGGGTTACACCCTTCCTGGCTTGGGAAAGCTTGGCGTCCACGTCAAGTAGTTACCCTTAAATCACATTTAAGGCAAACAGCTTAGTTAACACTATTTAAAAGACAAAGAACCTCTGTGCGTAAACACTGAGGCAAGGGTTACCCCAAAGGGCATTTGGCTGGGAAGCCAAGTTTCAAGAAAATACAAAATCACACATGCCCCCACAATGCAAAGCATCATGGGCTGCATATGCAAATCACCACAGAATGTTATGCTGGTCCAACTTTAAGCAGAATTGCATGGTGCCGAAAGGCCTTTCACACAGTTTGCAAAGGGTGCTAACAGAAGACATAGACACGTGTTTCGTCCTACCAGGACTCATCAGTATGCCTCGTCTGTTTGACACCCCAGTTAACACTATATCACCCTTTACATTACATACATGACTATTACATTCACAGTGTATTATGGTTTATACAACATTATACACATAAAGTCTTGTTCCCCTTTAACTCAGGTCATTCGTTCCCGCTCATGACACCGGGGCTGAGGGAACCCCTCCCTTTTAGTTACTGGCGGGTCACCCAAAGCAGGGGCTCACACTCAAAGGGCAATACTAACAATCTGGAGTTATCCCCCAGGGCTAACTTAGGCAGGGTACTTGGGGACACATACACCCCTTTGTGGACCACATTTAAGGGCAAGTCCACTGGCTGACCCAGAGACCCATAACTCAACTTTACTACTGGCCGTATTTCTCGGCCGGACCACCTAGGGGCCTCGGGAGACCCTGAAACAGGCCCTGATTCCAATTCAGTCTCATGGACATTAGCAACAGGAATCTCTTCAGGGGAAAGAGGCCCAGTGCTTATAGTACTATCGGGGGCCTGATCTTCTACCCCAGGACCCACCCCACTGGGCTCAGCTGAGGCCTGTCTAGATACTAATGAGGAACCATCAGGGCATTCAAAATATTCTTACGATTCTGGCATGTCACTGGTGTGTTCCCCCATCTCACTCTCTACATGGGGGTCGGATGAAACAACTTGCACTCCCACAGTACCTGAAAAATCTGGGGATCCCTCAGACCCTCCAGACAGGCCGATCTCCTCGGGGGTGCTAGGCTCAGGGGTCCCACTAGGGTTCACCGCCCCCACTCAGGGCTCCCACCCCTCGTCATCGGTCTCCATTTCTCTAATTTCCCTCATCAAGTAACAATATTCAGGTGGGGTAGCCTGTCGATCATGTAACTTAAGTTTTAACAGTATTACACTAGAAAATCTAGCAGACTTTAAAACATGTTCCAACCTGACCTGATTCAAGGCCGTGGCAGTGACTCCCCCCTTTTTGTAGGCCTTCTGCAAAGCCCTCTCCACCCTAGTGACAAAAGTGGAGAGCTTCTCATTTTGCCACTGCTTGGTAGACCTGAACTTCCACAACAAATCTTCCCCAGTCTCGGTACTCCTAAACACCCCTTCCAAGGCAGAGAGGTACTCGGTGGCTGTGGCTTCCGGATTCGTGGCCTGGAAAATCCTAATGGATTCTAATGCAGGACCCCACAGGCTCTCCATCAGCCTCTTCCTTTTCTCCCCCCCTCACAGCATTGCCATTCCTGAACTAAGGGGGTGGCATAGTCCATCCAGGCCTCCAGGTCATCCTCCCCTGGGGGCACTGGCACTGTACCAGAAAAAAGCTTTAGCCTGCGGTAGGAATCAAGCTGAATAGGAGGGACCACTAAGGGCAGTGAAGCCATAATAGAACTCTTGAGAGGGCCGGGGGAGTTGCCTGGGGAGACCTGGGATGTAGCATCACTAGACAAATCCAATGCTTGCAGCAATTCTTGGGTAGTCCTCCCCTCTGCAGCCAGCAATTTAAGCAGCTTCTCTTTAAAACCACTAGTCTGGGGGGACCCTCCGGGAGTGACTGTCCCACTCCGAACATGAATTAACCTCCATCCCTGTGAGGCACCCTCCGGATAAATCACTGGAGGTACCTTCTCGGGGTCAATGGCCACACCTACACAGGAGCAGCACCTGCAACGTCTGGTCGAGCAAGTCAGCCATACGCCCTTTCATCTCCACTTTGCCTAAACATTTCACTCGCTCTACTGTCGAGATGATGTCCGCTGTTGAGGTTCCCAGGGGGCACATCTAACAGTAATACAGTTTTTTGGGAGTCCAGCTCTTCAGCTTCACCCCACCCCATCAGCCTGTGTACCACTGTCTTGATAGGCCCCAACTTAATTTTTCCCAACATATCCCCTTCCAGTTTTTCCATTTCTTATGTACTACCTCACATGGCCACTAGGGGGATGCTAATCCCAGTGGTGCCTCCAATATGTAACCCCCAAGGGCGCTACCCTTAGGGCTACTACCCCTGCCCGCCTCCAATAAGTCAGGGCGAGGGGTCCAGATCTGTGGATCGGTGCCTCCACCCAGAGGTCGGGGTTAATACAGTTGAGACTGCTTCGGTTACAGCCCTCTGGGCTACTGCAACCCCCCTTTTGTCCCACTAGTGGCTCACCCTGGGTACCAACAATTCTTCTCACCAGTACACTTACCCCCCCGGATAGTGTCTTTCGGCTCACTCTGGGGACCCCCTGTAAAGTAAGGTATAGTTATATCACAGTCATTATGCAGCAGTTCATTAGGGATGCACAAACCAGCCAGAGTGTAGTTGCAGTACAACAATCTGATTTATTAAAGGGGGCAGATAACAAGGAAAGGGGGAAAATCAAGTTAATTGGCTTATACTGTAATTATGTACCTAGGGCTCTGTGCACAGGCTAACCCTAAGATTTGCTGTCCCTGGGTACCCAAGCCCTAACGGCTAGTCCAAAGCGTGGCAGCTGGTTGGGGCTCTTAACACAGATAACCATTACAATCCTGAGCAAGTCAGCATGGAAAGGCAGTTTAGTTAGGCAGTCAGCAGTATAGAAGTACAATTGAAACTCTGCTTGCACACTTAGCCAGGAGCTACCCTGATTCAGTACTCACAAACTCTAGCAAATACTGATTCCTTCAACACTAGCAGGGCTGAGCCTGAACTTTACCAGCCTTCTCACACATTTATATGGCAAACAACAACAGAGGAGTACCACACCAGGCAGCTGCTTCCAAGGCTCCCACGAACTCACAGCCACTGAGATACTGCAATGGCAGCTTCCACTTTTCCCTCGGACCAAGCATGATTCAGCAGACTCTCTAGTCCTCCAACAGGTCGAGCCTGGTGGGTAGCTGTGCTGGACACAGCCTCCTCTGACCGCCCACCGACGGATTTTGTCCGACTCGCTCGAAAGGAAAACGGCTGACTCAGGCCTTCATGCGCTTCCCGCACGAACACTCACACAGCGCAGAAGCACAGAGCTCCTCACCTCTCTTCAGTCACAATGCATCTGGCCCCAGTAGCAAGGGGCTGTTCCTTCAGTTCGGGCGCTACCCACTCCTATTGGCTGACGGCACATGCCAGTCACTTTCTCTGGCCCTCAGTGGTGCGAAAAAGCGCCATAGCCCATAATACCTTTCTCAAAGGACGAGCAGGTTCCCCATTGGTCAGCTGACTCTGTAGGGTCCCAAGGTACCGATTGGTCCAATTCAACAGTTCTGGACCAAAATGGAGGAGGCAATCGAAACAATATTTACTGCAAAGAAAGGCAGGTTAGAATAATTACATTATCATTGTCATTATATGTTATTTCTCACAACAATCACATCCCCTTACAGAGCTCCCTTTGCGCCATTAGCGGTGGCAAAAAAAAAACTATTTTCCATTGGCCCAGGCGGGACTCGGGCATACAACCACACAACCCCCCTCCATGTCAGTTAATTGCGGCTGCAAAAGACAACCCTTAAAGAGACAGATACGGAGGCTTCAAAAGTGCTCACTGGTAACACATTTAAGCGGCTTAACGCCAAAACCAATCAGGCACGGAGCATTCCTCCAAGCTCCGAGGAAGCTTTTAGGAACCCCCATTTGTAGGGGGGTTACATTATTCTTTTGTCGCGATTGGCCAGCAGCACAGTTCTCCACTGTTGACCAGAATCTGCAGAATTAATGTTGTTCCCTGCCACTCCTCTCATCATGTAAATACGAGCATAATGCATCTACTCGCTCACAATTAAGTATCCCATAGAAGTGCCCATTCGCGGTGTAGCATAGGCAAGCAGTGCTGCTTGGTCCTATGTTTTCAATGAAGACCCCGACTGTCCTCACCATTGCCTGAACATAGCAGCACATCAATCCTGCCATCACTAATACCATGAGAATAAATGAAATGAAAATAAAAACATAACAGGACATAAAATACTTGTCCCAGAATAAAAATGAACAGTGTGCGTGAGTGGCTGAGGTGGTGGTAGGGTAGAGAGGGTCAGAGTAAACAGCCAACAGTCATCAGGGCAATCACAGCAGCTACACAGCTGTCTGTAAATGAAGCAGTAAACCTGTACAATTAATGAGATGCAATGCCAACAGTGTTAATAAATGTCCCCATTACAAACTTCACTGTTGTCATGTCTTCATTGTCTGTATCCATGATGGTAGATGTGCGTGCATGTGTGTGTGTGTGGGGGGGACTACTGTCTGTTGCGTAATGTTATCTTAACAAATAATTTATAAATTAATTATTTATTCATCCTATTCAACACTGTTTGCATTTTTTTTCAATAGAGGCCCATTTTACAAGCGCAATAAGACATGGCTAGGTAGTGGTAGTACTGAGATACCCGCACACCCAGGGGTTGAAGGCACTCAACATGTGGTCTTGTGCCACACTACGCCCCTGGGTGTGTGGGTATCTCAGTACTACCAACACTCAGCCATGTCTTATTGCTTACATATACAATTGGCAAAGAAATCCCCATGTCCTGACTGGCTGAGACTTGGTTCTAGCTATTGCAGCAAGAGAGTACCACCACTGGCTAAAACAAGCCACTGCCAACCAAGGAAACTCACAGTTAATTCATAAGCCACCTATTTCCAAGTTTCCATCACAAACATGGCTGCAGCCTTTACTTGTATATAAAAAACTTCGACTAGGCCCTAAAAATAAAAGTCCATAAAATAAAGTAAGTAAATAATTTAATTTTATTTACACTCATGAGCCTCCCCCCCAAACACATATACAAATTTTAAAAAATCAAGTACTAGTCAGAGTTTCCATTGCTGGTGTTTCTTTGATGACCACGAAAAATTCCCCTCCTATTCCTACCACTTTATGAGAGAACTCCCTGCTCCTCACCTGACAACAGATAAAATTGAGGTTCTGGCTCCACTTCAGGCCCATGTGTGTGTATCTTTGTTTGTATGCCAGTTGAGCTCTGAAGAATGTTGAATTCATGTATTCAATGTTACCATTCTGTGTGTGTGTGTGGGGGGCATTCTACTGCTGGTATAATGCAGAGCTTTGAAGTCTTCTATTCCATGGTAAACAATCACACAACATACTGAGTGTGAAGAAAGACAGATGAAAAACATCTGTGGAAGGACTATTTTACATTATTTAGCAACATTTTAGTAATTTTTTTGTGACTTTGAAAACTTTTAGAATGTTTTTTTTTCAAAGTTGCCCATGGGCCCATTTTATATAAGCAATAAGACATGGCTGGGTGTTGGTAGAATTGAGATACCCGCACACCCAGTGGCTGAAGGCAGTTGATCTGCAGTCTTGTGCCTATCGTGCCTAACTACACTTCTGGGTGTGCGGGTATCTCAGTACTACCAACAGCCAGCCATGTCTTATTGCTTACGTATAGCTTTGTTATCATCTGCACAGCAGTAAAAACTCAGCCCATACCATCATACAATGTCACCCAATGGCAGCATGTACACTGCAAACAGCATGGGTAATAAGATAGAGCCCTGTGGCACCCCACAAGACAGGGAGAACATGTCTAAGGAATAAATCCCCAACACCACTCTCTGAAACCTGCCAGTGAGGAAAGAATGGAACCACTTGAGGACTGTACCAGACAGTCCCCAGATCGGCTGCAGGCGCTCCAATAGCACACCATGGTCCACGGTGTCAAACGCTGCAGAAAGATCAAGGATAACCAAGATGGAATGGCTAATCCGATTTCTTGCTATCAGGAGATCACCAAGTACTCGAACTAAGGCCATCTCGGTACTATGCCTCTCAAAATCCAGACTGGAGAGGATCATAGATGTTGTGGATGGTAAGATGATCCTCCGGCTGCGACGTGACCACCTTCTCAATAACCTTACCCACAAAGGGAAGGTTAGAGACAGGTCCATAGTTTCAGAGCATGGTTCTTGAAGAGCTAGAGTTCTCTGGATAAATCTCTCAGAGAAGGTTACTGAGGTGCTGACGGTTTCAAGGAGACCAGCAACAAGGAACATGTAAGCCTCAAAATGGAATAGATTTTCCTTTCGGTGTTCCCTTAGACAACGCAACCCATTTTGAGAAAGTCTACCTATAATCCTGGATTACCTAGTCCATCTCAAATCCTTGGGTTTTAGGATCTGAACCCTTCAGGTGCATTTGGCAGCAGCATCAGCTTACACTTCAGCTGCTAAGGACAAGTCAGTTGTTCACTGCCCATTTTCAAAAGGTTCTTTAAAGGCCTTAATCACCTGTACCCTCCAATAGGGGATTGTGTTCCCCCATAAGACCTGAATCTGTGCGCTTCTCAGCTGATAGAGGCTTCCTTCAAGCCTACAACAACTGCTACTTTGAAATATGTTACCTGGAAAGCAGTTTTCCTGGTAGCACTGACATCAACCGGAAGGGTGAACAAGCCCTCTGCACAGATCCCAACTACAGGTATATTATATTTCACAGAGACAAACATGTCCTAAGAACTAATAGAAAATTCCTTCCTAAAGTGGTGTCTGAATTCCATCTGAATCAGTCAATCACACTTGCAGTACTCTTTACTGCAAAATCCAGCTCAGGAGAACAAAAGCTCCACAGTCCAGATGTTACGAGAGCTCTGAGCTACTACCTGGATGATACAAAGGATTTACTAGCACTCGGTTATTTGTCACATATGGTGATGTGAGGAAGGGGAAACCAGCATCCAAGAGAAAAATTTCTCTCTAGATTGTTTCCTGCATATAGTTCTGTTTTGACAAAGCCGGTAAGCTGCCACCTGAGGGCTTTAGAGCACACTCTAAAGGACACGTCTGCCTCTGTGGCAACTTCAAGGGGTGTTTCCCTGCAGCAAATCTGTAAAGCAGCTACCTGAAAAACAGTACATACTTTCACAAAACACTACTGCCTGGAGGTAGAGTCCAAAAGAGATGCCAGCTTTGGCTCTACTGTCTTGCAGAATCTTTTCCCTAAATATGATCTGTACCCAGCCTCCAAAGGTACTGCTAGGGAGTCTGCAACTGTTAATAGCAAGTGAAGGATTCCTGGGGTTTGAAGAAAAAATTACCATAGTAATGCTGTTTCTTCCAAAGGGATCCCTCACTATGCTTAACAATCCCTAATTCCTACTTTCCCCTTCCAGAACACGGTAAAAGGTTCACACAAGAATCACTTATTTTCTGCTGCCTGAGCATTAATTGTTACAATGCCTTTATAACTGATATTTAGTGATCTAATTTTTGAATAACATTTTATAATTGTTCTGCCAAATTAAACAGTCTTGACAAACTTTATGACACCGTTTGGTATATTTCTGGCAGCCATTTAGCTAGTTTCAATGGTCACTGCTCACCCTAACTTTAAAAATTAAATCTGAAGTTAAAATGCAGGTGTGAGTACAACCACAGGGTTTGAACTTCATTCTAAATTCCATAATTAGTATAAAATTCTAACAGCCTAGGGGCAACTCATTACAGGGGAATGACTACTGTTGTTAAGCGTAGTGATGGATCCATTTGGAAAAAACATTACTACGATGAGTAATTTTTTTCTTCTGTACTCTCCCCCCCCCACTACCTTTTATTCCCTTCACAACTATGGCTCCAACTCTCTCACTCTCCCCCAGTGAAATCCTCTGCTTGTCAATCTGCCTTCTCTTTCTGCTTCCCTAAACTCTGGGGCTCTCCCTCCATTCGCTTTGCTCCTTCCCTTCACTCTCTGAAATCTCTTTTGCATGATTTCAGTACTCATTCCTGCAGTTGCTCCTAACATTGGGTACTGGTCTTGTCTGCTGCCCTCCACCCAACTCTGTTGCTAGTACAGCCCCCACCCCCTCAGGTTTTAGCCACAATCACCCCCCCTTCTTAGAACCGATTAATTCCTGGTGATGTATAGCTTGTGAATTGCTCATTTTGTTGTACATACAGTATTTACATTATACTGGTATATTACTGCTATTTCTGAATATTGCATTTATAATTGCACAGTGTGCTCCCCTTCCCCAAAAACGTATCTAGAGACAAACTGATACCAGCTCAGTACGTCTTTCCTGGTAAAAGCTTTGAAATAAATAAATAGTATATCTAAATATAACAAGCATTTGTCAATGCCGAATGTTGCTTGCTTCTATGTGCTGTTTAGGTATTTGGAAGTCATTGGAGTGTAAATATTGAAAATTTGCGAACTTACGAGCGTGCGTAGGAACTGCGCAACCCACGCTCGTAAAACAGTCATTTTTAGGATTTTTTTCACCAAATTTTCAACATAGCCATTTTAAGACCACTGGTCATGAACAGTGTCACTGTGATTTTGTTAATGTGTCCCATACATTGAGTTTGCACACTGACTGCGCCATTGTGCGCTACATGGGCGGAAACACATTTTGGGCAGGATGTGAAAAATGGCAGCTGTACTGCTCATAAGGAGGTGTGGTAAAATGGCAATGTTGAAAATCTGGAGTGAAAATATTGAAAATTCGCAAACCTACAAGCGTGCGTGGGAACTGTGCAACGCACACTCGTAAAACAGTCATTTTTAGGAATTCTTTCACCAAATTTTCAACATTGCCATTTTAAGATCTCTGCTCATGAACAACAGTGACACTGTGATTTTCTTATGTGTCCCATACACTGAGTTCGCTGTGACTATGCGCCACTATGCGCTACATGAAGTGAGCTGCAGATTTTGGGTGAGATGTAAAAATAACAGCTGTGCTCCTCATAAGAAGGTGTGGAAAATGGCAATGTTGAAAATCTAGAGTGGAAATATTGAAAATTCGCAAACCCTACTGATGGCGTTGGAACTGCGCAGCGCACGCTGGTAAAACAGTCATTTCTAGGAATTTTTTCAGCAAATTTTCAACATAGCCATTTTAAGATCTCTGCTCATGAACAGTGTCACTGTGATTTTCTTAATTTGTCCCGTACATTGATTTTGCACACCGACTGTGCCATTCTGCGCTACATGAGCGGAAACACATTTTGGGTGAGATGTGAAAAATGACAGCTGTACTACTCATAAGAAGGTGTAGTAAAATGGCAATGTTGCAAATCTGGAGTGAAAATATTGAAATTTCATGAACTTACGAGCCTGCGTAGGAACTGCGCAATGCACGCTCGTGAAACAGTCATTTTTTTGAATTTCGGCACCAAATTTTCAACATGGGGGTTTTGGGCCCCCTTCTCATGAATGATGTCACTGTCATGGTAGTATTCAGGCCCGAAGGGTGATTTCATAGTCACTGCATAGTCACTGTGCGAAATCACCCTTCGGGCCCGAATAATGCCATGACAGTGACATCATTCATGAGAAGGGGTCCCAAAAACCCCATGTTGAAAATCTGGTGCAAAAATTCCCAAAGATGGCTGAGATATGCAATAAAGTTGAAACTCCCCTATCTAGCCCATTATACAGCTTACAGGCATTTCCTCAGCTCGCGGTCGGCTTTGAAGAGTGCAGACGTGTTCCTGGTCCACCAAGATCGTCGCTACCGGAGTCAGAGAGGCATGGGGTGAGGGGGTGGGGAGGCTGAGTGCGCAGTGGGTGGGTGCGGGTTGTGGGAGGGGTCAGGAGATGCAGCAGGGACCGTTTTGTCTTACAGGTACAAAAAAAAAAGCGTTGTGGGACCATTTGCCACGGGGGCTCAGCGTGGTACAAGGACTTTGGGGGGGCATTCAGCCAACAGGATTGGCACCCCTGTTAGCAGAGAATAAGATTGCCACGCTGGGGTGGGCTCCCAGTGTGGCACAAAACTACTGGGGGAGACGACGTAGCTCAGCCGATGGGGATTGGGCACCCCGTTATTATACAGTGCGGCGGGGCACGTGCACCAGCGGGTGGTGGGGAGTTGCGCGTGAGCAGCTTCTCATCTGCTAACTCAAGCGTAGCTCCCCTTCAATCAGAGTAAGACTGGCATTTGAGCGGTCATAGACAGCTCCAAAATGCATTGGCTTACAGGGCCAGACCTGCCAGAATACTGCCTGAATTGGAGGAGGAGGAGGTGACACACCTCCGAAATCTCCGATGATGGCACTATGTTTCTTGCACATGCGTGCAAGCAACATAAAAATGGATGAACGGAGGACAAGATGGATCTAGAGTCCCATCTGACATTAAATTATTATGTTATTTGTGCAGGGACTAAATGCTGACATACCGAGGAGTCATTATATATACTTGTGGTAAATACTGGTAGTACTGGGGCGGTATACCAATGAGTGAGGACACTAGGAACTGTGGAACTGAATTTGTCAGATTTCAAACTTATTTAGAAGTTCTGGAATTCTGTGACAAAACTCATAAATCCTTTAAAAAATGTCCAAACTGAAATCCAATTTTAATTCCATATTTGATGCCAGTACAAAAGGCCTGCGTCTCTTTCACTCTCTCCCTGCACAATTAACCCTTGCTGTGCTACTGGTGTATATACACATCCTAAAACCATATACGTTCTAAATTTTCTGACAGCCTAAGTGTAAAATTAATTATTTTTCCTTACTCCCACCTTCAAGCACCCTGGATACAGACTCAGAACACTCCCACACTCCTCCATCCCCCTGAAGAAGCCTGTACACTTAACAACTGACTCTGAGTCCAATGGTCGGCCAGCCTCCTTGGATCCTCTTGTGAGGGTTCCTCCTATTCTCATGGGATGTCACGCAACCAAGCAACATGGTTCTCAAGCCCTGCCAAATACCATCCCTCCCCACCCCCAAAAACTTCATCTAGCCACTCACGGTAAGATAATTTTACTATATGGTGGGCAACCCACTGTGCTTGAGGGTTAATAGTGAAACTGATTTAAATATATATGTGTGTGTTGGGGGATTTTCACTTGATTATCTGCTGGCCAGAATTAAATCAGACTCAGAATCAGAAAGTCTAAAAATTTATTTGATGCATAGCACAATAAAATCTGCAGATTCGGAGCCTTCCTACTAATAAGTTTGATACTGATAGTGCTGGGACTGTATACAGTTATACACAGCAGGCATAGTACAGCAATGAGTTATGTGCTGATAGTGGAGGAACTGTATGAAAATAAACAAGGCAATCATTGTACATCAATGATTTATATACTGCTTGGGCAGGAATTATATACAGACAAACATCACAGTCATTGTACAGCAATGATCTATAAACTGGTGGTGCAGCGACTGTATGCAGACAAACATGGCAGTCGTACGTCAGTGATTTATATACTGGTGGTGCAGGGACTGTATACAGGCAAACATGGCAGTCATTGTACACATATGATTTATATACCGGTGGTACAGAAACTGTATGCAGACAAACATGGCAGTCACTGTACACCAATGTCTTATATACTGGTGGTGCAGGGACTATACAGACAAACATGTCAGTCACTGTACACCAATAATTTATATACAGGTGGTGCAGGGACTATACAGACAAACACAGCAGTTATTCTACACCAATGCTTTATATACTGGTGGTGCAGGGCTGTATGCAGACAAACACGGCAGTCATTGTACGTCAATGATTTATATAATGGTGGTGCAGGGACTGTATACAGGCAAATATGGCAGTCATTGTACACATATGATTTATATACTGGTGGTGCAGAAACTGTATGCAGACAAACATGGCAGTCACTGTAGACCAATGATTTATATACTGGTAGTGCAGGGACTGTATACAGGTAAACATGGCAGTCACTGTACACCAATGATTTATATACTGGTAGTGCAGGGACTGTATACAGGCAAACATGGCAGTCATTGTACACCAATGATTTATATACTGGTAGTGCAGGGACTGTATACAGGCAAACATGGCAGTCATTGTACACCAATGATTTATATACTGGTAGTGCAGGGACTGTATACAGGCAAACATGGCAGTCATTGTACACCAATGATTTATATACCAGTAGTGCATGGACTGTATACAGGCAAACATGGCAGTCACTGTACACCAATGATTTATATACTACTTGGGCAGGAACTACATACAGGCAAACATTGCAGTCACTTTATGTCAGTGATTTATATACTGGTGGTGCAGGGACTGTATACAGGCAAACATGGCAGTCATTGTACACATATGATTTATATACTGGTGGTGCAGAAACTGCATGCAGACAAACATGGCAATCATCGTACACCAATGATTTATTAACTGGTAGTGCAGGGGCTGTATAGGAGGCAAACATGGCAGTCATTGTACACCAATGATTTATATACTGGTAGTGCAGGGACTGTATACAGGTAAACATGGCAGTCACTGTACACCAATGATTTATATACCGGTAGTGCAGGGACTGTATACAGGCAAACATGGCGGTCATTGTACACCAGTGATTTATATACTGGTGGTGCAGAGACTGTACGGAGACAAACAAGGCAGTCATTGTACACCAAAGATTTATGTATTGGTGGTGCAGGGACTGTATACAGACAGACAGACATAGCAGTCACTGTACACCAACGATTTATATACTGGTGGTGCACAGATGGTTGTAAAAGGCTTGGACAACTCCAAGTGTTGAGTAATTGTTATAAATAAACAATACCAATCACCATAACTGAAGGTATCCTATGATAAGGGTGTCCGCTACTGAGTGCTTACAAAAAGGATGACTCAATAGCGGCACCTGTTCACAGAGCTACTGGACAGGGAGGCGAATATGGCTATAGTGACATCTTGTCGCTCTATGTATACACGTGCATGAGGGGGAGTGAGCACACCATGCGATGGGCAGAAGGGAAGGGAGGGTTTGTGAGGTGTAGTGCTGTGGTGGGTCACCAAGCTGGGCATGTGGCATGGTGGGTTTGTGGCAGGCCAGGATTGGGAGGGTGCCGGGTTCAATGCTGGGCGCGTCTGTATTTTTTTGCCGGTCTATGAATTTTTTTATTTGTTTTCAGCCCCCCCGACATGCACCCACCCCAGAGCTGAGAATCCTTTAGTGGGGAGGTGAAGGGGGCACAGCTCCCCCTGCAAAAACAAAACAAAAAAAAACTATGTTTTCAGTGTCCTGTTGGTCTGCATCACGAGTGTACATCAGAGAAATTGATTTTCGCCAATGTACACTCGCGATCGCTTTTATTACATAGAACCATAACTGAAGCACCACATTAATACAGTGCTAAAATGATTAATGTTCTTTTAATAACTTCCATATCCTAGAAGTCCCTTGACCCACTACCAGGACAGAAAGTTACAAAATGTAGATGAAGGAGAAAGCTGAATGTTATTTACATACTGTTCCAGTGTTTAAAGCGGTGCAGGAATATTATAGCGGGGCATCTAACCACATCCATCCCCCAAAACACCTTCAGACTTGAATTTGTCAGAAGTAGGCCCACTCAGCCATCCCAGTAATGAAAAGGGCTGTGGCACCTAGTGCGTTTTGCCTGTTACCATGCAGGTGACCGAGTTTGGGAACAAGCTTGGGGAGCTGAGGGTCGGCTGCGAGTGAGAGGATTGAGTGTCCAGTGGACTGCTCTCCTCTCCCAGGGTGGGTAGGGACACTGTCTCCCTCTTTTGCTGCTACTCGGTGGAGGCCAGATGGCAGCATTAGAGTACAAGTGATGTAGTAAAGAGGCACCGCAGTTCCATAGCAGGTGTGTGCCTCCATGCATACATGCTTACATGCTGCTGCAGCAGAAAGGGGAAGGGAGAAAATGGAAAACGAGTAGGCACTGGCTTAATGAACCCCTGCCTGCCCCCCTCCATTCCTGCATCACCGCCTGACCCCCCCACCCCATTCTGGATGAGGGTCGGCAGGTGGGGGATGGACAGCCCTCCCCTTCCTGGCCTGCCACGGGGGGGGGACGATATGCATGGGGGAATACACATAGCAAAGTGAGTTGGGGGGGATGAGTGCCCGGTGGGGAGGCAGGGACAGAGTTGTACAAGACTGCCAGGGCCAAGCTGAGGGGAAAAACTAAATGGAAAAAAAAAAAGTAGCCCCCCTCCAAATAACAATCCCCAGTTGTGAGTCAGTGTCTTTCCTCACCTACTGATACGATAGTTTCATAATTCTGCACCATCACTTCCCTGTGTAACTCCTTTTCCTGTTTACTTAACATCACCCACTCCTCTTCTGAAAAAGCAACTGCAACGTCTTCAAAGGTTTCTGGTATCTGAAACAACAGGAGATGCATTTAATGACCATTACTTTCCTATCATTTTTCTATGGTGTTACGTACAGCTGATGAGCTCCAACAAGAGTGAAACTAATGGTCCCATAGTACTTGTATATTAAGGTAATGTGCCCCCCCCCCCCACATACACAGCTGCAGTGGGTGTATGTTTCAGTGAAAGATGCAAGTGGTAATTCACAGACAGTAATGATGTGGCTGGTTGTGAGGCCGAGTTTTTATTTATTTTTAATTCTACTTTGATTTCCGGGTAGGTGCACTGACACCACATAACTTTTTCAGACATGACCCAGGTACAAAAAATACACTAGATAATCACTAAGAAAGTAACAGTATGCATAAGATAAGGTGTACGTTCTTAAGACTTTTGCCGATACATTTTTGAGAGGTTGACCACTCTTGCATGCAACCATTGCACACTTGGCCTCGCATCCAAAAGTATTTACATGCAGCAAATGACAGCAATAACAACTAATGGAAAGCCACTTTACTCACTCATTTGCCCTCATACTGTCTCATCCCCCTTTCAGTGTTTTTAATGCAACTAGTGTAAAACAATGTTTCTTTTTATTCACAATAGTAGCTGTTCTGTTACACAGTCCAGTTGCAAAATCCCAGTAGTGGCTTTTCAATTAATTAAGGTAGCGATACTAAACTGCCTTACAGAATTGTCCTAAGCTTAAAATAACTAAAGTGAAAGACTATTTTCATAGTTAGGTTCTAAGGTTCCAAAGAAAACCTGACCCTAGCCCACCCCTGCTGACTCTAGACAAATCCCAACAGACATCTTTAATATAGTCTTCAAACGTGGTTGGTGTTTATGTACCACAGAGAAACATAGAATTTGATGGCAGATAAGGACCCTTTGGCCCACCTGATGCACAACAACAAGCATCACATGCTGCAGGTTACAATGCAGAGTTCTATCTGTGTTTATTAATAATAGCTATTGTCTTCCAACATACTGTGGTTGGAGTTTATGTTCCACATCATATTTTACATATTACAATTCAGATTTTCATTGGTGTTTATTAATAAAAACTGTTTTACTTTAAGAGCAAGCTCAGGCTGGCTGTGGGGGAAGGCAGGTTGTGTTAGTTGCCTTCCTGCACTGGGGGGGGGGCTCAGAATAAGGAAATGTGGGTGCTGGGGAGGGAGAGAGTTGGTTGTTGTCGCTGTGATAGGGGGATTATTTGTTTCTTTACTAGGACCTACTAAAAAGAAAAGCGATACCATTACAAGAGATGGCAGATGGCCATGAAGGTGGGTGGGTTGTGCAGTCACCCATCATGGGATAATTTTTTAAACATTAAATTGTGGGTGCTGGAAGAGAGGACAGTGGGTGGGGGAATTGGGGGTTGTGGATCTTAAATCAGGTGGGCTGGAGAGGAGGGTGTATTTTATTTTTAAACACACACACACACACACACACGCACGCACGCACGCACGCACGCACGCACACACACACACACACACACACCAGTATAGTGGTTTAAGGCTCTGAGCTGCAAATCTGGTGACATCTAGCAGAGCAGACCTGGGTTTGAATCCCACAGCTTCTACTTGCAGACTGTGTGACCCTGAGCAAGTCACTTACCTTCCCTGTGCTCCCAGGTCTCACCTGTAAAACAGCTTTCAGCTTAGTGTGCTAGTCCTGGTTAAACAACTAACAAAACATGAAAATAAGATATTTCCCCACCCCTGTAGCCAACCACATGCAAATATATATAAAAAAGGCAATATTCCTACTACAGGGTTACCACCTTTTAAGAAGCCCAAAGTGGAACACTTCTTGCTGAAACATGACTTTTCACAGGACAATAAGTAACCTCGACCAATGCAACAGGTTTGTTTTCTCTAAATAATGAAAATTGAGATGGTGGTGTAGCTTTTAGTTGTTCATGTTGTTTCTTATTATTTTAAGGTATTTTAGTTAAGGTATTATAGCTTTCTACAACAGTTACAGGAAAGTAAGAAAACATTTTTCTATTATAAGACCAGAACATTTAGCATTTTTATGACTTTGGCAGGAGACAGCTGCCCAAATCCTGACTGTCCTGCCAAAATCAGGAGGGGTAACCCTATTCCTACTTGAAGTGAATGCAAAGTGAATTTTCACCTTTCCTTATAACAATTTTTCAAGTTTAGCTTTGGAAGTGAGCAAGTCTAGGCGCTTGTACAAATGAGATCAATGTGATAAGAAAAGCATGTCCAACTAGATTCTGTTTACCCCGTTTCAGTGTTTTCCCACATGATCTCAGCCTTTCTTACCTCCAGCTTCATGATCCTCAGATAAGTCCCCAGCAACACCTCCTTACAGCTCAGAACTACACTGTTTAGAACCCTAAGCAGCTGCTCTTCAGAGGTTGGGATTAAAATTCAGATCAACTGTTGCTGACAGAAAACAAATTACTGTATAAATTCAGATAAATACAGTACAAGCCACAGGCTCAATTCAGGTCTTACCGTCGGCAATCTTGGGTATAAAAATACAATTTTAATCACATTATTTGTTTTGGTTTCTGAGTACAAGTGGGGTCTGAGGTGGCACTGTAGACAGGAGTTAGAGGGCAGTCTAGGTGGGCCAAGAGGTCCTTATCTGCTGACAACTTTTATGTTTCTATGTTTGTGTTAGCAGAACAGAAATATATGAAGTACAGATTTTTTATGGTGATTGCGTTTCTAACACTTTATTTTATTAAAAAGTTACACTGAAATGCCAATATAATCCAGACTTATAAATCGGCAAAGCAATAATTTCCCAGTCAAAACCTGCAAAGGGAGGAAATGGGTGAAAACTGGAATCATCCAGAACGGGAATGTGCCCAAAACTAAAACAAGGAACACGCACTGAATTGTTGAATACAGCCATTTCTGCTCTGGCTGCAGTGTCACTGCCTGCCTCTAGGGTCTGCCCGGGAGTAAGTCAACCTTTTTATAGGTGTATTTGTGCTGCACAATGATATTACAAAGTCACTTTGTATGGCGCTGACATGCTGAATATAGCATAGTGCCTGAATTCATGTCCACGTCCCTTCTCTTTGCCCAGAACATACATTACCTATTTGCACAATGATATTCCAGTTTGCCCACACTAATAGAGATTACGAATATAGCACAAGGGCACAAACGATGCACAAAGCATGTGCAATCTGTTTTCCCACCAGGCAAAGTTTTGACTATTGAACCCCAGAAGTGAAAGTGAGAATGCTTTTGTTGTTGAAGCTCTGACTTGACACAGCTGTGGACAAGGACTGGGAATGTACACTTAAACGTCACAAAGAAAATTGTATCTTTTAAACTGGACACTGGTGCTCAGTGTAATGTTATGTCTATAAGCATGTATTGAACAGTATCCAAAGAGCTCATTCAAAGGCTGAAAGCATGATTGGTTTACTACTCTGGCCATCTCGTGAATTTGTGAGGGAAATTTGTATGGGCCATGGGATTCAAAAATCAGTACAGTTAAAGCCTCTTATAATGGGTGCATTCAAATTCTACCATTCTGCTCGCAATGCAGAATAGGCAGACTAACAGCAGCATGGGTGCGGTGGAACATCAACAACATCAGCAACCAAACGGCAAGCTACAGTTAAATTACAGCAGTTCATGAAATTCATTAAAGTGAAATTCCTAAAAACAAATCAACGAGAAAGAAACTACACAAACAACTACAGTAAATTATTGTACCGTACTGCAAAAGTGTACATTGCAACACTCTTCCATACGCACAGTAAACAAAGCAATCAAAGCAAGCAGTAATCTGCAAGCTGCATTTAAAAAAAAAAGGACATGTTGGTCTGAACAGTATACCGTCACCGCAATGAATCCCCAATGGCGAAGACCAGCACAGCGCCAGAAATAGAACAAAACCTGCCCATCGCTGAGCTGGTCTTTGCAGCAATCAGGACTACATCACTGGGTGATTGCCCTCCCCCCCAACTCTGACTCGGAGTTAGAATCCCAGAGATGGGGGGGTTCAGGGGGCTCAGCCCCCCTATTGTGTCGTCGGCATCCCCATGGCTACAATGCCGGCAGTCGGCATTGTAGCTGTCACTGTAGGGGATGTTGGCACTAGCGCTGTTGAAGCGCTATGGGTAAACCCTGTTTTTAAGTGTCCTACAAGAAGATGTTGGTTATTTTTTTCTGCATTGTGTTGGGCTTGCAGTAGGCACACCAGAATCACTTTGCAGATGCTAGTACTTCCCAGTCAAGCAGCATGTCATGATTTTGTTCCATCACTTGGCACAATGTAAGCAGAGTGGCACGGACATCGAAGTTGGTCACAGTAATTTCCTTGGGGTCTTTCTCACCGCCCTCATTGTCTGGTTTCACCTCCTCCTCCTCCTCCTCAGGTTGGTCAGGCCACCTTTCTGAGACAACCTCCTCAGTGTCATCAAAAGGTTGCTTTGGGTTACCATCACCAAGGTGGCATAGTTCTGTAAACTCATGGGATGTTAGTCCAGGTGGAAGTAGGGAATCTGGCTCTTCATTTTCCTTGGACAGATCAGACAGTTCAGGCTTCCAAAATCTTGCCTTGTGAAAACATCTCTTAATCATTGTTGGTGTGACCAAGTCCTAGGGCTGCTTAAGCAACCTGATGGCATCCAGCAGTGTGAACTGCCTAACGCACTGACTTGCAGTCAAATCTGCACTTGAGTCTAGTACTTCAAGGACCCTCTCACGCATGAAGTGAACATGCTGTTGTTTCAAAGAATAGCTTTTGTCCTACATAGATACATAGATACATAGACAGTGTCGGCAGATAAGGGCCTATGGCCCACCCAGTCTGCCCATTTGAGCTTGTAAGTTCAGTTTGTTTTCCTAGAAGTCTGTTGCCCCTTACCCCTGACCTCCAGAATTCCTTTATGTCTATCCCATGCATTCTTAAATCCTGTGATTGTTTCAGCCCCCACCACTTCCTCTGGCAGGGTGTTCCACTTGTCCACCACCCGTTCTGTGAAGAAATTCTTTCTCATGTTTCCTCTGAATCGTCCTCCCTCCAACTTCATCCCATGCCTCTAGTCCTGGAACATCTTTTTCGCTTAAAATAGTGTTTTCCTGCACCTGTTCCTCCTGTAAGATACTTATATGTCTCTATCATATCCTCTCTCCCTCTTCTCCTCCAGGGAGTACATGTTCAGTTCCTTCAACCTGTCTTCATAGGACTTGTGATGCAATCTATGCCATCTTTGTTGCCCTCCTCTGAACCTTCTCTACCCTGTCTATGTCCTTACATAGGTATGGTCTCCAGAACTGTACACTGTACTCCAGGTGGGCCTCACTAGTGTCTTGTATGCGGAATTATGACCTCCCTTTTCCTGCTGGTGATGCCCTGCCTATACATCCCAGCATCCTATTTGCTTTACCTGCTGCCTTGTCACACTGTTTCCCTACCTTGAGGTCATCAGAGATGACAACCCCAAGATCCCTTTCCTGCTTGGTGCATGTTATATCCTCCCCAACTGATGTATTGTACCAGGGTTTTGTGCCCCATATGCATTATCTTGCACTTCTTTGCATTGAATTTCAACTGCCAAACCCTGACCATTCTTCAAGTTTCTGCAGGTCGCTTCTCATTCTGTCTACACCCTCTGGTGTGTCTACTCTGTTACAGAGCTTTGTGTCATCAGCGAACAGTGAAATTCTGCCTTCTAAGTCCTGCACAATGTCACTGATGAAGATGTTGAATAGGACCGTCCCAGCACTGATCCCTGTGGTACCCCACTGGTCACTCTTCCTCTGTGGAGTGACAGCCATTTACACCACCCCTCTGTGTCCTGCCACCCAGCCAGTTACCTACCCACCACACTACTGTCCTGCCCACACCCATATTCCCAGTTTTGTAATAGTCTTCTATGTGGCACAGTGTCAAAGGCCTTGCTGAAGTCCAGATAGGCCATGTCCACTGCCCTCCCCTGATCCACCTCCCTAGTCACCCAGTCAAAAAATTCAATGAGGTTGGTCTGACATGACCTCCCCCTGGTGAAACCATGCTGCCTTGGGTCCTGTAGTCCTGGTCAAGGGGCTGAATTATACAGGTTGTGTTTGGTGGGAGAAACACAAGTTTTATATTTCTCAGACCAGAAATTCCAGGGGGACCAGAGAAATTGTCCAGAATAAGAACAATTTTACATTGCCGGAGGTTGTGAGCCCATGTCCTGACCTACTCTGTAAAGATGTCCCCCGTCATCCATGCTGTCCAGTTAGCTTTGTAGGTGACTGGGAGATGATGGACACCATGAAAGCAGAAATGGCACAATAGACTTCAAGCATGACTAGCAAGTCTCACTGTTCCATCCATGTTGCAGCAGGCTAACAAGGAGAGTCTCTCTTTAGCCTTCTATTGTCCAAAGACACTCTCAGATTTGAATGCCAATGTGCCATATTTGATGCATCGAAAAAAACTCCAGTCTCATCTGCATTGAAAACATTTGAAGATGAGGGGGGAATGGGGGACATGGTAGAAACTTTAAAATATTTGAAGGGAATAAACAGTGTGAGGGTAGGTAGCATCTTCAAGATGAATGAGAACAAATCCACTGGGAGCATGTATTCAAAATGGAGGGGAGTAGATTTAGAGGAGATGTTAGGAGGAAGTTCTTCACTGAGAGGGTTGTGAGGCCATGGAACAGGCTGCCAGAATGGTTTGTGGGCATAGATTCAGTGGACAAATCCAAGAGCGTTTGGGACACCTGCATGGGCTAAATAAGAGAGGGAGGGTAAAGGAATGGAGAGTGTAACATGAATTAGATTGGGGGGTTATATTGGGCAGACTGGATGGACCATGGAGTCCTTTTCTGCTGGCAAATTTCTATGTTTCTGTTTTTGGGCTCATACCCATCCAAAGGATCTCTGTGATCAATTGATAAGCACTGACTACATCAGTGCTAAGTTTCTCCCTGTTTGTCCAGCAAAAGCCAATGTTATGCTTGGCTTTCCACCTCCCCAACCAGCCTTTAGGGGAAGTGAAATCTGTCCTCCCTAAAGCTGCAGCCAGCTGCTCTGCTTTTTTTGATAGGAGAGGGCCATTTATGGGGATGTCTCACCCCACTCCCCCATACATTTTCAAGCCACCAGGAAAGTACCTCCTCCGCTTTCCCATCCTTGCCATCTCTCTTTCTTTTTCAATTGGGCTTGCAGTTTGTAGGTCACTGTGTCAAAATCTGTTCCCGCTGTCGAAGCAAATCAGCAATTGTGGATTTTGGCATGGAAAGATGCTGCAAGAGACCACACTGGCTTATTCTGGAAGACCGTCAATTCTTTTTAGAAGTTCAACTTTCTCACACAGAGATAAGGCTTTCTGTTTTGAGCTTGAGGCCACTGCTGCCCATTGCAAGTCGTTATGACAAACAGCACACAGTTAACTACCCATCGCTAACCCCCATTTCTGCTGCCTGTTAAATAATAATATGTCAATCAGCTGATTTGTCTGCTGATTTTGACACCTAACATGTCGCGGAACAAGCAAGAATCAGACAAAATAGCAGGCGGACAACATCTGCTATAAGACCCATATTTTACATAACATTTACTGGAATTGGCAAATCGAATTCACTTTTTGTCTGATGAAACCGACTGGCTGCCTTGACCGAGGAAAATATAAGTGGCATGCACTGTATTGTGTTGTCACATTTCAGGTTGTTGATGCCGATGTAATGGCTGTGCTGGGACTGCCTACATGTCTAGAAATGAAACTTGTCAAGAAATTGCTCTCGCTTAACACAGAGACTGAAGCAACTGATGAGATATTGTCTAAGTTTGTTGATTTTTTGCAGGAGCCGAGGTGTGTTGAGAGAGAACACCACATAAAGATAGAAAAGTCTGTTAACCCAGTGATACACCCACCCAGGAAATAACCATTTGCTTTAAAAGACAAGGTTAAAGCACAGCTGGATGATATAGAGCTAGCTTTGTCATCTTACAATCTCCCTCCCAAAAATTCACCATATATGGCATAATCTTTGTTCTTCAGTTCTCCCTTCCAGGCAGACACCCCATCTTATGGCACCCAGTAATACCTTCCATCATCCTTGTATTACATTATGCTGTGTGTTTGCCATGACCCCTCCACTGGGATATATATACACTGTATATACTGTAAATATTAGCTCAGCTTTCCTATAACCCACTTTATCATGTGAATTTTACTGTACATCACTGTGTTTATAAACATTTTTTTTCCCCTGTATGTATAACTGTTTTATATAAGTGTATTGATGTATCTGTTGTGTATCAACTGTTGAACCTTGTTCTTATCAGGTCCATCTTGTAAATGAGCCTTGCTCAATGATGCTCCCCTGAATAAATAAAGATTTGATGATGATGAGAAGCTGGGTGTTATCGAAAAAGTAGAAAGGCCTACAAGCTGGGTTAATTCAATAGTGATAATGGAGAAACCTGGTAAAGTGAGAATATGTATTGACCCCAGAGATTTGAACAAGGCAATAAAGAGAGAGCACTATCTGATGAAAACTGTTGTGGAAGTAGCTGCAAGGCTAGCTGGTGCTAAAATTTTCTCAGTGCTTGATGAGGATCATGCGTTTTGGCAAGTGAAGCTTGACGAGCCAAACTCTGAGTTAGTGTTGTTTAACACACCTTTTGGGCATTATAAATTTAAGAGAATGACATTTGGAACATGCTCCACCCCCAAAATTTATATTTGGGTACTTCTATAGATGTCCCTCATCAGAGGTTTCAAATGACTCCATCTGTCAACCCATCCCCTCTGCTCCCACTTTCCTGGACCATGGTGCTATTTGACTGCCCTTTTCCTTTGTGAATACCAAGCAGAAGTATTCATTCAGGCTTCTGCCTGATCCCCCCCTCTTTTTGATCCTCACAATCTGGTCCATATGGCTCCTTTTTTCTCTTACTCATCTAAAAAATTCCTTCTCCCCTTCCCGATGCCCTAAGTCAACCTCAGCTCTCTGGAAGCCTTGGCCTTTCATGCCTGTTTGGTTACCTCTTTGGACCTCTTTGCATACAAATCTGTGTCCTCCCCCCTTCTAGTCTTCTTGAACCTCCAAAACACTTCTCTCTTGGGCCTCACCTTCTCCAACACCTTCTTGTTCAACCAACATGGTTTCTTTATCCTGCTTCTCTTGCTCAAAGTCTTGGTACATGCTTCAGTGGCCTCTCTCAGACCAAGTTTAATGATATCCCACTTCTGTTGTGCATCCATCCCTGGCATAATGCCCTCAAGGTGCCCCTCTGGATTTCCTGCATTCTCACGAAGTCCACCTGCCTGAAGTCCACCACCTTAGTCACTGATCCTACAGACTCCTTGCTCAAGCTGAGTGTGAATCACACCAAATGGTAGTCACTACCAGCTAGAAGGTCCTCCACCCTTAGTTCCCTCACTGCCTCCCCATTCATTAGTACCAGGTAAAGTGCATTACCTAGCTGGGTCAGCTCACTGACCATCTGCACCAGATGACTATCCTGGTCAGGGATCTTGAAGCAAATACCACAGGTTTATTGGCTTGCAATAGGCATGCTCCCAGTCCTTCAGAAGAGGCATCAACAGAAAGGACCACCAACTAGTGCAGGTTGTGAAAAGCTAGCACTGGGGTGTGTGTAATAATTCTCTTTAATTCATGAAAAAACAGCTCATACATGAGGTCCCAATGCCAAGCAGTTCCTTTTTTCCAGCAATTCTCTTAGTGGTTTATTCAATGCTGACAAATTAGGAATGAATTTGGCTAGGTAGTAAACCCAGGACCTCCTTGAAAATGAGCCTGCTCAATGGAGCCTTATTCAGACAAAACAATAAACTAACCATTCCCATAAATCTCTGTAGTTCCATGACATTCTGGGGTGTGGGCATGCCCATCACAGTTTAATTTTCTCTGGGTCAGCCACTAGCCCATTTTGGGTCAGTCTATGTCCAATATACAGAACTTTCTTCAGTCCAATCTTTGATTTTTTGAGATTCAACGTGAATTGGTACTCTTGTGCTGTCTGCAGCACTTTCTTTAATCTTACATTATGTTGTTGCAGATCTGACCCCTCAATTCAATATGTCATCCATATAAGCTTCTACTACTCCTATACCTTCAAATATTTAAGATATCTTTCTTTGAAACACTTCATCCCGTGTACATGTGTACATCCCAACAAAGGAGCAGGCAGATGGCTTCAGAATGCTCCATGACTACCTCTTCTGCCTCCACTCCAACTCTGAGGTACAAGTACTGGGCGACTTTAATATAAACTGGCTGTCCTCAGAAGTGGCAACTTACAAAGATGCCTTAGCAGCAATAAACATGCACCAATTAGTCAAGTCCCCGACATGCACCAACTACCTTACCGGATCCAGCACCCTTCTTGACTGGATTGTAACTAACCACCCTGAACATATCACCAGTACAGCCGTCCTCCCAGACTCCATAAGTGATCACTCCCCCATTCTCCGTACCTAGACAAATAAAAAGCCCAAACTCCCTGCCAAAGTGATTATCACACGTATACTTATAAAAGGACAATTGGAATCCCTGACTGAATACTTAAAACAGCTAACTTGGTCCACAGTCTATTCAGCAATGGACGTTGACACTGCTTTAGACTGCTTTATCAAAACACTCAACACTGCCTGTGATCTCTTTGCCCCAACCACTAGTAAGAAGGTAAAGGGCTCACACAAATTCTGGGCTACTCCCCCCCCGCCTTGTAACCCAACTACAGTACAAAAAAGGGATAATCTATGGTACAAGGCAAGAATCTCCATCTCCCTAGCTGACCTCCAAAACTATAAGACTGCCTGTAATAAGTGTACCAAAAAATCTGTCTATGAACCTACTTGCCTTGGGGGTGCCTAACTATAAAGTTATAAGTTATATTATGACTAACCACTCTTTTGGATAGTGTTCTACTCCTATATGTTACTTTTATTGTCAATGATGTACTTTATTCCCATATGTTTGTTACATTTCTCATGATGTACTAGCATCCTCTCTGTACAATTATCTGTATCCCTATGTTGTATTCTCCCAGGTCGTTCCTGAAAATGGACATAATACTTGTCTAGTGTACTTGCCCGGTCAACAAAAGCTAAATAAATAAATAAGATAGCCGTAATTTCTGGTCTAATCTAAAGACCTTAACTGGAAAGCCAATCACAATGACCCCCACGATGCTGAACCTGAATGGCACAAAAACTCAAGACCCTGTTACCATTGCCAATATGTTCAATGTGGCATTCACCGACCTAAGCAGTGTGCTTCCCCCTTATACCTTAACCCAATCAATGGGGCACAAGGAAGTCCTTCAGGTCCCCGACCCACTAACTCAACACCCCAGTTCTACCTTAAGATTGTTTCTAGATCCGAGGAAAAAATTACTTGCATCAAGTTCTAGGCAAAACCAGACATAGCGGTGATAGCCTTGACCTGAAGCTAATCTCCCTCACCCTAGAAGTTGTTCTGGGCCCTCTCACTAGAATATTAAATCTCTCCCTCACAAGTGGGCAAGTCCCT
The DNA here is from genome assembly GCA_016271365.2 of Neoceratodus forsteri. Lineage (NCBI taxonomy): Eukaryota > Metazoa > Chordata > Ceratodontiformes > Ceratodontidae > Neoceratodus > Neoceratodus forsteri. The sequence goes on along the minus strand of CM057454.1, from coordinate 1,217,607,247 downwards.
AAACTCTGAAAAGCAGTGGTTGTCACCCCAATCCGTGAAAGTGATGACAGGATGATACACACAAACTACTGGCCTATCTCCATAGTACCACCCATCTCTAAAGCCCTGCAGTGCATCATGTATGACTAGCTAGTCGACCATCTGGATAAATATCAACTGCAATGCAAAGAGCAGCACGGCTTTAGGAAACTGCATAGCACTACCACAGCTCTGGTCCAGTTCATGGGTCACATACATGACTCCCTTTACTGGGGCCACTTAGTGGGGGCTACTTTCATTGACCTCACTAAGGCCTTTGATACAGTCAACCATGAACTCCTTCTTACTAGTCTAGGGGACTCAACTGTGTTCTCGACCTTGCTATGTTGGTTTCATAGTTACCTTTCCGATCAGGTGCAACAGGTAAAAATTGGCAACACACATTCCAAGAGCTTATGTGTCAACACAGGAGTCCCCCAAGGATCAATTATGGGGCCTCTATTGTTCAGTCTTGTTTTGAACAAACTCCCTCAAGTCTTTCAAGATTGCATCCTCCTCTATGCCAATGACGCTGTTCTATTTACTAGTCATCCAGACCGTGAAACACTGGAACATCGTATGCAGCATATCTTCAAGCTCGTCGAAGACTGGTTCATCAACACACAGTTGTTACTAAACTACAAGAAAACTAAAACCACGCTGTTTGCATCCTGTCATAGTAGATACAAATCATCCACACTAGCCATTTGAAATAATCAAAATGAATTACTTGAGATGGTCTAAACATTCAAATATCTAGGGATTACATTTGACAGATCCCTGACATACTCATAACATATCGATCAGGTCGCCAAATCAGCCAATAGTAATTTGGGTCAACTATACAGACAAAGGCACTGTCTTACAGAGCATGCCCTAAAACTCGCCATTAGCAGCTCTGTCCTCTCTGTAATAGACTACAGTCTCGTAGTATACAGTGCTGCCTCTGACACATCACTGAAAAGGATTTCATTATTTACTTATTTATTTATTAAATTTTGGCGACCGGGTAAGCCCACTGGGCCCCGGAGGTCCCTTTTTTAGGGGTGACCTGGGATTACATAACATTGGTAAATTTCACAGTATGATAATGAAATTATACAGTATGATACAAATTATACAATATTATACAGTCAGCTGGTTATATGTGCTGAGAACAACATGCATTTTTGGTGGGTACAGGAGTTTAGCCAAGTATGTGAATAGACATGAAAAATTAAAGGGGAGGGTGTGAGCCACATTGCAGAATATGACTTAGTCTCTGAGGGTAGTATAGGACTGTGAGATTCAGTTGACCGTGAGGTGGTCCCAGGACCACGTAATAAAGACTGCAGGCTAGTCCTGAGTACTCCATGCCTTACCCACACCTGTGACCTTTTTTTGCCCATGGGTTGGTTAGACCTGGAACACAAAACTCGGTACCAACTCTGTCTCTTGGCTAAAAAAATCTACCCTCAGCCTGGCCCCTCCAAGGGTGCAAACCTTGGTTAGTCCAGCAGCTCCTTCAAGGCTGACTAGAGGGACCCTAAACAACCCCTATAAGATACCTTTTCTCAGAACCACCCTAGGGCAGTGATCATTTGGATTCCGAGCCCCCAGCTGGCTCAACTCCGTTCCATTAGACCTACAAACAGAAACTAAACTTGGACCCTTCAAAGAAAAACTCTCTTTACATCTCTCAAGCCAAATGAAGTGTAGCTGCTCCAAACAATCCATCGCAAGATAGTTGCACTCTGGCCTGACACTTATTGCACTTATAGCCTAAGCTTCAGCATTGACTGCCTCTGTACTTGTTCCCCTCCTGCCCTTTTGCTCCCCCCCTTCCCCTTGTCATCCTACAGGCCCAACCCATTTCCTGTAATCCCTCCAGCATCTAACCTTTTCTCTCCCCACCCTGCTGTCCCCTGCACAACCTACTTTCTCCTCTCCCCCATCACCCCCTTTTCCTACCTCTTCTGCCACTTACCCCTATTCCCCCCCCCCCATTGACAAAAGCAATCAGGTTTCCTGGTTCCCTGCTTTGTGTCCACCTCAACCCCCTACCCTTTACTGGATCCCTCCTGCATACCTCAACTCCTCTTTCTTTCACTATAGATGCCGACATTGCAATATGAGCTAATTACATTTTCTCTTTGCTTTATAGTCATGAATGTGTTATTTGACCTTTTGTAATCTTTATGTTACTTACCTGTTGTAATCACTACTGTTCACTATTGTATGTTCCTTCAAGATGCAGAAACTTTGTAAATGAGCTCTTGCTCAAAGGTTGTAATCCGAGAATGAAATAAAAAAAAAACAATTCTTGTCATTTGTTTGATTAACTTGGATACAAATCTCCTCAAGCTGGGCTTCTTCATTGGATTTTTATCAGTACTCTGATGCTGCCAGTGTATTTTTGACATAGATACACGCACCCCTCCCTTTTTTGTTTCCCTGTCCTTATAAAATAAGGACTAGCCAGGGGTTGAGTCATACCAGGATGAAGACTTATCCCATCAGGTTTCACTGAAAGCTGCTATACCAATTTGTTTTTGTTGTAAGATTCCTGGTAATTCAGTTAGTTTAACCACATTTAAGTGTCTTTTGTTTGCTACCATTATTTTATAAGCTGGATTTGGTTTAACTGTTTAATTCAGTGTCTGCCCCGTTTGCCCCAACTGTCTAGTTTAAATGGTCCTCAATTACTTTTGTAATGCTTTTCTCCAGTACTGCAGACCCTTTCTTAGTAAGACTGAGGCTGTCCCGACTGTATAGGCTCAGATCATTAAAGACTTTTTTCTACTTAGTTATGCATGTTATATTCTTTTGTAGTGTCCATTTTCTGCACCATTCATTAATCTGTTTTATTTTATTCAGTTTTAACTTATTTGCTCTTGGTACTGGTAATATCTCTGATACATACCTCACAGTTTCTTTTCTCTAAATTTGATGCTATAGTGATAAAATCTTTCTGGAAGTTATGTACAGTAAATCTATTACTATAATTTGTGCCTACATGGAGAACCACAAGAGGCTTGTAACTGACATTTGGTCTGGTAAGGTTGAGTTCATACCCTGTGACCCATGTGTTTGTAGGTTATTATCTATACTTCCTGTAGTATATTTCATATTATTATCACCAGGTCCTTTGTTTGAATTCCCTGTGTGCACCTGTCAGTGGTAACCACAACCTTCTTCTCATTTCCAGATTTAGCCTTTGGTTTATTTGTCATTGAGTCTTTAGGCGTACTAGTTTCTAACTGAGCTGTCCTATCTGTAAGGTATGGTATTAGATTGGTGCTCAGAGAAGTATTACCATTTTCACTCCTCTCATCAGAAGCGCTATTCTGACATACTTTAGTAAGTGGGGAAAACAGTTATGAACAGGGACTTTAAAGTCTATACACCTACGCCCTTTTTTGGTTTTCCTCCTATTATCCACAGGGCTCCACTCTGTCTCATTGGTACTATACTCCTCCCTAGAGCATTTTTGTGATTCATCTGTTGGTTTATTCCTCTGTAGATTTATTTCGGAAGTGCCTGGGTTTTTTGCTATGTGAGGCAGTTTACAGTTTACAGTGGTTTGTTTCATACTGGCTATTATATCTTCTTGATCACATATCTTTGTTTTTAAAGTCTGAATCTCCATGCATTGCTCACATTTCAACCCATCAAGCCCTATTTGAATTTCAAGACAACATTTATTGCATATTATGCATGTCATTACTATCTCCCCAGTTCACAGAGTCATGAAACTTTCATTTATTTCTATTTCCTAAGTTGCTGTATACAGTGTTAGAACTGTACCTCAAAGTTAGAGTATTCCACCTGTGTCCCAGTTGTCTCCTATGGACACAGCAGACATGCAAGATGTGCTTGTCTCTGTACATGTCTTTGTGGGTGGCCCAGTGCACACTTACCCCTCTCGCTATGTGGGTCTTGAAATCGTGATGAACCAGAAGTGCCTTAACTTCCTTCTTCTGGTACAGTGCTGCTGCTAAACAGTGTGGCAAAGTTTAAAACAACAACTAAAGGAACAAAATACCTATTCATGTGTAGGTTCCGTACCCTCTAACCACACCAGCCTTAAGTGCTGGAAATAACAAGGCTACCCACTGTGTTAGAGTAAAAATATTAAAAGCAGAGGGTGTGGACAACCTCCAGTGTCCCACAATCCCCTGCTGCCTGTGCAGACAAGACACAAAGGGAGAGAATTGGTACCCCTTACCAAAGTGTGTTAGCCATGATCACATTCATATGAGAATTACATATGTGCCATCATCTAATGTGGTACTTTACATTTTTTGAGGGGGGGTTACTGCTATGGGTGAATGAATTATAAGCATTTCTCATTATTGTTCTTTTCTTTTACATTCTCAGGTCATAGCACAGAGATTCACAACTGTACTGCTGAAACCATGCTACTGCCACACATGTGTTGCACATGTTTCTGGTTGCTAACTTCAGCTATATAAAAAATGTCAAGTCATGAAAGGTAAGGTACATTATTGAAAAACAATTTTCATTAATATTTTTGTCTTCTTTCTAGGTCTTCAGTGTATCCAAACTGTTGTTCATCTTCAGATTGGAAGGAGCATACCGCTAGTATGCAGAACCTCATTGTTACCTGCCAACAGATGAAGGAGAAATTATTCTGAGTTCATTACAGTTCCTCATCAGTACCCAGTGGTGCTGTTCTTGTCTTTTTAATATATCCAGCTTGAAAACCACAGCTATTACTGAATTTCTGTTAAATAAATTATCAGGTTTAGTGACACGCACTGGAACAGTGTCTTAAATTCCACCCTGACCAGATAAACATGTTGTAGAATCTTTGCATACTGAAGTAAGCCAGTCTCATCTGTGTAGATAGAAAAGGAGATATTATCTGGCCTGTATTTCACTGCTGTTGAATAATTGAATAATTCACACCTGTGGAAAGCAAGAAAAAAGAAATAAAAAGGAAATCAGACTGATACTTACCGCTTTCCTTTACTTGTGCTATGGGCGGATCACATGGAGTGCACATGATAGACCGACAGACTGCTGAGTTGTTGCACACTATTCCGCTGTAGAGAAGCCAGAGATGCAGGGTTGCCAGAATGCTTAGCCCCATCTACAAAACGTATGCCACTGTTGCCTTAGCAAGAATATAAGCCTTTTTTCTGAGCTTCCGTCTTTTTGGAATATTGGAATTTTCTAATATTGCTTATTCTCTGGGGAGTCCAGCAACCTTTCCAGACCATCTTGTGCAACTAGTACAGGTGCATTTTTTCTGCCACTGCTTTCTTTCCCTACACACCAGAAATTTGAGGTAGCCAATAGCCTGTCCACAGTGAAAGATTGCAGGGGGCCCCACGGGGGGCCGACCGCTGGTTAAACTGCACCATCAAAGCAGTGGTGTTTGGGATCCTCATCCAAAAAAGAGGACTTGTGCTCTCATTTTTGTGGACTCTACATCTTATCTGCCTGCCTACCGTTGTTCAACCCTGCAGCAGTCCTGTCATTTTACCTCTTACCAGGAGTGTGCTATTTTATTTTTTTCTGGGAGAGTGCTCCTCCATTTAATTAGGAGAGTGTTTTCTTTTTTAATATATCCTATTGATTATTATTGATTTTATAGAGTTTCATAAACCAGATTATTTACATAAATCCCCTCCTTTTATCATTTTACCATTTTCCCTTAAAGTATTTTGTTTTTTCAGAAAGTTCTGATCGGTCTCTCTCTTTTTTTTCCTTTTTCACTGGTGGAGGGGTTGCTCCAGCTCTCGCACTGAACTAAAGAGGCATTCTGATTTTGTTTTTTGCAATGTTTTCTGGAGTTTGTTCTGACCTGGCTGATCTGACCTGGCCATTGGTGAACACCAAGGGAATTTTTACACTGAGATACGCTACGTTTCCATTTTTTATTTTTCCATTTTCTGCTTTTAAGTAAAGGTTCTAATTTTAAATGTAAACTGTTGTAATTGTTCTCATGTCACATACCTGTCATACTTGCCACACACCTTGTTTTAAAGTGCAGGCATGGCATTCACCTTCTTAATCGCTATTTTCTTTCTGACTCCTGCTTAAGAGTGCTGGTGTCTCATGACTCAGAAGGGATTCTCCATGAACTCCTGATATATTTGAGCTTGATGTCTTCTTCCTGTTTTAGTTTTTTTCCCTTTTACTGCTATCATTGTTTGCCAAACAGATTTCCTCTCACACAGTAGTTTTGTTATGTGACGATCTCTTCCATACAATTGCTGATATGTAAAGTAAAGCTCCCTCGATAGGAATATCTTAGTGCCTTACGTTTTCTACTTCTTGTTTACCCTTAAGAATGTTCAAAGTCATTTTGGCATTTTTATTGGGAGTGTCTTTTGTTTGTAGATATCTTGCCTATACCTTACACTTCACACATCTCACACATTTACTCTTTTATTTTGTCACTTTGCCAATTGGTATCTAGAGTGCAATTGCTATTTGAGCATAGTTTGAATATTTCAAGAGAGTTATAAGAGGGTCATTAGGGTCTTCCCCCTTCCCATCATCAGCTAATACTTTCTTACCCTTGTTTTTTTCTCTAAGGGAGGTTGGACAAGGTGCTGTCAGCACCCTTTTGCTTTGGCTGATTGCTTCTGCTTCAGAGATTGAGATATTGTTTCATCCTTCCATCACCAACCTCAGTTACGATCTTAGACCTGTCTAGAGACTTATGCTTATGAGAAGAAACATTTGAAAACAACACTGGATCTGTTCTTCTTGTCTCCTACAAAGGAATATTTACAAGTTGGCCTGTTTTTATTTTTTATTTCTGTGAACACCAGAAGCTTAATCTACAGGTCTTGTTTTCTTTGTCCACACAAAGGCATACATTAACGCTGGACCTTTTGTGCAATCTGGCAACATAACCTACTCAACCTGTCATACAGTTGCCTAACTTACTTGACCAGTTTTACACCTGACTTTGCCAATTTCTAAGACTTTAATTCTGCTTTGAGACATTATTTGAGACTTATTTTGTTGTTGATTGTTGCTTTTTCTGTGAATTTAATAACTCACAGTTATACATCTGAAATTTGTCGATTTCATAGGTTCACTATTGCTGTATATTGAGTTCCCTTTTTGTGGGCGCCTATTTTAACGCTACATATTTAGACAATAGCCCAAATATTCAAACTGCACCCAAAAAGTGCACAACAGCAGGAGCAAGTGCAAGTCCATTGCACCCAGGTGCAAGAGGCGCAATATTCAAAAACTGCACTGACCAAGATGCGCCTACAGCCGATGACTGAATATCGCACCACCTGCACCATAGCACAACTAAGCAGGTGAAGCTGAGCATATCTGATGCACCATAATGCAACAAAGGATGTTAAGCTGAGCAGTCCAGATGTGCCATAGCACAACCAGGGATGCCCCCGTGCAGCAGGGCAGCAATGCAACAGCACAACCTGGGATGCAGGAGCCCACCACCCATGCCATAGATGGGCAGAGGAACACACAGCAGAACAGACATTGTCCCCTCACACCTCATGCACTGCACAACTGGGGGAGGGCTGGAATACCCACTGGCTCATGGAGACCAGCAACCACCCCACAGCCATGCCATGGTGCCCTGTCACACCCCCTGGCAAGCTGTGACCAGCACACAAGGAGGGCCGACCACCCCGTGCCACACCATCCCACCAATGAAGAGCACATCCTGCACCATGACCCCCAGACACCATGCCCAGGAGCAGCATCCACCAGTGCAGGATACCCCATGCATGCCACCAGCCCCACTGTGACAATGCAACCATGTGCACCACAGAACCTTGCAAGAGCAGCCACAATGAGCACCCATCAGTGGGTGGCAGCACTGGCGATGCAACTACGCATACAGTGCCATTCCTCACATCCCCGGTACAGCTGAGAGACTGACCAAGGCCAGCACACGAGGTACCCCACACGTACAGGACATGCCCTGGACCCCACCACCAGTGGTACAGCACCCTGCACACCCTCCCAAGGACACACCCCGACCCAGCACTGGCCACAACAGCCAGCACAGACACCCACAGTGGTGCATGGAAGCATGCACCACACAGGATGCAACACAGTGCATGGACAAACACCCACCCATACCCAAGGGCACACCAACACAGGGACACAATAGTGGGGCAACCAAGCCCCCAGCATGTGGCCATGGAAAATGTGTACACATGGCCAGCTCTCCTCCATGGCTCAGGAGTGCCAGCCACCCTGTGCAGGCACTTTGGAGCTGTACACCACCAGCATTTGCCCGGAGCACAAGTGACAGACAGTGGTGCACATCCCCTGTGACACACACAAGTGACACCACAGAGGTGGGACAACAAAAGCAGAGGCCACAGTGTCACCTGAGGCAGACGTTCACCACACCAGTGACAGGAGGCAACCCAGCATTGTGCCGGGTACAGTGGCTGTCCTGCATGACAGCCACCACTGACATGCCAGTGGACCATGCATGTCACAGACATGCATGGGTGTCAGCTGCACAGGGCATGGATGGTCTGAAAGGTGTGCCATGGACACACAGCATGCACTGTGGAACACTGCACACAGTCATCCAGTGCACAGGGAACAACACACATGCCACAGACAGTGACTGATAGCCACTCCCACACCATACTCACATCTACATGGACACACACACGTGCACATGACTGCACCACTCCTGATGCCATGCACACCACTGCAGCTGAGCACCTATAGCCTGCTGCAAATCAGAGACCACCTCAGTAGGCATATCAAAAGAAATGTATTTAAAAACAGCAAACAAAACTATGTACAAGTATTTACAAAGGTTTGTGGGTCGGGACACAAACAAGATGGGGGTGGGTGAGGGGCAGGGGTGAACAAACAGTAGAGGGAAGGAAGGGTGTGAGGGCATGTCCAGGGGGTAGGGGAAATCAGGGGAAGTTCAAAGCTCAGTGGGAGCCCCGCTCCCCGCTCCGGCTTCTCCTCCTGCCATGACGTCTTCAGACACCGAGCCTGTCCAACCATTCGAGTATCTCCAGGGATGCCCTGGCTACCTGGAGAATCTCCCTCAGCACCACCCTGATCTCCTGCAGCTGCTGTCCACCTAGGACAAGGGAGCAGAGTCAATAGGTGTGAATGTACAGCCCCATGCAGCCCACCCACTGTGCATGGCATACAGCCATGGGACATGCCTCTGTGATGGTGTGTGACCACCCACAGTGATCGCATCCACAAGACCTGCCCATCCAGGTGCACACAGCCATGCGGACCGCTGCACACACCCACTGGCCAAGTCCTGCACAGCACCACCATGGCTGTTCAGTGACATGGCTGTGCGATGCGAAGGCAGTGGCACAGCCAGGTACCCGGTGCACACATGGACTACCATTGACACACTCCCAGACATGCAGTGCCACTGGACAGTGCTGACTGTACCAAGTTGTGTGCATGGCAGTGGTGTCAATGGATGGTGGCCATGCCCTGCTGCCTGCCCTGTTACACAGCATGCAATAGTAATCATGGATGTAAGGCACTCACCATCATCAGGCTGGCCCCTGTGCCTCTGTGGACCTTCGCCCCTCCTGGACTGATGGTCCTCCTGCTGGCGCCTCCTCTTCCTTGCCAGCCTGTGCTCGTCTGGGCCTAAGGTGCAAACATGGAGAGAGGAACATCAGTACAATCCTGTAGCAAAGTCCCCCACCCCGTGTGTGCAATCCCACACAGCCAGACCCACCCACCCCACACCCTGATAACACCACCACGGCCAATACCGGATGGCCCCCCCCATGTGCTGGACACATGCAACCGTGATACCCGTATGGAATAAAAAAGTGTATGGATGTTGCACCTACTTGGCCATGGCACTGTGAACCTCTTGGCATGTGCCTGCAGGCGGGAAAGCAGGTCCAGGTCCATCCACCTCAGGTCCCCATATCTGTGGCGGCACTGCTCTGCCATCCGCCCCATACCACTGGCCTCCTCCAGGGCATCGGCCACCTCCGGCCACACCTGACTCCTGGCCCTGTCCAGGGGTGCCTCACCAAATAGTAGGCCAACATGTGGCTCCACAATGGCTACCAAATTTGCCAGCTCCACCTGACTCCACTGTACATCTCTCCTCCGTGCCATCTCTACTGTTCAGTTAAGTCTAAATGGTGCTCTGCAGTGCAGTTCCCCCACATGCAGATGCTGCATGGTACAGCGCTGCTCTTCCATATCGAACTGTCACCGAACAGTGCAATAGTGGTGCACCCATGCCTGATGCATGGTGCCTAGGGGGCAAAGGTCAGGCACAGGGTCAAGGTTCTCTGGAGCACGGACAGCCAGAGCGCGACTGGAACCCAATGCGTCTAGCATGATTGGGTGCCTGTGTGCCACCTCCTGTAGTGGCCTACTGTGCTGTTGCCCCAGTGCACCTAGGACGCCCCAGTGCCACAGCGCCATATAGGTGAACAGCGATGTAGCGCCACTGGCACAATGGTGGTCATGCTCTGCATTGCCTCCTGTGCACAGCACATCAGCAGCATGGCAGGTGCCTGCGTCATCAACCCAGGCATGCACAGTTAGGTGTGTACTGCGCATGTCACAGAACTGCACCCTTGGCTCAGCACGTTTAACACAACTGCGCAAAGTGCAATAGCGCAATATTCAGCCGTCATATGCAAATCAGCTAATCAGCCATTCAATGGCGCAGTCACTGCATTTGCATCCACTTAAAGATGCGCCTTGCCTCATTTGCATGGGTTGCGCTATAAAAGTGCGATATTGGGCTGCACTGGCCATAGTCGGTTACTACAGTCTATTGGTGAGTTGCATGCTGTTTGGGAGTGTGGACTGTGGATTTTGGGACATGCATGGGACTGCACAGTTACAAGTAACACCTGTCGCTCTCACAGGCTGAATCATGACCGAGCGAGTTGTAGAGGAAGAGGAACAGTGTTGTGGGAGGAGGAGGAGGCCAAATTTCATGAAGGCCAAGACGGATGCCCTGTTCGAGGCCTACCTAGACCAGGAGACGCTTCTCAGCGGATGCCAGGAAACACCACAGGCCCATGCTGCTGCATGGGAGGAGGTGGCGCGTGCTGTAAACCTGCATGGCAGTCACCAGCACTCTGTACAGGAGTGCAAGAAGAAGATGGGCACAGACAGGAGGAGGATTAAGGAGAAGGTGGCTGCCATCAGGGAAGCACGGTCTGCGACAGATGGGAGACAGACGGAGGTGCTACGCCTGACCCCACAGGAGGAGAGGATTGCTGGCAGAATGCAGCATTGCACCATTGAGGGTGTTCCGGGTGGTGCATTCCAGATGGGTGGTAGCCCGTCACTGCATGGTAGGTCATGGTCTGTCTATTGGGGAGGCAGGGTAGGTCACATGCAGTAACGCAACTTTGTTTTCCCTTACAGCTCCTGAGCATCTGCATGGGTCAGCAGTGGTGGGCTTCTCCACTGAGGCCCGGTCAGATGGAGATGGAGGAGTGCCCATCCACCTCCACAGGAATATGCGGCTCAGTGCAACAGTGGGCCCGCCTGGATGTCCAGACTGATGTTGTTGGAGCAGGTGCGGAGGAGGCCCTGCCCATGTCCCAGCGTGCCAGTGTCCACGGATGCCAGCATGCTGGAACTCAGGCTGCTGCAGGGTCCGTCACTGATGATGATGTCACTAATGTCATGGGCAGTGACACGTGTGTGCCACAGGATGGCCACACAGCAGGTAACATTGCAGCCATGGCCATGGCTGTGGGTGGTGCTACCGTGGAGGCCTGCGTGTTATCACAGTCCCAGCCTGTACCTGTCAGCACACTTGGGGCAGCACTGGTGTGTGTATAGGATAGTGGGACTGTTGCGATCACTGCGGCGGCACCATTGAGCCCTGGGGAGTGGCAGCTGGAGGGGCAGCATCAGCAGTCGGCCAATGGGCTTGGGGGGTACAGTGTCAGGGGGCGGCGTCAGTGCACCACCTGTGTACATGCCCAGGCCTGGCTTTGGTGTGCAGCATCACCCTCAAGGGATGATGAGCATCAGGGCCGCGAACACCCTGAGGGACACCATGCCAATCAGGCAGATGTCCTCTTGGACGAGCACACCTGCATAATGCAAGCATCAGTCAATCAGCATATGCAGCTTGTGACTGTGGTGGATGCACTGAGTGCGGCTCTGCAGCAGGCAGAGTAGCATCGCAGCAGAGAAACTGCTCTGCTCCTGGCAGGGATGGACCAGATGCTGGAGGATGTGACCAATGCCACTGACAGGCCGACACATACAATCACAGCTGCCATGGCCACAGGGGGCACACAGTTATTTGCCCATGTGTCGCAGACACCGCACAGTGCAATGTCCACCCCCATTCCTGGCGTCATGCAACACCATCCTTGTTGACACCGGGTTCAGCTGTGGGCATCCTGAGCACATCTGGCACAGGCATGTTCAGTGTGCTGCAGACCCCTGATGAGCACAGTTGTGTTCATGCAGTGGAACCCCTTGGGGACCATTGGTGCCACCCTATGAGGCCAGTGGTCAGCCTGTCACTGCTGGCGGGTCTCGGCGGGGCCGCCCAGGCATCCATGGCGGCCAGGGCACTGTGACGCATGACTGACCTGTCTCCCAGCATGACTACTGTCTGATGCTGCCCTGTGTGCATTGTGTCATTCAGCAGGCAATGCACAGGTGGGTACCCGGCCCTGCATGCACACATACAGTCCATCTGCACACCTTCCTGGCTGCTGTCCACAGTTGTGTGTGCATGAAGATGCCTGCATTGTGCTGTATGCCACTGTGCAATGGTGCCCAGTGTCTGACACACGCACAATGAGTAGTGGGCGTGGTGATCTGTGGACATGTGTGTGGCTAGGGGTGGTGGTCTGGGTCAGCGTGCCTCCTACCCTTTGTGCATGTCTGGTGAGTTGTGTGTGTGTGTGTGTGTGTGTGTGTCTGTCTGTTCACATGCCATGTTAGACCTCACCCATCCCTGGTGGTGTGTGTGGTTCCATGCCCGGCCACTTCCCTTGACGGCATGCACCCCTGGTGTGTGTCCATGCATGTTTTTGGGTTGTGCCTTTGCCACTGGTGGTTGCACATGGCCCCATGACTTACCTGGGTTGGCTGAAGTGCTCCTCTGTGATGGTGTCCTGGTGCAGCTGTGCCAGCCGGAGCAGTCGGGGGTCCTGTCACCCAAGGGGGGGCTGTCCATCACCATTGTCACCGGCATCCTCATTGTCCCCATTGCTGTCCCTCTCTTCGACCTGTATGGCTGTCCCACATTCATTGGCCATGTTATGCAGGATGCAACAGGCCAGGAATAGCCCGCAGGCCTTTGAGGGGCTGTACTGTAGGGCACTGCCGGAGGTGTCCAGGCAACGGAAATGTGCATTCAGCATACCGAACACTCGTTCAATGACATTACATGTGTTGGCATGTGCCTCATTGTAGCGTTGCTGTAATGGGGTTGCGGGCCGCCAGTATGGTGTGAGCAGCCAGGGATGGAGTGAGTATCCACTGTCACCTGTGTGTAGAGGATGGAGGTTAGTTTGGTGATCAGCATCACTCTGCCCTGGGCCATGTAGGCCACTACACATGTCACCTCTGACCATGCCCCTTCGAAGCTCTATGTTTGTCCATGTGGCTTGCATACTCACCCACTAAGTGGCCAGTGGGGATGTTCCCACTCTCGAATCTGTGGCACAGTGCCAACTGGTGTCAGATGAAAGCATTGTGTGCTCCCCCAGGGTGCGTGGCACAGACATTGATTATGCATCTCCTGACATCGCACACCACCTAGCAGTTGATGCTAGCATAGCCCTTGTGATTAATGTATGCGGTCCTCTTGGTGCCAGGTGGTGCGCGGATGGCCACATGGGTGCAGTCTATTGCCCCTAGCATGCCAGGCATATGTGCTACCCTGTGGAACTCCTGTATGTTTGCTGTGCACTGTGCCAGTGTGCTGGGGAAATGGATGTACTCTGCAGCATGTGGCAGCAGTGCACTAAGGAATTGGGTAAGGTTACATGATGCGGCAGACTGGGTTATGCCTGTGGTGTTCCCTGTTGGTCTTTGGAAGGTACCCGTGGCGAGCAAGCACATGCAAGCTATCACTTTAGTCTCCACTGACAGAGCATGACTCCATCGTGTGGGTGCCTGCATCACATCACTGCACAGCTCACAGAGCCATCTCAGAATTGCCTGATTCAGGCAGTACTGGCCAATGATCTCAGTGTCACTGTACTGCTTGAAGCTGGTGTGGGCTCGGTAATGCCTGTTGGGGGCATACCGCCCGACCAGCTCTTCCATGGCTGCGCCCCGCTGCTGCCCGCCTTCTCACCCCCCTCATTACTGCCTCCATCTGGATGGTGGCACTGGCTATGTCTCTGGCTCGTGTTCACCCCTGCCGGCAGCTGTTTCTGTGTTCCCCCCTGCTGCCCTGGCTATTACTTCCCCTGCACCAGGAACACCTAACTGTGCTGGCCTCAGTGCTGTGTGGCACTTCCCCTTCTGCACTGTGGCTGTGTGTCTTCACACCTTCTCTGAGCCTGTAGGTTTCAGGTGCCCTTTTTCTGTGCTGCCCTGTGTGTATATGTGTGTGTGTGTGTGTTGCCTGTGTGGCTGGCTATAGTTCAACAACATATGCCTTCTCTGTAGCGTTCTTGCACCTCTCCCTTGTTCCTTTTTATTTTGGCTCATTTCCGCTATCGCGCAACTTCCGCTTGCTCCCCTATTGTGCATGGCACATGTTGTTGAATATCGCACTGTGCCATTTATGCATGGTTCCTCCCCCTTCAGTTGCACATACATTCATTATCATTGCGCTATTGCTCAGCATGATTTGGGGGGTGCAACTGCCTCCCGCTGAATATCGCAGAATGGTGTATTTTTGGACTTGCGCTGGCGAAACCCTATTGAGCATGGCGTAACCCTTTTGAATATCTGGGCCAATGTATACAAGAAGTGGTAAAATGGTCATCAAAAAAGACAGTTTATAAAATGGTAGTATTTATACAGAGGATTTACCTCCTCACCTGCAAACCTATTAAGATCATCATTAAATTTACAATCTGCTGAGGCTCAAAAAGTTGCTTCTACATTCTCATTCAAACCAATACTCTTAAAAGAAGTAGAAGATCTTCTATTACAGCTAGACACAACTAAAAGTGCAGGAGCAGACTCCCTGGATCCTTACTTTCTAAAAGTAGCACTGCATGCCATAGCCGCCCCCCCTCACCCACCTCTTCAATCTGTCTCTTGCCACTGGCTCTATCCCCTCATTATGGAAGACAGCCCAAGTATTTCCACTACTTAAGGGAGGTGATCCCATGGACCTCAACAATTATAGTCCCATTTCCATCTTACCAGTACTATCAAAGATGCTTGAGAAGCTAGTAAACTCTCAGTTAACTGCCTACCTTGACACCAACAATCTCCTTAATCCAGCTCAATCTGGGTTTAGATCAAAGCATAGCACCATCTCTGCATTAGCAAAAGTCACAAATGATTGGCAAACTTCTTTAGACAAAAAAGAATAATACCTGTGCCGTGTTTCTGGATCTAAGTAAGGCCTTTGACACTGTGGATCATGATCTTCTAATCTCCTCCCTGAATTCCATTGGCCTTGACCCACTTTCCCTCAAATGTTTCAGATGCTATCTATCCGGAAGATTGCAGTTGGTAAAAAATGAAGGTGACCTATCTACTTCTAAACCACTCCTAAGAGGTGTACCGCAAGGCTCCATTCTGGGTCCCATCCTCTTTGCCATTTATGTCAACAATATTGACTCCAATCTCTCACAGTCTAATATTCACCTTTTTGCAGATGACACTGTACTTTATGTCAGCAATCCCTCACCATCAAAAGCCTGTGAGCTTCTACAATCTGAATTCTCCCTCCTTCAGCACAATCTATTAGAAAATAAATTACTATTAAATGCCAAGAAAACCAAAGCTATGTTCTTTGCCACCAAGAATTGCTCTTCCACTGTCCCATCATTCACCCCCCACAACTCTCTACCATCCTAGGTGAAAATCTGGAATATGTAGACAATTTCAAATATCTTGGAGTATGGATAGACAATAAACTTGACTAGACAATAAACTCGACTATGCTACCCACATTGAGGAGCTCCTGAAAAAGTTAAGGCAAAGACTTGGTCTATTCTACAGGATCAAACACTACCTGTCCAGGGATTCCAAACAAAGATTAATCCTAGCATCATTCCTGTCCCTCATTGATTACGCTGACTTCCTCTATGGCCATTGCTCCCTCTCCCACTTAAACAAACTAGACACTTTGTATCATAGAGCAATTAGATTCATCACAGACCTTCCCTCCAGCACCCATCATTGCTCTCTCTATAATGCAGTCAGTTGGACATCATTGCAACAAAGAAGAAATAAACATGCTGCTATCTGGATCTACAAAGCTCTGACAAACAAACTCCCTTCCTACATCTCAGACTGTTTCAACTGGATCACATCCAGGCCCTATACCCTAAGGATCAATAAACTTATCATGCTGAAGACGCCCATCACCTTCACCAGATATGGAAGAGCTGCAATCAGCCATTCTCTGGCACTTATCTGGAATTCCCTTCAAAAGACTTTGAAAATGTTTACCCTGATTCCCTTAACCTCCTTCAAAAAGCTGTACACCAGTCTATTCCGCAATTCATGCAACTGCTTCCACAAGGCCTAGTCCTCCCATACCCCCTCTCCTACCTCAACCCCCTCCCGCCGCCATCTCCCCTTTTAACAAAAGTCACCCTTTTCTTTTCTGTTCATCATCTAGCCCTTTCCACCCTAAAATTCTTCAGATATGCACAATCAACTCCCATTACCCAAGCCATTCCCGATTGAACTGTTTGTTTCTCTCCTGTAGGAGATTTTAGGTACTTTGTCACCTTGCCTTGTATATATGTAAATATTTGTATATTTGTATATTTGTATATCTATCTGTATCACAAATGATTGTATCTGTGTTTATCCAGTCCCATGTTCTTGTGTATATTTTGTAACCTTGCTTTGTATGACCACTCAGGTCCATCTTGTAAATGAGCTACGCTCAATGATGTTCCCCCTGAATAAATAAAGATTTTGATTGGGTTCGAGCAGACTTGATAGACCATAAGGCCTAATCTGCTGGCAAATAGTATGTTAGTATGTTAGTATGATTATAACCTTAACCCAGGCTGAAGCTTCAAAACCATTCTCTTACACAGATATTCTTAAAATAGATGGTGCTGGTCCTTTCAAGGTAGATCAGCATCACAACCCTATAAAACAGGTCTTTCCCTGTTCTAACTCCTCTGTTCATACCCCCAAAACAGTCTCTATCCCCTGTAATGTCAACTAAAGATAGGGGAATTCAAATGGGGATCTTTCTACTGCTGGAATCCAGACTACATGAAACAGCCTTGCCCAATCCACCCCCCCCATGAACTCAAAGGTCCTGTCCTGCCTAAAAAAGCAAAGCAAATAAGAAAAATATTAAAACCCCAAAAAATAAAACCAAGGGGAGAGATCGAATTTAACAAGATAGAAGTGATTACAGATTATTTCCCTGTTAACCAGGATTATAGAACAGACTTGTCAAAGGAGAACTCTGCTGGAGAAAAACGGAGGGTGGATGAAGGCATTAACATTGGAGAAAAATACTTTGAATACACCCACCAGGGCAACACATGAGGCACACACAACCAAGTTAGATTTTTTTAGTCCCCTGGTTATTTCGAGTAGCCCTAAAACTCCTTTCCAGTATGATATAGATTGTTCTGTCCTGGCCAGTTCTCCCAACTCCATCTTTAAGAAACTGGATGAAGAGGTTGAGAATATTAGCCTTGATCCCAGTTTTCTTAATCAGTGCCCTGACACACTCTCAAAGTATACAGTTCAAGCACTTGCTCATCCAATTATGTCAGACATAGTGATACTGGAAGCTTACGATGACCTAAAATGTAAAATGGATGGGATTATCAAACGTGTATTGGATCAAGGTGCTTTAATAACTAAGTTAATGAAAACTAAAAAGCATGCTTCTGAATCTAGGAAACTTTCATTTTCTATTGTGATTATCCCAGATTCCCCTCAAGATCTACTTAGAAAAGGGAGACAAGACAGAGGGAGGAAAAAAGGAAAAGAAAAGAAATAGTAATAGTAATAAAAATGGTAATAAAAGCTCAAAAAACCAAACTATGGCATCTGACAATTTAAATAAGGATACCCTCTTAAAAGGGATGACTCTTCCTCCCCATCCCAATTTTTCCTAAAATTATAATAAATAAACAGGATAAGGTGCCTTATATGGACCATTTGACAGTCAATTTACAAGCAGAGTCTAAAACCATATCCTGTGACACTAGATCAACTTATACACACTTATTCCCTGTCCATAGGATACCTACAGTGGAACTCCACAAAACAGGAAAAAATCTTGTGCCCTCTAGATCTTCTGATTTTCACGCCTACGGAAACCAATGGAAAGAAAGTTCAAACATGTATAAACTAATTGGCAATGAGGTTATTTTGAGAGTTAATGGCATGTATAAGAAAGCTTATGAGACAGGAAATGTTGAAGGAATTGATACTTCATCTATTTAAATCTCATCTGGAAAGCCCTACATTAGAAGACCAAATTATTATGGTCTTTAGAGATATTCAGGATTCAGCTCTTCCGGTATATATTATGGTTTCAGATATGAATTATGCCAAAAAAACATCTGGTCCAAAGAAAATTGACTATATTAGGCCTGAAAATTCC
Organism: Neoceratodus forsteri; assembly: GCA_016271365.2. Classification (NCBI taxonomy): domain Eukaryota; kingdom Metazoa; phylum Chordata; order Ceratodontiformes; family Ceratodontidae; genus Neoceratodus; species Neoceratodus forsteri. The sequence continues at coordinate 1,217,588,526 of CM057454.1, read as the reverse complement.
TTCCCCAATTACCTGGAACACCGTTTGAAAAATTACAAACCCTTCAGTAGGATTTAAGGAGCTTTAGGAATATATTGACTTCTCCCTAGCTTTAGCAAAATTAAAATGAAACTTTAATAATTATTTTCCAGCTTAGATTCAGCCTCTTTTCTTATTTGGAATACCTTATCTACTCAATGAAGAACAGCATGCTTTGCATTCTTTTGTACTGTCTCTTTTAAGGGGCACCTTATACCTGCAGATGCCTACACAGGACATTCAAAGAATAGAAAGGCTCACCCCATAGAGGAAGACTCTCAAATTAATATCTACAGTAACTTGTCTGCCACGTACCTTAAGATTTTAGAAAATGCTCACAAACTTCATAAAGCTAACATCTTAGTAGTAGAGTTGTTTGATCTGAGCTCTCTTAGTTCATCTGATAGAGGAGATTGATTAGTTCCCACTGCCTCCACCTCTTTTAATCTGCGGCCTACTTCCCTTCCCCACATATTGATGAAAATTTCTGGTCTTGGAATATTGCCAGTATATCTGCTAAGATTTCTGCCTATATGACTGGTGTCATTATATTAGCAACTTTGACCGGATGTGTTTTCAGGAAACATGGGCACTAGACAATGTTAAAATGAATGTCTACAAACTGATCTTCTCTCCTGCAATCAAGACTAGAAAATTTGGGAGGCCCAAGGGTGGGGGCTCTCAATCTATGTTATAATAAAGGAAAACTTAAAAATCATTGATCGGGGTACCGCTAAAACAAATTATATCACAATCAATCACTGTGAAATGGGATAGCACCCTTTTCATTATAGTAAATGTCTCCATGCCCCAAAACTTCCTATTGACAATTTTCCTTTCATTTGGGAAGAACTTTCCTCTGAACTAGAGCATTTCCACAGAAAATTCCCTACTGTTTTTTATTAGATTGTAAGAGATTTTAACTCCAGAATTGGTAAATTTGATAACTTGAATAATTTACAACAGTACATTTACTTAGGGATATGGAGAGAAAGGAAAGCCAGGATAACATGACAGTGATTTAGGAACTAAGTTCAAAGGGCAAGATTCACAAAAGAGATGCACTGGGTGCAAGTGAGATGTGCCGGCACAAATAGGATGCGTCCACCAAATGGCGAGCAATTCACATAGGGATGTGCCATGCTCAGCCTCACTGTGAATCATGTGGAAAGGGCAGGGCACAAGTGGAGATGCACCAGCACTTCTGGGATGCCCTCAGCCACCCAGGGGAGCAACATAGTGAATACAAAGCAACCCAGCAATCCAAGTGGAAGCAACAGGCGACAATGCAGTGGGACAAAGGAGAGAGAAACACATGACCAATGGGACAAACCAGAGAGGAAAAGAGCACAACAGTGGCCAAAACAGGCAGAATACTGAGACTGGGCAAACAGAACAATACCCAGAGGCCCAGGCCACAACCCACCAAGGCCCATGGCAGGCATACAGAACAGGTACACTGGAGCTGGTATGGTGCCACACAACAGCGGAAAAATGCAAGGAGCAAGGTGGCAGCCACTGGACAAGGCCAACACCACAGGTGGCCAAGACTGTGGCCGTGTGGGGGACACACCATTCCACACATTGGGCAGCACACCGTGCCACCACAGTGCCACACAGCCAGGAGAGAGCCCCAACCATAGAACACCACACACAGGGCCACAGACCAATAGCGCAGCAGTGCAAGGTATGCAGGCCACAAGTCACACACATAGACTGGGGGCAGGAACATGAGCAGCAGGACATGAGGCCCGCACACATGCCACAGGCAACGGTGGGGATACATGGAGGGGGGGTGCAGGGGGGAAGGACACCATACATAGACTGAGGCACACAGGGTCATGGCAGCACAGGGACAGTGAACAGCCCCTGACAGTACACAATCCCAGGAATGTGGAACAGTGAATGACCACAGACACCACGTCAGAGAATCAAATGATTTATATAAATAACATTAACAATGAAAACACAAGTAACAGCAGAAACTATGTACACAAGCTAATACAAAAGGGATGGGGTGTGAGGGACTATATACATGAATAGGTAGACAAAATGGGAGAGGGGCTGGGACAGCAACATAGGTGGGGAAGGTGAGGGAAACAGCAGGCTATATACAATATACACAGTCTAACACATGGCAGAAGGCTACAGGCATGGCTGTGCACCTCTGCGCCCCAACCTCACGCAGCCACATGCCATCAGAAGATGCAGGATTGCACCTAGGGTGCATTAAAGGCATCATTGCATCCTATGGATGGGCCTGAGTGACACCTGGATCACCTGTTGTATCCACTGGTCCAAGTTGTGTTGCCGGTCCAAGGCACCTCCACCACCATCTGCTGCTTGATGATCCTGGGGACCTACAGCAAGGACACAGAGAACACATACTAAGTCCCATTGCAGACACCCCCCCCACCGAGCATTAGCCCACCCCACCAGACAGACAATGCACACACAAGGTTGCCACCTACCTGCTCCCATATGTCCACCATGAGGAGCCCCAACCATAGCCCCCTGTCACCGTGCATCAGTGGCCACAGTGGCCCGCTGCCTGGCCTCCAGCTCCGCAAGACACAACAGACAGAGACCACCATGAGAAGGCATGTCAGTGCACAACCACCCCCAACACCAGTGTGGGCATGCAGTGCTGGTGTACACATGCAGTGTAACACCGGTGAATGGCTGTGCAGTCAGCAGCTGCGCACAACAGCCATGCCTGAACCCCCAAAGTGCCCATCCATGGAGATGCATAGCACATGGTGGTCCCACCACATGTGGGACTCAGTGTACCCATCCCACACACACACACCACTGCAGAGAGGCCCAGACCATGTGCTATGCATGGCAGGGCACCATAGGGCAGGTTCAGCCACACACACCTGTGCATGTTGGGGAGTGCCCATGTGAGTTTGCTGATGTGATGTGACCCAACCCCACCCTGCAAGCACCTGTGCCACATGTATGTGAGATACCTACCTGGCACTGGTAGTGCTCCCCTGTGTGCATGCACACACAGCCTCTCCAGATGAGCCCGGTTCCTCCTGCCCAGGTCACCATACTGGTGGTGACAGTGTTCCCCAGTGTTGGGAATCCCCCTGTGGCACACCAGGTGCCAGGCAATGTTGGTCCAGACAGTTGCCCTGGGCACCTGCAGATCCTCCCTGCCAAACAACTGACCCTCCACGTGGAGGAAAAGTGCCACCAGGTGGAGCAGCTTGATCTCCGACCAGTTCATGACCCTCTGCCCTGTTCAGACTATGCTGGGCATCTCTGCTGAGCAACAGGTGGGCACCACTCTGCAGACCCTGTGTAGAGAATATGGCAAATGGCACCACATGTGTTACTGGGACATGTGCATGCCCCCGTACACATCGACATGCTGCGTGATTGGTCAGTCATGTGCCCACAGGCGCATTTGCAATGCACAATTTTATGGTGGGAATGCAGTGTCATGGGTTATGACCAGGTCACACAAGCGCAATACAGAGTTGTTTGCCATGTTATGTATGGCATGAACTATCATGTATAGTGCCTGTGATGCACAGTAGCACAATGTCATGCAATGGCATGTAATGCATGATCCACTGAAAACTACCGACAACTGCCACAATGTGCACTGCATGGGGGGCGTGCATACACAGACAGACTGCACTGTGCAATGTGCACCATATGCATGTCTGTGATACGAGTGTTGAACCAATAGCACAACTGTGGTACTGCACCAGGGGTACAACACACAGTGTATGCATGCTTAATGCACTGAGGCACTTGTGCCCCATTTGGGAAGATGCCCTGAATGCACCACGCATGTGTGGGTAATGCACTATCAAGAGAGATGCGCCATGCTGATTGAGATGAGCTGAGGGCAATTATGCAATTCACAGACAATGTTCCCAAATCAGTCTAATAACATATTCAGGGGTATCTTAGCTGTTTAGCATCTCATTATCATTGCCCCAGTCCTTATTTGTATGCCCTGAGCTATAAATGCTCCCAACTCAGACCACACTAAGAATAGGTGACTGAGAGCATTCACAGCCTTGAAGGTGAGTACTTCTTCATGTCTACATGTATTACTTCTGTTGCTGTGGACTGGCTAAGCGCACTAGACAACCTCTGTCTAGACTCAGGCACAACCCAGGAGAGGGGGATACAGATGACTGCCAACGGACTGTAGAATAGAGTCATCTGTTTGTGTACAAGTCCAGTACTATTGAAGCCAATCCACATGATGAACTGGTCAGTGGACAGCCTGTTGCTGTCTGGCCATGTGCAGGGACACCTGTTGCACAGCATGGTGTGCCACAATCTGGCCCACAGGCCACCCCAGTTGGAGGGGGTACGCAAGCGGCTGATGTGCCTGCACAAACAGTGACGTGTGCATAGTGGGAGAGATGTGCAGCCAGCTTCATGTGTATATGGACATGTGTCACAGGTGGCATGTCCTTGGCCATGCAGCTGTACATGGCGGGTAGGCTGACCATGCTGGATGCAGCACTGATGCCACAACACACCATGCACCACAACACACGTGGACTGTCTGCAGGCTGTGTCAGCCAGGTGCTGTGGTGGCACTCTGCAACCATTGTACATCAATAAAGGGCACACAGGAATCCACAGGTGCATATCTAATGTCTGTCTGTACTCTCTCACAGAAACCAGTATGTCAGGAGGAGACTGCCACCAGTCACAGGTGGCCAAACTTTGCTAAAGATGAGGAGTGGGCCCTCATTGAAGCCTACAATCTGTGGCATGTCAGACAGGGGTGGCAGCCATACAGCACGGGAGGAGGTCTGGGAGGCAGTGGCCCGTCATGTGAATGCCGTGGACAAGTACAACTGAACTCTCCTGGAGTGCAGAAAGCACCTTAATGATAGGAAAAGGAGTGCAAAGGAGAAGGTGGCCAACATTGAGGTTTCCCTGTGATGGACAGGGGGTGACCCACAATCATATGTGCACCTGAGCTCTAATGAGGAGCTCCCAGTGGCAACCAATGCCAGGTCCTCTGTGCAGGGTGTCCCTGGAGGGGGGATCCAGACATGTGGTAGCCCATCACAGCACTGTAAGTAGCCATGCACACGACACGTGTCTGGCCACATGTGTGCTCTGGCTGCCATGCCAGTCCCAATGTGTGCCACTGTGTGACTGTGGTCCCATGTGATGTACCATGTGTGGTGGTGGCTCTTGTGTGGCCCATGCTGTGCTACGCTGTGTCTGACAGTCCATGCCCATGGTGGCACAAGTGATGGGCCAGTCCCAGTTAGGCTGCTGGGACACAAACACTGTTGGATGGCCAAGTCATAACATTGGTACACAGGGTACCATGTGGCCATGGTCTGTCACTACACAGCACCAGTCACAGCATGGGCATGGCTGCAGCGGTGCTATAGGCACTGCACAGCCATGCCAGGTACTGTCATGTGCAACCATGGCACAACACTGTGTCAAACTGTACTTGCATGTAAGTATGTATGTAAGTATACCACTGTATAATTCATTGACACTAACCATGTCCTCTCATCTTCTTTTCACAGCTCCATCATGCCTCACAGCTGTGGCTGTGGGCATGGCTGCACAGGATGCCCTAGTGGGTGATGATGCTGGCCCATCACACAGGGCTGTGGGCACTGTGGTGGATGGTGCCATCCTTGGACTGTCTACTGCACTGGTGCCACCTGCTCCAGCGCCAGTGGTGGTGGGCCCATCAGGCCCCTTGGCTAGTGCTGCCAGTGCTGGTGGCAATGTCACCACATGGCTGGAGGGTCTACTGGGATTGTCTGTTGATGACCCAGCAGAAGCAGTGGACATCGCGGATGCACTTCTTCTGTTGGCATCTGGCACACAGGGGGTGTACAGCAATGGCCCTGCGGATGATGACGCCACCCAGATAGAGGGAGACACAACTGACAGTGGGACATGAAGCACACAGGTGCCTGTGCAGGTGGCCCCTGATGGCACTGCTGCACATGGCATGGATGCAGAGGCTGCACTGCTGCCCGCGGCAGTGGATGTTGTGCCCTCTGCATCTAGTCCATGTGTGGTGGTGGGGCCATCAAGCGCGTCTTGGCCAGGTGACGTAGGACACACACAGGCACCGTTGAAATGTGACAGCACCGGCCGTAGACATGCCAGGGCCGAGCATGTTCATGCTCCACCCATGCTGCAGCCTGCCATGGTGCAACCACCACCTGTGGATGCCCCTCAGCAGGCTGATTTACCACCCACCCATTTGCGATGTCCCCATGAGCCATCACCTGCCGACAACATTCAGGTTTATGTCTGCCTCCTGCCTGATACTGTGGGGGTGCAGGCAGTCCTATGTGCAGAGTTCAGGGGCCTCTGGATGCTGATGGTCCTGGAGCACAGGTCTGCGGTTGCATGGCGTGCCCAGATGTTGACAGAGGCATGCCTACAGTGGGTGGGCATGACTGCAGCATTGGACCAGATTGCAGCTGCTGTGGATCTGTTATGCGCCGTGGCTGTTGGGCCTCCAGCTGGACACCCAGGATCGCCTCCTGCCCAACCAGGCAGTGGCGTCAGGAGGACCCATTGCTACTGATGCTGTTACCTCATGTTGCATTGCCCAGCATCCCCAGCACAGCATCCACTGTGGAGGCAGCATGTGCATCCGGTACATGCCTTGGCTGTCGGGCCTCCAGCCAGACACCCAGGAGCACCTCCTGCACATCCAGGCAGCAGCGTCAGGTGGACCCATTGCTGCTGATGCTGTCTCCTCATGTTGCACTGCCCAGTGTCCCTGGCACAGACATGGCTCGAGGAGCCACCACACCAATGAGGACCTATGCATGGCCTCATTGCAGTACCCCTACAGGGGTGTGGCATACACCCCCTGTGGCTGGTGGTGCTGCATCTGCGTCTGCCAGTCATCACAGAGGCTACCCTCATGTCCATGGCAGCCATGGTGCCGCTCTATGACATCCAGATCCCCGTTCCTATGGCTGCTGCACTTTCCACCTCTGCCACTCACCTGGATAATGGTGCCCAGGGTGGCATGGCTGGCATGCACCTGCCCCAGTGCAATGCCATCATGGGCCCACTATGCAGTGCCACCTGCATGTCTATGTGCACCACTGTAGTGCCATGTGACATGGGCATGATGAGTGCAGTTCAGTGTTTGCTGTGCCAGTGTGCCAGCAGCAGTGCACACTGATCCTTGCCATCCCTGGCACTGTCATTGTGACATGCATATATGCTGCAAGCTGTGTGTATAGTGTGTGTGTGTGTGTGTGTGTGTGTGTGTATGTCTTTCTGGACTTCATGGTCCCTGGCATGTCTGGGGTCCACTGCTGCCCTGACACCGCTGTGTAGCATGTGTTGTGTGTGTGTGCGTCCATGTCGGGCTGTTTGTGTGCTGTACTGTGTCTGCCGTGCACTGCACAGCTATGTTTCTACCTGCTGACACCATTGTGCACCTCCCCTATACATACCTGTGATACTCACCTACGGTTCCTGAAATGCTCTTTCACCAGCATGCTTCTATAGAGTCTTGATCTTGCAGCCAGCCATGGGTCCCACTGTCCCATTGGTGGTCCAGTGTTCTGACCCTGTGGCACTGCTTCTTCCTCCACACCCTCCTCCCCCCGGAACTGTCACCTTCACTAGCCTCGACAGCTATTCCATGGTCAATGGCCATGTTGTGTAACATATAACAGGCCATCAATATGCCACAGGCCTTCTCAGGGCTTTACTGTAGGGCCCCACCCAACCTACACAGGCACCGAAAGCACATCATCAACATGCCAAAGACGTGCTAAGTGATGGTGCATGCAACAGTGTGTACCGCTTATAATACTCCTCCGCTTCTGTTCCAGATCATTGGAAGGGAGTGAGGAGTCTCAATGGGTGTGCCGCATCACCTGTGGGGGTGCAGGGTGGCTGTTAGTACACTGGTCATGTGTGCAGCATGCACCCCCCCTCCCTGCCCCATGCTGCACAGCTGTGTGTGTGCTAATTGTCTACCACTGACTATGCCTGTCCCTTCCCTGCAATCCTACCCCCACCATTCACCTGCTGTTGCTGGGCCTGCTGCTGCTGTATGCCCCAGGCCATGAATGCCATTGGGGTCACACATGCCATGCCTGCGATTGTTCTGCCCAGCATGCATTGTGGCAGTGGCCACTGTCTGCATGTGTTGCGCTTGACCCTGCCACACATGCCCCCCATGGCACTGCACCCCACAATCTATGCATTGCACATGTGCCACCCTGTACCGTCTCGTGTTAAGCTCAAATGGGCAGACTGGGTTGGCCATAGGCCCTTATTTGCCAACACTGTCTATGTATCTATGTATCTATGTGTCTGCCTGTGTCAACTTCCACCCCTCCGCTGTCCCACATCTGCTGCACCCTCTGTGCATCATCAACAGGTGGTACATGGATTGCCAAATGGGTGCAGTCTATGGCCTCTATGATGCCTGCCATATCAGTGGAGACCAAAGTGACAACAGTAGCGTGCTTGCTTGCCACAGGAACCTTCTAGAGGCCTACTGGAGACACCACTGGCATATCACAGGCCTCCACTTCCTAACACAATGCCTCACCGCACTGCTACCATATGTTCTGGAATATATTGAGTTCCTCAGCACACAGACAGAATGGACAGAAGCCATGCAGGAGTTCCACAGAGTGGTATGCATGCCAGGTGTCACAGAGGCCATTGACTGTACCCATGTGGCAATTGGCGCACCACCTGGCAATGATGCAGTAACATATATCAAAAGCAAGGGATACCATTCCGTCAACTGCCAGGTGGTATGCAATGCCACACAGTGCATCAGCAGTGTCTGTGCCACACTCCCTGGAAGCCCACATGATGCCTTCATATGGCATTAGTCCACCCTGTGCCACAGATTTGAGGCAGAGGACATCCCAAGTGGCCATTTAGTAGGTGCATAGGACATGGAAACCAGCCATACAACAGGGCACTGTGGCACGGGATAGGATGGAGGGGGGCAGGTGTGCAGATAGCATGATGCAAAAAGTGCAGAGAGTGCAGCAGATGTGGGACAGCCAAGGGTGTAAGGTTACACAGGAAGACACCAGCTGGTACAGGGTGGCATGCATGCAATGCTTGGATTGTGGGGTGCAGTGCCATTGGGGGCATGTGTGGCAGGGACAAGCAGAACACATGCAGACAATGGCCACTGCTGCAATGCACACAGGGCAGGACAATGGTGTGCATGGCATGTGTGACCCCCAAAGTCACTCATGGCTTGGCACCAACAACAGCAGCAGACCCAGCTACAGCAGGTGGATGGTGGGGGTAGTACTGCAGGGAAGGGACAGGCACAGTCAGTGGTGGATGCTCAGCACACACAGCTGTGCAGCATAGGGCATGGGGGCACGCTGCATATGTGACCACTATACTAACAGCCACCCTTCACCCCCATAGGTGATGTGGCATACCCACTGAGGCCCTGGCTCCTTACCCCCTTTCAAAGAACCAGAACAGAGGCAGAGGAGCATTATAATGAGGCACACACCACTGTGTGCACCATCATTGAGCGCATCTATGGCATTTTGATGATGGACTTTTGGTGCCTGTGTAGGTTGGGTGGGTCCCTACAGTATAGCCCTGAGAAGGCCTGTGGCACATTCCTGGCCTGTTGTATGTTACACAACATGACCATTGATCATGGAATAAATGTCAAAGCCAGTGAGGGTGACAGTTCCGGGGAGGAGGAGGAGGAAGAGGGTGGGAAGGAAGATGCAGTGCCACAGGGTCAGAACACTGGATCACCGATGGCATGGCAAGACCCACGGCTGGCCATGAGGTCAAGGCTCTATAGGAGCATGCTGGTGGAGGAGCATTTTGGGAACCGTAGGTGAGTATCACAGGTATGTATAGGGGAGGTGCACAATGGTGTCAACAGGTAGAAACATAGCTGTGCAGTGCATGGCGGACACAGCACAGCACAAAAACAGCCCAACACAGGCACACACACACACTACACATGCCACACAGTGGCATCAGGGCAGCAGTAGACTGCAGACATACCAGGGACTACGAGGTCCGAGAGACACACACACACACACACACACACACACACACACACACACACAGCATGCAATACACCCATGTGCCACAATTACGGTGCCAGGGATGGCATGGATCACTGTGTACTGCTGCTGGCACGCTGGCACAGCAGATACTGGACCACACTCATCATGCCCATGCCACATGGTACACCAGTGGTGCACACAGACAAGCAGGAGGCACTGCACAGGGGGCCCACGATGGCATTGCACTGGTGCAGGTGCATGCCACCCATGCCACCCCAGACACTGTTATCCAGGTGAGTGGGACACAGGTGTAAAGTGCAGCAGCCATTGGAACGGGGGCCTGGACATCACAGGGCAGCCCCACGGCCACCACGGAGATGAGAGCAGCCTCTGCCATGACTGGTGGATGCAGCCATGGCACCACCAGCCACAGGGGGTGTACCCCACACCCCTGTAGGGGTACTACAATGAGATTGTGAATGGATGCTCATTGGTGTGGTGGCCCCATGAGCCATGTCTTTGCCAGGGACACTGGGCAGTGTAACATGAGGAGACAGCATCAGCAGCAGTGGGTCCACCTGACGCCGCTGCTTGGATGTGCAGGAGGTGCTCCTGGCTGTCCAGCTGGAGGCCCAACGGCCATGGCATGTACCAGATGCACATGCTACCTCTGCAGTGGATGCAATCCACTCAAATGCTATGGTCATGCCCACCCACAGTAGGCATGCCTCTGTCAGAATCTGGGCCCACCATGCAACCACAGACTTGTGCTCCAGGACCATCAGCATCCAGAGGCCCCTGAACTCTTCATGCAGGCCTGCCTGCCCCTCCACGGTATCACGCAGGAGGTGGACATAGCCCTCAATGTTATTGGTGGGTGATGGCTCACGGTGACATCGTTGAAAAGCGGGTGGTGAAACAGCCTGCTGAGGGGTATCCATGGGCAGTGTGGTTGCACCACGGCAGGCTGAAGCATGTGTGGGGCTTGGGCATGCTCAGCCCCATCATGTCTATGGCTGGTGTTATGTTCCAATGGTGCCTGTATGAGTCCCACAGCACCTGGATGTAACACCCTTGATGGCCTCACCGCCGCACCTAGACTAGATGCAGAGAGCACAGCACCCACCACCATGGGCAGCTATGCTGCCTCTGCATCTGTGCCATGTGCAGCAGGACCATCAATGGTGTCAGCGGCCACCTGCACAGGCACCTGTGTGCTGCATGTCCCACTGTTGACTGTAACTCCCTCTATCTGGGTGGAATCATCATCCACAGGATCACAGGATCATTGCTGTACACCCTCTGCATGCCAGATGCCAGCGCAATAAGGGCATCAGCGATGTCCACTGCATCTGCTGGGTCATCATCAGACAATCCCAGTAGACCCTCCAGCCATGTGGCGACATTACTGCCAGTAGTGGCAGCATTGGCTAAGGGGCCTGACAGGCCCACCACCACCACTGGCACTGAAGCAGGTGTCACCGGTGCAGTGGATGGTCCAGGGATGGCACCATCCACCGCAGTGCCCACAGCCCTGTCTGATGGGCCAGCATCATCGCCCACTAGGGCATTCTGTGCAACCATGCTCACAGCTGCACCTGTGAGGTGTGATGGAGCTGTGGAAAGAAAAAGCAAGAATGTAGTTAGTATCAATGGATTATACAGTGGCATGCATACATATATACATACATGTGCAGTGTGACACAGTGTTGTGCCATGGTTGTACATGACAGTCCCTGGCACGGCTGTGCAATGCATATAACGCCACTGCAGCTATGCACCTGCTGTGACTAGTGCTGTGTGGTGACAGGCCATGGCCACATGGAGCCCTGTGTGTCAATGCTATGTCATGCCCATTGAACAGTGTTCATGTCCCAGCAGCCTGACTGGGACTAGTCCATCACATGTGCTGCCATGGGCATGGACTGTCAGACACAGCATAGCGCAGCATGGACCACACAAGGGGCATCACCACACATGGTATATCCCATGGGACCACAGTCACACAGTGGCACAGAGTGGGACTACCATGGCAGCCAGGGCACACACGTGGTCAGACATGTGTCATGTGCATGGCTACTTACAGTGCTGCGATGGCTGCCACCTGTCTGGAACCCCTCCTCCTGGGACACCCTGCACAGCATACCTGGCAATGGTTGCCACTAGGAGCTCCTCATTAGGGCTTAGACGCACATCAGATTGTGGGCCACCCACTGTCTGTAGCAGGGAGGCCTCAATGTGGACCACCTTCTCCTTTGCCCTCCTTTCCCATCATTAAGGTGCTTCCTGCACTCCAGGGGGGTTCGGTTGTACTTGCATATGGCAGTCACATGATGGGCCACCACCTCCCAGCCCTCTTCCTGTGCTGTATGGCTGCCACCCCTGCCTGACAGTATATCATGCAACAGATTGTAGGCTTCAGTGAGGGCCCATTCCTCATCTTTAGTGAAGTTCAGCTGCCTGCGACTGGCGGCACTGTCTCCTCCTAACATACTGGTTTCTGTGGGACAGTACAGACAGACATTAGATATGCACCTGGGGATTCCCGTGTGCCCATTTCTGACATGCAGTGGTTGCAGAGTGCCACCGCAGCACCTGGCTGACAAGGCCTGCAGGCAGTGCATGTGTGTAGTGGTGCACAGTGTGTCGTGGCGGTGAGTGCTGCATCCGGCATGGTCAGCTGATCACCCGTGGATAACTGCACAGCCATGGACATGCCACCTGTGACACATGTCCAGATACACATGTAGCTGGCTGCCCATCACTGCCACTATGCACAGCTCACTGTTTGTGCAGGCACATCAGCCGCCAGTGTAACCCCCCTTACTGTGGAGGCCTGTGGGAGAGTGAGTGGCACAGCATGTTGTGCAACAGGTGTCCCTGCATATAGCTGGATGGACACAGGCTGTCCACTGACCATTGCATCATGTGGATTGGCTACACTAGTGCTGGACTTGTAAACAAACAGATGACTCTGTTTTACAGTCCATTGGCAGTCATCTGCATCTCCGTCCCCTAGACCATGCCTGAATCTAGGCAGAAGTTGTCTAGTGCACTTACCCAGTCCACAGGACCTGAATTAATGCATGTTGAAATAAAATAGTACTCACCTTCAAGGCTGTGAATCCTCTCAGTCACCTATTCTGTGTCATTTAAGTTAGGAGCATTTCTGGCTCAGATCATGCCAATGAGGACTGGGGCAGTGACAATGAGATACTAAACAGCTGAGATGCCCTTGAATACATTAATAGGCTGATTTGGGAGCATTGTCTGTGAATTGCATAATTGCCCTCAGCTCATCTCAATCAGCATGGCGCATCTGCTGCATTGGGCACATCTCTGCGTGGCGCATTACCCGTGGATGTGCGGTGAATTCGGGGCATCTTCATGAATAGGGCACAAGTGCTTGGGTGCATTCTGTGTGCATGTGTTGTGCATTGTACATCTGGTGCAGCATCACTGTTGCGTGATTGGTCCAACACTCGAATCACGGACATGCATATAGTGCACGTTGTGCGGTGCTGTCTGTCCATGCATGCACATCCCCCTGCTCAGTGCACATTGTGACATTTATCAATAGTTGTACGTGGATCACGCATTAAATGCCTTGGTGCAACATTGTGCTACCGCGTTTATCAGGCGCTATGCATGACAGTGAGTGCCACATGTAACATGACAGACAGCTATGTATTGCGCATGCACGACACAGTCATGGACCTTGGCCCCACATTCCCGTCATAGCATTGTACATTACACATGCGCCTGTGGGCACATGACTGTCCAATCGCACAGCACGTCGATGTGTGCAGGGCCATGCATATGGCCGAGTAGCGCATGTGGCACCATTTGCCATTTTATCTACACACAGCCTGCAGAGTGGTGTACACCTGTTGCACAGCAGAGATGTCCAGGGCAGCCAGAAGAGGGCAGAGGGCCATGAACTGGTCAGAGGTCGAGCTGCTCCACCTGGTGGCACTTGTCCTCCATGTGGAGGGACAGTTGTTTGGCAGGGACAACCTGCAGGTGCCCAGGGTGACTGTCTGGGCCAACATTGCCCAGTGCCTGGTGTGTCGCGTGCAGGTTCCCCGCACTGGGGAACAGTGTCACCACTGGTATGGTGACCTGGGCAGGAGGGACTGGGCACGGCTGCAGAGGCTGTGGGTGCGAGCATGCAGGGGTTCAATTTCACTGCCAGGTTGGTATCTCGCTTACGTGAGCAGCACAGGCACTTGTGGGGTAGGGTTGGGTCACATCACATCAGCAAACTCACATGGGAACTCCCCAACAGGCACACATGGGTGTGGCTGCACCTTCCCTGTGGTGCCCTGCCATGCATGAAACATGGTCTGGGCCTCTCTGTGGTGTTGTGTGTGTGGGATGGATACACTGTGTCATGTATGTGGTAGGACCCCCGTGTGTGGTGCATATCCATGGTTGGGCACTTTGGGGGCTCAGGCATGGCTGCTGTGTGTAGCTGCAGACTGCACGGCCATTCACTGGTGTTGCACTGGATGTGTACACCAGAACTGCATGCCCACACTAGTGTTGGGGGTGGTTTGTGCACTGACATTTCTACTCATGGCGGTCTCTGTTTGTTGTGTCTTGCAAGGCTGGAGGCCAGGAGGCAGGCTGTGGCAGCTGTTGAGGAAAGGCAATGGGGTCAGCATCTGGAGCTCCTCATAGTGGCCATATGGGAGCAGAAAGGTGGCAACCTTGTGTGTGCTTTGTCTGTCTAGTGGGGTGGCTGCTCTGTGGAGTTGTGTGTTTGCAATGTGATTTAGTATGTGTTCTCTATGTCCTTGCTGTAGGTCCCCAGGCTCATCAAGCAGTGACCAGCGATGGAGGTGCCTTTGACCGGCAAAGGAACATGGAGAGGCGGATATGACAGGCCATCCAGGGGTCACTCCAGCCCATACGCAGAATATAGGGGCACCTTCAGTGCACCCTAGGGGCCACATTCTGTCTCCTGATGGCACGTGGCCGCAGGGGTTTGGGGCATAGAGGTGCATAGCCACACCTGTAGCCCTCTTCCCTGTACATGCCTGTATGTACTTTTTTTATTTTGTTTTTAATTTATTATTGCACAGTATCAGAATTACAATCCTTTGAGTCAGAATTTACAAAGGTTCCACGTCATTGAGAAACAAAACAAAATACATGTGATAAGATACATACACAATCATAAGGATACACACATTAGGTGCATACAAAATACATGTAATAAAATACATAGAGAGGCATAAGGGTAGAAATATTAGGTGTGGTAATACATTCAGGCTGGGGAGTACATTAAGCATTGACAGTTTGTTGCAGGATATGTATCGACTCAAGGTTGCACGGATTAGTATATAAAGGAGGTATGCAGGATGGGAGTCCATTGTTTAGAGGCATAGGAGCTGAGGGCTGGTTAACCTGTGCAGTTGCAGGCATGAGAGGCAAATAGGTGCTCCCAGAGGAGGGACTTGAAAGGACCAAGTTTGGGTTTAAATTATACCTTAACTAAAACACCATATACCATGGCCTATAGTGTGTTATTGCTGTACTGTAAGAAGCAGAGGACCTCATCCGGTCATCTTGTTTGCCCTTGTTCCCTTCCCCAATACCACGCTACACCCTCATTCTGTTTACCCCCCCGGCCCAAAGGAAGGCCATGCCAACTGAGCATAACCGCCACAGACGTTTTAGCAAATTAATTTATTTCAGAGTTCTAGGTACTCCATTAGGTGTGCATGCAGAAGCATTTGTGAGAGGTGCTTTTAATGCTAATCTGCTGATGGCAGAAGGTGTAGAAGGAGCTACAGAGCTACACCTATCATTAATATCCAAAACAGTGTAAAATAGCAAGCTCTGAAGTATATAATTTACTGTCACTAAAAGTAAGCAGTAACCCATAACAAGGTATTGGTTTATTGTGGATTAATCAATACACCTTGGCCCAGATATTCAAAGCATAGCGCAGCGCGCAAACTGATAGCACGGGAATAGCATGGGAATAGCGCAGGAATAATGTGGAGCAGCCATATTCAAAGGACCAGTTAGCACGTGCTCACAGCAGTAGTGCGGGGCAAACCAATAATGTATGCAAGGGGCAAATTGAAGGGGGGGGTGGCCAGCAGAGACACGCAAAGGGATATTCAAAGACCCAGTGCTACACTAGGACACATAGCGTGACAAGTAGCGCGCGCTAGTTACCGCCTATAAAAGGCTGGTCTTAACCCATGACAAAACACAAAGGAGGAGGGACCACAACAGGAAGTGGGAATGTGTGCAGTGCCAGTAGCAGTGATGCTGCCATTGATGGCAGCTGTAGTGGAGGAGGAGGAGGAGGAGGAGAGGGAGCAGGCACAACATGGGCCACAATGCAGGCCAAGGAGACGGTATGCTGCAAACTGGCTGTACCGACCCAGCGTCTCCTTCGAGACCCTGCCTGATGACCACATCATTGGCCAGTACAGGATGAACAGGGGAATACTGAGGCAGCTCTGTGAACTCCTGCATGAGCAGCTGCACTCAAACACCAGATGCAGTCATGCCATGACAGTGGAGGAGAAGGTGACAGCAGCGATGTGCTTCCTTGCCACAGGGACATTCCAACGACCAGCGGGGGACACCATCGGGGTAATGCAATCTGCCACCTCATGCTTTCTGACCCAGTTCCAAGAGGTTTTCCTGCCACATGCTGGGGAGTTCATAGTATTCCTCAGCACAGCAGCAGAGTGCAGAGAAATGATGCAGCAGTTCCATCGAGTTGCACACCTACCATCCGTACTGGGTGCCATTGACTGTACCCATGTCCCCATCCGTGCACCACCTGGTGATTGCAGTGACATGTATGTAAACAGGAAGGAGTACCATTCCATCAACTGCCAGGTGGTGTGCGATGCGGCTGGGCGCATCAGCAATGTCTATGCACAGTACCCCGGCACTGCCCACGATGCCTTCATCTGGCACAAGTCCCAGCTGTGCCAGGCATTTGAGGAGGGCAGGATACCCAGTGGGCAACTAGTCAGTGAGTAGCAGCATACAAGGTATACACACAACAGCATGGATGGGGGCAGGCAGTGGAGGCCAGTGAAGGGGTGTGGGAGGGCTACACAGAGTTGCAGGACAACATCCAACAGACTGCATTATGGCACTAACAGGTACACATCTCTTGAGAGGGGACAGCTCCTATTCCCTGCAACCCTGGCTGCTGACACCGGTACTCCGACTGGCCACAGTGGCTGAGGAGATGTACAATGAGGCACATGCCAGCACAAGGAACATCATAGAGAGGGTGTTTGGCATCCTGAAGATGTGATTCAGATGCCTAGACACATCAGGTGGTGCCCTACAGTATGCACCTCAGAAGGTATGCTGTATCTTCCAAGCCTGTTGTTTGCTGCACAACATGGCAATGAACCATGGGATACAGGCACCTGAACCTGAGGGACAGTCAGACAGTGAGCCAGAGCCAGCGGTCTGGAGGATAGTGGAGCAACTCGAGAGGAGGTACCCTCGCATGGCAAGCAGGGCCATAGAGCACAGGGACAACATCATCAGGACACTGTTATAGACAAGAGGGTAAGTACAGACTGCACAACAACTTGAAAAAGTACAATGATGAATCTGTTTAATGTGCACAAAGAAACAGAACAGTGACACCAACAATTACAACAGTAACAACAGAGTGGAACAGACAACATGTGTGCATGTGGTGTGATGTTGGGGGTGTGCAGGACACACTTGGGGGGCAGACAGACATGGTGTACTGTCCGTGGGGAAGCATGATGTGTGCTGTGAGGGTAAGGAGTGCAACTGTGGCAGTGGAAGTGTGTGTGTGTGTGTGTGTGTGTGTGCATATGATGAATTAACGTGTGTGTGTGTGTGTGTGTGTGTGTACGCATGTCTGCAGTGGGTCATGCCAATGTTGCAAAGTGGGCAAATGACTCGCAAGAGGATGCAGTGTGATTTGTGACCATCACCACCGACTACCACCATGCATGCGACATGCACCACTACCATGAGTCACAGACCCTGGTGTGCTCTGGGCCGAGGACAAGGCTTATGAGAATGGTGAGGCAGGCAGGGCCGGCCTCCTGTGCCCCCGGGGGATGGTGGAGCTTGACAGGGTGGGTAGATGGCCACAGCGGTGCTGTGTTCCTGACGGTGTGCGTGATGCAGTGGAGCTGGACTCACTGGCAGCCCAGCAGCCACGGGTTGCCCACCTGTGTGTCGCTGTGCCTTCTGCACCCCGACCAACCATCTTATGCTGGCGAACCCCATGCACCTCACGCAGTACATTACCAATGTTGACCACTGCAGCCATCAGACTAGTAAAGCCACGGTAGATTGCACCCACCAGGCAGCCCAACCTGTCCTCTGCCCACTGTTCAGCATGGGCAAAGCCCACTGAGATGGACTCCCTCTTCTGTGCCAGCTCATGCCGCAGCTCCCTCCGTAGGCCATGCAGGTCCATAGGGCCTCCTGCTGGGAAGTGACAGCAGCTTGCAGGAGTGGGAGGGCACCATGGGCATCCTGTCCCAGGGGCACAGACCCCTCAGCTGCAGCTGGCACAGGTTCCTGCTGCACAGGAGGAACGGGATACTGTCACACGCCGAGTACAGCCTGCTACTGGCGACTACTGGTGGTGGTCTGTTGCACTGTATGGCCCGGGACCACAATATGTGTTGGACACTGCACATCCAGTGGTGCAGAGATGTTCCTCACACTGCCCACCACCGGATGCGCAGGGACAGCCACACTGGCAATGGTGAAGACACCACTGGCACCTTTCCCATGGCCTGCCAGCAGCCCCACCCCTGCATCTCCCTCCACAGGCACGTCCAGGTGGTGGGAAAACTCTGACACGTCAGTGTCATCACCACTGGCCACAGTGACAAGTAGTACCTCCCCTACACCCATGTCCTCCATTTGTGCATCATCCAGGTACTCAGTGGATCCGAACCCCCCTACTGAGGTGTGACCTCCCTCCCCAGGCAGTTGCAGCCCCTGTCTATGGGATTGCCACACATGCAGACCGGATGTTGATGGGCATTCACCATCATCCTTCTCCACAACCACTGAACCATGGGCGTACATCCTTTGCTGCTCCTGTTGTTCCTGCAGGCCTTGCAGACACCGCTGTGGAGAAAACAGGGACAGGGTCAGTCACCCGTACACAGACACTGTGCCCTAACACCACCACACCATGCAGACCCCAGGACACTAACCTCCTTCACACAAGACCATGACCACATGCACCCACCCAACCCACAGTGCCCATGCCATTGCCATGCAGCTTTTTGACAGACCACAGTGCACCTTGTGCTGGACACCAACAGCAGAACCATGCACCCATGCCATCACAACACGCAGGGTATACACATGCGAATACAGACCTGTCCTGGGCAGTGCGAGAGGCATCTCAAATCCACCTCCAGGCACACCTGCAACTGCCACCATCCTCATTGTCGATGCTGCCACAGCCAAGAGTGGCTCCTCCACCCACTGCTGTTGTTCTTGGGGTCCTCCACTGGTCCTCATTTGTTCTCGCAGTCGCTGTGCCTCCTCTTCCTCGGCACGTCGCAGCAGGTCATTCCAGCACTTTTGCACTGCCTCTGTCATCCTGCCACATCCTCAGACAGCATTGATAGCAGCTGTCACCTCCTCCCAGGCTTGGTGCACCACTGCATCCTTGGCCCTGTGAGTGCATAGCACATGCTCCCCCTTCTTCACAGCATGCACGAGCATTGTCCGCTCATCTTGGGAGAACTTATGTGCATGTATGCACTCTTGTCGTGCTGCCAAACCTATGGGACAGTCAAAAGGGGACATGTGTCAGCAGCCATGTCAGTACTGCATTGCATTATGCATAGACATCATGATGCCACCCCCTACAATGACACAGGCCACATAGACATGTCACTGTGCATCAACTGCATGTACAGTGCATACAGCCACATAGTCACTGTCCATCCTGTTTCTGGGCAGTGAGTCCTGTACCCACATGTGCACTGCTGTCGCCTGTGGCTGGCATGTCCACCCATGACTGGGGCCACCCCTACGCCAACCACCTGGCACTATACTGTGCCTTTCATGATCACTGCACTGAGTGTGTGGACAAGTGCACTGGCATGTAGACAAAGTCAGGACACCAGGCACAGTCCACATGGTGCATGGAACGGCACAGTGCCAGGACCCTGTGCACTCCTCGCAGGGGGGCCACAGCCTACCATGCCACACATCCAGGGAGTCATGTCAGTGAGCCAGTGTTGCAGGACACACCATGGTAGTGCACTAGTGCCCCTGCCTGGTGCCCACAGTGTGCAAGCAGTGCCCTTCAGGGGAACATGCACAGTGCACTGGACGATATGCTGCCCAGGCGGACGTCTATAGCTGTGCACCATCACACAGCACAGTGCTTGTCTGTGGTCCAACATGTATCTGACCATTCACCAGCAGGTACATCTGTGTGTTTCAGTCCATGCTGGCCAGTTCTGAGCTCTTGCCATTCCAAGAGTCCAACGGCAGTCATACGTACCTGCCTCTCGCTGCTTATCCCCCATTACATCTCTCCACCTGTCCCTTGTAGCTATTCAGTATCTGTATTATGCTGCATTACCACAAAACAACACTGGTGGTGCACTGCTTGCCCTTTTATAGCCCATTCAGGCAATCAAGCCTGTTAGGCATGCAAATCAGCACAGAATGATTTGCTAATCACACAGTTTGCCCCATGCATACACAGGTACCCCCATTTGCATTCTCCAGTTGAATATGTCCCTGAGTAGCACCAGGCTATCACAGCGCTGTGCAAAACATCAGCGCAGGGCTATTGGAGGGACAGCACCATGTTATCCCATTAGCGCAGCACTATATGCTTTAGCGTGACCTACACACATGCTCATGAGGCCCCCATGTCCACGCTATCATCCTGGTGTAGTGCGTTGTAGTGCTGCACTAGCTAACACAGCACAGCACTATGCGCATGCATGGTACACGACCTCAGGGTCATGCTGGGGGTCACATATGCGCAATATGAATACTTCTGGGCAGCGCCACACTACATCATGTGAAAGCGCGGCACTACAGTGGTTGTTGAAGGAGAGTCCTGGGAGTACCAACCATGCAATCAGACAGGTGTTGAGGTCTAGTAGCTGGGTGTGAGATGGCAGGACATTCAAGACAGCATGTAGTGGTGCACAGGGACAGGCGTGGGGAGGTTGAAACAGCCAACCTTGTACAGCTGGTGCTGAAAGGGCATAGGAGGCTCTTTGGGGAGGTGAGGGAAGGGGACCTCCCACGAATGCAGGTGCGGGACACAATAGCATGAAAACTCACTGCCCACACTGGGATACCCAGGAATGCAGAAAAATGCTGCCACAGGTATATGGACCTGAGATGGAGGCAGCGGCAGCTGCTGGCGTACTACAGGCACATGGTGCATGATGACACTGTGCCTGTGCCAGGTAAGTGGTGTTGCATGTTGATTGTACCAACATGTCAGTGTGTGTGTGTGTGTGTGTGTGTGTGTGTGGAGGAGGAGGGTGTGTGTGTGGGGGTGTGTGGTGTGTATGAGTGTGCACGTGCCGGTGTGTGCAACGATGCATGGTGCTGTGGCACATTGTGAACAGGTGGGGTGGTACATTTAGGACCCCTAGGGGTACAATACATGCTGTGCCCATTGCTGTGGGAGGCAGGTTGGGTCCTGCTGTTTGGCATGTCCCGATGCATCATCAGCCTGAGGCTGGCAACACCATGTTGCAGGGATCCCGCTCCTGGTGGACTGTCGATGTACATACATGGGTATGCGGATGTTCGCATGGGAGCTGCAACAGGCACTATCGCAGTACTGCGGTGCCACTGATCACTGCCATGTGTGCCTGGTGAATGCACCATGGGCACTGTCACCATCTGTGTGGGGGTCCTTCCTGTTCACTCCATATGTGTGCATTGTTGTTAGGGTTGCATGTGCATCTTGCTGTGCTGCACGTGGTGTATGCTGTGTCATGCTCTAACTCCACTTTCTCACCTGTCCACTGTAGAGGATTGAGCAGCCCATGGCCAGAACTGGGAGTCAGGCCAGGACCCAGGAGCAGAGATGAGGCAGCCCGAGGGTGCCATCCATGCCGCAGCAGGTGCAGGAGAGCAGCCCTGAGACTGGAGGCGTGTTGCATGAGTACCTGTTTCATTGCTCTGTGATCTGTGCCCTTTCACTAGGCTGTGTGTCACATCTGGGTGTCCTGCCACTGACTGGTCTGGTGGCATGTCTGCAATGGGCAGTGGGCCTGTGGAGGTGTGGCAGTGTGCTGTGCAGCACACCTGTGTTGCACACCACAGTTGTGTGCTGTCAGTCTGACCCGGGGGGAGGGGGTACTGTCGGCTTGCATTGCTGTGCGGGTGACTGATGGTGGTGGTTGCTCTGGTGGCGAGTGTTCCATGGGGACAACATGCTGTTGGCTGACCTGCCCACCTCTGGGGTCCATCCATACCACCACCAACAGGGCATCCACATTTGCATTGGTGGTGGTGCCTTGCTGTGCATGCGGGACAAAACGCACCATGCCTTACTGGCATACCTCTCCTCCATCTGTCCACCAGCTGTGGAACATTGCCTGTCACACTGTGCTAAATCCTGGCACTGTGCCGTATGTATTGTGGAGTCCTTCCATGTGTATCTCATGGCAATGTTACTGTGTTGCAGTTTAGTTACAGGGTACTGTTATCACTGTGCTATTACATTATGTGCATCATTGCCTGCCAATGTTGACCTTGGCTGTGGAAGTAGTACTCACATGGTGGGACGGGGGGATCCTGTTATGTGGGTTAGGGACACTTCCTTGTACCATGTCACAGTTGGGTGGTATGCTTTCAGTGGCCTTGCCTGGTGGCATGTGAAGGCCCTTCACTGACAGCGTCTGTGCCCTGGCTGACTGTTATCTCCTGGCCTGGGTCAGTCATTGGCAGGCCACTGTCATGGTTCATTGATGCTCCTGCATACCTGTCATTGCCATTTGTTCTGCGCTCTGCATTATGGTACATTTCCATCTTTTGGTGGGCAGCATGTCCCAATGTGTGGATGTCCTTGTGCATGTTATGGCATGGCCCTTGCACTCAACTCTCTGGGGATCCAGCTGTGTGCCTGCCGTGTCTCACTGTATGCTGTATCAGGGTGGGTGGTGTCACATGTTCTCTGGTGCTGTCGGGATCGTTGTCATCATGTGTGCTGGGCTTTGTGTTGGTGCCTGTGTCACCCTGTGCTGCTTTGTGGGAACCTTCTATATTGGCTTATCAGTGCGGAACTCCACTCCACCCAGAATTGCCCATTGGGACATGCGGTCCATCCCTGTATGGCCACCTTTGCCTGCTGTTTGCTTCCTGTCTGATGTACTGTCCTCATGGTCTCACCCTTCCTCTTGTAGGTCCACTCCGGGCATCGCTGTGGGTGACAAGGCTGGAAGAGTCGGAGGGCACTGAGAACCTGCTGTGCCACATCGTGAGGCAGCAGAGAACTCTAATTGAGCAGCAGGCCATCATCATTACTGAAACACAGAGGGTGGCTAATGTGCTTGAGGCTTGACTCCCAGACCCAGCGGGCAACTAGATATGCCCTGATTTTCATAATGTCTTTCCTTACCACACCCCCTCACTGTACTTGTTTATCCTTTCCTGAATATAGTCATCTGTCCTTGTGTGCGTCCTCCTTCCCTTTCTACCCTTGTCCTGTGTCTTCCAGTCCCTCCAGTTGTTATCATCCTTATGTTTTCCTTTGTAATCCTTTTTTTGACGATGGTGCATACCTTTTTTTTTTTTTTTTCCTGTAGTTCCTTTGGTTGCATGGGTTGTGTGTTGGTGGGGGTTGTATGTTGCTTGGTGGGTATGGTCATGTTATGTTTCTTTGTTGTGGAGAGGGTCATCCAGTGGTGGGTGGGGCATTTGTGATTCTGGGGTTTATGTGTTTGATTCACTGTAATGTTTCTGTTGCCTTTACTTTGGATTATTGTTCATTACGGTGCATTTACAACATTTACTGCATCCTGTGTCATTCTTGGGTGCTGGGGTTCCTCATGCTTTGTACTGTTGCTGGTGTTCTCCACATGGGTCTGGGTTGTTGTTGGACATTCCTATGCATGTGTAGCATCCTCCGGGATGTGCACTGTGGTGTGCTCCTGATACTTCATTCCAGCATGTGTTTCCTTGCATGTGTCCCAGGGTCAGGTTGCCTCACCTCTGCACTGTGTTCCATTGTGTGTTTGCACTGCCTGCCTGGGGCTATATTCATTGCTGTCTTGTGTGCTATATTCAGTGCTGTCTTATTTTTGCGCTGTTTTTGCCCTGCACTCCTGTCCGTTTGTCTGGCTTCCTTTGCTTGCTATATTCAGCTGGTTTTGCCCTGGCTATTCCTTTTGAATATGGCTGGCATTTTGCTCCAGGCTAAGTTTGCAAGTCGGGCAATGCTAATCTCAGTCAGGGGCTAACCTTTGAATATCTGGCCCCTTGTGTCTTGTGAATCATGCGACTGCATGCACTATCTCCTCTAGAGATGAGCGAAATTAGAAAATTTTGTTCTACAAAATATTTTGCTAAATTCATGCATTTCATTAAATATTCCATGGGCAAAATGTGAAATTTCACCATGAAATGCAAAATTTCACCCACAAAATATGAAATTTCACCCATGAAATTTGGGCTAAATTTTGCGAAGTTGTGCATTTCATGGTGAAATTTTGCATTTCATTGGAGAAATTTCACACCCAGTGAAAAATTATGCAGACTGAAGGAATTTCACGTAATGCTTCACGTGGGCAAATTGATGATTTTGCAGCAATTTCACTGGTGAAATTTAATTTTGCAACATCTCTACTCTTCTCACAGAATTAGTGTTAAATCTGCAACAAATGCATACCTTGTCATGGGTGACTGCACTTATAAAGTGTCTTTCCTAACCTCTAGATCCACGCAAAGGTCAACCCTTACACCAGCCATGATTTATTAGTTGAAGTCACAAGCAATCTGCCAAAAATATGGTTGTGAAGATTTTTTTTT
This sequence comes from Neoceratodus forsteri, assembly GCA_016271365.2. Lineage (NCBI taxonomy): Eukaryota > Metazoa > Chordata > Ceratodontiformes > Ceratodontidae > Neoceratodus > Neoceratodus forsteri. Next base: position 1,217,563,459 of record CM057454.1, on the reverse strand, counting down.
CCTGTCGTATGATGCTTTTTCATGATGTGCAGTTCCAAGCTTCATCCTGTTATATGATTGTACGACTTTGTTGCAACAGGAAAATTAAAACACAATGAAGTGGACAGTGACACACACTTGCCCCTTTTAACATTCAACATAATTTAGAAAATATCAATCCAGAACAGTAGTTTTCAATGTGCATACAAAGAGGATGGTGCTCCAAATTAAAATAAAATTTACATAAAATAAAATGTTATGTTCATAAAATTTAGGCACACACAACCCATTCAGAAGGACACCATAACTTGTGTAGAATTCAAAGCATTTTATTAAGAATAAAAAAAACAAAATGCCATACACATTTCAGATAAGTCAGCGTCCGAAACGTGTCAGGAATTTTTTCATTCTTAATAAGTCTCCTTCTCCAACAAGACTGTAGTGGTATTTGGCACCAATCACCATTTCACAAGAAACTGCAGCCTCAAGTCTTGTAGTTTGTGTTGTCACAGCTACATATTTATTTATTTATTTTTTGCAAGCAAGGGGCACATCATGTTGATGGTCTCAAAACAGCTGAGCAGAAGAGAGAGCAGTCCTAATCGTGGCTCAGCTCAGGGTGCACTCTAAGGATTTGGATGCAACAGAAGTCAGGGCAAGGAGCCAAGGACCAAGGAGGAGGGAGAGAAGAGGTCAGTTAAAAGAATATACATTTTTTTAAGTTTTATTTTGAGATGGCCACAAGGCCAGAATAGTGAGAGGCCAGTGGGTGCCATGCAACAGCCAGGCAGACTGAGGTGGGAGGAAGATCAGGGTGGCAGAGTCCACTTGACTGGAGGCCTGAGTGATGAGTCACAACCACATAGTGAGCTAAGCCAACAGTCACACACCCACAGAGTACTAGAGTGGTCAGATAACAAAATTTGCTATTCCAGGCCACAGCCAGTGAGTTAGTGTGGTGATGGTGTGAGCAAAGTAAAGGACTGCAGCAGATAGAACAGCATCCACATTGGGAAGCAAGCAGTGGTCATCACAGTGGGGGCTGCCACAGAAAAAAAAATGTTTATGCCCTGTCCCTGTCTCCCTGCCTGCCGTAATTATTGGGCAGCCTAACGTTTACTTGATGATGGTTAAGCGGTCGATGGGAATCGGGTGTGCATGTATGTGTGTGTCTGTGTGTCCATTGTTCTTCTACTGTAACATTATGCTGGCATTTATTCCAGTAGAAGCTGCATGTTCACTGTAGATGCACTACACTGACTGGCTGTAGTCAATGTGTAAGATAGTGGCTACAACAATTCTCACCAAAAATGTCAGGAGTGCCAGTGCTTTTCCCTAAAAATAGCAGGACAAGCTCTTTTCTGATCCAAAAGAAAAAATGTACTTACTTTTTTTTTATATACAGTTTATTCTCCTTAAATCTCTGGATGATCCCTTCTGACTGACTCTCCCAGCCCTGTCACCCTGGAATCACCCAGTCATACCTTTCTGTCTGGTCTGGGTGCAGAGCCTGCGAAAGGTTGGGTCATCATCCTGCAGCCGGAGGGTTTTTTCCACCATTTTGTTCCCATTCTCTGCTGGGATGCACACACCCTGATGGCATGCATGGAGGTGCACTCTCATCTGCAGAAGTTCTGCAGCACTCTCCCTTCTGCTGGTGTCTCAGACCCACACTGCCCTTTGGCCTCCACCTAGGGGCAGTCATTTGGTGGGAGCACCAGTCCTCCCTCCCTGGGAGAGGAGAGGAGAGTTGTCCTCCAGATGTTCGATCCTCTCCTTCCCCTGCAGACACCTGGTGGCCCATGCTCATTCCTGAACACGGGTCACTGGTGTGGTGCGAGGTGTGGCATATAGCACCTCAATCCTCAGCGCCACCAGGCCAGCATAGAAATTAACTTACTGTATTCCTGAGTAATACATTCTACAAGAGATCTTCACAGCTCCCTGCTTAATTTAAAAATGGCTGTTAATCTTACCGAAGGCTGAATACTAATTTTTGTCTTCTATTTGTCTTCTCTGCTAGTAATAAAATAGTAATTTTATGATCATTGTTGGCTAATATTCAGTAGTAGTAAAGTAGTCTGCCCACAAGCCAAATAATTTAAATGAGCTATGTATTTGAAGGCTAGCTTGGTAAGAAGTAAGTATTAAGTTAATAGTTAGGTAGCCTGATATGCAGGCAGTGCTGTGAAGATTAAATAATTACTTAATGAATACTTCTGAATTGTATAAGTGACTACCAACGAAGACTAATGAAGATTAGTTGAATACTTTGCAATAATGGTAAACTAGTAGTACTATAGTACATGCTTAGTATTTATATAGGACCATATACTTTAAATTTGCACAGCTATAGGCCATGTGCTGGGCTTACCAACTAGCCCAGATGCAGCTCACGGGGAACAGGGTTTGAGTAAACATCAGTATGCATGTGGTCTCTATACAGTGCCAGTGCATGGGGTCGGACTATTGCCTGAAGGCATCCTGCACTATTATGTATTCCCTGAAGGATAGAGAGGAGAGAGGGAGGGAATATGATTGAGACCTTCAGGTACCTGAAGGGTTTGAACAGAGTAAGCACTGGAAGTATTTTAAATTAAAAGGTGGAAGGGAAACCAGGGGGCACAGTCTGAAGTTGGAAGGAGGAAGATTCAGGAGGGAAATGAGGAGGCACTATTTCACCAAAAGGGCGGTGGCAGAGTGGAAAACACTGCCAAAGATGGTGATATCACTCAGGACAGTGGGACAGGTTCAGAGGGAGGGTTCAAACCATAGTGGAGGAGTGAGTGGGAATGAAGGATATAAGGGCAGAAATCAGTGGGGGGTGGGATTCAAGGGGAGGCAGCTACAGTCTGAAAGACTGAAGTGCTGCACACTCAAGCAGACTAGATAGACTGACAGACCTGTATCTGCTGGCAATTTTCATATGTTCCTATGCTGTGTGTGCCCCTCAAAGCAGTGGATATCCCATCATGGCATGAAGATATCCCCATCCCTCCTGATGTGCCATGGGGTCCGGAGGGCAGGGGAACGCACCTAAATACCCTTCATGGTACTACATGGATGTTTAGGTGACAGAGACTGGCGATGATTGGGGTATCCCATTATATAAATTAAACTCAATTCAGTTAACTTGAAGTTTACACCAAATGAAGGGTCCTGATTTTTCAATGGTTTAGCCATGTAATGTAAGAAAAAATTACTACCATAGCAATCTTGTTTCTTCCCAGTGAAGCTCAAATATTCATAACTTTATGCAGTAAGCCTGTAGGGTTGGACTGCCCAGAGAGATGGATACATGCAAATGATGGAACACTTTGCACGTGAGCATCTTTCCAACACTGCCGCTACCAACGGTAGTGTTCTAACCTCTTTAGATTTGTAAGGAGCCTGGAAAGTCAGGCCTTGGTTAATAAGCAGAATAATCTTAATTATTAAAATTGGGGTTACCCCAATGTAAAATTTGGATTACAACCAACCTCTGAAGGAGAAACAATATACACTACCAAAAATTAGGACACAACATCAGAGAAACTCTAAAAGAGAAAACACAATAAACTGTATTTAAAAATGTTACCAGGTGCAGAAAATATGCATTGTAAGATATAATGTGATTCAGTAGCACTAGCATGTGGATTGCAGAGGCTGAAGTTCTATAAGGGGAGGAAGGGATGGAAGTTATGAATATATGAGCATCACTGGGAAGAAACAAGATTACTATGGTAAGTAATTTTTTCTTCTAACCTCAGAAATGCTCAGTATATTCCCAGCTTTATGCAGACTACCAAGCAGTACCACTAGAGGTGGGCACAGAACTTACTTTGGAAACAGACTTTGCAGGATTACTGTGCCAAACATAGCATCACTTCTGGACAAAACATCCAGATTGTAGTGCCTTGTAAAGGTGAGCAGCAGTCTTCTGGGAGATGTTCTGGAGAATGCGGTATTGTCCCATCTGCAGGAACCTCTCTGGACTGAGGGAGGAGGTTGCTCATCTCCAGACTGAGTTGGCCAGGATTTGGGGGACCTCCTCTCCCACCCAGGGACCACCAGGGCCACTGCCACTACCTCAAAGGTTGCCAAGAAAGAGGAGCGGTTGGACAACAGTGGGCCCAGGAAGGGTGAGGGTAGTGGAACAGAGGTGTATCCCTCCAGTTGTAACTCTCCACAATCCATATGCCATTCTGGCAAAGTGTGGTTCCTCTGTGGAGGCACCCGCAGTGGAGACCAAGGAGGATGCTGAAACCCCACAAAGGAGACCCACAGGAGGGTGGCATGGACCCCACAGGGAAGGAAACAACCCTGGTGGGGACTCCATTGTTGGGGATGTAGAATTGGGGAGGAAGGGAGGAGAGGAGGGGAGGTAAGGTGCCTGCCTGGCACCACAGCTTGAAGGACAGGGAGCGAATCCTCAGGATCGCTGGAGCACCTACATGAGGGAGGGAGCTGGATGTCATTGTCCACCTAGAGACAAATGACCAGGCTGAGAAAGGGATCAGAGCAGTGCAGGAAGAGTTTGTGGAGTTGGGGAGGGGCCTTAGACAAGTAGCATGCATGGTTACCTTCTCGGAGGTGCTGCCTGTCTATGACATCGATGAGGCTAGGGTGCTCCACACCATGGGATTTGATCAGTGGTTGAAAAACTGGTGCAGAACTCAGGGATTTGGCTTTTTGGGGACTGGGGGCCCACCTGGAGTGATGCAGTCATATACTGATGTGATGGTCTGCATCTGTCCAGGAGGGGAACCAGGATCCCAGGTGATGGGTTTAAATGTTTCATTGGCAAGCATTTAAACTAGCCAAGGGGGGGAGGCACTGGAAAGGAGTGGGGAAATCCTAGCCCCCCCCAAATCGGAGTAGTAAGTGAGGTAAACACCAAGCTAGGGATATCGATGGGGAGAAGGGCAGGGGTAAATGGAGACAATGACAAAGGCAATAAGGACAGGGATGGGGCAAAAAGGGTTAAGGCCATCAAGAAATGAAGGGCAATGAGTACCAATGCCCATAGTCTGGACAACAAGCTCCCTGCACTTGTGGCCTTAATGGAAGAAGGATGCCTGGATATTGTAGCAGTCACAGAAACATGGTGTACAGAAAGCCATGACTGGGATGTTAACATACCAGGGTGCACAACCTACAGGAGAGATAGGGAGGGTAGAAGAGGGGGAGGAGTACTTCTCTATGTAAGGGAAGGGATATAAGCAAAGGAACAAAAGAGTAAACAGGGAGGATAGGAGGCACTGTGGGTCACCTTGGAGACTGGAAATGGCACCACAATACACACAGGGGCTGTATACAGACTCCCATGTCAGGGAGAGGGAATGTACAAGGATATGATAGATGGCATCCTTACGATGGCAGAGAAAGGGGATATACTGTTGATGGGACCTGAATATGCCAGATGTTAACTGGAGCACCTTTGCTGCAGCCACATCCAAGAGCAGGGCCATTCTTGATGCCCTACAGGTGGCATGCCTCAGACAGCTAGTTTTGGAACCCACTCATAAGTGAGCAATCTTAGACCTCGTACTCTCAAATGGGACAGTGAGAGGATCTCAGATCTAGAAGTTGGTAGCCATCTGGGAACAAGTGACCATCAAACAGTGTGGTTCATGATAAACTTAGCTACAGAGTCAAACCATACAAAAGTGAGGGTACTGTACTTCTGAAGGGCTGACTTTGGCACATTGGGAGAAAAGCATTAGCAAACAGGCAAGAAGGAGGGGTGGAGCAACAATGGGGAAACATCAAAACTGCCATCACGGAGGCAACAAACATTTGTGTGAAGCAAATAAATCAAAATGAAAGAAAAAGCCACTATGGTTCTCAAAAGAGGTGGCAGGGGAAGGTTAGGGAGAAAAAGGTAGCATTTAGGAAGTATAAAGAAACACAGAAGGAGCAGGACAGAGAACTGTACCAGTTAAGGCAGAAGGAAGTAGGGAGGGAAATCAGAATAGCAAAGGCCTAAACTGAGGAAAAGATAGCGAACTCAGTTAAAAAGGGGGATACAACCTTTTACAGGTACATCAGGGAGTGTAGAAAGACAAAGGGAGGGATAGTGAGGCTGAATAGAAAGGACAGTGGGTGGGCAGAGATGGACAGTGAAAAAGCAAGGATACTGAATGAATACTTCTGCTCAGTATTCACAAAAGAGGAGGAGAGGGAGGTGCCTAATCCAATTAACAGAAGCACCGTGGATAGGGGGGTCGATCCCAGTCCTTTCACAGAAGAAAGGGTTCTGAAAGAACTCCTAAAACTGAAGGTAGACAAAGCAATGGGGCCTGATGGAATTTACCCCAGAATGCTAAAATTATTAAGGAGAGAACTAGTGACACCACTGACTGCCCTTTTTAACAAATCATGAGAAGATGGTATGGTACCTGAGGACTGGAGGAAGGTGGATGTGATTCCCCTCCACAAAAGTGGGACCAAGACAGATGCAGGAAACTACAGACCTGACAGTTTAACCTCTGTGGTAGGGAAAGTGATGGAATTACTGCTGAAGGAAAGAATTGTTGAGTACCTAGAGGCCAGTGGGGTACAGGACCCAAGGTAGCATGGGTTCACAGCGGGAAGGTCATGTCAGATGAATCTAATTGATTTCTTTGACTGGGTGATCAAAGTAGTAGACTAGGGAAGGGCTGTTGACATGGCCTACCTAGACTTTAGCAAGGCATTTGACACAGTTTCACACAAAAGATTAATAATCAATAATCAACCAGCCTGGGAGTGGGTCCCAAGGTGGTAGTCTGGATAAAACATTGGCTGTACAACAGGACACAGAAGGTAATTGTAAATGGAGTCCACCCTGAAAAAAGAGGGGTTACTAGTGGGGTACTGCAGGGTTCAGTACTGGGTCTAATCCTTTTTAATATCTTTATAAGTGACATTGCAGAGGGACTGGAGGGAAAAGTATGCCTCTTTGCAGATGATACAAAGCTCTACAACAGGGTTGATATACAAAGAGGTGAGGAAAGGATGAGAAGGGACTTGGCAGGGTTGGAAGAATGGTCAGAAGTATGGCAGCCTGGATTCAATGCAAAGAAGTGCAAAATAATGCACCTGGGAAGCAACAACCCAGGGGAAGATTACACATTGGAGGGGGGAGGTAGTAACAACAACAAAAATGGAAAGGGACCTGGGGGTAATCATATCAGATGACCTTAAGGTTAGCAAGCAATGTGAGAAGGCTGTAGGGAGGGCTGGGGGAATACTGGGATGTATAAGGAGAGGCATCACCAGCAGAACACTGGAAGTTGTTGTCCCTCTGTACAGACAGTTGGTGAAACCCCATCTGGAGTACTTCATCCAATTCTGGAGACCCCATCTCTGCAAGGACATAGATAGGATAGAGGCTGTCCAGAAGAGGGCAACTAAAATGGTGCAGGGTCCCGAAGAGAAGCCATACAAGGAGAGACTAAAGGAGCTTAATATGTATACTCTTGAGGAAAGGAAGGAGAGGGAGGACATGATAGAAACTTTTAAGTACCTCAGAGGAATCAGCAAAGTCCAAGAGGGTAGCATCTTTCAGAAAAAGAGATGTGCAAGAACAAGGGGACACAATTTGAAGGTAGAGGGGGGACAGCTCGGGGGAAATGTGAGAAAGTATTTGTTCACAGAGAGGGTGGTGGACACATGGAACAGCCTTCCTGAGAAGGTTGTGGTGTCTAAAATTGTGGGAGAATTCAAGAATGCATGGGACAGACATAAGGCAATTCTGGGGTAGAAAATAGGCTGTTGGTTAACTAGGATCTGCAGCTTATCCTGTAGATAGGGAAATGGGTAGACTAGGTGGGCCAAGCAGTCCTTATCTGCTGTCAAAGTCTATGTTTCTGTGTTTTCCAGGTAGCTACTTTGCAGATGTCCAGTAATGAAACATCCCTTGCAGCTGCTAAGGTAGCAGCTGTTCCTCTTCTGGCGTGTGCCCTCAAACCTGTTGGGGGCAGAATTGAATACACTGGACTATCCATCGAGAGATTAACCTTTTTGAAGCTAGACTGCATTTTCCTACATCCTCAAAAGCCAGGAATAGCTGCTTTCTATGCTGCCTATGGTCTTCAGTGGCTGTCATGTAATAGCTGAGAGCCCTTTTCACAACGAGACTATGAAGTCTTCTTTCGCCAGAACTGGAATGCTCTGTGAAAAAGACCGGAAGAGTGATGGATTGGTTCAGATGAAAGTCTGAAACCACCTTAGGGAGAAATGTTCTATTTTTCTGAGGACTACTGTGTCTCTATGAAATTAGTTATAGTCCTGGTCAATACGGAGAGTCTGGAGCTCACTGATTCTTCTTGCAGAAGTTATTGCTACTAGAAAAATTGTTTTTCATGTCACATTTTTCAAATGGGAGAGACTTCTGATCTTCCCCTACCATACTTAACATTGATGGTGTACACTTACTCGGCCCCAAACTTATTGCTAACACTTTTAATAATACTTTCACGGACCTGAGTGGTGTCCTGCCACCAGGCTGCTACTCTCACCCCCTCACAAGTGACTACTCTGGGAAAGACTCAGCACCCTTCTCATCCTCCTTTCTACTACAAAACCCTCTCAGCCCATGAAGTCAGGAATTACCTACTCATGGTATTGGGGAAATCAAGATTTAGTGGTGACACCCTGGATCTTTATTTATTTATTTATTACTACGATTACAAATACCTTTGAACCAAGGGTTCTTTTACAAAGATTCTGCATCAGCAATAGGTGCAAGCAAAACAGCAGTAAGATACAATACAAGGTCAGGAGGTTAACTTAGTAGCAAAAGACAGTACATGTGTATTGACTAGCACAGTAGCAAACAGTCAGTGGCAACAACAATGCACAATTAACAGCACGTGGTGTGTATATAAAGCAAGACACAGATACAAATTAAAACCATCCTGGGGTGACATAAGTGGATCAAGGGGTGGGGGATAAGAGTGGGAGGGGTGGGGAAAAGGGGGTTAGGCAGTCAAGGATTTGACATTTTCGTAAGTGCAAGAACAGAAAGATAAGTGCTAAGTAGTCTGGGTGTGGAGCAACAAGAGATAGGGTGATAGGGAGGGGGTGACAGGAGGAGAGGAGCGGGAGAGTGGGTGGAATGGTAGGTGGGAGGTGAGAGGGGGTAGAATGGTAGCTGGGGGTGGGAGATCTTAAGTTTATAGTCCTTACACCGGATGAAATTCTGTCACCTCTAACACATATTTTTTCATTTTTCATTTTTATTATTTATACTTGTAAATCCAAATGAACAAACTGCCCGTTTTCACTGGAGACAAGTTTAAAACTAAAAAACACACAAAATATTAATAACATAGAAACATAGAAGTTGACGGCAGATAAGGACCGCAAGGCCCATCCAGTCTGCCCATTTCTTTTTCTACATTATAAATGTGCCATCGGCCTTTGCTCTGTCAGTGACCTATCTATTCCATAGTCATTTGTATTGCTCCCTTATGCCTATCCCATGCCTGTTTGAAGCCCTGCACTGTATTCATAGCCACCACTTCTTGTGGTAAGCCATTCCATGCATCCACCACCCTTTCTGTGAAAAGAATTTCCTCACATTCCCCTTAATCGGCCTCCTCTAATCTCATGCTGTGTCCTCTTGTTCTGCTATTTTTCTTATATTTAAACATGTTAGACTCTTTCACCTTGTTTATGCCTTAAGGTGTTTGAATGCCTCGATCATATCACCTCTCTCCTCCTTTGCTCAAGGGTATACATATTGAGCTCTGTTAATCTGTCCTCATATGTCTTCTGATGCAGTCCCTGCACCATTTTGGTTGCCCTTCTCTGGACTGCCTCAATTTGGTTAATGTCCTTGTGAAGGTGTGGCCTCCAATACTGCACGCAGTACTCCAGATGGGGCTAACCAATGTCTTGTACAGAGGGATTATTACCCTCTTAGACTTTGGATACCCTACTAATACACCCTAACACCCCCTAGCCTTACTCTACTGCTTTAGAGGTCTGCTTGATGATTTTAGGTCATCAGTGATGATGATGCCCAAGTCTCTTTCTTCCTTTGTGACTGCTAGCAACTCCCTCCCAGCCTATAAGTGGCTTCAGGGTTTCTCTTCCCTATGTGCATGATTTTGCACTTCTTTGCATTAAATCCCAGTTGCCACTCTTCTGATCATTCTGCTAGTTTATCCAGATCTCTTCTCATTCTGTCCACCCCATCTGGCTCATCTACTCTGTTGCAGATCTTGGTGTCATCTGCAAACAGACAAGCCTTACCCAGTCCATCTGCAAGGTCACTAATGAAGATGTTGAATAGGACTGGCCCCAGAACTGATCCCTGAGGTATCCCACTTGTGACTTGCATCTCTTCTGACTGTATACCATTTACCACCACTCTCTGTTTTCTGCCAGTCAACCAGTTTGCCACCCAGTTGACCAACTTCGAGCCCACCCCGAGCCTACCCAGCTTATTTATCAATCTTCTATGTGGAACAGTGTTAAAGCTTTGCTGTAGTCAAGGTAGGCGACATCAACTTGCCCCCTTGTCCACCACTGATTACCCAGTCAAAGAAATCTATGAGATTAGTTTGACAGGACCTTCCTTTGTAAAGCCATGCTGTCTTGGATCCTGTGCCCCTATGGTATTCCAGGTGTTGCACTATCCTTTCCTTAAGGAGTGCCTCCATAATCTTGCCCACTACTGAGGTAAGACTGACCGGTCTGTAGTTCCCTGCCTCCTCCTGCTACCACTCTTGTGGAGCGGGATCACATGAGCCCTTCTCCAGTCTTCTGGGACCTTCCTGTGCTCAGAGACTCACTAAACAATTCTGCTAATGGCTCTGCTAGTTCCTCCTTTAGCTCCTTAAGTACCCTGGGATGTATGCCATCAGGCCCCATAGCCTTATCCACTCTGAGCTTAGCAAGCTCTTGTAGGACCCTTTCTTTTGTGAAGGGAGTAGTGCTCACCTCCCTCCCCTGTGTCCATGATGTTGAGCTGTGGGCCCTGCCCTACCTTCTCTTCAGTAAATACTGAGCAAAAGTATCTATTTAGGATAGATGCCTTTACAGGGTCCTCCTCCTCACATGCTCCCTTTTCTCCATTAAGCTTAGCAATACCCCCTCTGGACTTTCTCCTTTCACTAATGTATCTATAGAAAGTCTTGTCACCTTCTTTTTACTGTTCGTGCAAGTGTTTACTCAGTTTGGGACTTTGCCTGCCTTACTGCCTTACCTGCTTCCCTTAGGGCAGTTTGGTATGCCTCCTATCTTCATCCCGCTGTGTTCCTTATATTTCCTGAAGACCAGCCTTTTGGCTCTGACCTTTTCTCTGTATTTGAGAACCAAAGTGGTTTCCTTCTTCTTTGCACTTCCTTTTCTGTCTAACACAATGGGATGTTGCTTCAAGTATTGCATCCTTAATGCTTGCCCACTTTGCCTGTACCCCTCACCTGTGTTTCTTTTGCCAGGGCTAGCTTAACTCTGTTGGCCATCTTATCAAAGTCAGCTCCTCTGAAGTCCCATATTTTGCCTTGGAATGGGATGATTTAGATGTAGTAGCCAAATTGAACCATACCATGTGATGGTCACTAGCCCCCAGGTGACCTTCTACCTGGAGATCTGTGATCCCTTCTTTGTTAGTCAGTACTAGATCTAGGATAGCCCTGTCTCTTGTGGGTTGCTGTACCAGTTGTTTGAGGCCCTCCCTGCAGGGAATCCACTATGAGTCTAGTTCTGCAGATGTTCCTGCTGGTATTGACCAATCTGTATCCGGCATGTTGAAGTCTCCCATTATCAGAACCTCCCTTTAGCTGTCATGTTTTGTATATCTTCTAACAGTAATGTGTCTATGTCCTCCCTCTGGTCTGGGGCCTGTAGACAACCCCAGTTCTTATGGCTGTCCCATTTCCTGTTTCAGGGTGACCCACAGTTCTTCTGGCTCCTTATGTGTATTCTGAATTTCTGTAGCTTTGATATTTTCATTGATATACAGGGCCACTCCTCTCCCCCTTTTTGCACCTCGATCTCTTCTGAACAATACATAGCCAGGTACTGAAGTCTCCCAAGTGTGGTTACTGGTAAACCACATCTCACTAATTGCTACTATGTCCAGTTTAGCCTCTGACATTATTGCCTGCAGGTCTGGGATCTTATTTCCCAGGCTGTGAGCATTTGTGTACATGATTTTCCATTGGCCAGATTTTGGTGTGTTAGTTGTTGGGTGAAGTTTGTCATTACCCCTGTGCATCGTATGGGGAGACAAACCTTTTTTCTTACCTGGTGATGCAAATGAACGGCAAACATGCTGAATTCCTGTTTGACCACTAGCTGAGGGGGGAGGAGTGTTCTTCCCATTCGACGTATGGGGTGCTGCACCCCTCTCCCCATTTTCTAGTTTAAATATTCTGCAAAGACATCAAACTTCTGCCCCAATGCACTGACTCCCTCTTTAGTCAGATGCAGTCCATCAAATTTAAAGAACTTTGCTCCCAGAACTGTTGCCAGTTCCCTACAAATCTGTGTCCTTTTTCCTGGCACCAGTCCTTGAGCCACGTGTTTAGCTTCCCTATCTCCCCTTCTATGACCTTACGTCCATCTGCTCCCCTCTCCCAGACTGGCAGGATCTCAGAGAAGGAGATGCCGGACGAAATAGATGATAGTTTGTCACCCAGCCTAGTCAGGTGTTCCTTGGTCTCCACAACTGACCGGCTGGCGAGATCATTAGTCCCTATGTGTACTAGGACATCAATGTTTTCTCCTGCTTTGTGAACAAATTTTAGCAATGCGGTCAGTGTCTCTCCATGCTGATGTACCCGGGAGACATCTGACCATCACCCTGGCTGGAGATTGGTATCAACTCCCGAATCATGGAGTTCCCTATGATCAGAAGTTTTTGGATTTCCTTTGTGCTTGTTTAGTTTTGGTTCCTGATTTGGGTGAGTTTTGTTGTGCTAGCTCCTGTGCTGCAGTGTCCTGCTCTGCAGTGTCTTCTGCCTCTTTATTTGATTTCAGAGATAGAGGCAGATACCTGTTTGTAGTGTTTATATGGTTTTGGAGGCAATGTGTTGGAGAGCAGAGAGTGATGGGGCACCTGATTTGCTCCTCCTAACCACCTGCCAACCTCCTGGACCAACTACCCTCTGCGGTCGAGGTTTTTCTGTTGGATGCTGGGGAAAATGGCGGGTGGTTCTTATAATGTATTTCCTCTTCAATATGAAATTTGAGGCGTGCAATCTCTGCCCATGCTGCCCGGAGCTGAGCCCTAAGATCTCCAAAGGCCCAGCATGTAGGACAGTGTCCTAAATCCTGTAAGACTGTCCTTCTGAAAATTGTTCCACAGTACCTGCAGTTAATGAAATCCATTCCAAATAAGTTGCTGGGTTTGTAACCTAGTCAGAGTAATTAGAAGGAAAAAAGGAAAAAAATGCAAGTAATGGTTTAATTGTGCTTTGTTTAACGTGTTATAACAAGTTAAATTACTAGTGCCCTGTAAATGAGATCACCTTGTGGAGGCCCCACTGATCCGCCCTTCCTGCTCTGCCACAGGAAATGTCACAACTGTGGTACCCTATAAAAGGAGTGTAGCGTGGGGTGGTTGGGATGGTGGTGGGTGGCTGGGCCCTTCCCCTGCCATAAAAGAAGAACCACAGACGAAAGAACAAGGAGGTAAGAGCAGAAACAATCAGTCAACAACAAATGCAGTAACCCTGAAAGCTTATCCTAATGTTAGATAAACCTGTAAAGCACCACCTGTAATAATTTCAGAGAAGATATACCCTGTAAGAAACACTTTGCTCCAGAGAAAAATAAAGCAGTAACAGAAGATATACCTTGCAAAAGACAATTTGAATCGGAAGATTACAGCAGTAATCTGTTAGCACACACCTGTAGGCACACCTTGTAATAATGCAGAAGAAGGTATACCAGCAACAACAATTTGAATCAGAGAAAAATAAAGCAATGAAATGTTAGCAACAAACAGTAGCAATCCCTGTGAGTAAAAAATAAAAACACCACCACACAGTAAATCTGCTTAGCCAAACTAAGTCTTAATCCTTCTCCCTTGCTCTGGTAAGTTTCTTTACTCTGCCTTTCAAACAGTCTTAGAAGGAAAGAGCTCAGGTGAAGCTAGGTGCCTTGGCCAGCAAACCAAGTCTTCTACCTTCTAAACTTCTAAACATAATACAAACAAAACATTCAATCAATAAAATATAATACATAAAAATACATAATGTTTCCAAAGATTGCCACTGTTTTAACCATGTCTTAAAACCCTGAGAGGAGTTATTATTAACAACTTCTGAAGATTTCATATGAACCTGAAAAGAACTATTCTGAACAATTTCTAACAGAATTCTATTAAAAAAAACTAGGCGCTCTAAATAATAAGGAACTTTGTCCAAAAGTAGTCTTAAAAAATGGTATTTTTAATTTATACTTATGCTGGGACCTAGTAAACAATGCAATAACTAATTTAGGAAACATTAAGGAAATAGAATACGGAAAAAAATTACATTTAACTTTAAATAAGAAAATGCCCATCTTATAAAGTACTCGATTTTCAAAAGATAGGGAAGATGACTGATTGTATAGATCAGAGCAGTGGGTTTGAAAGGGTAAATTTAGCCAAAACCTTAGAGCTGAATGGTAAATTACTTTGAGGACTCAAAACATTAGTACATGAGGATGTATAAATCAGTATGCCATAATCGAGTATGGAGAACAGAAATCTATGAACTAAGAGCTTTCTGGATTCCAAAGTCAAAAAAAGATTTAACTGGATAAAGCATACCCAACCTCTGATGAAGGATTTTCCTAAGATTCTGACTGTGAGGTTCAAAAGAACAAGCATTTGTCAATGCCGAATGTTGCTTGCTTCTATGTGCTGTTTAGGTATTTGGAAGTCATTGGAGTGCAAATATTGAAAAATTGCGAACTTACCAGTGTGCGTAGGAACTGTGCAACGCACGCTCATAAAACAGTCATTGTTAGGAAATTTTTCACGAAATGTTCAACATAGCCATTTTAAGACCTCTGCTCATGAACAGTGACACTGTGATTTTCTTAATGTGTCACATACACTGGAGTTAGCACACCGACTAGCTGTTATGTGCTACATGGGGGCGGGCTTATGTTTTGAGCAGATGTGAAAAATGACAGCTGTACTGCTCATGAGGAGGTGTGGTAAAATGGCAATGTTGAAAATCTGGAGTGAAAATATTGAAAAGTTGTGAACTTACGAGCCTGTGTAGAAATTGCGCAACGCACGCTCGTAAAACAGTCATTTCTAGGAATTTTTTCACCAAATTTTCAACATAGCCATTTTAAGACCTCTGTTCATGAACAGTGTCACTGTGATTTTCTTAATTTGTCCCGTACATTGATTTTGCACATCGACTGTGACATTCTGCGCCAAGGGCGAAACATGTTTTGGGTGAGATGTGAAAATGACAGCTGTACTGCTCATAAGAAGGTTTGGTAAAATGGCAATGTTGAAAATCTGGAGTGAAAATATTGAAATTCCTTGAACTTACAAGCCTGTGTAGGAACTGCATAACATGCGAGCTAATAAAATAGTCTATTTTTGAGTTTTGGACCAATTTCAACATGGGGTTTTTGAACCCCTTCTCATGAATGGTGTCACTGTCATGGCAGTATTCCGGTCCAAAGGGTGATTTTGCAGTCACTGCGCGAAATCACCCTACGGGTCCCAATAACGCCATGACAGTGATATCATTCATGAGAAGGGGTCCTAAAAACCCCATGTTGAAAATTTGGTGCAAAAAATTCCCAAAAATGCCTGAGATATGCAATAAAGTTGAACCCCTCCTGTCTAGCCCATTATACAGCTTACCGGCATTTCCTCAGTTCGCGGTCGGCTTTGAAGAGTGCAGACGTGTTCCCGGTCCACCGAAGATCATCGCACTGGAGTCCGGAGGTAAGTCTGGGGTGAGGGGGTTGTGGGGAGGCTGGGTGTGCAGTGGGTGGGTGTGGGGTTGTGGAGGAGGGTCAGGACACGCCACGGGACCATTTTTTTTACAGGTTTAAAGCGAGAAAAAAAAAAGACTACGAGGATGTTTGCAACGCTGGGTGGGCCTCAGCGTGGCACAAGGACGGGCTGTTCAGCTGACGGGGATTGGCACCCCCTGTCGGGCCAAACAATTAAAAAAAAAAAGACTATGAGGGACATTTGCCACGCTGGGGTGGGCTCCCAGTGTGGCACAAGGACGGGGGGCCATTCAGCCAATGGGGGATTGGGCACCCCCATCAGCCAAACAACTGATTGCCATGCTGGGGTGGGCTCCCAGCGTGGCACCAGCTATGGGGGGGATGACAGCAGCTCAGCCGGCGGGGACTGGGCACCCCATTGGCTATACAGGACGTCCTGGGGTATTCACTATAAATACCACCAACAGCTTAATCTGGTTTCAAAGTCAATTGGCATTCATCTGTATCCCCCTCCCCCGGGTCGTGCCTGAAAATAGGCAGGATTTGTCTAGTGCACTTACCCGGTCAACAAAAGCTAAATAAAATAAAAAATAAAATAAATGTGGGGGAGGGAGCTACGCTTATCAGTGCTCACTGAAGCGTAGCTCCCCCTTTCAACTGTATGCCACTGCATTTGGGCTGATGTCATAGACCCAGCTCCAAAATGCATTGGCTTACAGGGGCTGCACCTGCCAGCTCACTGACTGAATTGGAGGAGGAGGTGACACACCTCCGAAATCTCCGATGATGGCACTATGTTTCTTGCACATGCATGCAAGCAACATAAAAATGGGTGTCCAATGTAATTTCTAAGTATTTAAAAACAGATACATTTTCAATTATGTTTCCTGTCCTATCAGAAATTGGAAGCAAATCAATTGGTACATTTTTCTTCTTAGAAAACACCATTACTTTGGTTTTTTGGGAATTCAAAACCAGGTGACTTAAGGGTAACCAATCCTGCAGGAAATTATAATCAGTTTGAAGATAGGAAAGGGCGACATTGGATCTGGGATCTGAACAAAAAAGAACAGCGTCATCTGTATAAAGAATAATTTTAGTTTTTGTACATATATCAGATATGGAATTCATAAATAAGGAAAAATAAGTGGTCCCAGAATTTAACCCAGGGGCACACCACAAACTAAGGGAAGAGAATGGGATAAAGATGAACCAATAATAGTTCTAAGTGATCTTTCAGACAAAAAGTTTTGATACCACATATTTAATTCATCAGAAAAATGAAGACCCTGAAGCACACCGGGAAGAAGATCAAATTCAACCAAATCAAAAGCCTTGGTGAGGTCCACGAACTGTGCCACACATGAAAGTCCATTATCAAGTGCTCCGTGGACACTGCCCGTGAACCCCACCAAGGCTGTTTCAGTGTTATATCCTTGCTTAAAGCCATGTTGGTTCTCTGATAACAAAGAATACCTCCCAAGAAAATCTAAGGTTGGTCCATGACAGTCCTTTCCAGGAATTTTTGAAATAGGTGACAAAAGGGAAATAGGATGATAATTAATAACTAAAGATGGATTTCCATTCTTTAGGATGGATTTTATAACTGCTCATTTCCAGCTGCTTGGAAAAACATTATAATATAAGGAAAAGTTAAAGATATAAACTAATGGATAAACAAAACAATCAATACCCATTCTAATTATCCTAACATCAACACCATCCTGCTTCCCCAGCCCAGTGGAAGTCCTTACCCGGCTTCAGTGAGGGGTTTTGCTGTGGCTGGTGGTGGCGCGGGGTTGGGGCCCGAGCCGTGACAATGGGGCACACGTCAAAAACTGAAAGTATAATTTTCAAAAGGATTTCTCTTTGTGCAGGAAGTGCCATGCATGCTTTATTCCTGTAGAATGCCACTGCTTTGGGGAGGAGCTTTTGTTGGATGGTGTTCACATGCACAGAGAAATCCTGGTTATGATCCCAAGGTATTTCAAGAAATAGATTTCCTTGATTACCCACCATCAAGGGTATGGAAGGAGAGGAGGTATAGTAGTCTGGCCAGCCTCTGCCTGGTGCCAGTGGTCATGAAGATATATTTTTTTTTTTTTTTTTTTGCATAGAGGGATGGTTGATTATTCTGGAACCAGTGTTAAATGTTGGAGAAATGTCATTGGAGCTGAGTAAACAGGTCAGGAATAGAGGTGGCAGATGCATATAGATCACCATATTGTCCATATACATGAGGTTAGGTGCAGACATACAGGCATTTAAGAAGTCATTTAGAAATATATTAAGTGGGTCAGGCCCAGAGCAGAGCTTTGGGGAACACTCGAGCAAATGGTGAAAGGGAGGGCAAGAGTGAGTCTCCAGTTTCTTTGGCCTCCTGTTAGGCCTGTGCCCCCTCCCCCTTCTTGATCGACCCCCCCCACCTCCATCACCTGACATTTCATGGACTTACTGCTTCCCTGGTTTTCATCCATGGCAGGTACAGCAGGGCCCCAACTGCCACTTCAAGGATCTGCTTTCTGGGGAAGCTGCTATATCACCGGTGCAGGGCCTGCAAAGGTTATGTCCATCATTCTGTCCTGGGCCTGCCACTTCTGTACCAGTTAAAACAGAAGGAAGTGGGGAAGGCAGTCAGAATAGCAAAAGCCCAAACTGAGGAAAAGATAGCCAACTCAGTCAAGAAGGGGGATAAAATATTTTATAGGTACATTAGGGAGAGAAGAAAATTGAAGGAAGGGATAGTGAGGCTTACTAAAGGGAAGGGAGGGTGGGCAGAGGATGACTGTGAAAAGCAGGGATACTGAATGAATACTTTGCTCAGTATTCACAAAAGAAGAGGACTGTTAAAACAGTGGTGGAATTCAAGCATGCATGGGACAGTCATAAGGCAATTCTAGGGGGTTGGGTAGGAAGAAGTAGGCTGCTGGTTAACTAGGATCTGCAGCTTATCCATTAGGTAGGGAAATGGGCAGACTGGGTGGGCCAAGCGGTCCTTATCTGCCATCAAATTCTATGTTTCTATGTTTCTATGTATCCTGGCCCTGAAAAGGTTTTGGATTATTTTTCAAAAAGTATTTTTTTACTGGGGAAGGGGAAAGAGACTTAAAATAAAACTTTGGATTAGTGTCATTATGAATATCATTATTAAACTACATCATCCAAATCTACGGGAGTTCTCTAGTGGCCTAAGTTCCCAAAATGACTATTGAAAATATTAGATACCCTAAGATGATCAGTTATACTTTGTCCATTATGATGAAGAATAGGAATAGAATCTACTTTATCCTGTCCCAAAATGTTATTTAAGGAACTCCAAGTCTTTTTTGGATTGGCCCTGGAATTCCTTTGTTCATTTAAGCAATAGGTGACCCTAGCTTTCCTAATTTCAGATTTACACTTATTTCTAAGTGTTTTATACTCTTGAAGAGCAATCAGGGTTCTAGAAAGAATATAAGATTTCCAACACTTGTCACATTTTCTCATTAAGTGAATGAGGTCCCTTGTAACCCATTCTTGTTTGGATGATATAATTCTTATTTTCTTTAAGGGAGAGATTATATTTGCAATTGCATGATAAGCTATGCAAACAAATTCCCACATTTCATCAATATTAGTGCTAATTATCAAAGGGGACAAGTCCATTTTATTATATAAATCTTGAATTCCCTGTGGGGGTAAACTTAGCCAAATTTCGACATTCAACCTATCTGGGAGGACTTTTTAATAATTTTATGGACCACTCACATTTGACAGGACAATGGTCACTCATGGTGTCGGCCATAACCTCAGATTTAAAAATTCTATCAACATGAGTGGCAATGATCCAATCAAGGATGGTCCCTATACCGGTTTTATAATTGAGTCTTGTAGTTTCCTTAATTAATTGTGTTGCACCCAGATTAACCAAAGTCTCTCTGATTCCACCCTTCAAACTTTTATCCCAGCTGCAATTAAATCACCAAGAGTAATCCATTCTCTATTAGGGGGAAAAACTTCATGAAAAAGGGTCATTAAATCTAAACCATTTAAAATTTTACTGGGGAAAATGTTTACTTTGTCCAAAAATCAAATCAATAGAAATTGTATTACATCCAGAATTTGTCACAGAAAAGTCAAAAATAGTGTAATCAAATTTATAAAGAATATACATTACAACTCCACCTCCTCTTTTTCCTTCTCTGTCTTGTCTAACGAGGTTATAATTAGGGAGATGAATCTCAGAGTCCTTAATATCATTATGCAACCATGTCTCAGATAAAGTAATAATATCAAAAGAATGATATTGAGACCAGGCCACAAACTGAGACCATTCAGATAACAAACTCTGTATGTTCAAATGAGTAATTCAAGAGTAGGAGAGACAGAACCCTTGTTAATACGAACTGTGGCTGACTCACAGTCTATCTGAGAAGAAAGGTTAGGCCCAGGATGTGGATGCACTAATCCAGACAGTAGCTGTGTGTTAAAAAGGGCAAGCAGGCAACATCTGACTTGTGCCCTTCCAGATCCAGAGGAGACGATACTAGTGGCCCAGAGTTTATAGTTACCGAAAATCCTAAATTAAAATTTTTTTTTCCTGGCCTCAGACAGTGTAGCTGTAGTTGTGTAGACAAAATGGTCAGGCTGGCAAACTCTTACTTGTGCCATTCCAGATCTAGACTACTGGGGGAGAGGGGTGGGCAGATATTACAGTTACAGAAAATTACAAATTAAACCTTTTCTTGGCCTCAGACAGTAGCTTCGTGTTCAAAAATGGCATGCTGGCAAAATCTGACTTGTGCCATTCCAGATCCAGGGTACTGGGGGCAGGAGAGCCCAGAGATTAAAGCTACAGAAAGTCCCAAATGCAGCTTTTTCTTGGCCTCAGACAGTAGCTGTGTGTTCAAAGAGGGCAGGTTACATGGGCCACCGGGGGTCAGCTGGGGATGAGAAAGACTGAGCGCCCAATGGCTGCTGTCCTTCTCTGGGGTGGGTGTTCTGCCAACCTCGCTGCATTACCACCACCTGGAGGAACTTGGGTGGTCAGTGCAGTGAGGAGGTAACAGCTGTGGGAGGGTGGACATCGGCTTTCAGGGAACATGCAGCCAGGGTCCCCGATGTGTCTTTCGAAGATTTCATGAAAAAATATTAAACGGTTCAAAAGTTATTCAAAAAACAAGTTTCCCATTTTAGTCAAGGGGAAAAATTATCAAAATATATGAAAGTGTCGCAAATGCAGTTTTTAGTGCCGCAAATGACCCTAGTAGTGTAGCAAATGAGACATCTTGTTTTTAGTCGGTGGTCACAGAAATGCTTGGCATTTAAATTTGGGACCCTCTATAGACACACTTCTTCTTGTGTTCACCTAGTCGAGGCCCTGAGGATGCTAGCCATGTCTATTTTTTGGGGGTAAAACACCCCAGAAATATGTTTTTTACATTTTTGTAAAAAGTAGTGTCGCAAAGTAGTGTCATGATTTCATTTCCGAAAGTGTCGTGATTTGCGATACTACTTTGCGACACTATGCCCAAAACAATAGAAAATCTTTGCCACCCTGCTGCAAAAGAATGGTTTGGTCTTTTGGGCTGAAATTTGGAGGGAAGAAAGCCAAGATCCCACAGATGTGCCTTTTTGTGGTTTGGTGACAACATATTAGAGGGCTGCAAAGTTACGGAACTCCAAAGTTGATGTTTTTTCCCATAGGCTAACATTATGGCATCCACTGCGCCTTTCGGGGCCCGTATTCTGAAAACGCTTCGAGATACGGTCTTTTCGTCGGAAGATTGGTTAGTCCCCCACTAGCATGGAAAATCATAAATAATATGAGATTTAAAATTTTTTTCTACGTCTTACGGTTACTGAGATATAAGGAATTTAGTTTTCCAAGTGCTCATTTTCTGCTCAGAGGGCCATTATTATGCATACATTCTTTGTATTCACTGTGTTTCTGTATGCACCTTTTTGGGAAACAAAGGTGTGTGTGTGTGTGTGTGTGTGTGTTTGCATTACTGTTAGCATTTCTGCTTGCGTTTCCATAACTGTTTGCGTTAGCATTTTCATTTACGTCACCCTTTGCGGTTGCATTACTGTTACCCTTTGCATTTCCATGACTGTTTTTGTTTGCATTTACTTTTGTCACCATGTGCGTTACCATTTGCGTTTGTGTATGCACTTGTGTTTGTGTTTCCATTTGCATTTTTTGTTTCCTTTGGCATCATCATTGGTGTTACTGCAAGCATTTGCATTTCCAATTGAGTTACCGTGACCGCTTGCATTACCATTTGCATTTGCGTATGCGCCTGCGTTATGTGTTTCCTTTGGAATCATCATTGGTGTTACCATAAGCATTTGCATTTCTAATTGCATTACCATGACCGTGTGCATTACCATTTGTGTTTGTGTGCTCGCTTGCGTTTTCATTTGCGCTAGTGTTTACTTTGGCATCATCATTGGTGATACCATAACAGTCTGCATTTCCATATGTGTTACATTACCATTTGCATGTTCATTACCGGTTGTGTTTGCATTTCTGTTGGCCTTGGTGTTTGCATTTTTGGTAGCATTTACATTGTCACATGCATTACTGTTTCCTTCTGCATTACTGTTGCCGCTACCATTTGCATTTCTGTTAGCGTTTGTGTTAGTGTTTGCTTTTCCGTTACCATTTTTGTTACTGCTTGCATTTGCATTTCCATTGCCATTAGCATTTGCGTTACCGTTTTCATTATTGTTTGTGTTTCTGTTGCTGTTAACATTTGTGTTATCATTTGCATTGCCATTTCTGTTTTCATTTCTGTTTGCGCTTGCATTTCTCTTACAGTTTGCATTATTTCCATTTGCATCACTGTGTGCATTAGTTTGTGCTTGTGTTTGCGTTACCATTAGTGTTACTATTTTCTTTTACCTCACTATTTCCATCACTGTTTTTGTTAATGTTACCATCTGTGTTCTTGCTTTTGTGTAATGCAGTGCAAAACATTATGTTTCTGCTATTTTTCTGAACTGTCTTCCGCAACACATAGTACAGCCAGTGTGTGGTTGATTGGTCTGAAACGTGGCATGTAGGAAGACCTTTCTTCAAACAATATGCCAATTTGTTTTTGGTTCCAGAATTATTATCATTTGAAGTTGCCCCGCTTCACAGGTACTGATTTTTCAGCCACCAGTTCTGCCATTTTAGCACATATTCTGTTGCAATTTCCGCCATTTTGTGGTGGAAGACTTCTTAAAGGTGCAGAAACTTAAAAATTGAAGATCTCTGGAATGGTTTGGTCTTTTCACATGACATTTGGAGGGTGTTGAGTGGATGTTCGGGGGATGTGAATGATGTTGTTTACATGTTGAAAAAATAATTTACCACAGAGATACTGCATGATGCATTTAACATTTTGTGCATAGCGTTCTGCATGGTGCTACTGGCTTGAAATTTATAGCCTAGGTAGCTCTAGCAATATGGAGGTGCCTTGCAGTGGTTTGGTGTGTAAAACTTCAACAGGTGTAGAATTATGCCACTCTAACAAATGAAAATTTGATTCATTGCACTTGAATAACTTCGGAACTGTGTGTCCGATTTGCCTGGCATTTGGAATGTGCAAAGATTTATAATACATCTTTGACAATTTTTGGGATGCTGGCATTTATGGTTGCTGAATTGTGCATGACACGTTGTTTGCTCGTGGTGCTGTGCCACCGTTGAATGGATGTACATACAATTCTGGACTCACAGGGCCAGATATTCAAACTGCGCCTGTTTGTGGCGCAAGCCCCTGTACTGCTCAAAATAGCTGTGCAGGGGTGTGGCCAGGGCGATATTCAACGGAGTTGTGCTATTACGCAACTGCTTTTGAATCTCGCCATCTGGCCACTCCCACTGTGCATTGTGCAGTGGAACTGTGCCAGTGCAAGTGGTCAGAATGGAGCATTGAGATGCGGTGGCACAAATTCCATTGTGCCATGCACAGCACCTGCGATATTCAAAGGGTGACATGCAAATGGGCCATAATTAATGCAAGGTGCATGGGGGGCTATTTGCATCTGATTATGGCCCCATTTGCATGCCATTAGCATGCAGGTGCGGCGAGCCCCAACGACTTGTGCCTGGTGCACTGCCAGGCAGCTGCCAACAGGGACCAACGCCCCCTGCAGCCCGATCACAGGATGTTCCGTAAGGGACGATGACTGTCTACTATCCCTGGTGGTCCAGTGGTATGCAATTAGCCCGATCGCGGGCATAACAGTAACCTCCTCAGTAGCCTGATCATGGGCATAAGTGTTCCCCTCCCCAAGTAGCCCGATCACGGGCATTGGTACCCCAGGTAGCCAATCATGAGCATAAGTGTTCCTCCATCCCCGAGTAGCCAGATTGCTGGCATAACCTATCCGTCCCCCATTAGCCTGTTCGTGGGCATCAGATTCCCACCCCAAAGCCCAATATCCCTGGTGGTCCAGTGGACCGAACAGACTGATCGCGGGTGTGTCCTCACCCCAAGTATAAATCCCTGGTGATCTAGTGGACCCCAAACCCCACCGTCCACGAGCCCCACTACCCGCTCCCCATCAGCCAGTGGGTGGCGGCACCCCACCGCCTGCCGCCCGCTGCCCACTGACTGACAGCTCGGTATGGCTGCACGCCTATTGGTTCAGAGGTTCAATGGATGTGCTGCCCATACTATATACTAGATCAGTCCAGATATGAATGAAAATTGTTCCACATATCTGGAACCTGATGTCTGATATAGAATAAAAATTCATTCACATATCTGGAATGTGGAAAATCAAGCGAGGTGCACCATTTTCGCTACTGCCAGCTTGGTTCACCTTTATGTGAACTAACATTGTAGAACAATGTTGTAAATAATGCATAATATCTGAAGTTAGAAAATGGGATCAGAAAATAAAGGAGTCTCATTGGCTGAATCATCAGACGAGAGATTAATTTATTTTCCGATAGAGCCCGCTTAAGAACAAGAGCCTACTCTGGGTCCCCCATTTCTGAATAAATCCTTGGGCACCCTGAACGTTACAAAAATTCACTGAGCATATTTTTCCCACTCGCAAAGCTAGCCCTAAAAGTAGTGAGCAGGCCGTCCTGCTTCCTGGACCCCAAATAAAATAAAACAGCCTTTACTTGAGCAGATAAAACCATTGCTCATCCAGACAAACTTTCTGGTTCCACAATCAGAGTCAGTGAGGGCTGTGTCAGCTCATTATCTATAACACCACAACAGAGCAGGAGAGCAGCGGTATTTACTTGATTTTCATATCACAGAAAATCACATCACAGGAAATAAATTAATTTAAAAAAATTACACTGATACTGTGCACAGCTGTCATACCAGCATGTTCACTCCAGCACCATCTCCCCAATCACCCTCTTCTCTCAGATGATGCTCTCGCAAAGTAAAGAAACACTGAGGGGCTGAGCCACAGAAAATTACAACAGGTATTTTCAGACTTAGATTTTTTTTACCTGTGATTTCAGAGACCTCAATGTTAACCTGTGTGTGTGGTGTGGGGAAGGGTGCTACTAACCATGACAACCAGCTTCAAAAGCTATAACTATAGAGGCTGGACTAGGACATAAATCCTCAGCTAAAAAACACCGCTATGTAGGTGGTGGAACAATTTTATTACAAAATAAACAAAATATTTAAGAGATTTAACAGTTTAATATGTACATGTTTTTTCAAATATATTTAATACAGTGGGCCATTTTCTAAGCGCAATAATACCCTCCTGGGTGGGCTATATTGGGAAATATTGGATGTTCAAGGGGCTATAAGGCCCTCCGCCTGCATTGACTGGCCTCATTACGCCCCTGGGCAGTCCAGTATTTCACAATAAAGCCCACCCTGTCAGGTATTATTGCTTACTTGGATTTTTCCACTTCCTACAGTAACACAGGTATACACCTCCTGCTGGTTGTGTGTGATTGGTTGTGTTGCCTTGGTCCTTTCCCTACTTGCATGTATGTGTATGGTGCTGGGAGCGGGGGGAGGTGCAGTTAGGATTTTCAACCCTTACACTGAATTTCCTGGCTTTTGTCGCTGTGGAGCAACCCTAACTGATGCATTAAACAGAGTTTTTTGCCATTAAAATAAATATATATGTATGTATATGTATAATAGTGGCATGGTAGTGCCACTATAATTAGTGTTGAGTACCCCATTTAAGGTTAAATTTGAAATTTTGCAACTTAATAACTTTGGCACCATACAATGGATTTGCTTGAAATTTGGAAAGCACAGTCTGGCACCATATATCTCTGGACCTGCCTGTTATGGTTGGATGTACAGTTGCATTGTTACAGAGCACCAAAAAAAAGCATAAATTATGTTTTTTTTTTTACATTTCTTTGCTCGCACCTACAGCCCACACAGTTTGCGAGATCTGTCCGAAAACGTCAGGGAAGATGCAGCCAGGGTCCCCGATGTGCCTTTCGAAAAGTCTGTGAAAAAATATTAAACAGTTCAAAAGTTATTCAAAAAACACCGAATCCCATTATAGTCAATGGGAAAAGTTAACAAGCTATGCAAAAGTGTCGCAAATGCAAGTTTTTAGTGTCACAAATGACCCTTTTACTTTCGTGATTCAGCCATGTTTTTTTAGTTGGGGGTCAGAAAAATGCTTGGCATTTAAATTTGGGACCCTGTAGGGACACAGTTCTTGTGTTCATCTAGCCAAGCCTTGAGGATGCAAGCCATGTCTTTTCTGGGGTAAAACACCCCAGAAATATATTTTTTACATTTTTTGTAAAAAGTAGTGTCACAAAGTACTTTCACATGTGCGACACATTCATGATTTTTTTTTGAAAGTGTTGTGATTTTAAAAGTAATTTGCGACACTATGCCCAAAACAATAGGAAATCTTTGCCACCCTGCTGCAAAACAACAGTTTGGTCTTTTGGGCTGAAATTTGTAGGGAAGAAAGCATGTGTCACATGTGTCTTTTGGTGCAAAAATATAACAGGGCTACAAAGTTACGGCACTCCAAAGATGACAATTTTTCCCATAGGATAACATTACGTCATCCACCGTGCCTTTGGGTCCTGTATCTACAACCGTTCGAGATACGGACTTTTCGTCACAAAAATTTTTAGTCCTCTTTTGGGGGATAAGTGCAAAACTAGTCTAGAAAGTCATAAATATTATGAGGTTTTTTTTTGCATCATATGGTTCCTGAGATATAAGCAATTTCGTATTCTATGGGCCAGATATTTAAACTGCACCGAAAAAGTGCGCAACAGCAGGAGCAAGCACAAGTCAATTGTGTAATGGTGCAACAGACGCAATATTCAAACATGGAGCAAAACAAACTGAATTGAGCCAACGTCTGAATATCGCACAAACTGCACCATAGTGCAACCAGGAAGGGGAAGCTAAGCAGAAATGATGAGCCATAGTGCAACAAGGTTAGCCCAGCTGAGCAGTCCAGAGGTGCCATAGCACAAGCAGAGCCCCCCCCAGCAGAGCAATGGAACTGCACAACCAGGGAGGCAGGAAGGGGCCCACCACCAGCCATGCCACACATGGGCACAGGAACACACTGCAGAACCAACAAGACACCCGCACACCCCAAGCACAGCATCACTGGGGGAGGGATGGATGATCCACTGGCCCATGGGGACAAGCCAACAAAGCACAGCAGGGCCATGACACCCCAGCACAACCACTGTCAGGCTGAGACTGCCACACACAGGGGGTCAACAACCACAGTGCACATCAGCCCCCCCTTCTGCACAGCACACCCTGCACCATGACCCCAAGACACCACCCTTGTGCAGTGACTGTCACTGCAGCAAACACCATGCACCCCCCCGGCACACTGCAACCTCGTGTAGCACAGAACCATACAAGCTAGACCCACACTGGACACCCAGCAGTGGGCGGCAGCAGATGGCAAGACCGACTGAAAGCCACTCCCACACTGGAGACACCTCCCCATGCACACACACACACACACAGCACCACACTCACACACACACACACACACACACACACACATACGCCATACCACCCCAGATGGCATGCACACCACTGCAACTGAGCAACCATAGCCAGCTGCAAATCGGAGACCACCACAGTATTCATAACAAAATATATATATATATATATATATTGAAAACAGAAATTACAACACCAAGATCAAGAACACAACTATATACAGATATGTACAAGACAAGGGTGAGGTAGGGGTACAAGGTAGGGGTGGGTAAGGGGTAGGGGTGAACAACTGGGAGAGGGAAGGCAGGGTGGGAGGGATGGGTGAAGTGGGAAGGGGAAGCACATTTAGCACCTGGCTGGCTGGTCTGCTGCTGCCTGTTGCTGTCCCTGTCTCCTCCGCCGTCGCCTGACCCCATTGCGCTGAATGTGCCTGAGTATGTCATGCGTCGCGATCGATACCCTTGTCAGCCGCTGGAGGGCACGGTCCATCCTGCGTAGGATGCTGTGGCCTAGAAAAAGGGAACACAGTCAATGGCTGTGACTGTCCACAACCCTGAACACCACCCATCCTGCAAGGCATATAGCCTAGTGCCCCACACCTGTGATGGTATGCACCCACCCAGAGTGACCATGCACATAACACGCCCAACCAGGCAGCACCAGCTATGTGCACCACTGCACACACACACTGCCCATGTCCATCACAGCACAAACAAGGCTGTCAAGTGATGTGGCAATGTGGTGGGATGCCAGTTCCACAGCCATGTGCCCAGTGCATGCATGGACCACCAGTGACGCACACACAGACATGCAGTGACACTGGACAGTGATGACTGTCACCTGTGTCGTGCATGGTTGTGTTGTCCATGGCTGGTGGTCATGCCCACCCCCTCCAGCATGCAATAGCATCCATGATGTAATGACACTCACACTCATCAAGCAGCTGTGGCTGCTGCTGCCGCTGTGGCCCACCCCTCACACCTTCTCCAGCCGCCTCCTGGGCTCTGCCACGGCCCTCCTTAGCCTGGGCCTGCACCCTCTCTGCCAGGCCTGTGGGTGACAAATGTAGAGAAAAACATCAGTGTGACCCCAAAGCAGACTGCCCCCTGCCCCAGTGAGTGTGCCTGCCCACACAGCCAGACCCTTGCATCTCACACCTGTACACACTGACACAGCCAACCATGGCAGAGCCATCCCCCCTGCACTGCCATCAAAACACAGTCACACCCCTATGGAGAATACATGTGCATAGATGGTACACCCACCTGGCCTAGGTACAACGTCCCTCCTGGCACATGACCTGAGGTGTTGCAGCAGGTCTGGCTCCCTCCTGCGGAGGTCACTAAATCTGTGCCTGCACTGCTCTGCAGACCGGCACCACCCTGTGACCCTCTCCAGGTCAGTGGCCACCTGCAGCCACACATGGGTGCGGACCACGGTGAGGGGCTGCTCACCAAACAGTGCCCCAAAGTGGGGCTCAACCAGGGCCACCAGGTTGGCCACCTCCACCTGACTCCACTGGGGAGCTCTCCTGCGTGCCATAATTGTGCTCGTACAGCAGGCAATATGGCGCCCTGCAGCGCAGCAACCCCACACGGAAATGTTGTGCAATAGACCACCATAGGTTCCAATTGCACTGTTCATATAGTGCCATCGGTTCACATAGTGCTGTCACCAAACAGTGCAATAGAGCCATACACATGGCAGCCGATCCGCGCCAGGGGGCAAAGGTCGGACACCAGGTCAGGAGTCTATGATGCAAAGCCACGCACAGCGCCATCTGACGTCTACGCATCCTGTGTGACCAATCACCTGCATGCCAGTGCCACAGTGGACTATTGTGCAGTAGTGCCACAGTGCCATATGGTGCCCAGTGCTGTAGCGCCACTGGCACAATGGTGGCCATGGCCTGGATTGCCGATCGCACACAGCAGGTCATCAGCATGGCAGACGCCTGCATAAGATATCTGGGCATGCACAATGCAGTGTGCCACACAGTCACAGATCGGCGCCATTGACTCAGCCGGCTCAACCGTATTGTGCAAAGCGCAACGGTGCGATATTCAGCCGACACATGAAAATCATCTGATCAGCCATTCAAAGGTGCAGTGGTGTGATTTGCATCTCATTACAGTTGCTCCACTCCTAATTTGCATGCATTGCACTATAAATGTGCGACATTGGGCTGCGCTGGCCAGATTCGATTACTGCTGGTGAGAGGTGGGTTGCATGCTGTGTGATCTTCTGGACAATGGTCATGGGATAACACTGTAGACTGCACAGTGACAGGTGTCCACTTCCACCCATACAGATCGCCATGACCAAGCAGAGCCAAGGTGAGGATGGTGGGCGGAGGAGGAGGCCCAACTTCACCATGGCGGAGACAGAGGCCCTCTTCCAGGCCTACCTGGAGGAGGAACCACTACTGAGTGGATGGCGGGGCACCCCTCAGGCCCGTGTGGCTGCATGGGAGGGGGTAGATCGGGCAGTGAACCTGCACGGAAGCCACCAGTGCTGCATGCAGGAATGCAAAGAGAAGATGGGGACAGACCGCAGGAGGGTGAAGGAGAAGATGGCAGCCTTCAGGGCGGCACGCACTGGCGGGGACCAGCCAGCGGTGGTGGAGCTGACCCTGGCTGAGGACCGACTGGCTGCATCAATGCAGTGGAGTGCTATTGAGGGCATACCAGGAGGTGGATTCCAGACAGGTGGAAGCCCATCACTGCACGGTATGACATGGTGGTGGTGTTGGGGGGGGTGAAGGTTGTTCACATTTACTCACATGTCCTCTCTTTCTGTTACAGATACTGTTCATCTTCAGGGGACAGTGATGGTGGGTCAAGGCAGTGAGGAAGACCTGCTTAACATGGAGGAGGGTCCATCCACCTCTGTCAACAGCCAGCATGCACTGCACCAGCATATACGCCGGGCTGCCAACATTGGTGTCGGTGAGTCGGGTGTGGGGGGTGCACAGCCTGTGTCTCAGCAGTCTGGCATGCAAGCATGCCAGCACGCTGTGACTGTGGCTGTAGCATGTACCTGCACCATTGATGATGCAAGGACTGCAATGGGCAGTGATGTGTGTGTCCTATGACGGACACACAGCAGGCCAGCACGTGCCCTTGGGCCTAGCTGGTTCCAATGTGTGTGCCAGCATGTTGGCACAGTCCCAGGCTGTGCCTGTCAGCACCGGTGGGGCAGCACTGGTGGCTGTGCAGGTGTCTGGCACTGTTGCGGCCACAGCAGTGGAATGAGTGGTCCTGGGGCACAGCGATTGGAGGGGCAGCAGCAGCAGTCACCCACCAGGTCTGGGGGTACAGTGTCCAGCGGTGGCA
Organism: Neoceratodus forsteri; assembly: GCA_016271365.2. Classification (NCBI taxonomy): domain Eukaryota; kingdom Metazoa; phylum Chordata; order Ceratodontiformes; family Ceratodontidae; genus Neoceratodus; species Neoceratodus forsteri. The sequence goes on along the minus strand of CM057454.1, from coordinate 1,217,532,327 downwards.
CATGCCCATCGCCCTTTGATATGCCTATTCTTGGTCCTGGTGAACAGTGCCCACCCTCAAGGGGTGTTGAGCATCAGGACCTTCCATACCCTGGGGGACAGGATGCCGTTGTGGCAGAATACCCATTTGAAGAGCACACCCGCCTGCTGCAGGAATCAGTACAGCAGCAAAGGTGGGTTGCAACGTCCGTGGAGGCACTGTGTGTGGCTGTGGAGTGGCACAGCAGAGTGTGTTCTAGACCGTGCAGAGATGGTCCATATGCAGATGGATGTGACCACCGCCATTGACAGGCAGACCCAGGCATTGGTCACTGTTGTGGCTGCATTGGGCACACAAGCAGGTGCTCCTGTACCACGCACCCCACACAGTACACTCTCCACTCCCCGTTCCTGGCATCGTGTGACACCAAGCCTGTTGATGCCGGGTTCTGCTGTGGGCATCCCAAGCACCCCTGGTGCAGGTATGTTCGGCATGCTGCAGACCCCTGTGCGGACAAGGTCGCATTCACGCAGTGGGACCCCTGGTGGTCCATCAGTGCCACCCCATGTGGCCCCTGCTCAGCCTGCCAATGCTGTTGGGCCATGGTGGGGCCACCCATGCATCCGCAGTGACCGTGGAGCAGTGTAACATGATGACCTGTCTCCCGGTGCGGGCCTGTCTGGTGCTGCCCTGTGTGTAATGTGTGTCATGGTGGGCAGTGCACTGGTGGGTGCTCTGCCCAACACACCGACACACGGACCACCTGCACACCCTCCCGACTGCTGTCCACAGGTGCATGTGCATGATGATGCCTGCATTGTACTGTAAACCAAGGTGCAAGGGTGCCCAGCATCTGACACACGTACTTGGACAGTACAGGTGGTGGGGGTGGTCGGTGGATCTGTGTGTTTGCCATGTCTGTTCTGCTCTGCTGTGCACCTGCCCATGTACGCTTTGTGCCTGTGTGTGTGTGTGTGTGTGTGTGTGTGTGTGTGTCCAAATGACTGTTCACCCCTCCCTGATGGTGTGTTTGCATGCCTGGACCCTTCCACTCCCCTTGCCTTCATGCACCCCTGGTGTGTTACCCTGTGTGCCTGTGGTTTGCGCCTAGACTGTGTTGGTGGCACATGGCCCCTTGACTTACCTGTGTCATGCATAATGCTCCTCTGTGATGGTGTCCTGGTGCAGCTGGGCCTGCCGGATCAGTCAGGGGTCCCGCTGTCCTGGGGGGGCTGCTCATCACCATCAACACCAGCGCCGCTGGCGTCCCCATCGCTGTCCCCCCTTCAACCTGTAGGGCTATCCCACAGTCTTTGGCCATGTTGTGCAGGATACAACAGGCCAGGAATATCCAACTGGCCTTTGAGGGGCTGTACTGTAGGGCACCGCCGGAGGAGTCTAGGCATCGGAAGCGTGCCTTGAGCATCCCCAAACACCCGCTCAATGATGTTGCATGTGGCGGCATGTGCCTCATTATAGTGTTGCTGCGATGGGGTCATGGGGTGCCAGTACGGTGTGAGCAGCCAGGGACAGAGTGGGTATCTGCTGTCACCTGTGTGGAGATAGTGGAGATCAGTATCATGTTCAGGTCCATATTGCCCATATCCCTGTGTGCCACTACCATGGCACCTGTGGCATTCCCACCCTTGCCCTGAGTTTGCATTTCCTACATGTGTACTCACCCGCTAGATGGCCTGTGGGGATTTCCCCACTCTCGAATCGATGGCACAGTGCAGACTGATGCCATATGAAGGCACCATGTGCTCTGCCAGGGTGTGTGGCACAGACATTGATTATATAGATACATAGATACATAGACAGTGTCGGCAGATAAGGGCCTATGGCCCACCCAGTCTGCCCATTTAAGTTTGTAAGTTCAGTTTATGTTTGCCAGGAAGTCTGTTGCCCCTTACCCCTGATCTCCAGAATTCCTTTATGTCTATCCCATGCATTCTTAAATCCCGTGATTGTTTCAGCCCCCACCACTTCCTCTGGCAGGGTGTTCCACTTGTCCACCACCCATTCTGTGAAGAAATTCTTCCTCACGTTTCCTCTGAATCGTCCCTCCTCAACTTCATCCCATGCCTCTAGTCCTGGAACATCTTTTTGCTTAAAATAGTGCATTCCTGCACCCTGTTCCTCCCTGCAAGATACTTGTATGTCTCTATCATATCCCTCTATCCTCCTCTCCTCCAGGAGTACATGTTCAGTGCCTTCAATCTGTCCTCATAGGACTTGTGATGCAATCCATGCACCATCTTTGTTGCCCTCCTCTGAACCTTCTCTATCCTGTCTATGTCCTTACGTGAGGTAAGGTCTCCAGAACTGACACTGTACTCCAGGTGCGACCTCACTAGTGTCTTGTATAGTGGAATTATGACCTCCCTTTTCCTGCTGGTGATGCCCTGCCTATGCATCCCAGCATCCTATTTCTTTACCTGCTGCCTTGTCCACACTGTTTCCCTGCCTTGAGGTCATCAGAGATGATAACTCCAAGATCCCTTTCCTGCTTGGTGCATGCTATATCCTCACCCCCAACTGATATATTGTGCCAGGGTTTTGTGCCCCATATGCATTATCTTGCACTTCCTTGCATTGAATTTCAACTGCAAACCCTGACCATTCTTCAAGTTTCTGCAGGTCCCTTCTCTTTCTGTCTACACCCTCTGGTGTGTCTACTCTGTTACAGAGCTTTGTGTCATCAGCGAACAGTGAAATTCTACCTTCTAGGTCCTGTGCAATGTCACCAATGAAGATATTGAATAGTACTGGTCCCAGCACTGATCCCTGTGGTACCTCACTGGTCACTCTTCCCTCTGTGGAGTGACAGCCATTTACCACCACCCTCTGTGTTCTGCCACCCAGCCAGTTACCTACCCACCACACTACTGCCCTGCCCACACCCATATTCCCCAGTTTGTGCAATAGTCTTCTATGTGGCACAGTGTCAAAGGCCTTGCTGAAGTCCAGATAGGCCATGTCCACTGCCCTCCCCTGATCCACCTCCCTAGTCACCCAGTCAAAAAATTCAATGAGGTTGGTCTGACAAGACCTTCCCTGGTGAAACCATGCTGCCTTGGGTCTTGTAGTCCATTGACAACCAGATGTTCCACCAATCTCTCCTTCAGTAGTGCTTCCATGATCTTCCCCACTACCAAGGTGAGGCTGACTGGTCTGTAGTTCCCCGCTTCCTCTTTGTTCCCACTTTTGTATAAGGGGACTACATCTGCTATCCTCCAGTCTTTGGGTACCTCCCCTGTTGCTAGTGATTGGTTAAACAAGATAGCAAGAGGTTCAGCCACCACCTCTCTTAATTCTTTAAGGACCCTGTGGTGCACCCCATCTGGCCCCATTGCTTTATCAACTCTTATTACTTCCAGTTCCTTCAGGACCCTTTCTCGTGTAAAGGGACTTGTGTCCATTTCTGCACCATGCTCACCCCTTGTACTCCATTCAGACCCATTACCCTCCTCTTCCTTAGTAAAGACTGAGTAGAAATACCTGTTCAATATGTCAGCTTTACTGTTGTCATCCTCACACAGCCCCATCCTCCCCTTCAGTCTCACTATCCCTCCCTTTGCCTTTTTTTTTCACTTATGTACCTGTAAAAGGTTTTGTCCCCTCTACCCACTGATTTTGCAATGTGTTCTTCTGTCTGAGCTTTGGCTTCCTTACTGACCTCCCTGCCTCCCTTTGCTTCTCCTGGTACTTCTCCCTATCCCCTTCTGCCTGTGTCTTTTTGTATTGCCTGAATGCAGTCTTTTTGGCTTTCACTTTCTTTGCTACCTCTTTGGAAAACCATAATGGTCTCCTTTTCCTTTTCCTCTTGCTAACCTGCTTAATACATAATTCTGTTGCTCTTGTAATCCCCATTTTAAATACTTCCCACTGTTCCTCAACCCCTGATTCCTGCCCCATTCCCCTTAATGCCTCTTTCAAGTATCTCCCCATTTTCCCAAAGTTTGACCCCCTAAAATCCAGGATACGTGTTTTTGTGTGGTTTGGTTCTGCTCTTTCTGTGATTTCAAACCACAGTGACTGGTGATCAGTTTATATGCCCAGTGGCATCACACACCACCTGGCAGTTGACACTGGAGAAGCTCTTTCTGTTCCTATATGCAGCCCCATCGGGGCCAGGTGGCGTGCGAATGGCCAGATGGGTGCAGTCTATGGCCCCTAGCACGCCAGGCATACGTGCTACCCTGTGGAACTCCTGCATGTTTGCTGTATGCTCTGCCGCGGTGCTGGGGAAATGGATGTGCTCTGCAGCATGTGGCAGCAGTGCGCTGAGGAATTGGGTGAGGATGCGTGATGTGGCCAACTGTGTGATGCCTGTGGTGTCCCCTGTCGGACTCTGGAAGGTGCCCATGGCGAGCAGGCACATGCAGGCTGTCACCTTGGTCTCCACTGACAGAGCGTGACTCCGTCGTGAGGTGCCTGCATCACATCACTGTACAGCTCACAGAGCCACCTCAGTATTGCCCTGTTCATGCGGTACCGGCCCACGATCTCTACATCTGTGTACAGCTCAAAGCTGATGCGGGCACAGTACTGCCTGCTGGGCGCATCACGGACGGGCCCATCCACGCCACGCCCTCTGCAGCTTGCATTCTCACCTCCTCATTACAGCTTCTATGTGAAGCTGCCACTGTCCATTTCCCTGGCTTGTGACCCCCCCTTGCTGATGTTGCTCTGTTACCCCCACTGTCCTGACTGCTACTTCCACTGCACTGGGCACCCCCGCTGGCCTCTGCAGCCTATGGCCCATGCTGCTTCCCTTGCCTGCCCTGGCCTGTCACTGTCTGTCTGTCTCTCTCTCTCTCTCTTCCCCACTTGGCATCCCTGTAGCATTCTTGCGCCTCTTTCCTGAGCCTTTTTATTTTGGCTCATTTCTGCTGGGGTGCAACTTCCGGCTGTTCCGCTCTTGCACATTGCGCTAGTCTTTGAATATCGCATTGTGCTCTTTATGCATGGATCCACCCCGTTCGGTTGCGCATGCCTTCATTTGCATTGCGCTGTTGCTCAGCATGTTTTTGGTGGCGCAACTGCCTCCTGCTGAATATCACAGAATGGCACACTTTCGGACTTGTGCATGGTGCAACCCTTTTGAATATCCGGCCCTAAGTGCTAATTTTCCTGTGCGAGGGCCACTATTATGCCCACATTCTTTGTATTCACTGTGCTTCTGAATGCACCTCTTTTGAACACAAAGTGTGCAGTAGCATTACCATTAGCGTTAGCATTTGCATTCAAGTTTGAGCTTGCATTTCCATTATCATTAGCGTTTGTGGTTACGTTTGCACTTGCGTTTCCGTTACCGTTTGCGTTAGCATTTCTGTTTGCATCACTGTGAGTGTTACTGTCTGCGTTTGCATTACCGTTTGTGTTTCCATTTATGTTTGGTTCACTATTACCATTTTCCTGTCCATTACCACTTGCGCTTCCGTTACCATTTGTGTTTGTGTTACCCTTACCGTTAGCATCACCGTTACCATTTGTGTCTGCATTTACGATTGCATTTGCTTTACTGTTTGCTTTTACTTTTGCATTTGTGTCATCATTACCATTACCATTTGCATTTATGTTTCTATTACCATTTGTGTTTACGTTTGTGCTTCCGTTTACGTTACTGTCACAGCTTGCGTTTATGTTACCGTTACCATTTGCGCTTGTGTTACCATTTACGTTTGTGTTACCATTACTGTTTGTGTTTCAGCTTGTGTTAATGTTGCTGTTTATGCTTGTGTTTGTTTGCATCACCATTAGCATTACCATTAGCGTTTGCGTTTGTTACCTTTGCCATTTGCGTTTTTGTTACCATTCGCGCTTGCATTACCATTTGCGTTTCCATTTCCATTACTGTAAATGTTACCGTTACTGTTTGCATTTGCATCCACACTTCCATTTGTGTTACCGTTTCTGCTTGCGTCACTGTTAGATTGTCATTAGCATTTGCATTTATGTTACCATTTACATTTTTGTTTGCATTACCATAACTGTTAGCGTTTGCGTTTCCATTCACATTTGTGTGGGCGATACCATTCCCATCAATGTTTGCATTTCCATCACCATTACCATTAGAGTTTGTTAACATTTACGTTTGCATTTACTTTTCTATCACCGTTACCGTTACCATTTCTTTTTACTTTACCTTTACCTTTTGCGTTTCCGCTTACATTTTCATTTGTGTTTACGTTTGCGTCACTGTTACTGTTTCTGCTTCCACTTCCATTTCTGTAGGCTTTAGTATTTGAACCTGCATTCACATTTGCATTACGGTTTGCGTTTGTGTCACCGTTACTGTTCGTGTAAGTGTTATCATTACTGTTGGTTATTATGCACGAATGGCCAGCATTTAGAGCCTCACACTCCCACCACCACATTCCATTTACTATTTATATTGCACATTCTCAAAAAGAAGGGAAATTCATGGCAAAAAAATCAACTTAATGCATCAGTTAGGGTTGTTCCACAGTGACAAAAGTCGGGAAATTCAGTAGGATTGAAAACCCTAACTGCACATTCACCCATCCCCACCACCACCGCACACAAACATACATGCAGGTAGGGGAAGGACCAAGACAACACAACCAATCACACACAACCAGCAGCAGGTATCAGAAATAATATACAACCATCTAAACCACACACCCATGCTTCCATTGGGCTGTGGCATTGGGTCATCACTGCTAACTTTGATCCCAGATGTTCCACACACTGAAAAACACATATCACTATGGACAACTGGCCATCTTGGGCCACACACTGCCATCAACACATAACGCAGACTACACATATGGTATTTTGGGATATACAAGACCCAAAACAGGATTTTCCACATTCCCTGAAATACTTTAACAAATCACTTTCGCAAATGCGACAGTATCGTGCCAGGCATTTGTGACACTTCTGAGTTTGTGACAGTATTTTGTGACTCTATATTGCAGGCTTTCGCAAATGTGACCGTGTCGTTTGTTCCATTTGTGACACTTTCATGTTTGCAACAGTATTTTGCGAACGTATGCTTCTGATGACTGCATATCTTTGCCATCATCCTGCAAGCAAATGGTTGGGTCCTTTGGGCTGAAATTTGCAGGGTGGCAAGCTCTGGTCCGACAGATGTGCATTTTCCTGCTTTGGGGCTAAAATACTTAAGCATGAGAAAGTTACACTGTTCTGAAATTGAGTAATTTCCCATAGACTAACATTGTGGCACCCATGATACCTTTCGCCACCCATATGTTGAAAACGTAGCAAGGTACACAATTTTGCTGCTGCCATCTTGTTTCACCTTTAGGTGAATTAACCTCGTGAGACAAGTTTGGAAATACTGTATGATACCTGAAGTTAGATTTCTTACCTACTTGCTGTGGTAACACATGTATACACCTCTTGCTGATTGTGTGCGATTGGTTGTGTTACCTTGGTCCTTCCCCTACTTGCTTGCATATGTGTGTGGTTGGGGTGGAGGTGGGGGGGAATGCGCAGTTAGGGTTTTTAACCCTAACACCAAATTTCCTCACTTTTGTCGCTGTGGAACTACCCCAACTGATGCATTAAATAGATTTTTTTCCACAAAAAAAAAATATATATATATATATATATATATATATACAGAGAGAGAGAGAACATGTTAAATGCTTGTATAGCAATTGCAGTGATTCAAAACTTAATTTGAGTAGCTGTAGAAAAAGCATGTGTATTGTTTTGCTGGTAACCTTGTGTAACCTTTTCTTGCCACACTGTTGCTTGGTTTTCCTGTTACCTTCATGGTAGGCAACCATCAATTACATTTAACAGGGCTTTCTCTGAGGTTACATCCAACAAGTTGGGGGTTCCTCAAGGCTCCATCCTGAGGCCTCGTTTTTCTCCATATTGATAAATTAACTCCCTAGGGTGCCTACTATCTCTGTCACTCTACTTTGAATGTGGATGGCCATGTGCTGCTTACCAGTGCAAAAATGTCAATTTTGTGGTACGTTGGGTCCTATCCTAGTTGAATGTAGTAATGCAGCCCTTGAAGTGCTTTGAATGTCATATGTGGCCCTAGGGTCATTTCAGTTTGCCCACCACTGCACTAAAGGGTAGATTGACTATATGCCATGTAAAAGAGTTTCAAAAGCACCCCTATGCAGGAAAACAATGCCGAGGACACCCCATGGCATTCAACATGGATATGCTCGTGCACTGTACACTGGATGCCCTGGCCACCCCAACAGCACCATGCCAAAACATGCCGGGGGGTGTGGTCTGTGTGGCATAAGTACAAGATGGCACTGCGCACCTTTTCAGTACTGCAACGCATATGTTGGGGGGAACCTGGTGCACCATAATATGGGACCCCCACATATCAGTGGCGATTCACAGTGGCTACATGAACCTCCACACACAACTACCACATCTGGCTGGCAACTTGGTAGGGCCAGAGGTGGCCATTCAGGCAAACACCTGCAGGTGATATACTGGAACGTATGTGTCATCCCAGGATGCCCTGCCTGTGCACAGAAGGGGATCCACTATGGAACCCAGGCTGGGCATTTTATTGGATTCTTACCAGCATCCAGTGCTCTGCCCACAGGTTGCCATGATCCTCTGATATGCAACTGAATGCCAAGCAGGTGAGGGTGCAGAGGGGCAGCCAGTGATCATGAATGCTGGCTGTTGCACCTCACTACAGGGGTGTGGGGCAGAGCAGGTTGGTTGCACGTGTTTTACGTATGATACCTGCCCTCCAGTGAATCATGGCTCATATTAGTACTGTTAATTTATGGGTAAATAATGACTGCTCCAGTGTATCCAGTCTTGGATCACTGTAAATGGACTGGTACAAAATATCATGATGACAAGCAGTGATTTTTGGCTCGCCTGGTAAGATTAAGTCCTGCCAGGAATCATTGGAAGTCATTAGCAGAGAGGTGTCTGCTGTTTCCACTGTGCTATCTTTACAGTGTCTTTGAGTAATTCTGGACCATCAGCAAGACCTTTCCCCCTACATATTTCAAATGTATGTAGACCCATTAACAGCAAATTGGGTCAGGTCAGATTTTCACAAAATAAGGGAACACATTAGGAATAAGAACTTGAATGAGGAGTTGACAGACTGCAGCACAGAAACCTGCTGGTCCATTATCGAGGCAACCATGGAGGAAGGTGTCCAGAAACATGTACCAATAAAGGTGGTCAAAAACAACAAAGGCAAGATACCTGCCAGGTTGACAAAAACTGTGAAAAACAAATCCCACCCCCCCAAAAAAAGGTATGCTCCAACCTAAAATAAAAGTAGTACACCACAAACTTGTGCTAAATATAAAGGGGGAGTATCTAAATTAAAGAAATTAATCAAGAGGAAGAGAACAAGATCGAGATGAGAACTGCCCATGCTTAAGACATACGAACATACAAAAATGCCAGCAGAATCAGTCCTTACGGTCTATTGAGTCTGCTCAATTGTGCAGCTAGCCCTTCAACATGCAGCTCCCCCAGTCACCCCTTCCCGCTTCATAATTAGCCCCTCAGCCTGTCCCATCCCCTCTTAAAACCATCCACTGTACTACAGGATACTACCTTTTTCAGGCAGAGTATTCCACTTGTCCACCACCCACTCTGTGAAAAACTCTCTCCTGACTTCCCTCCTGGATCTTCCCCCCTCCAATCTAAGCTGATGCCCTCTCGTGACCCTCCCTCTTCTAATATGGGAAATCCCTCATGTACTAGTCTTATTTATACCCTTTAAGTATTTAAAGGTTTCGATCATGTCCTCCATATCCCTACTCTCTTCCAGGGAATACATGTTCAGCTCACCCAGCCTCACCTCATAGGAGTTTCCATCCAATCCCTATATCATCTTTGCCACCCTACACTGTGCACTCTCCAACAATCTGATGTCCTTCTTCGGGTATGGGGACCAGAACAGCACACACTACTCCAGGTGTGGCCTGGCCAACGATCTGTAGAAGGGCAGTATCACCTCCCTATTTCTGGTGGAGATTGCTTTAACTCCTACATTAATACTCATAAAATACCCCCAAAGAACTTGAAACAATATCCCATAATGGTAAAACAGTAACTGATGATAATGAGCTAACTGAGGTATTTAATGAATATTTCTGTTTGATCTTTAATAAAAAAAGACAACACAAAAAGACCAAAAATTAGTAACCAAACAGAACACATGAAATTTACAATAACCAAAATTAAAAACTATATTAAATTACTAGAGCCCAGCTCTTCCACAGGACTAATTAGTATCAGCCCTGGACAGTTATTGGAAACAGTTGATGAGATCCACCCCCCCCCACTTAACAATTCTGTTCTATAAATTTCTGGAGGTAGGTGTTCTACCAGAAAACTGGAAATCATCCATTGTTATTCCTGTTCATAAAACAGTACAAAAAAGCCAGATTAACAACTATAGGCCAATCAGTCTCACCTCAGTCTGTGGCAAAGTACTGGAAAGATTGATAAAAGGGAGACTTGAAAAAGAAATCGGATCCCCAGTAAAGATGGATGATTTCCAACATGGGTTCACTTCAGACCGATCATGTACAATTTACCTTTCAGGTCTGCCAAGTGTAAGCAGGGAACCAGGGAGCTGATATCAGCCTATAATAAGGCAGTGTTGAGTGCCCTGGATTCCCTGGCTCCTGTCTGTGTTCTGCCCTTCACTCTTTGCCCAAAGTCCCCTTGGTTTGACAGTACTTTGAAAAAGCTGAGGCATAGGTGTCAAAGGTTGGAACAGTGTTGGCGGAAATCGGGCCTGGTTAGTGACAAACTTAGATTGATAACCCACTATAAAGATTATCAATCTGCAATCTCTTGTAAGAATACAGAGTTTCTTTCCAAAGAGATTGCGGCAGTGAGAAATTGACCTGCTCAGCTCTTCCAAACTGTTGCCACACTGCAATCCAACCTGTCTTCAGTCACGGGGAGCATTTTTGCAGGTTAAGTGCAATGACTTTGCTTGATTCTTCACTGATAAGGTTTGCTATTATTACGTCTGAGATCTGCTCAGCACCCTCTACGTGGTGTGGTGGTGGTTGGTAGGAGGTTACAGGACCAAGGATTGTACCCTCCTAGTGGCACAATAACAGACTGCTGGATCTTAATTGGTGCTTGAGAAAGGCCATCCGGGATCCTCTTTTGGCACGGTCTTTTGTCTAAATTCCATAGTGGATGACCCTATATTTCTTGGCCAGTATGAAGGGTGTTGGCTCTATTTTCTGCCTCCTAACTGGCCCGCTCACACTACTACTTATCTCTTGCACTGTCCCTATGCAAAGTACTGGCACAAACATTAACTGGTGCCACGGTATCTTATCTTCTCAACTTAACATGGGTTGTAATCGTATGTACGGTACTGTGCTTATTACAAACCTGTTCCCCCCACTTCAACCAGCATCTTTTATGCAGCACTCCCTTCTCTTCTCTGCCTGGGTGCTCCTGTTTGCATCCTTGGGGGGCATCCGACACCAACCTACTGCATCCTCAACATCACTTTTTCGCACTTACAGGAAGGGCCAGACTAAGACTTTCAAACTGACTCTGATTGCTATTAAAAATATTCTACTGATCCTCCTAATCTGCTCTGGTGATGTTGAATCAACCCAGGCCCACCCTCTACTGTCTCCTCTCCTTTGGATATGGCAAACCTAATAGGGCTAAACATTCTGCATGCAAATGTCTGTGGTCTCCTAAGAAAGCTGGACCTGATCTACACATTGATAAACCTCTCCACCTCGATGTATTGGTTATCTCCGTGTCATGGCTTAAGCCCCCAATTAAGGACACTGAAATAAATATACCTTCTTACAAAGTCTATAGAATGGACAGGTGGACCAGAGAGTTGCTACAGTATATATGTACAGGATAAGAACTGTGCTTCTACCATCAGCTCTATCTCTGAGCCTAAAAAATATGATAGTCTATCACTTAAATTACAACTGACCCCCTCCCAATCCATTCAAATCATTGCATGTTATACACCCCCATCGGCTGGCCTAAAGATCATTCAGCACCTGAGCTCCCTACTCGACTCTGCATCTCCAGAGGTCATAGTTGTAGGTGATCTAAATCTTGATTGGTATGCCACCTGTTCTAAACCTCTCAAGGAGCTAAGTGATGCCTTTGGTCTCCATCAACTCATTATGGAACCCACCCGGCCAAACACCAAAAATCCAGTCAACAGCTCCCTACTCAATATAATATTGGTTAACAAGCCTCATCTGTTCTCTCATGTGGGAGTGTTTTTTAGCCAACTCAGTGACCACTGCATCATTGCATGTGTAAGGTCCCTGCCAAAAATGATCTCCTTCTCCAGATGCATGCAAAAAAGGTGCAGATGGAATTTTGACATTTCCGCCTTCCTTACTGACCTACAGCATTCTAATTGGCAAAAGTTCTACCTTGCCTCTTCCTTTATTGGAGCATATAATATTTTCCATGCTATCCTCATGGATGCAATTAACCGGCATGCTCTACAGGTAAAATCCCGTACAAAGAAAATCTCTTGCCCCTGGTTTTCTACCAACCTCAAGTCGGCTCTTTTGAACAGGGATGCCTTATGGAGAAAGGCATGAAAAACTAGGCTTCATGTCGAATGGGTTTCCTTCACAGCTGCCAGAAATCAATGCAGTAAGCTTGTAAGGGCTGCCAAGTCCAGTTACTATAACAGCAAACTGAATGCATCTACCCACAGCCCATCCACTTTTTGGAAGACCATTAAGGATGTTGAAGGTCATAGGACATCCAACACCTGTCCATCCAAGATCTCTATTGACAGTGTAATGCTCACAGATAAACATGGTAAACTGAATGGGCTAATCAACCACTTTGCCACAGCTGGATTGGCCTTTGATTCCTCCCCTGCTAATGCCCTGAGAGACTATTTCTATGTGCAGGACAAGACAGCCATCCTTCTCCTTCAGCCAGGTATCTCTGAAGCAAGTTGAAGACATGTTAATCAGCCTAGACACTAGAAAAAGTGCAAGTGCTGACTTCATTGACCAGTACTTTCTGAAAATCAGCTACCATGTACTAGCCGTCTCCATAACCCACATCTTCAATCTGTCCCTTATGCAGAGTTCCCTTCTGGATAGCTGGAAAACTGCCCATGTTGTCCCATTATTCAAATCTGAGGACCCTGTGGACCTTAATAACTATTTGCCAATCTCTCTGCTTCCTACCTTATCCAAAATGTTGGAAAAGATTGTCAGCCTGCAGATTAGAGACCACCTTGAACTACACAACCTACTCACCCCTATACAATCTGGCTTCAGACCTCAACATAGCACTGTCTCTGTACTTGCAAAAGTTACTAATGACTGGCTGAATGCATTGGGCAATAAATTCTTTGTAGGTGCCCTATTCTTGGATCTAAGCAAGGTGTTTGACACGGTGAACCATGCCCTCCTGCTGGATATTCTCCGCAACTTTTGTCTGGACTGTACCGCTCTCAAATGGTTTGAATGCTACCTTGTGGGATTATTGCAGCAGGTTAAAGTAGAAATAGATGTTTCCCCCATGAAAACCCTTCATAGAGATGTACCACAAGGCTCTGTACTGGGCCCCCTCCTTTTTGCTATTTATGTAAATAACATCCATGCTGGCATCCACTTATTCACAGACAACACTGTATTATACATTTCCGGACCTACCCCTAACAAAACATGATCAGACCTCCAACTTGAATTTAACCAGCTACAGAACAACCTATTGCAACTTAAACTACTGCTCAATGCAAAAAAAAAACAAAAGCTATGCTCTTCTCTCCTTTTCCAAGGTCTACCCCTACTAATGTGGTGGGTGGGCAAACCTCAGTTACTACTCTCCTTAATGAACCTCTTGAACTGGTACATAAATTCAAATACCTGGGGTTGTGGATTGACCACAAACTGTCCTTTCCTGACCATATTAAAGAATTTTCCAAAAAACTTAAACAGTGGCTCGGCATATTCTTCCGCATTAAGCACTTGATAACGTTGGAAGTGAGAACTAGAATCGTACAATCCACCTTTCTTCCCCTTATTCGACTATGGGGATATTCTATATGGACAAGGGAATAACACAGCTCTAAAAAAGTTTGACATCTTATATCACCAAGCTTTTAGATTCATATTGGGAGCCTCCTATGCTACACACCATTGTTCATTATGTAACCCCCCTGCAAATGGGGGTTCCCAAAAGACTTCCAGGAGCTTGCTTGAATGCTCCAAGCCTGAATGGTGTTTGGCGTCTAAGCCATTTATCAGTGAGTGTTTTTAGAGCCTCTGGTACTGTCTCTTTAAGAGCTGTCTGCTTGCAGACATAGTTAGTTTGTATGGGGACTGTGTGCTTCTCTGTTTGAGTACCACTCGAGCTGCTGCCAATTCACTCCATTTTGCAGTCACTGGGAGTGCAAAGGGAACCTATCTGAAAGATGTAACTGTTTGCCAGAAATAATTTAGAGTAATAATGAAAATACAGTTTGTCTAACCTGCTTTCTTTGCAGTCAGAACTGTGTTTGCCTAGTTCCCATTCTAGTTTTGAACTGCTGAACTGGACCAATCAGTGTGGGGTAAGCTAGCTCTAAAATGGTGCCTTGGACGAATCAGAACTTGGACTGTAATCTGAGCCAGCCACAAGAGGATTGTATGGGCAATGACTCTGGGAGATGTAGTTTAGACTTCAGCGCCTTTTTGACCAATAGGAGCAGTCTATTGTGAGTGACAGCCAATCCAGTCAAGAACTGGAGGAACTCAAAGGAAGTGCCCGGTTTTGTCGGTTGGAGTTTCAGTTTAGATCTGGCAGTGAAGGGAAAGAAACCCTGTGCTCCTTCAGTGCACAGTTTCAGTCAAAAACGTGTGTAAGGCCCAGAGTTCCGGTCTGCAGCTTGTGTAACTGCTTGTTAGGACTGAATCCGTCCTATGAAAAGAATCAAAGGATTCTGAAGAGTAGAAACCAGGCTCACCCTGTAGAAGACTGGGAGAAATTGTTGAATTGCACTCGGTCTGTCAGGAACTGAATCTGCTGTGTGTTCTCGGGTATTGTGCAGTAATTGCGATAGGGATAGAGAAGCAGCCTGCCTGGTATAGTACTTTTTTTTTTTACCATAAAATGTGTGAAGAGTCTCTTGGAGCTCAAGAGTAGCCCTGCTGATATTGAAGGACCCTATCTTATTTGGAGGTCGTGAGTACTAATTCAGGGTCGTCCCTGTTGAATTGCCACATTAAATCCAAATGGAATTACTGTACTGCTGACTGTTTAATTTTCCTTTTCTCTGGTGAAAGGGCCCCTACCAGCTGCCACGGTTTGGACTAGCCACTAGGGCTTGGGTACCCAGGGACAGTAACTGATAGGGATAGGCCTGTGCACAGAGCCATAGGTAGATGATTAGAGTGATAAGCTAATTAACCTGATTTCCCCCTGTCCTTGTTATATCCCCCTAAATAAATCAGAGCTGCTTGTTTCAGCAAAGTTATACTGCCTGAGGTATTTGTCTATGTTAAAGTATTGTACTGTGATTGTTGCACTGTATCTTATTTTACAGGAGGTCCCAGTGTCTGAACCACCCTGGGGTAAGTGTATACTGTGAAGGTAATTCTGATATATTGTGTGGGCCACTAGTGGAAGAACGGGGGGTTGCAGTGTCCCAGAGGGCTGTGACCAAGTAAGTTTAACTATTGCAAACCCTGACCTCTGGGTGGAGGCACCCGCCATTGGATCCAGGCCCCTCAACCTGTTAGTGGCAAATCAGGCAGGGGTAGTAGCCCCTGGGATAGCGCCATCTAGGGGTTACATCTATATGCCCTGGTCAGCTGGACCTCCCTCGGCACAAGGCGATACAAAAACGCAGCAATCTGAACCTGCTGGGCTATTATCAAGAAACTGCCGTCATATATCTCGGACTGCCTCCCTATTTGCCTTCCTGGATTGCATGCACTAAGAAGATCCACCTATATCACTCTTGTTATTCTAAAAGTCAAAACTCGATTTGACAGATTTTCCATTGGCTACTCCCTCCCTTCCCTATGGAACAAGCTCCAAAAAGTACTACAAATTGCCTCCTCACTTCCCCTGGCTACTTTCAAAACCCTACTGGCCAGAAGAGCCACAGGAAATTGTAAATGTGCATCATAAAACCCCTATGTTAACACCTTTTCTTCTATCCCCTACCTTAGGTCTACTGGCCAGGACTGTTATAGAAAATTATAAGTGTGCTTCATAAAACCCCTATACAATCACTTTCCATCTATCCCCTACCTTAGGTCCGCACCACTGTTTTCTCACTGCCTTTTACTTTCCTTATAAGTGGTCCAGCGTACCTACTTTTTCTGGCCCACATATTTACAGTGCCTCAGATAGCTATTGCCCTGGGCTCTTACTCTATGATCTATATTTGTTTTTCAACTCTCAGAGGTGACCTTTCCTCCCTGAAGACCTTTGACCTCCTGGCCTTTGGCTTGACAGCCTGCCAGTCATATTACACACTATGGGCCAGATATTGAAACCATTACACCTAGCACAAAACCATAGCACTGGAATAGCTCTGGATTTGCATGAGGCTGCAATAATCAAAAGCCCTATTAATGCCAGTCCTGTGTGCTAGTGCCAACACTAATAGATAATACTATGCAGGGGCAGGGTTAGGAGAGCACCCATGAATGTCAGCACCGTGGCATATTCAAAGGTCTAGGACCATGCTAGAGGCATTAGCGCAACCTGTAGCGTGGGCTAGATACCGCCTAACAAAAGCTGGTGGTATTGGTCCCCCCACCCCCCTGCCTGAAACCTGACCTGTTTTGTATTATATTCAAGGTAATTCCCTGGTAGTCTAGTGGTCCCTCCACCCCCCTGCATGAAACCCGACCTGTTTTGTATTATATTCAAAGTAATTCCTTGGTAGTCTAGTGGTCCCCTCACCCCCTGCGTGAAACCCGAACCATTTTGTATTATCTTCAAAGTAATTCCCAGGCAGCCTAGTGGTCTCCCCATCTGACAGTGACACCCTGGCTTAGCCCAGGAACAATCTACGAACAGAGCCAGTGACTGGCTTAGCCCTCCTCTCACCACTATGGCCGACCGCTGACTGAAGTACAAATGAGCTTCCTTTTTACCTCAGTCAGTGGCCAGCCGTGGTGGTGAGAGGAGAGTTGAGCCAGTTACCAGTTCTGTTCATAGATTGTTCTTGGGCTAAGCGGGGGCATCAATGCTGGGTGGGGGGACCATTAGACTACCAGGGAATTACATTGAAGATAATACAAAATGGATCGGGTTTCGTGCAGGGAGTGGGGGGACCACAAGACTACCAGGGAATTACTTTGAATATAATACAAAATGGATTGGGTTTCATGCAGGGGAGTGGGGGGACCACTAGACTACCAGGAAATTACTTTGACTATAATACAAAATGAGTCAGGTTTTGTGCAGGGGGTTGGGGACCACTAGACTACCAGAGACATTACTTTTAATTCGGTTGAGAATGGGTCAGGAACATACCCCTCAACTGTCCCTGCTTTTCAGGGACGTCCCTAAATTTGCCTCAAAATATTTCTCTGACCCTCCTCACAGTTGTGTTTCTGTGGCTAAACAGTGGAAATTGTATGCACAAAAAATTGTCAAGCGTTAAAGTTACAGACTTATTCTTCGTTGGAAAATGCATTTTGCACTAAGCCCTATATTCTACCAGCTGTCTTGGTGGATATCTCTACTTTTGAAGATGTGTCCCTGATTGTGGTCCTTTGTCCCTGATTTGTTTAAGCCTTGTCCCTGATTCAGGAGGCAAGGTGTGCGGTGTATGTATGCACTGACTGTGCCTGGCAGCACACCGTTCCTGCTGTTTCCGGCCTGTACTTCTATTCCGACCAACAGGGGATGCTGTGGGTATGCCTTGGCCTGCAGTGTCCAGCCTGTACTTCCATTCCGACCAAAAGGAGTAGCTTTGTGCTCCATGCAGTAGCACTGGGCAAACTGCATGGTAATGTATGCTAAGCAGCACTTAAAGAGAGGCAAATGTACCTGTTTGCCCACAGGTTACCTAAGTAGGCTCATATGCATGGGAGCTTTGAATATAGCTCCCGTTTGCCCCAAGCTAACCAGTTTGCACTGGGCTAATGTGTTAGCACTGTGCAATCAGGTTAGCCCCAGGCAAACCTCACTTCAGCATAGCACAGTGCATATCTCTGAACCTTTCGTCCCTCAAATGTGGAACACTGTCTCTCAAAATGTGGAACAAATGAGCTAAATGTGGAAGACTTAATACGATCTTTACCTGGGAGACTCTGAACACTGTTAAAAGGTTTGCATTTATGTTCAGACAGTCTGTTATTAATTGAATAATATTTTTTTTTGCATCATTTACTATAGATTGTTGCTTTAAAATGTTACTACTGAGTGTGGAACACGTCCTCACAATGTGGAACAGGGAGTTTTTGTGAAGCAAAACGAGGACCGTTCCTCGTAATGTGGTACAGTTGAGAGGTATGTAGCACAGTTCTGCAGTGTGTGGCTTACATTGCTGTTTGCAGTAGAAGTCAGACATCTCTGTGCAATCACACACAATGTTCTCCACCTGCAACACTGGCTTGCTCCAGAGTCTAATGAGCTGCAGTTGCAGTGTGTATTTCCCTGTTGCTATATTCAGTGCTGTTTTATTCCTGGCCAATTTTTGCCCTGCACTCCTGGCCGTGTTTGCCCGGCTTCCTTTGCTTGCTATATTGAGCTGGTTTTGTATCAGGCTATTTCCTTTTGAATATAGCTTGCATTCTGCTCCGGGCTAAGTTTGCCCACTGGGCAGTGCTAATTTTAGACTGGTACAGCTAGCTATTAAAATTGCTTGTGGATTTTGTGTATTGTATTTTCTTTAAACCAATCTGTGTTTATCCTAACCAATCTAGTTAATAGAATGTCTATTATATTTTGTTTTTGTACTTTGTCTCAACAAATATGTATATATCCTAACCAAACTATATAAACAGCCAATTGTATGCTGTAATTGTTTGGAATATCTACGCTATGAGGATGTGTTGTTGTGTACTCCGATGTTATTCTGTCTCATATGTAATTATTATCAGGTCCATCTTGTAAATAAGTTCTTCTCAATGATGTTCCACCTGGCAAAATAAAAACTGATTGACTGATTGGTCTGACTACAGCCGGCTGGCGATTGCAAACATTGTGTTGTTCTCCCAGGTTATGCACCCAACCAGCTGTAGCCTGGACCTGGGCTCGACCCACTTCCTTATGGGGTGTGTTGAAGTCATCAGCCTGTCCTGGCTAGTATTGCCTGGAGCTTGTTTGATTCAGGGGAGTTTTCTATCACCCTGAAAAAGGCAGTAGTAACTCCCCTCCTGAAAAAAGACCTCCCTTTACCCAGACCACTTAGCCAACTACAGACCTTTCTCTAACCTGCCCTTTGTGGGCTAGGTTATTGAGAAGGTGATTGCTGTGCAGCTGGATGACCATTTAATTTCTAATGATGTCCATGATCCTTTCCAGTCCAGTTTCAGGAAGAGGCATAATACCAAGACTGCTCTTGCCCGGGTACTTAATGATCTCTTGATAGTGAGAGACTGGAAGTGCTGCTCCATTTTGGTTCACCTTGATCTCTGCGGTATTTGACATGGTGGACCATGGGGTACTGCTGGAACACCTGCGGATACTATGTGGACTGACTGGTACAGTCCTCAGATGGTTTCAATCATTCCTCACAGGCAGGACGCAGAGAGTGGTGTAAGGACTTTGTTCCTTGTCCTCTCTCCCCCATCATGTGGGGTTCGCAGGGTTCTGTGTTGTCCGCCATGTTGTTTGCTATGTATACGCCATGGTTGAGAGACATTATTATGTGGTATGGGCTGAGTTTTCACTGCCATACAGATGATACTCAGCTCTACATATTCTTTGTGCCCATGTAGGGTGATGCAGTCTCAGTTATTAATAGCTGACTCTCCGAGATTTGGGATTGGATGAGTGCCAACTGGATGAAGTTGAATTAGGGCAAACCAGAGGTGCAGGGTTGTTGGTGGGTCTTATCCCTGGGCTTTGGCAAGGGGGCACCAGCAGCTCACCTTAGACTGGGTGCAAAATCTGTGCTTGGCGTTTTTGACAGTGGCCTGACTTTACAATCTAAGTTGTCTGCTGTTGTTAAATCCTCATTTTACCATGTGAGGAACATTGCCTGAATTAAGCGCCTTGTCCCCCCAATGATCTTCCAACATTGGTCTATGCCTTTGTGACCTCCTGCCTTGACTACTGTAATGCCCTGTACCTGGAGCTACTGTTGGCTTATATCCGCTGATTGCAGCTGGTGCAGAACGCAGCAGCCAGATTGACTGACTGTTTTATCAAGATTTAGCTATGTCATGCCTGTGCTCTGTGAGCAGCACTTACTGCCTATATATTGGTGGATCACCTTCACGGTCAGATTACTGACCTACAAAGCCCTACACGGGCAGGCATCGCACTACTTGCAAGATCTTCTTCCCCTCTATTGCCCCATCCATTCACTTCGGTCCTCTGACGAGGGATTGTTAGAGATTCCCAGGGTCCAGTTGAAGAACTCTGGTGTTCGTCCTTCTGCATGTGCTGCACAAACCCTGTGGAATTCTCTACCTCTTCAGATTAGGGAGTGTCTGACTGTTGAGGGTTTTAAATCTGCCCATAAAATTCATCTATTTACCCTGGCTTTTCCCGATTGATTGATTGACCTGATTCATAGCTGTGATATTAATGTAGGAGTATTTTATTATTTTATACATGTTTTATTGACTTTATATATGTGTACAATGCTGTAAGCGCCAGTATGGATCAAAAAACACCAGTGGATGTGACATTGCTCAACTTTGGCAAGGCATTTGATAAGGTGTCACACAAAAAAACTTATTTGAAAAATTATCAGGACTGGAGGTGTGTCCATACATTGTCATCTGGGTTCATAACTGGCTGGAGTCCAGAATACAAAGAGTGAGGGTCAGGAGTAACATCTCAGAGGCAAGGGAGATCACTGGGGCACAGCCAATACAATTATAGTGAACCAGGATAAATGTGTTGTGCTACATTTCTGTACTGACAATCTCAAACACTCCTACTACTTAAACAATCAAATAGTAAAAGCCTCAGTCAAGGAGTGTGACCTGAGTATTATACTTAACAATTGCTACATATCCAGTGATCATTGTACACATGTAGCAAAACAAGGCAACTCAATATTAAATACTGTAGAGTTCATTGGAGACTGTTGGTGGATTTGGATCAATCTAGTGATTTGTTTTATTATATTGTGTTTATTTTACTTATTAGGGTTTTATGATTGGGGAAGGTTGGTGTATATGTGTGGGGTTATCAGTCATGGTAATTTAAGATAGTGTCGATGGGAGGGTGGGTTTTTGATAAGGCGGTGTTGGTGTAGTTTAAAAAAAGGGTTTTATATTGGTGTTTGAAGATGGTTTGCCTGCATCTGTTCCCAATGATCAGTTGCTCTTTATCCCTGCTTAAAGACCAAAGCCCTTTTGACCCTCCCACACCAGCTGCTACTTATCAGTGACATAGTTAGTTGGGAATTGTGAGGAATGGCAATAAGAGAGCCAGAGAGTTGAGGAGGACCATCAGAGTGGTGCTGATTGGAATATTGAGGAGCAGGGGGCACCCTGGGGTTAGACGGGGACCGGAGAGAGGCCAAACATGTGTAGTCCCTTTACCCAGAAACCCCAGCAGATGTAGCTGGCAGGCAGCTGAGGGGCTGGGTAACTGATTCCATCTGATTCAGGCAGTGCTATGTAATGCTAGGCCAATGAGGACTAACAGCACAATTATAGCTGACATTATTTTTTCAGTTAATAATATATCACTCTGCCCCAGTTGGCCATTTTGAATAAGGTTAAGTATGCAGTAGAACATTTCAAATCATTTGTGAGTTCTGGGGCTGAGTGGTTAATATGGGCTGCTTTAGTGAGACCTGGATATGAGACGACTCTTGCAAAATCTGAAATCATCTGTCCCAGCTGGTTCCTTGTTGTGCACTATCTAAGGAGAGACTGCATGAGGTGGGAGGTGACCATCAGTTTTAGATCTGATCTGAACTTAATGGCAAACCTGTGGCAGATACTGAGTCATTTGAATGTGTAGCCTTGCATGGGGTCGGGTGCAGGCTGTAAAATTTTCCATGTATACCAGAATCTAGGGCTTGAGGAGAAGATTCTGCAGGAAATTGCATCCTTTGTCACAGATCTGTTGTTGGAATCACCAAGATGGTTTGTTGTTGGAGATTTCATTGTAGAAGTGGACAACAAACATTTGCAATTTGGTCAAAATTTCTTCAAGCGTGGAAGCTCTGGGCCTTGCATAAGTTAATATTCCTATGACCTATCAATATTTATTTATTTATTGAAATTTTGGAAATACACCTTTTAGCTGAAAGCTCATTTACAAAGGATCCACATCAAATGAACAAAAGACACATAACATACATTACAAGACTGAAACACTGGGAACAGTAAACGTGTAGTGTTACAGGGCACCAGAATCCGAACAGAGAATACAAGGATGACATAAAATTAGATTACAATGTAACAATGAATGACACATTTAAGCAGAAATAATTGTTTCTTTGTTGTGCTCAAAAGTAAGCAGATAAGTACTTCTTTGTTATGTTCCACAAGAGATGGGTTGGGGGAAGGGGTGAGGGAAATAAGTGCAGAGGGCATAATAAACAGAGGGTGGTCAAGGACAGGAATCAGGGGCTAGCAATCGCAAATGCTAAGATGGTGAGGTGGAGGAGGAGTTGTCTCTTAAATGGGCCAAGCATGGGTTCATTGATCATATTTGGGGGAGTACGTTAAGTCACAGAGGGGCCCGATAGGTTAAAGATCTTTGCACTTGTGAGGTATGGAAAAATGGGACATGGAGAGATTGTCTGGTGGAGATTTATGTATGGTGGGGATTGGGGTGATGGAGAGGATGGTCTAGATAGCAGATGGAGTTAGGCCAAGGTGTTTTATTTCCTCTAGAAGACAGATGCAATACCATAGTCTACCTTGTAGAGTAAGCCAATTGGATTGCACATACAGGGCACATTGTGGGTTAGTCTATTGGAACCAAGAAGAAGCTTGCAGGAGCTTTGGTGGTGAGTGCCAATGCTTCTTGGGTCAGGCAATGACGGTGTCTGTATAGTAGACCAGTTCTAGGATTGACAATCTTGACAATGTGATCTGTATGCTGAGGAAAACATAGAGCGCTATGCAGAGTGATGCCTACATATTTGAAGATTTGTTCTTTCTCAATGGGGGTGCATAGGCTATTTAGGATTGTCATTTCAAAACTTGTATGCTTACTATGACGGTTTGCAAACAGTATAACTTTCTCTAATTTTTTTAGTTCATTAGAAGTTTGTATTTAGAAACCCAACCTTCTGCTGCAGTGAAGTCAGTTTGAAACTGGAACGGGTCTGGGATATTGGAGAAGCTGACAGCATTATCAGTATAAAGAAGAATTTGCTCTTTGCAGACTGATGGTAGTTTGTTAATAAAAAGGCTAAACAAAAGAGGGGCAAGAATTAACCCTGAGGGACATCTGAGAGAAACAGATGACTGTTGGAGAGTGCACCATCTATTTTTACACATTAGGAACTATTGTAAAGGTAGCTCTGAAACAATCCAACAACTTCCACGATGAGTCCAAAGGAGGGGAGTTTGGAGAGAAGTGTCTTATGATTGACAGTGTCAAAAGTCTTCGTAGACTTGATATAAATTGCCCTGGCTATCTAACTACTATCATGGACCACAAGCAGGAAACCAGAGTACTTCAAGAGGGTAGTGGAGGTGCCGTGCCCCCTTTGAAACCCATGCTGTTGTGGGCACTGTATGGAATACTTATTCAGGTACTTGACCAGTTGGTCAGAAACTATTCTTTCTAATGCCTTAGAAAGGTGAGGCAGTATTGATATTGGGTAGTAGTTCAAGTGAAGTGCTCTGTCCCCACTTTTAAAGACTGTGGTGACCACTACAGCTTTTCAAACTGAGGGGAATTGACTCAGCTGGAGAGATAGATTCATGAGATGTGTTAGCAGCAGAAGCACATCATCCAGGGTCAGAGCAAGTATCTTAAGATCCATCATGTTGCTGCTAAGTCTGGATTTGCCTAGCACCTGCATGGGATATTTTCTAGCTTCAGGGATGGTGATTGCTGGCCAAGGCCTTGTCTTGGACCTGGCAGTCTCTCTGAGGCTTGAGGTTGGAAATCTCAAGATTGTCCCAATTAGTTGTTTGGATCATTGTGCTTTCAAGTTCAGTTTCAGGAAGATCCCTTGCAGTTCATTCCCTATGGAGGTGGTTCAATACTGTCTTTTCATAAGGCTTAGCCCAAAAGCACTTACAGAGACTTTGGACATCTTGGAAACGTAGTCAGCATGTGGTGGAAGTCCAGGGCCAGCAGTGGAGGCTTATAACAAGGTTGCCACTGGGGCCTTTGGTCTCACAGTGCCAATTTGTGTATCCCCCCTGGTAGTGCGCCTCAGCTCACCATGATCTGATGTCAACCTTAGGGCACAGTGGATGAAGTTTAGAGGATAGTTAGAGGAGGCCAAGGCACTGGAGGACAAACGTGTTCTGATTTCCCATTATAAGGAATATCAGAATGCAATCACTCAGAAAAAGACAAATTTCTGTTAAAAGAGAATCATCTGCATAGCAACAAAACCCAAGCCCATATTGTATAATGACCTTTTCCAGGGGAAGCATGTAGACTGAAAACAACATAGGCAATATGACCCAGCCCTACAGATACAGGGAGGAACAGACCAACTCAGCTTTTTTGGACTGTAGACAGGCTTCTTCATCTGGTCAATCTGGTGGTCATTAGAGCATTTACACCTGGGAAATCAGAGGAGCTCACTCAGTTCTTCTCAGATAGGGTGTCCTCCATTAGGGCAGTAATTACTCCAAGTGGACTGGAAGAGCAAAGCAGTTTAGAGCCTATTAGTTAGGAACACAGTCAGTGTTCCTGGGAGGAGTTTTGTCCTGTAGTGTTTGTAGAAGTATGTGAGATGATCTTGGAGCTGTGGCCAACATTTTACAACCTGGATCTAGGATGCTGCAATTACTAGTGGGTTGTGTCCGACATCATCTGGGACTGGTGCACTTTATCTCTAGGGTATTGCAATCGTTCTTAAGTGAGCACTGTTGAAGCCTCTTCTGAAAAATACAACTTTGGATCTGGAGGTATTGGCAAATTACTGTCCGGTCTCTAACCTTCCCTTTCTGGGGATAGGTATTGAGAAGGTTTTTCACTTCAATTTGAGGTACACCTTGCTGCCCTTGACATTTTTGAACCTCTACAGTGTAGATTTAGGTCCAGGCATAGCTGTAAAACTGCACTAGTCCAGTTGCTCAATGACCTGCTCAGGGCAATGGAGAGAGGAGAATGATCTCGTCCTCCTGGATCTCTTATCAGCATTTGAAACTGTGTAAAATTGGCTGATTCTGAACCAGCTCAAGGGGTATGAAGTGCTTACTGGCAAGGTCATCTGCTTGTTTGAGCTCTGTCTCAAAGGCAGGACCCCGAAGGTAGTGTTAGGAAGATTTTCTTTGTGCTGGTGGTTCTCTAGTATTGTACCCCAGGGCTGGGTCATATCGCCTATGTTGTTTTCAGTCTACATGCTTCCCCTGGAAAAGGTCATTATGCAATATGGGCTTGGGTTTTGTTGCTATGCAGATGATTCCCAGCTCTGTCTGTCTTTTGCACCTGGGACACAGGGTACTGTGATGTGCTAAATAGATACCTGGCCAAGATCTGAAACTGGACATCATAAAGCTGGCTGAGACTTAACCCAGAGGAAACAGAAGTCTTAGTGACTGAGCTGGGCTCTGGGGGGTGGGGGGTGTGGCAGCTGCCAAAAGGGAGACTGGGCTATGGCTTGGTCGCCCTGCACCTGTAGCCACCACCATGGTGAAGAATCTAGGAGTTGTTCTAGGCAAGGAGCTGACAGTCGAGGCTTAAGCATTGGCAGTAGTCCAAAATGGCTTTTTCCATCTGCAGAACATTAGCCAGATTGAGTCCCTTATTCCTCCTGGTGACCTGACCACACTGGTACACGTGTTTGTATCCTCAAGGCTCCACTACTGCAACGCTCTCTACCATGGGTCAGTGGAGGTTCGCTATGATGCCTGTAGCTACTGTAGAACTCAGCAGCTCAGTTACTAACTGGCCTGGCAAGATCATGACATATTTCTCCAGTGCTGCATGATCTGCTTCGGCAACTAATCAAATGGTGTACTTCTTACAAACTTGGTCTTTTAACTATAAAGCTCTATACGGACTGGGCCTTGAGTACCTGGCTGAGCTCATGCATCCTCATATGCCCATTCACCTGCTATGGTCCTCATATGAGGGCCTCTCATGGTTCAGAGTGCAAGGATGAAGATGTAAGAGGACTGGGCAATTGAGCTTGTTTGCCCAGCCCTGTGGAACTCCCTGCCCAGAGTTTTGAGGGTATCCCTAAGTGTAAGCTGATAAAAGGGTCTTGAAAACTCATCTATTCCACCAGACATTTGGGTGAATTTGTAATATTTTGAAATCCCTTTTTGTAATATTTATTAATTGATTAATTAATTGATTAATATGCTTTGTTTTAGAGTGCGATGGAGTTGTACATGGGCCAGATATTCAGAAATGCGCCAAAGGCAGGTGCAAGTCTGACGCAGCGCAAGACAGATGTGCCATGGCACAGCAGGAGCCATATTTAGAAGCTGCACCATCAGAAAAGCAGCAGCGCAAGCAAGTTGAATATGGCATAGATTTACCATGGCTCAACCAGGGATGCTCCGGCGCAACCATGGAAGCGCAGAGCAAACCTGCGCACAAGCACAGGGAGCAGTACAAAAGTTAGAGGACCCAGACACAGCACACGAAGCACAATGCCAATGGCACAGGACCCGACCTGCAGGGCACACCAGTGCACACAGCAGCCCAGAACAGGTGGGTACAATGGGCAGCATGGGATGGGGCATAGCCACCACCTGTGGCGTTGAGCAGCACACCAGTCAGAGCCTGCTCACAGGCATGCATTAAGAGCATGCACCAGACCAGCAGCACAGCATGCAAGGAGGCCCCAGCCAGCAGGGTACAGGTGTATACAGAGGTTGCCCCCGCCCAGCCACCATGGCCCCCATGCAGGCCATCAGCCAGCCGGCCATGGCCAATGCCACACTGGTGTGGATGCACTTCCCTATGGCCCTGGACCCAAACACACATGCCACACACACCCAGAGGCAGCGGGTGGCCAGAACAGATTTGCCTGGGAAGGCAACAGGGGACCTAAATGCCCACACCTCCTCGGGTCGAGGATCCCGGTAGGACAAGCATGCCCATGCACCACCCTGCATGCCCTCAAATGCCATAGGGTGCCACTGAATCACACAACACACCCACCACACCCGGGGAACAGCCCACACCACATCATGAAATGCCACTGGACGCAGCAGGGAACATCAGTGAGCCCATGCCCACCCTCCAACAGCAAGCACCAACACCTGACCACTATAGCATGGCTCCACATGCTGCCTGCAAAGCAGACAAGGACACAGGCACATAAGGAAATAAAGCTTTATGGAACATTATCAAAAATAGCAATGGGGCAGATATAGGGGAGAAAAGAGGTAGGAATGGTCCAGGAGAGGGTCTGTACAGGTAGCAGGGGGGTTGCAGGGGAAGAGGGTAAGCAAGGGAAAGGGGGCTATAAACAGTGGCAGTCTAACACCTGGTACACCTGTACAGGCATCGCCGCAGCAGCTCTCCTCTCATGACCGTGGTGGTGGTGGTGCATTGGATGGACTGTACCATCGTTAGAATGTGGTGCAGCACCGCCAGGATCTGATGCTGGGTCCCCTTACATGCCCTTTGGAATCTTCCTCCAGGCACAGACTGCACACCTAGAGGAATGGACAAGACATTCAATCAGTGCAAGGCCCCATGGATCCTTGCCCACCAAAAGTGTGCAAAGGACAGAGGTCGCACATACCCCCGAAGAGACCAGAACCGCCCCTCACACGGTGGGCAATGCCAGCCATCCACATGGCACACCATGGTTGTGCACGGAGGTTGACGATGTATGCAGTGACCACAGGCCCACAATGTGAGGACCACATGGCACACAGCAGTAGTGCAGCAGCACAACCAGTGGATGATGTGCACATGTCCACCCCCCCCAGCAGCCAGTACACGGTGTCCATGGGATGGCACACAGTGGCACACACAATGGACTGTACAGCACACACAGCTGTCCAGGCGCATGGCAGTGACCACCATGGCTATGCCCTGATCCCACCACTGGTACACAGTGACACTGAGATGGAAGGTGACAATGCCTACCTGCTCCATGCCATCCTGCAGGTGCTGCTTGGCACCCAGTGGGTGGTGCCTCCCTGACCAGCTCTGCCACAGCCCTGGCCCTCCTATGGTTCTCCGGCCCTATGTAGGGAATGGAGAGAGGTGGACATCAGTACAAGGTCACACATATGACCCTACCCCCACCGCCTAGCCTGTAGAAAGCTGGGTGTGACCCTGCCAGTCCTGGTGCCAACATGCCAGCAAGACTTCCACCCATGCAGCGTCCACACCTGATGCACGGTACCCCCAGGTGGACACTGCACCCTGTCACAGGCCATGCCATGCAGCCGTGCAACACCACAGTATGGCACCAGTGCAGAACTGAAACCTGTGCACACTTACCCAGCTGTGGCTCAGCGCCCTGCTGGATGTAGGCCTGCAGGTGACTCAGGCAGTCCGCTGCCCTCTGCCACTGGTCCCCAAAGTGGTGATGGCACTGCTCTGCCATGCACTGCATCCTGGTCCTCTGCTGCAGTGCCCTGCCTACATCCTGCCACACATCACCCCCGGCCTGCTGGAGTGGCACCTATCCATAGATCTGGCCCTCAAATGGCTGCACCATGGCCACCAGGTTAACCAACTCCACCTCTGTCCAGTTAACTGCATGACTGCAATGTCCCTGTGCCATGACTAGCAGTGGTGTGATTCAGGGAAATGGCTATGGCACAGCACATAGATGCGCGGTCACTGCGCAATCAGGGGCTATGGTGCAGCCATGGGCATGCACACCATGCAGTGGCCTGGTGGGGCAAGGGGTCAAAACAGGGGCCAGAGGTCCAAGGCCGTAACCCCCTGCCGTGCACCATGCATGATGGTGGCGCTGAACTTATGAGCTAAGGCATGTTGGCATCACCACTGCATAGCGCATGGAGTGCACGATGTGCCATAGTACCGTGGACAGTGCTGCACACATGTGCACTGCAGCCAGATGAACACGCACAATGGAGATGTTCCTGTGCAACCCTATTGCGCATGGCACAGTAACGCGATATTCAAATGCTGCATGCAAATTAGCTCATGAGCACATGCATGGCACAGCAGGGCTCATTAGCATATCATTAGAATTGTGCACAGGCTCATTTGCACGCCTTGCACCTTAAAAGCACTAGGGAGCAGCACAGGCCACAGACTGGTATTGCAACCTGACAGGTTTGACAATAGCAACATGGAGCAAATCCGACTGTGGGAAACAATGCATCAGGATGCTACAACGCTATCTGTTGACACTGACCCACACTGCCTTTGCTGTTCACAGGTGAACGTATGTCAGGAGCACACAGAGAGAAGAGCCAGGCATGCAGGCCCAACTTTATCACCACAGAGAGCACTGCCCTCTTTGAGGCATATGTGGATCAGGAGGGTCTACTCAGTGGTGCCCTAGGCATGCAACAGGACCATGCAGCGGGCTGGGCAGAGGTGATCTCGTATGTCAACACCTGTTGGCGCCACCATTGCACTCCCCAGGAGTGCAAGAAGAAGGTTGTAACAGACAAGAGGCCCATAAAGGACAGGGTTGTGGCCATCTGGGCATCCTGCAGGGTGACTGGTGATGGACCAGTGACCGTACCACCGCTTACTGCCATGGAGGAGCTGGTGGCATCCACCATAAGCCGCATGGTGGGGGAGTGTGTGCCCAGTGGTGGTTTCCAGATGGGTGGCAGTCCTTCACTGCATGGTGAGTATGTACAGCCGCCAGGTGTGCCTGTTGTGTGCGTGATGTGTAGGTGTGTTCCTGGACATGCCCACCACCACGGGCATGTGTGACTGTGGACTCACTGTGCAGGGTCGAATATCAGCATCCTGACACCCCCAGAGTAGGCCTGTTTGGCCAACTTGGCACCCCAACACGGATTTGGTCACGGTCCCACACATCAACCCCTGGGGGGGCATCTGACACACCCTCTGGGGCCAATGCACAGCTGGAGGCTGCTGGTCAGTCCCAGCATGGCCGTCAACATGTCTGTGGCTGTCATGGGACTGCATGGTTGTAGTGACGTGTCAGCAGCCATAACCTGCCATCTGCTGCCATTGCCACATGCACATGGGGGGGCGCATGCATGTGGTGGCGTGCATGTGTGTTGTGCTGCCTGCCCCTGTGTGTGTGACCATGCTGCTGGTATGTGTGGCTTGGATGTGATGAGGGCTTCCCAGCACCAGTGTCACCTGTGCACCAGTGTCATTGCTTCTGAACCATGCCATGTTCCTTGCCATGTGTGCATGTGGCTGTGTGTGTGTGTGTGTGTGTGTGTGACTGCACATATGCCAGTGCTGTGTGTGTCTCAGTGTGTGTAACCGTGTGTCAGTGTCTCTGCCATGCCTGTCATACTCCCCCATCCCTGCATGCATGCATACCACAGTGCACATCCCATCCCCTGTGGTGTGTGCTGGCCTGTGTGGGTCATGTCCATGTGACTGTGTACTCACTTTCATTGTCCATAATGCTCCCTTGTCAATGTGTCCCTGTGCTGATGTGCCTTCTGCACCAGTCTGGGGTCCCTCCTTCTGGGTGGTGCCTGCAAACCACCCTCCGGACCGTCTCCACCATCGTCCCTGCTGCTGTCACCCTCATCAGCCTCGACAACTATTCCACGGTCAATGGCCATGATGTACAGGATGCAGCAGGCCAGGAATACGCCACAGACTTTCAAAGGGCTGTATTGTAGGGCACTGCCTGATCTGTCTAGGCAACAGAATTGCATCTTTAACATACTAAAGACATGCTTGAAGATATCGCGCATGCTGGCGTGTGCCTCTTTGTATCTCTCCTCTGTGGGGGATGATGGTCACTGGTAGGGGGTGAGCAGCCATGGCCTATGGTACTGTCGCCTGCATGGGGGGAGACATGGTTATCCCTGCACTGTGCTGTGCTGACACCCTCCCTCCTCTTCCACCACACACCACTGCACCTGCCCCAACCTCCCTTGCCCACCCCAATGGCCATGCCTCTCGGCTGCCCTGGCACACGCCCTACTCACCAACAAGGTGGCCCACTCGAACCTTTGGCTCAGTGCAGAGCTGTGCCTTATGAAGGCATTGTGTGCACTCCCAGGGTGTCTAGCACAGACATTGATGATGCGCCCCATGGCATCACGCTACCTGCAGGTTGATGGATGTGTATCCCTTGCGGTTGTTGTATACCATGCCCTCTGAGCCACGTGGTGTGCTGATGCCAATGTGGAGGCAGTCTATTGCCCCATCACTCCTAACATGCGTGTCACCCAGTGGAACTCTTGCATGTTTGCTTTGCGCTCTGCCTGTGTGCTGGGGAATTGGATGTACTCCAAAGCATGTGGCAGCAGAGCGTTGAGGAACTGTGTGAGGAGATGGGACGTATCTGACTGGGTGATACCCATGGTATCACCCTTTGATCTCTGAAAGGTTCCCGTGGTGAGCAGGCACATCACGGCTGTCACCTTTGTCTCCACTGTCATGGCATGACTCCATCTGATGGGTGCCTGCATCTCGTCACTGCACAGCTGACAGAGCTGCCTTAGAACTGCCCTGTTCAGGTGGTACCAGCCCAATATCTCTGTATCGCTGAAGTTCTCATATGTGATCCTGGCAAGGTACCACCTGTGTCAGGCATACCACCGACCGGCCCTTTGTTGGCCACATCACTGTTCCTCCTGCCTCCTCCTCTTCTCATTACAGCATCCATCAGGAATGGGCCACTATCCATTTCTCAGTCACTGGGTCTCCCCGGGGGCCACACTCACTGTGTTGGTCAGTCCATCGGTCAGTGTCACTCTCTCTCTCTCTCTTCCCCAGTCTGTCTGTGTCTCTCTCTCTCACTCCAGTGCTCGCTCTCTCTCTCTCCCCCTCTCTCACTGTGCTCTGTGTTGCACATCTGCTGTCTATGTGTTTGTTCCTATATTTATTGGCTGAAGTCTGCCTGGTGCATCCTGGGGTTTGCTCCTGACTTGCGCAATGCTCTCCGGTTGAATATGCCATTGCGCGACTTATTCATGGGAACGCCCCCTGCACTTACGCTGCATGCATTATGGTTGCGCATTGGCACAATGGATTTTGTGCTGCACTGGTGCTCCCTTTAAATGTCACTCAGTGGAGCATCTTCGCACTTGCACAGGCGTAATTCAATTGTGCCTTGCACAAGTGCTCTGATTATCTGGCTCCCTGAATATGGTTATTTTGCCCCGTGTTAGTGTAATGGTACCCTGAGCCTCTGGGGAAGGGCTCAACAAATAAATAAAGACTACTATTACTACGTGCAAAGTCTAACGGTTATAGGTGGTAACTTTAACACGCTACTTAACTCTGGTCTAGATAAATCTGGCCAGTCAACGCATCAACCAGATAGAAACATACATAGAAACAGAAAGTGATGCCTATTGGGGACCATGTAATCCATCTTATCTGCCCATTAAAGACAACCTCCGCCTAGTTTGCTTTAGTCCTGAAGTTGCTATACTGATTGTCCCATGCTAGCTGAAAGCCCCAACCATCTTTGCTTTCACTACCCCTGGGGCAGGGTGTTCCAAGGTTCGACCACCCTTTCAGTGAAAAACAACTTCATAAAGTTGCTCTTGAATCTACTGCCCCTTAGACGCATGTTGTGAACCCTAGTCCTGTTGCAGTTGTTCATCTGTAGGAGGCTTTGCTCCCTAACCCTATTAATGTCCTAAAGGAACTTGAAGGTCTTTATCATGTCTCCCTTGTCTCTTCTTTGTTCTAGGGAGTCTTGTTTTATATGGTATGTGATGCATACCATGCATCATCTTCACTGCCCTTATCTGTATAGTTTTCAGTCTGCCTATATCCCTCTTGATGTGTGGCCTCCAGAACTGGATGCAGTACTCCAGTTGTAGCCTCACTAGGTACTTGTACAGTGGCATGATCACCTCACGTTTCCTACTCGTGATGCTCCTTCCTGTACATCCCAAGATGCTGCTAACCTTTAGCGCTGCCTTCTCAAATTACTTGCAAACCTTCAAGTCATTTGAGATAATTACTCCAAGATTATGCTCCTGCTTTGTTGTAGTCAACTGCTCCCCTCCTAGAAAGTATTTCCATGCTGGGCTGTGACTTCCTAGGTGCATAATCTTACAATTTTTGGCACTGAATTTCAACTGTAAGTTTCTCGACCATTCTTCCAATTTCCTTAGGTTCATCTTCTAGACTCTGGCATATCTACCATGCTGCATAGTTTAGTATCATCAGCAAACAGGCATACCTTCCCATCCAGTCCATCAGCAATGACACTAATAAATATTTTGAAAAGGATTTGTCCCAGCACTGAACCCTGCAGAGCCCCGTTAGTCACCTCCGCCTCTCTAGACAGTGTACCATTTACTAGTACCCTCTGGGTCCTTCCATCTAACCAATTTTAATTGCAGTTGACTATTTTATGCCCAGCTCCTGTCTGCTCTAGCCTATTTATCAGCCTCCTATGGAGGATGGAGGATGGAGTAGAAGGCTTTGCTGAAATCCAGGTACATTACATCTACTGCACCCCTCCGGTCCACCATTCAGGTAACCCAATCAAAAATTCAATCAGGTTTGCCTGGCAGGACCTCCTTGCCTTCAAGACCTCTTACAGACTTTGTAAATCTTCTTTGTACCCTTCCCAACCTATCTCTCTCCCTTTTTGTAAGGGTACCAAACTTGAGATACATACTCCATGTGGGGTAAACTTCAGTTCTATAAAGTGTAAATCAGACATGGTGTTGTCTCCGGATAAGATGTTTCTTTGTATTGCCCATATTACTTTTCTGGTTTTAGCTATTGCAGTTTTTTTTATACAGAAATTTAAAACAAAATACAGCATGTCTCTTATTTATTCAGCCTGTCTGTATAAGAAAGTAGAAAATGTACAAAGCAGAATTTTCCTGGCCTGGCTGAAAGGCTGTATTTTAAAACATTCCCTTTTCTGTGCTATATAACAAAACAAAAAAAAATAAAATAAAAGGCGTCATCCCTGCAGGCCAGTATGATTTGACCAGCAACAGAAATCACAATACCTGGGGTTGGATTTTAGACACCCTGGTGTGCCCAACATATGATGCATGGATCAGACAGCATTTTTCTGCCAGTGATTGAGATTTCCCATCCCTTGCACCAATCACCACACCTTAGGCCACAGTTTTGTGGTCTAGTGTGCACCACCCCGGAGGGTCAAAGTAATGGTGCTTACATCAGAGCATTGGCGCAAGCTGACAAAAAGTATGGGAACTGTCACAGTTGCACCCAGGAATGGAAATTCATGCACAGTTGCAGCGAAGGTGGTTGGCACACCACAGATTTTAATGTCTCGTGGCACAGGAATTGATGCAAGTCCTACGCCTTCATTTGAAAAATCCTACCCCTTATGTTTAAAGGTACAGTGAAAAGGGAAAACCATACAACACTTAATATGACTACTTATTAATGGACAGGTGCACTGCTAAAATACATTTCTTACCCATCATAATTATAGCAGCTGCTCACAGCTTCAATTTCTAGATTTTGGGCTTTGTTCCATTTTAATCAATTTAAAACATCGTGTACAAAAGTATTCATTCTATTGAATTATTCAAAAGCACCTGTCAGCCACAAACTGACCTCACAGTGACTGTTTGTGACAGTTCATTCTGCTGTCGTGGTGTAAGTACTGGGTATCATAAGACGTACATTGTGAGGTTAGAAAGGTTCTGATAAAATCTTATCAATACAGACTTTCTGGATACATCTGTAGCTAGGATACCACAAAACTTGTGAAAGATGAGTGCAACTGAACAAAGGCCTTCTTGAGTAAATAATAATTAAATATAACGTGTGTATGAAATTCTAAACTGAAGAGTATAGCGGCTCTTTAGCATTGTTTTTAGCAAAGGCTGAATATATGGGGAGAGCTACAAGTTGGGGGGGGCTGACTGTGAACAAAGAGGAAAGGGACCTAGGGGTTATCATCTCTGATGACCTTAAGGCAGAGGCATTGCTAGCATCAGATAGTATTCAGAACTCAGGCCCCAATCAAAAGGCTGGAAAGGAACAGATATTTTGGCTCTCTCTCGTGCAAAGTAACACATTTTTTGCTACTTTGCCTTGTTTTCTCCCCCCACTTCTTTTCCATTATTTTGTGTAATTGTTTTGGTTGGCTTGTCAGTTGTCAGGTAAAAACTTCATGTTGTGGATTAAAAGTCATAGAATTAATTGTGTACATCTTAAATATCGGTAGATCTAGGCTAAATCTATTGATATTTAAGAAGTACATAGGGCATGGAGTAGGGCTGGGCCTGCAGCTGCTGTTTGCTTTAAATTGTATGCTGTGCATTCCAGTTGCTTGCCAGACACCACATGCAGTCCACACAAGCACACACATTGGGTGTCTATGTCCACTCCAGTACTGCACTAACACTATTTGACTTTATTGGATTTTACTGCCTGTCAGAGAGTCTCTATCTCTAAGACCCCATGGCCCACACCCTTTCCTTTCTCGCTTTAGTTTAGTTTCCTCCAGACAGTCCCAGCAGATAACAAAGGTCTCAAAGACCAGGGAGCTGGCTGCCTCACTTACCTGACCCACAGAATGCCAACTGCCCACACTGCACATCACCCATAGACAAACAAATTCCTCACCTGACCCAGAATCTGCACCTTAGCCTGCCATCAGTCTCCCATCTCTCTCTCTCCTTGCTCTGTCACCAGCGGACCCTCGATTTCCAAACACAGATGGACTGCTGACTTGCCTCTGAGGCCGGACCCAGTCTTTGGGACCCTAAGTTACTCCTAGGAGCCTGGAGGGAAGAACAAATTTTTTTTTTTTTCTGGCACTATCAAAACTATGCTTTAAAGTGCACGAGCTGAACACTTCAAAAGTTCACACACAAGTGTAAAACTGTGCTTTGGCACCATAGCGGTGCTGCCCCAATGTCACAAGATGAAAAAAATAGGTATCACAACTATTGGTTGGGACTGGGAGGGGGACTGGATGCTGGGGTGGCAGAGGAATGGTGCAGGGAAGCAACAAATGCTAACAGGAGGACAGGACACAAGGCAAGGCAAATTGAGGGAGGAAAAACGGAGGAACACTGTGATTCATCACAGGCAACCACACTCGACAGCAGGGTTCACAATCAGAACATAAAGGTCACAAAATATTCATAGCAGTCGCAACTGCGACCCCCTGGCTACCCCTAAATGACAACCCTGCCTGGGCCCAAAACTTTGAATAGGGATTAAGTATTCTTCAACTTTACTGAATGCTATGATCAGGTTACTGCCTGCTTGAGGGAGGGAGGGAAGTGTATTATTTCTGTAGCAACTGGTGTGAGTAGGCTGACAGGACTTGCCCAATGGCAACTTATAGGTGGGGTTTCTGTTGCAAAAAGCAGCCCTAAGGGCAGAGGATGAAAAAATAAACCCGCAAGCATTTTCCTGATGGACCTCAGCAAGGTTTTTGATCAAATCGATGGAAACTTCCTTTATACAGTAGTTGAAATATGTTGAATCTCTTTTTTAATTTATAATTTTACCTCCTTCTTCACCTATTTCATTAGCCCTCACCCAACACCCCTGCTTCCCTCCCATCCCCTTGACTTGAGATCTGAGGCTCCAGCTCTTCACAGTTTTCCACTGATGTTGGGAAATTTTGTGGGTCCCCTCCACTGGCACATTTTCATACAGTGGAGACCTCCATGAGACAAAGCAGCACAGAGCCTGAGAGGCCCTTCAGCCTGCACCTGCTGGACTGAGGTTTCAGTAGAGACTCCTTTACAACGGTTTTTAACAATGAAGTAGCCCTCCAAGTGCACCTTCCACAGCTGAGTTGTAAAATATATTACTCTTACAGAATGGACAATTTTTTTTTAAATGAACACCACCAAATCCTTTTCAGTTAAATGGGGGCATATTACAAATCTATGGAAGAGAAATTTTTGGAAATAAGTACATTTACCCTGATCATGATCGGTCAGTCCTCTCCTTCTTCTCCAGCTGACACTGACTCCAAACTCACCCTCCTCATCTCGGCAGCACTAGCACAGGCCAAAGACCCCACTCCTGAGTCCAGAGTCCAAAGAGGATGATCCTTGCTGGCTCCAAATAACACAACCCACATCCCGGTCCCGCAAAGCAGAGGCTGAATTTGATTCCATCCTGCCTCCCAGTGATGATTTTCACCCACCAGTTCGGACCCCCAACCACGGTCCACCACCCAAGGTCTTAGGCAATCCCTTGTTGCTGATGGACAGAAGTACTTGTAGTCAGCTCGAGTTGTAGCAGCAGTGGGCTACTTCTCTCCCACTCTCTTAGGATGATGTCTGCGGCAAGTCAGATATCCCTCCCACATGCGTACAGAAGCTCCATGGTCGCTACGGATCTTGGGACAATGAGTTTAGGTGTTCTGTATGAATTTTAAACAATACGGCCAGGGACTTTATTTTACTACAGGACCACAGAAGCAGGGCTCTGGACCACCTGGTCAGCAGCTCAGGGATTGGGGGGAGAAATGGTCGTAAAATCAGAGGCAATGGGCTGTGCACATAAACGGGGGTCGCTGGCAGCACAGAGCACAGAAAAGGTTTGGGGCACCAGACAAAACGTAGCCCTGGAAGCCCAGCCCTAACAACACCCCTGCCTTAAGGTATCAAAGCAGTGTACAAAGACACCAGGGAGGGCCAGTGGCATGCTAGGGTGCATAGGCAGGGGTATCACTAGCAGGTGGCAGGACGTGGTGATGCCATTGTATAAAACATTGGTAAGGCCTCACCTGGAGTACTGCATGCAGTTCTGGAGACCACACCTGTGCAAGGACATAGATAAGGTGGAGACTATCCAGTGAAGGGCAACAAAGATGGTGCAGGGATTACACCACAAAACATATGAGGAGAGGCTAAGGGACCTCAATATGTACTCACTGGAGGTGAGGAGACAGCGGAGAGACATGATTGAAACTTTCAAGTACCTCAAGGCCATAAACAAAGTGCAGGCAGGGGACCTTTTCCAATGTAGAAAAATTACTACAACAAGGGAGCATGATATGAAATTTGGAGGGGGTAGATTAAGAGGTAATGTGAGGAAGTTTTTCTACACAGAAAGAGTAATCGGCAGTTCCTAATCTACTCTCCTTCTACAGCAGCATTCTGAGCTTCAGCCAGCCCACACCAGCAGCAATCCTGACTCATGTCCTAACTCTCATCTTCTGAGGTGCTGAATGAAGGTAGGCTTCCCCTGTCTACTGAGGATAGGATTCTGTTACATTAACTACCTCCTACTACTTCCCAACCTGACATTCTCCATCCCTAACTCTGCTGGACAGCATCGAGTGAAGGTTAGCTTGCCACATCTACCAGGGCTGGGAGTCATGTCTACAATCTACTGAGTCATATCATGCCTTCTCTACCTCATACCAGTTGCCGCTTCCCTTTGGGAATGGAACTTCTCCACCTCATGTGCCCTCATCATCCTATGCATGCCTAATTCCCTCAAGTCAAGACCCTTCCACCTCAACCATCAGATGGATGCACAAATCTACATTGAACTGCTTATACCTTTATGCGTTCTCAGCCTGATACCCGGATGTTGCTCCCGTGCAAGAAAACGACTTTGCCTGAGTTGCTTTCTCCATCCTACCTGGTCTGCAGCCTCGATTCACAGTCCTATCACACTGCCTAACATAGATGGGAGCCTGCATCTGCTTTTGACTGTTTCCACCTTCTACATCTATACCTATTACAGGTTGTCGCTTTCCTTTGGGAATGGGGCCTTTATGCCACAATTTCTTCCACCTCTCAACTTTCCTACAGGCTTTGCATGTTGGTCTTCATGCTCTGACTACCTGGGTTGGTTGCCCATTTTCTGTGACTCTACTAGTTCCATATTGACTCTGGCTCATACCAGGTTGCCACTCCTGTTTGGATTGAGATCCCATCCTCTCAGTTGTCTCCACCCTCCTACCGCTGCCCGATGGTATCATTATTGGTTATTCTCCTCACTTACTAGGACTGAACGTTTGTTTCTGCATTAGTCTGTTCAACTTGTATGCTCTCTAACTGACCAAAGCTTACTGCTCCCTCCTAGAACTGAACTTCTTACTGACTTTGCCTCCATCGTCATACCATATCTGGTGTGTCATGTCCAGGTTGTCTCATCTCAGATCCTTCACTTAGGTGCTTGCGTCTGCTCCTGACAGTTCATCCTTCTGCAATATCTACTTCCTATCCAACTGCAGCTTCTCTCTTGAAACAGGATCCCTCTTCTCCCGATGACTTCCTTCCTTCCTCACCAGTCTCCATCCTGCACCTCCATGGACCATCATATATGACTTCCTTCATCCTCCTTCCCTCTGGATTTGTACCTTTCCTGATTGTTCAGTATTTATCACACTCTAGTTCAACTGCCTCATGGACTTCTCTGCTGCAGGTCACCCCTTCTAATTACTGTATGAGTATGTTTTGTTCATCAAATCTGGGAACCTCATCCTTCTTCACTCCAACACCTTCCATACTTTCCTCTCACCATTTACAGCCTTCATCAGATGTGGGACTGTTGTATCTCATCTC
Source organism: Neoceratodus forsteri (assembly GCA_016271365.2). Lineage (NCBI taxonomy): Eukaryota > Metazoa > Chordata > Ceratodontiformes > Ceratodontidae > Neoceratodus > Neoceratodus forsteri. The sequence goes on along the minus strand of CM057454.1, from coordinate 1,217,492,500 downwards.
GGTTGCTCAGTGCTCTGCTTCGCTCTTTGATCTTCCAAGGATCTTCCTCTGGTACCTTGCAACAGCCATCCTGCATTTTGTTGCTGTTCACTGAAGAGCCGAATGGGGCCTGTTTTCTTCTTGCACTGTATGTCCTCCAGTTTCACCTAGTACATCACCTCCTTAGATGATTCCTTCAGTCCATCAGGATTCCCTCCGAACTTTCCTTCCATCTTTGGATAGCTGTCTTTCATCTCCACCTTGCAGGCTTGGGGCTTTATCCTGTTTGCTGTGGCTCTCTTGGGCAGACTACCATATCACTCACCAGTATTTCTACCCAGTCATCTACTCCTCCAGTTTATCCATCTCACATTCCTACATAAGCCATTCTAACAGCTCCCATCCACTACTCAATGGATCATTTTCACCTAAGGGAACTACTTCTAGCAGACATCACTTGGACATCCTAAGACCTTCTTAGCTGCCTTCTCGGAACTTTCATAGTTGAATCTCCAGTGCCTAGCTGCTTGCTAATGTCATCTTATCTGTTGGCTGTTCAATTGGTGTAGTGGTTAGGGTGGTAGGCAGTGAGGTAGGGAACAGGGAAGTGACGGGTTTGATTCCAACAGACCGAAAATGCCATGTGTGCTACAGAAAAAGAAATCACTGAAAATAAATCTCTGCGATTGCACACTAAGTAACAGTGTGAAATTTTATGTCATGTCAGATGAATCTAATAGATTTCTTTGACTGGGTGACCAAAGTAGTAGACCAGGGAGGGGCTGTAGATATGGCCTACTTAGACTTTAGCAAGGCATTTGACACAGTCTCACACAAAAGAATAATAGTCAAACTAACCAGCCTGGGAGTGGGTCCCGGGGTGGTAGCCTGGGTAAAACATTGGCTGGACAACAGGACACAGAAGGTAATTGTAAACGGAGTCTACTCTGAAGAAAGAGGGGTTACTAGTGGGGTACCGCAGTGTTCAGTACTGGGTCCAGTCCTTTTTGAGGTCTTTATAAGTGACATTGCAGAGGGACTGGAAGGAAAAGTATGCTTCTTTGCAGATGACACAAAGATATACAACAGGGTTGATACACAAGAGGGCGTGGAAAGGATGAGAAGGAACTTGGCAAGGTTGGAGGAATGGTCAGAAGTATCCTTGAAAGATGTCCATTCCATGTACTGTTCGGGACAAAAACAACTGCAGCAGCCATTTTGCTGCCAGAGGAAATGGAACAAGCAGAACCAGTGCAGACAACAGAACAAGTGTTGCTCCCTGGATTCCTGCACCCAAACTCCCCAGGCCAAGTTTCCCAAAACTGCCTCAGGGGGAAGCGCCCCTTCCCTCCACGTCCTGACTTCCTACCCCCTCTTCCACTTCCTCCTATTCCCTTGGAGGAACTGGTGTGGGGAAGAATCGGCCTCCACCTGACCGGGTGGAAGGCAGTCACCGCAAATGCATGGGTTCTTCAGCTCATAGAAAAAGGTCACTCAACAGAGTTCTGGGAGAGATCTCCCTCCAATCCTCCGGGAATGTCATACTACCCAGCAGGCCAACTACACTGGTCTTCCAAGAGATTCAAACTATACTGCAAAAAGCAGCCGTAGAGCGAGTTCCACCAGAGTAAACAGGAAGGGGATTTTACTCCTACTTCTTCCTGGTTCCCAAAAAGACAGGATCTAAGGCCTATCCTAGATCTCAGCATGCTCAGTCTCTTTGTAGAGTATGAGAGGTTTTACATTTTGATCCTCAAGGGACTGTTGCCCCTGCTACTGCCCAACACTTGGCTGTGCTCCCTGGATACCTACGTAAGGACATAGACAGGGTAGAGAAGGTTCAGAGGAGGGCAACAAAGATGGTGCATGGATTGCATCACAAGTCCTATGAGGACAGGTTGAAGGCACTGAACATGTACTCCCCGGAGGAGAGGAGGGAGAGAGGGGATATGATAGAGACATACAAGTATCTTACAGGGTGCAGGAATGCACTATTTTTAAGCAAAAAAGATGTTCCAGGACTAGAGGGCATGGGATGAAGTTGGAGGGAGGACGATTCAGAAGAAACGTGAGGAAGAATTTCTTCACAGAACGGGTGGTGTACAAGTGGAACACCCTGCCAGAGGAAGTGGTGGGGGCTGAAACAATCACGGGATTTAAGAATGCATGGGATAGACATAAAGGAATTCTGGAGGTCGGGTAAGGGACAACAGACTTCCTGGAAAACATAAACTGAACTTACAAACTTAAATGGGCAGACTGGGTGGGCCATAGGCCCTTATCTGCCGACACTGTCTATGTATCTATGTATGTATCTATGTAAGTATGGCATTTAGGATTCAATGCAAAGAAGTGCAAAATAATGCACATGGGAAACAAGAACCCAGGGGAAGATTACACAATGGGGGGGAGGTCGTAACAACAACAAAAAAGGAAAGGGACCTGGGGGTAATCATATCAGATGACCTTAAGGTAAGCAAGCAATGTGAGAAAGGGAGGGCTGGGGGTATACTGGGATGTATAGGGAGAGGCATCAGCAGCAGAAAACAGGAAGTTATTATCCTTTTGTACAGACAGTTGGTGAGACCCCATCTGGAGTACTGCGTCCAGTTCTGGAGACCCCATCTCCGCAAGGACAAAGACAGGATAGAGGCAGTCCAGAGGAGGGCAATTAAAATGGTGCAGTGTCTGCAAGAGAAGCCGTATGAGGAGAGGCTAAAGAAGCTTAATATGTATACCCTTGAGGAAAGAAGGGAGAGGGGGGACATGATAGAAACTTTTAAGTACCTCAGTGGGATCAACAAAGTCCAAGAGGGTAGCATCTTTCAGAAAAAGTGATGTGCAAAAACAAGGGGACACAATTTAAAGATAGAGAGGGGAGTGGTTCAAGGGCAATGTGAGGAAGTATTTTTTCACAGAGAAGGTAGTGGATGCATGGAACAGCCTTCCTCAGGAGGTTGTGGGGTCTAAAACTGTGGGAGAATTCAAGAATGCATGGGACAGACATAAGGCAATTCTTGTGGGGGGTAGGAAGAAATAGGTTGTTGGTTAACTAGGCTCTGCGGCTTATCCTGTATGTAGGGAAATGGGCAGACTAGGTGGGCCAAGCGGTCCTTATCTGCTGTCAAAGTCTATGTTTCTATGTTTCTATCCCAGCTACCATTTTCTAGCTCCTGGACATCACTATACCGCATACATTCATTTGCATTTCTTCATCTTATTACCATCAGTAGAGTTAGCCACCCATCCAGTGGGATTCTAGTCTATCCATCATGAATTATCTCCATTACTCCCTTTGGCAAAGACTTTCACTGAGAACAGGCTCCTCCTATTCTCAATTCGGAAATCCCCAACCATTTAGGCAACTTCACAATCCCAGTCTTGCCTTCCAAAGAAGTCTTAACCAACTATTACACTAGGATCCTCTGGCATTCCACACTGCTTGACCTCACTACCAACCCTGCCTATAGACTCTTCCGGGTCCACCATCAAACAGCGCCCGTCTGAGTGCACCCATCATTAAGGCACCAGGGATTCAAGTTCGAATCCCGCTGTTAGTATAGGGGGCTGCACCCCGCATGCTCCCTTTATGTGCTGGGCTGTGCCCCAACACCTCTCCTAACTATGGATTCTAACTCTGGGGGGGGGGTGGACTTCAGGGAAGGGGTGGCAATGCAGGGATTTTGGTGTCCTATTGACGGGCACACTCTGACCGGTACACATATTTCCAGAAAGGAACTCTTTTTCATATGTCCACCTCCACTTTCTCTCAAGTATATTGACATCAGATTGCCTGTAAACCTAACTAGCTATAGACACCTCTATGCATCTTGCAGACAATTATGCCACAGAAATATCTGTATTCACTTCATACAGTGTACCAGCAGAGCATATACAAGTACAGTTATGACATCATGCCCAAATAAGCCATCCATTTCTTTATACTGAACTTCCAATCCTTCTCTATATATATTCGGTTACTATCTGGAATGCATCTGCAAATCTTCCTCTCTTCGTCTACTAATCACTTACGGCATTACTCTCATCAGGCACTCAAAGACTCTCCTCTACTCATTGTCTACTTCAGGGATGCTTGCTTAGCAACTCATCACTTGCTACTGAATTCCTTGCCTCCAGACTTTACCTTGAATGTCAATCCTTACACAAGTTGGATCATTCACCTATGACTTCACAAATCATCGCACTTCCTACCGTTCACTGTCTGGTAACATATCGATCAAATCATGCTCTCCCTGCTCATTATGCCCCTGCAATCCCTTTGGACAAGCATCCTTCATTACCTTGGAAATCTGGACTTAATTCACCCTTCTCCAACTGAATCTGCTCTACACTTAGACTTATACTGCTCATTCAGAAAAGTCCTACTCTTTAACCTCAGGATCATCATTCAATCTGCATCGTCCATGGATCAAGGATGGACCATCATCTCTCCAAGAAACTCAACTTCCTCATTAGTTATGGTTACTAGAACCCTAGGTCCTTCTCCTCTTAGTATGCCCAGAGGACAGGCAGACCAACGGCCATGGGTCCTCAGAAGTTTCCTCCACCTGGGGGGTTTTCCTCTCCTGAGTGCCAGGGGTCATACTCTCTGTAAGCTGGAGGAGGTATCTTTTTGGGCTTTTTATTCCCTACAAATTCCTACCTACATACTTACTACTCAAGGGTGGGAATGGAGTAAAGCCACAAAAAGTACTACAAGTTACACAAGCACTAAATATCCCATCGTTATTCCCCAAACATTGAATGGGATGGCTTAAGTCTAAGGTTCAATGTGGGGAATAGCTCCTCCCACAACCTCTACTTAAACCCTTCACTAATGCACCTCACATGCGAGGCAGTAAAGCTCAGTGGGTTAAGACTCTGTGCTGCAGATCTGGAGACCTGGGTTTGAATCCCACAGCCACCTAGGTGCATACTGTGTGAACCTGAGCAAGTCACTTAACTTCCTTGTGCTCCCAGGTCACATCTGGAAACAAGCTTTGCCTTAGTGTGCTACTTCTGGATAAACAATGTTCCCTTTCCCTTCCCTCAGGGAGTGTTTTTGTCCACCACCTTCCCCTCCTCCTCCTTCTCCAGCGCTCTTCTTACCCTTGTTCATGGGCCTTTTATTCCCTGCAAATTCCTACCTATATGCCTACTACTCAAGGGTGGGGATAGAGTAAAGCCGCAAAAAGTACTACAAGCTACACAACCACTAACTACCCCATCGCCATTCCCCAGACATTGAATCACTCTTTAAAGGGAAACAATGGAAAAGGCATAGCTTTACCTAGGCACTACAAAAGTTCCTGATTAGTGCTTTCAGACAGTAACATTTAAAAAAAAGACTCCAATTGATTTTTTAGTTATTTAAGCAGTGGCCTTCAACTTTCACTTTCTATTGCTGGCAGCCACCATTTCATGAATAGCAGAGAGCTTCCTGAGCTCACTTTATGCTACTATGTCCTGCCAACCAATAGCTGAGGTCAAACAGGCATGTTAGTATTCAGTGAGCTCTGGAAGCTCACTGCTGCTCATGAAATGGCTGCTGCAAGCAACAGGAAGTGGAAGTTGTGGGTAGCTGTTCTAAATCAGTAAATAAAATTGTTACTGTCTGAAAGCACTAATTGAGAGTTTCTGTAGTGTCTGAAGAAAGCGTTGTCTTTTCCATTGTTTCCCTTTAAACTTCATAGTACTGGTGGTTTAGGCCCACAACATGACCAACCCCTAAAAGTGACAATGGTGGTTTCTTGACAGCAGGGGTGATGTGATGAGGAGTATGACTGTACTGAATCTGAGGTATCCTTGTTTTGGGAAGGAAAAGGAGGCACCCTGGTGGTGCATAACAGGGCAAAGGATGAGTCAGCTGGTGCCCACGGCCACAGGGTGTGTTACTGAAGTAAACTGAAAGTGCATTGCATGATGTTTCACCAGAACTTTAATGATATATAAGCACAGAAGTACAGGATATAGGCAGGGGACAGCAGCAGCACTCGAACCATTTCTTATTGTCGCTCTAGGTGTAATATTTGTAATGCCTTGGCAGTAAACTGCTAACGTCAAAGAACTGTTTTTCACATACTGACATTTGTGACTCTTTCAATATTTGCTTTTACAGTAATGTGTAGCATTCTCTTCATATGCAGTGCAAATGAGAAAGTCACACTGTGCTACCTGTGATGCTAAAGACCAACGTTGAAAGACTCACATTATTACTCTTTCTCCATGGAGACTAGGCTGCATATAGCTTGATTCATCCTATATATGTGTACACACAGTGAACGCATTGCTGTGAGGGTTGCTGTCCATCAGTTCAAAAATGGGGATCTGGTTTATCATGGTCACAGCAAACATACATGGTCACAGAGAACTCGAGCACCAAAGGGCAGGGGACAAGAAGGAACATCACTGGCAGCAGCAAGTGTACGTTGAACTCCCGTGGTTTGGATCCTTATTGGTTGTGCAGCAGGGAAAGTACATGTATGTGGACTGAGATAAACAGGTCACTGCTGATGGCCTCCTCTGCAAAATCATTATCTGGTTTCAAAACAGTAGCACAACCTTGCACAGATAGGACATAAGAATTGTTTTAGTAATGTACATGACAACACAATATAGTCTCAGAGACACACGTTCACGCATACTGTACATAAGTCTCTCACACACACACACACACACACACACACACACACACACACACACACACACACACACAGATCTCCTTGTGTTTTCACCAATCACGTGATGAAGTTGACTGAATGGTTGATCTATGTGACTTCCCCCCATAGAAGTGGTTATCAATTTTTTTCCTTGTTTATACCTTCCTATGTTTACACAAAATTGTGGTGAAACATAACAGTAAACATCCAAATGTATTATGTTTTTATTTATTTTAGAGTTTTGGTCTGGGAGAGGCTCACTGAGCTGCAGATATTTTATGGGTGTGAGCAAGGAGCAAGGGAAGGGGAACATGTGTACCAATATAAAATGAGTTACAAAACCAGATTACTCTGTTGGTGGTATTTCATTGAATGGCGTGAAATGTTGACAGGGCACCACTGAAATTCAAGTATTGTTATCAAGAACTGCCATGGCAAATTTACATCCACTGGAACAACAACCAGTACAATAGGAAGACAGGACCTTGATTTTTTTGTGTCATCTGCAACATGGCAATTCAGGAGTGCAGCACCACCCTCATAATGCACTATAGTGTCAGCACTGGGATTTATTTCACATTCCCAGTGTGGAGCTAGCCTAGAACTAGGGCTGGGTGGACTGTTCCATGGGAGATCCAGACCTTTTTCTGTTGTCATGGAGATGCTGGCGGCATGTACTGGTGGCCAGCGGCATCCAGTCAGGCAACAGAAGGTCACGTGATGCACTCAATGGTATATAACCATGCTGAGTGCACCACACAGCCCAGAAGGAGTAGGATCGTAGAGCTTGAGCAGGCTGGAGGAGCTGCACTGAAGGCAGCAGTGAGGAAGAGCAGCAGAGCAAGCAGAAAAGAAACGTAAAGTTTAACTAAGCCAAAGCACCAGCAAAAAAAAGTTTCTCCAGCCAGAGGGAAGGGAAGGGACTCGGGAGTGAAGTTAGGGAGGGAGGGGGAGAGAACTGATCGTGGGTGGGTGTGAAGTCAGTTGGGGATGGGAGGGAGCATCGAGAGTACTGGGGTGCCATTACAGTTACAGAAAATCCCAAATGAAAGTTTTTTTCTTGACCTCAGACAGTAGCTGTGTGTACAGGGGCAGGCTGGCAAAATCTGACTTGTTGTGCATTCCAGATCCAGAGTTCTGAAGGGTGGGGCAGAGATTACAGTTACAGAAAATCCCAAATGAAACCTTTTCTTGACCTCAGACAGTAGCTGTGTTAAAAAGGGCAAGCAGGCAACATCTGACTTGTGCCATTCCAGATCCAGAGGAGACCGTACTAGTGGCCCAGAGTTTACAGTTACCGAAAATCCTGAATTAAATTATTTTTTTCTTGGCTTCAGGCAGTGTAGCTGTAGCTGTGTATACAAAATGGGCAGGCTGGCAAAATCTTACTTGTGCCATTCTAGATCTAGACTACTGGGGGAGGGGGGTGGGCAGATATTACCGTTACAGTAAATTCCAAATTAAACCTTTTCTTGGCCTCAGACAGTAGCTTCGTGTTAAAAAATGGCATGCTGACAAAATCTGACTTGTGCCATTCCAGATCCAGGGTACTGGGGGCAGGAGGGCCCAGAGATTAAAGCTACAGAAAGTCCCAAATGTAGCTTTTTCTTGGCCTCAGACAGTAGCTGTGTGTTCAAAAAGGGTAAGTTACATGGGCCACCGGGGGTTGGCTGGGGATGAGAAGGACTGAGCGCCCAAAGGCTGCTTTCCTTCTTTGGGGTGGGTGTTCTGCCAGCCTCGCTGCATTACTGCCACCTGGGTGAACTTGGGTGGTCAGTGCAGTGAGGAGGTAACAGCTGTGGGAGGGTAGACATCGGCTTTCAGGGAACAGGCAGCCGGGGTCCCTGATGTGTCTTTTGAAGATTTCATGAAAAAATATTAAACGGTTCAAAAGTTATTCAAAAAACAAGTTTCCCATTATAGTCAAGGGGAAAAGTTAACAAAATATGCAAAAGTGTCACAAATGAAGTTTTTAGTGCCGTAAATGACCCTAGTAGTGTAGCAAATGAGATCTTGTTTTCAGTTGGTGGTCACAGAAATGCTTGGCATTTAAATTTGGGACCCTCTATAGACACAATTCTTGTTGTGTTCACCTACTCAAGGCCCTGAGGATGCTAGACATGTCTTTTTTTGGGGGTAAAACACCTCAGAAATATGTTTTTTTACATTTTTGTAAAAAGTAGTGTTGCAAAATAGTATCATGATTTCATTTCCGAAAGTGTTGTGATTTGCGATACTACTTTGCGACACTATGCCCAAAACAATAGAAAATCTTTGCCACCCTGCTGCAAAAGAATGGTTTGGTCTTTTGGGCTGAAATTTGGAGGGAAGAAAGCCAAGATCCCACAGATGTGCCTTTTTGTGGTTTGGTGACAAAATATTAGAGGGCTGCAAAGTTACGGAACTCCAAAGTTGATGTTTTTTCCCATAGGCTAACATTACGGCATCCACTGCGTCTTTCGGGGCCCATATTTTGAAAACGCTTCTAGATACGGTCTTTTCGTCGGAAGATTGGTTAGTCCCCCACTAGGGGGCTAAGTGCAAAACTAGCATGGAAAATCATAAATAATATGAGATTAAAAATTTTTTCTACGTCTTACGGTTACTGAGATATAAGGAATTTAGTATTCCAAGTGCTCATTTTCTGCTCTGAGGGCCATTATTATGCATACATTCTTTGTATTCACTGTGTTTCTGTATGCACCTTTTTGGGAAACAAAGGTGTGTGTGTTTGCGTTACTGTTAGCGTTTCTGCATTCCTGCGTTTCCATAACTGTTTGCGTTAGCATTTCATTCATCACCCTTCTTGTTGCATATACTGTTACCTTTTGCATTTCCATTACTGTTTTTGTTTGCATTTACTTTTGTGTCACCATGTGCGTTACCATTTGCGTTTGCGTATGCACTTGTGTTTGCGTTTCCATTTGCGATTTTTGTTTCCTTTGGCATCATCATTGGTGTTACTGCAAGCATTTGCATTTCCAATTGAGTTACCTTGACCGCTTGCATTACCATTTGCATTTGCATATGCACTTGCGTTAAGTGTTTCCTTTGGCATCATAGTTGGTGTTACCGTAAGCGTTTGCATTTCCAATTGCATTACCGTGACCGTGTGCATTACCATTTGTGTTTGCATGCGCATTTGCATTTGCGTTTGTGTTTACTTTGGCATCATCATTGGTGATACCATAACAGTTTGCATTTCCAATTGCATTACATTACCATTTGCATGTTCGTTACCGGTTGTGTTTGCATTTCTGTTGGCCTTAGCGTTTGCATTTTTGGTAGCATTTACATTGTCACGTGCATTACTGTTTCCTTCTGTATTACTGTTGCCACTACCATTTGCGTTTCTGTTAGCATTTGTGTTAGTGTTTGCATTTCCATTACCATTTTTGTTACTGCTTGCATTTGAGTTTCCATTGCCATTAGCATTTGCGTTACCGTTTTTGTTATCGTTTGTGTTTCTGTTGCTGTTAGCGTTTGCGTTACCATTTTCATAGCCATTTCTGTTTTCATTTCTGTTTGCACTTGCGTTTCTCTTACAGTTTGCATTATTTCCATTTGCATCACTGTGTGCATTACAGTTTGTGCTTGTGTTTGCGTTACCATTAGTGCTACTATTTTCTTTTACCTCACTATTTCCACCACCGTTTTTGTTAATGTTACCATTTGTGTTTTTGCTTTTGTGTAGTGCAGTGCAAAACATTATGTTTCTGCTATTTTTCTGCACTGTCTTCCGCAACACATAGTGCAGCCAGTGTGTGGTTGATTGGTCTGTAACTTGGCATGTAGAAAGACCTTTCTTCAAGGAACATGCCAGTTTTTGTTTGGTTCCAGAGTTACTGTCATTTGAAGTTGCCCCGCTTCACAGGTACTGATTTTTCGGCTGCCAGTTCTGCCATTTTAGCGCATATTCTGTCGCAGTTTCTGCCATTTTGTGGTGGAAAACTTCTTAAAGGTGCAGAAATTTAAAAATTGTATCTCTCTGGAATGGTTTGGTCTTTCCACATGAAATTTGGAGAGTGTTGAGTGGATGTCCTGGGGATGTGCATGATGCTGTATACATTTTGGAAACGTTCTTCACTGCAGAGATATTGCATGATGCAGTTAAAGTTTTGCGCATACCATCCTGCATGGTGCTTTTAGCTTGAAATTTATAGCGTAGGTTGCCCTAGTAGTACAGAGGTGCCTTGCAATGGTTTGGTGTGTAATACATTTACAGGTGTGTCATTTTGCCACTCTGATGATTAAAAAATTGTCTCATTATATTTCAATAACTTCTGAACCATGTGTCTGATTTGCCTGGCATTTGGAGTGTACAAAGAATAATAATACATCTTTGAGTGTGACAACTTTTGGGTCACTCGCTTTCCCAGTTACTGAATTGTGCATGTTACATTGTTTGCTCGTGGTGCTGTGCGACCATTGAATAGATGTACACACAATTCTGGACACACGATGTGCTATGGTACATGTCTTCATTTACCAATTTTCATTTCAGTTGGTCATACAGTTTTTGCACAGCAAAGTAACCAAAATTCTCGTGGTGGGAGTGCAGGGCCCAAAGGGCCCCGGATTCCCACCACCACATTCCATTCCCTAGTTATAGTGCACATTCTCAAAAAGAAGGGAAATTCATGGCAAAAATCTCCATTTAATGCATCAGTTAGGGTTGTTCCACAGTGGCAAAAGTGAGGAAATTCTGTGTTAGGGTTGAAAACCCTAACTGCGCATTCCCACCACCTCCACCACCATTACACACACATACATGCAAGTAGGGGAAGGACCAAGGCAACACAACCAATCACACACAACCAGCAGCAGGTAACAGAAATAACATAAAAGAGGAGGAGGAGGAGTTCTTTACATAAGGGAAGGAATAAAAGCAACAGAACAAAAGGGTAAACAGGGAGGAGAAGAAGCACTGTGGATAAATTTGGAGACAGGCAATGGCACCACAATACACACAGGGGTTGTATACAGACCCCCTTCTCAGGGGGAGGAAATGGACAGGGAAATGATAGAAGGTATACTTAGAATGGCAGAAAAAGTGGAGATATTGCTGATGGGTGATCTAAATACGCCAGCTGTTAACTGGAGTGCAGTTGCAGCTGCTGCTGCCACTTCGAAGAGTGCAGTTATTCTAGATGCCCTACAGGGGGCATGCCTTAGACAACTAGTACTGGAGCCCACTCGAGAGGGAACAATATTAGACTTGATTCTCTCAAATGAAAATGGAGAGAGGATCACAGATGTAGAAGTGGGTAGCCATCTGGGAACTAGCGACCATCGAACAGTATGGTTCACAATAAACACAGCAATAGAGTCAAGCCATACAAAGACAAATGTACTAGACTTTAGGAGGGCTGACTTTGCCAAAATGGGTGAGTGCCTAAGGAATGCACTAGCAAATGGGCAGGAAGGAGGGGTGGAAGAACAATGGGGAATAATAAAAACTGCCATCACGGACGTAACAAGCCTTTGTGTGAAGCAAATAAACAAAACAAGACAATGTAAGAAACCAGTATGGTTCTCAAAGGAAGTGGCAGTGAAGGTTCAAGAGAAAAAGAAAGCATTCAGGAAGTACAAGGAATCAAGAAGGAGCAGGACAGAGAACTGTATCAGTTAAAGCAAAGGAGGCTGGGAAGGCAGTCAGAACAGCAAAGGCCCAAACTGAGGAAAAGATAGCCAACTCAGTGAAGAAGGGGATAAAACCTTTTATAGGTACATCAGGGAGCAAAAGAAAGACCAAGGAGGGATAGTGAGGCTTAATAAAGGGGAGGGAGGGTGGGCAGAGGAGACTGTGAAAAGGCAGAGATACTAAACAAATATTTTTCCTCAGTATTTACAAATGAAGAGGGGGAGGTACATAAAACAAACAGCAGTAACACTCTGGATACAGAAGTTGATACCAGCCCATTTACAGAAGAAAGGGTTCTGAAAGAACTCTTAAAACTGAAGGTGGACAAAGCAATGGGGCCTGATGGGATTCATCCCAGAATTCTAAAACAGCTAAGGGTAGAACTAGTGACAGCACTGACTGCATTTTTTAACAAATCATGGGAGGATGAGGTGGTACCCAAGGACTGGAGGAGGGCAGATGTGATTCCCCTTCACAAAAATGTGAGCAAGGCAGAAGCAGGAAACTACAGACCTGTTAGTTTAACCTCAGTGATAGGGAAAATGATGGAATCACTTCTGAAGGAAAGAATTGTTGAGTATCTAGAGGCCAGAGGGGCACAGGACACTAGGCAGCATGGATTCACAGCAGGAAGGTCATGCCAGACAAATCTGATAGATTTCTTTGACTGGGTGACCAAAGTAGTAGATCAGAGAGGGGCTGTGGACATGGCCTACCTAGACTTTAGCAAGGCATTTGACACAGTCCCACACAAAAGATTAATATACAAGTTAGCCAGCCTGGGAGTGGGTCCCAAGATAACAGTCTGGGTAAAGAATTGGCTGGAGAATAGGACACAGAGAGCAATAGTAAATGGAGTCCACTCAGAAGAAAGGATGGTTACTAGTGGGGTACCGCAGGGTTCAGTATTAGGACGGTCCTCTTCAATGTCTTTATAAGTGACATTGCGTAAGGACTGGAAGGAAAAGTATGTCTCTTTGCAGATGACACTAAGATCTGCAACAGAGTTGATGCACAGGATGGGGTGGAAAGGATAAGAAGGGACTTGGCAAGGTTAGAGGAATGGTCAAATGTATGGCAGCTTAGATTCAATGGTTAGAAGTGCAAGGTAATGCACCAGGGAAACAAAAACCCAAGGGAAGAGTACACAATGGTGGGTGAGATACTAACAACAACAAAAATGAAAAGGGACCTGGTGGTAGTCATATCAGATGACCTAAAGGTGGGCAAGCAATGTGAGAGGGCAGCAAGGAGGGCTGGAGGGATACTGGGATGAATAGGGAGAGGCATCACCAGTAGAAAACAGGAAGTTATTATCCCTCTGTACAAACAGCTGGTGAGACCCCATCTGGAGTACTGTGTGCAGTTCTAGAGACCCAGTCTCTGCAAAGACATAGACAGGATGGAAGCTGTCCAGAGGAGGGCAACTAAAATGGTGCAGGGTCTTCACTGGAAGACATATGAAGAGAGACTTCTGGAGCTTAATATGTATAGCCTCGAGAAAGGAGGGAGAAGGAGGACATGATAGAAACTTTCAAGTACCTCAAGGGAATCAACAAAGTCCAAGAGGGTAGCATCTTTCAAAAAAGAGGTGCAAGAACAAGAGGGCACAATTTGAAGATGGGGTGGCTAGAGGTAATTTAAGAGTATTTTTTCAGAGAGGTTGTGGATGCATGGAACAGCCTTCCAGAGGAGGTTGTGGAGTCAAAATCAGTGGTGGAATTCAAGCATGCATGGGACAGTCATATGGCAATTCTGGGGGGTGAGGGTAAGAAGAAGTAGACTGCTGGTTAACTAGGATCTGCAGCTTATCCAGTAGGTAGGGAAATGGGCAGACTGGGTGGGCCAAGCGGTCCTTATCTGCCATCAAATTCTGTGTTTCTATGTTTCTATACAACTATCTAAACCACAAAACCACACACCCATACTCCCATCGGGCTGTGGCATGGGGTTGTCACTGCTAACTCTGATCCCGGACATTCTTCGCACCGCAGAACACATATCACTAGAGAGAACTGGACATCTTTGGCCACACGCTGCCACCAACACATAACACAGACTACACATACGGTATTTTGGGGTTCGCAAGATCCAGAACAGGATTTTGCACATTCCCTGAAATATTTTCAAAAATCAGTTTTGCAAATGCAACAGTGTCGTGCTATGCATTTGCGACACTTTCATGTTTGAGACAGTATTTTGCGACACTATTTTGCATGCTTTTGTGAATGCCACACTATTGTGTCTTCCATTTGTGACACTTTCGTGTTTGAGAAAGTATTTTGCGAAAGTATGCTCCTAATGGCTGCACATCTTTGCCATCATCCTGCAAGCAAATGGTTCGGTCCATTGGGCTAAAATTTGCAGTGTGGCAAGACCTGGTCCCACAGATGTGCCTTTTCATGCTTTTGTGCTAAAATACTAATGGATTACAAAGTTACACTGTTCCAAAATTTAGTTATTTGCTTTAGACTAACATTGCAGCACCCATGATGCCTTTTCGCCACCCATATGTTGAAAATGAAGCGAGGAGCACCATTTTCGCTACTGCCAGCTTGGTTCACCTTTATGTGAACTAACATTGTAGAACAACTTTGTAAATAATGCATAATATCTGAAGTTAGAAAATGGGTTTGGAAAATAAATGAATCTCATTGGCTGAATCATCAGATGAGAGATTCATCTATTTTCCGATAGAGCCCGCTTAAGAACAAGAGCCTACTCTGGGTCCCCCCATTTCTGAATAAATCCTTGGGCACCCTGAACGTTAAGAAAATTCTCTGAGCATATTTTTCCCACTCACAAAGCTAGACTGAAAAGTAGTGAGCAGGCCATCAAGCTTCCTGGACCCAAAATAAAATAAAACAGGCTTTACTTGGGCAGATAAAACCATTGCTCATCCAGACAAACTTTCCGGTTCCACAATCAGAGTCAGTATGGGCTGTGTAAGCTCATTATCTATAACACCGTGACAGAGCAGGATAGCAGCGGTATTTATTTGATTTTATACCGCAGATGGACATCCATCTGTGGTATGGAAACTCAAGAAAATACCACTTCTCTCATGCCGTCCCCTGTTAAAGTACATATTTTTCTCCAGCAGGTTCACTATGGCCCTAAACAGCTGTACCATTTTCTTCCCACCTGCATAATCAGCAATCCAAGCAATTCTTGATTGCTGTCTCCACGGACAGCGCTTTACACTAAGTGCTGCACACACGCAGCCAAACCAGTAGTAGACACTCGGGGAGCAGCAAGTTAGCAGCGTGGTCGATCTCAGAAAATAAATAAATTAATTTAAAAAAATTACACTCATACTGTGCACAGCTGTCATACCAGCATGTTCACTCCAGCTCCGTCTCCCCAGTCACCCTCTTCTCTCAGTTGATGCTCTCGCAAAATAAAGAAACACTGAGGGGCTGAGCCAAATAAAATTATAACAGGTATTTTCAGACTTAGATTTTTTTACCTGTGATTTCAGGGACCTCAACGTTAACCTGTGTGTGTGGTGTGGGGAGGGGTGCTACTAACCATGACAACCAGCTTCAAAAGCTATAACTACAGAGGCTGGACTAGGACATAAATCCTCAGCTAAAAAACACTGTTATGTAGGCGGATGAACTATTTTATTACAAAATAAACAAAATACTTATGAGATTTAACAGTTTAATATGTATATTTTTTTCAAATATATTTAATACAGTGGGCCATTTTCTAAGCTCAATAATACCCTCCTGGGTGGGCTATATTGGGAAATATTGGATGTTCAAGGGGCTATAAGGCCCTCCGCCTGCATTGACTGGCCTCATTATGCCCCTGGGCAGTCCAGTATTTCACAATAAAGCCCACCCTGTCGGGTATTATTGCTTACTTGGATTTCTCCACTTCCTACAGTAACACAGGTATACACCTCCTGCTGGTTGTGTGTGATTGGTTGTGTTGCCTTGGTCCTTTCCCTACTTGCATGTATGTGTATGGTGCTGGGAGCGGGGGGAGGTGCAGTTAGGATTTTCAACCCTTACACTGAATTTCCTGGCTTTTGTCGCTGTGGAGCAACCCTAACTGATGCATTAAACAGAGTTTTTTACCATGAATATATATATATATATATATATATATATATATATAAATAAAATAGTGGCACGGTAGTGCTATTATAATTAATGTTGAGTACCCCATTTAAGGTTAAATTTGAAATTTTAAACCTTAATAACTTTGGCACCATACAACAGATTTGCTTGAAATTTGGAAAGCACAGTCTGGCACCATAGATCTCTGGACCTGCCTGTTATGGCTGGATGAACAGTTGATTTGCTACAGTGCACCAAAAAAAGCATAAATTATAGGTTTTTGCACATTTCTTTGCTCATGCCTACAGCCCACACAGTTTGCGAGATCTGTCTGAAAACGTCAGGGAAGATGCCGACAGGGTCCCTGATGTATCTTTCGAAAAGTTTGTGAAAAAATATTAAACAGTTCAAAAGTTATTCAAAAAACACTATATCCCATTATAGTCTATAGGGAAAGTTAACAAACTATGCAAAAGTGTCACAAATGCAAGTTTTTAGTGTCACAAATTACCCTTTTACTTTCGTGATTCAGCCATTTAAAAAAAAAAATGCTTGGCATTTAAATTTGGGACCCTGTAGGGACACAATTCCTGTTGTGTTCATTTAGCCAAGCCCTGAGGATGCTAGCCATGTCTTTTTTGGGAGTAAAACACCCCAGAAATATATTTTTTACATTTTTGTAAGAAGTAGTGTCACAAATTACTTTCACATGTGCGACACTTTCATGATTTTTTTTGCGAAAGTGTTGTGATTTGCAAAAGTAATTTGCGACACTATGCCCCAAAACAATAGGAAATCTTTGCCACCCTGCTGCAAAACAACAGTATGGTCTTTTGGGCTGAAATTTGTAGGGAAGAAAGCCAACATTACACACGTGTGCCTTTTGGTGCAAAAATATCACAGGGCTGCAAAGTTACGGCACTCCAAAGATGACAATTTTTCCCAAAGGATAACATTATGTCGTTCACCGTGCCTTTTGGGTCCTGTATCTCGAAAACCGTTCGAGATACGGACTTTTCGTCATAAAAATTCTTAGTCCCCTTTTGGGGGCTAAGTGTAACACTACTCTGGAAAGTCATAAATAATATGAGTTTTTTTTTTGTGTCATAAGGTTCCTGAGATATAAGCAATTTAGTATTCTAAGTGCTCATTTTCCTGTGCGAGGGCCACTATTATGCCCTCATTCTTTGTATTCACTGTGCTTCTAAATGCAACTCTTTCGAACACAAAGTGTGAGCGGTAGCATTACTATTAGCATTAGCATTTGCATTTACGCTTGCATTTCCATTACTGTTAGCGTTAGCATTTCTGTTTGCATCACTGTGAACGTTACTGTTTGCGTTTGCATTACCGTTTGTGTTTCCATTTATGTTTGGTTCACTGTTACCGTTTTCCTGTCCATTACCACTTGTGCTTCCATTACCATTTGCGTTTGTGTTACCCATACCGTTAGCATCACCATTACCATTTGCGTCTGCATTTACGATTGCATTTGCTTTACTGTTTGCTTTTACTTTTGCATTTGTCGTCGTTACCATTACCATTAGCATTTGCATTTATGTTACCATTACCATTTGTGTTTGCATTTGTGCTTCCGTTTACATTACCGTCACAGCTTGCGTTTATGTTACCGTTACCATTTGCGCTTGTGTTACCATTTGCGTTTGTGTTACTATTACTGTTTGTGTTTCAGCTTGTGTTAATGTTGCTGTTTATGGCGTTTACGTTTGCATCACCATTAGCATTACCATTAGTGTTTGCGTTTGTTACCATTGCCATTTGCATTTTTGTTACCATTCGCGCTTGCATTACCATTTGTGTTTCCATTTCCATTACTGTAAATGTTACCGTTACTGTTTGCATTTGCATCCATGCTTCCATTTTTGTTACCGTTTCTGCTTGCGTCACTGTTAGATTGTCATTAGTATTTGCGTTTACATTACCATTTGCATTTTTGTTTGCTTTACCATAACCGTTAGCGTTTGCGTTTCCATTCACATTTGTGTGGGCGATACCATTCCCATCAATGTTTGCATTTCCATCACCATTACCATTAGAGTTTATGTTAACATTTACGTTTGCATTTACTTTTCTATCACCGTTACCGTTACCATGTCTTTTTACGTTACCTTTACCTTTTGCTTTTCTGCTTACGTTTTCGTTTGTGTTTACATTTGCATCACTGTTACTGTTACTGTTTCTGTTTCCAATTCCATTTCTGTAGTCTTTAGTATTTGCATCTGCGTTCACATTTGCGTTACCGTTACCATTACTGTTTGCGTTTGTGTCACCGTTACTGTTAGTGTTAGTGTTATCATTACTGTTAAGGTTATTATGCACAAATGGCCAACATTTCGGGCCTCACACTCCCACCACCACATTCCATTCACTATTTATATTGCATATTCTCAAAAAGAAGGGAAATTCATGGCAAAAAACTCAATTTAATGCATCAGTTACGGTTGTTCCACAGTGACAAAAGCGGGGAAATTTGGTAGGGTTGAAAACCCTAACTGCACATTCACCCATCCCCACCACCACCGCACACAAACATACATGCAAGTAGGGGACGGACCAAGGCAACACAACCAATCACACACAACCAGCAGCAGGTATCAGAAATAATATACAACTATCTAAACCACTAAACCACACACCCATGCTCCCATTGGGCTGTGGCATTGGGTCATCACTGCTAACTTTGATCCCAGATGTTCCACACACTGAAAAACACATATCACTATGGACAACTGGACATCTTGGGCCACACACTGCCACCAACACATAACACAGACTACACATATGGTATTTTGGGATGTACAAGACCCAAAACAGGATTTTCCACATTCCCTGAAATACTTTCACAAATACGACAGTATCATGCCAGGCATTTGTGACACTTCTGAGTTTTGGACAGTATTTTGGGACTCTATTTTGCAGGCTTTCACAAATGTGACAGTGTCGTTTGTTCCGTTTGCGACACTTTCGTGTTTGCAACAGTATTTTGAGAACGTATGCTCCTGATGACTGCATATCTTTGCCATCATCCTGCAAGCAAATGGTTGGGTCCTTTGGGCTGAAATTTGCAGGGTGGCAAGCCCTGGTCCCACAGATGTGCATTTTCCTACTTTGGGGCTGAAATATTTAAGCATCACAAAGTTACACTGTTCTGAAATTGAACAATTTCCCATAGACTAACATTGCGGCACCCATGACAACTTTCACCATCCATATGTTGAAAACGTAACAAGGTACACAGTTTTTGCTGCTGCCACCTTGTTTCACCTTTAGGTGAACTAACCTTGTGAAACAAGTTTGGAAATACTGTGTGATACCTGAAGTTAGATTTCTTACCTACTTGCTATGGTAACACATGTATACACCTCTTGCTGGTTGTGTTAACTTGGTCCTTCCCCTACTTGCTTGCATGTGTGTGTGTGGTCGGGTCGGGTGGGGTGGGGAATGCGCAGTTAGGGTTTTCAACCCTAACACCAAATTTCCTCACTTTTCTCACTGTGGAACAACTCCAACTGATGCATTAAATTGAGTTTTTTGCCATGAAAAAAAAAATATATATATAATAGAGAGAGAGATAGATAGATAGAGGTACAGGGAACATGTTAAACGTTTGTATAGCAATTACAGTGATTCAAAACTTAATTTGAGTAGCTGTAGAAAAAGCATGTGTAGTGTTTTGCTGGTAACCTTGTCTTACCACACTGTTGCTTGGTTTTCCTGTTTCCTTCATGGTAGGCAACCATCGATTACATTTACAGAGCTTTCTCTGAGATTGCATCCATCAAGCTGGGGCTTCCACAAGGCTCCATCCTAAGGCCTCTTTTTTCTCCATATCGATAAATTAACTCCCTAGGGTGCCTACTATCTCTGTAACTCTACTTTGAATGTGGATGACCATGTGCTGCTTACCAGTGCAAAAATGGCCATGATTCACTAAAGCAGCGGTGGCAACTTGTGGCCTATTTGCCACATAAGGCCCTGATGTGTTTAGCTTTGGCCCCGAGAACATTTCTGTTTATAAAAGCAATGCTTATGAAAAGGTCATTGAAACATTAAATTCATCCTGCTTGCATTCTGTAATTATTTTCTTTCACACACCTGTATTTATACACTATTTAATACTGTTTATACTGTTTTAAACTTTTAATGATGATGTTACCAGTCCATTAAATAAAGGTATTTGGCATTCAAAAGAGTCAAATGTGTCAATTTTGTGGTACGTTGGGTCCTATCCTACTTGAATGTGGTAATGCAGCCCTCAAAGTGGTTCGAATGTCATGTGTGGCCCTCGGGTCATTTCAGTTTGCCCACCACTGAACTAAAGGGTAGATTGACTATATGCCATGTAAAAGAGTTTCAAAAGCACCCCTATGCAGGAAAACAATGCCGAGGACACCCCATGGCATTCAACATGGATATGCTCGTGCACTGTACACTGGATGCCCTGGCCACCCTAACAGCACCATGCCAAAACATGCCGGGGTGTGGTCTGTGTGGCATAAGTACAAGATGGCACTGCGCACCTTTTCAGTACTGCAACGATATGTTGGGGAACCTGGTGCACCATAATATGGGACTCCACATATCAGTGGCGATTCACAGTGGCTACATGAACTCCCACACAACTACCACATCTGGCTGGCAACTGGTAGGGCCAGAGGTGGCCGTTCAGGCAAACACCTGCAGGTGATATACTGGAACGTATGTGTCATCCCAGGATGCCCTGCCTGTGCACGGAAGGGGATCCACTATGGAACCCAGGCTGGGCATTTTATTGGATTCTTACCAGCATCCAGTGCTCTGCCCACAGGTTGCCATGATCCTCTGATATGCAACTGAATGCCAAGCAGGTGAAGGTGCAGAGGGGCAGCCAGTGATCATGAATGCTGGCTGTTGCACCTCACTACAGGGGTGTGGGGCAGAGCAGGTTGGTTGCACGTGTTTTACGTATGATACCTGCCCTCCAGTGAATCATGGCTCATATTAGTACTGTTAATTTATGGGTAAATAATGACTGCTCCAGTGTATCCAGTCTTGGATCACTGTAAATGGACTGGTACAAAATGTCACGAAGACAAGCAGTGACCTTTGGCTCACCTGGTAAGATTAAGTCCTTCCAGGAATCTTTGGAAGTCATTAGCAGTGAGGTGTCCCCTGTTTCCAATGTGCTATCTTTACAGTGCCTTAGAGTAATTCTGGACCATCAGCAAGACCTCTCCCTTACATATTTCAAATGTATGTAGACCCATTAACAGCAAACTGGGTCAGGTCAGATTTTCACAAAATAAGGAAACACATTAGGGATAAGAACTTGAATGAGGAATTGACAGGCTGTAGCACAGAAACCTGCTGATCCATTATTGAGGCAACCATAGAGGAAGGTGTCCAGAAACATGTACCAATAAAGGTGGTCAGAAACAACAAAGGCAAGATACCTGCCAGGTTGACAAAAACTGTGAAAAATCAAATCCCACCCCCCCCAAAAAAAGGTATGCTCCAACCTAAAATAAAAGTAGTACACCACAAGCTCGTGCTAAGTATAAAGGGGGAGAATCTAAATTAAAGAAATTAATCAAGAGGAAGAGAACAAGATTGACATGAGAACTGCCCATGCTTAACACATACGAACATACAAAAATGCCAGCAGAAACAGGCCTTACGGTCTATTGAGTCTGCTCAATTGTGCAGCTAGCCCCTCGACATGCAGCTCCCCAAGTCACCCCTTCCCTCTTCATAATTACCCCCTCAGTCTGTCCCACCCCCTCTTAAACCATCCACTGTACTACAGGATACTACCTTCTTCAGGCAGAGTATTCCACTTGTCCACCACCCTCTCTGTGAAAAACTGCCTCCTGACTTCCCTTCTGAACCTTCCCCCCTCCAATCTCAGCTGATACCCTCTCATGACCCTCCCTCTTCTAATATGGAAAATTCCTTATGTACTAGTCTCGTTTATACCCTTTAAATATTTACAGGTTTTGATCATGTCCTCCATATCCCTACTGTCTTCCAGAGAATACATGTTCAGCTCACCCAGCCTCACCTCATAGGAGTTTCCATCCAATCCCTGGATCATCTTTGTCACCCTACACTGTGCACTCTCCAACAATCTGATGTCCTTCTTCAGGAATGAGGACCAGAACAGCACACATGACTCCAGGTGTGGCCTGGTCAACAATCTGTAGAAGGGCAGGATCACCTCCCTATTTCTGGAGGAGATTGCATTAACTCCTACATTAATACTCATAAAATACCCCCAAAGAACTTGAAACAATATCCCATAATGGTAAAATAGTAACTAATGATAATGAGATAACTGAGGTATTTCATGAATATTTCTGTTTGATCTTTAATAAAAGAAGGCAACACAAAAGGAACAAAAATTAGTAACCAAACAGAACACATCAAATTTACAATAACCTAAATTAAAAACTCCATTAAATTACTAGAGCCCAGCTCTTCCACAGGACCAATTAGTATCAGCCCTGAACTGTTATTGGAAACAATTGATGAGATCCACCCCACTCCATTTAACAATTCTGTTCAATAAATTTCTGGAGGCAGGTGTTATACCAGAAAACTGGAAATCATCCATTGTTATTCCTGTTCATAAAACAGTACAAAAAAGCCCGATTAACTACTATAGGCCAGTCAGCCTCACCTCAGTCTGTGGCAAAGTACTGGAAAGATTGATAAAAGGGGGACCTGAAAAAGAAATCAGATCCCTAGTAAAGATGGATGATTTCCAACATGGGTTCACTTCAGACCGATCATGCACAACTATCCTTTCAGGTCTGCCAAATGTAAGCAGGGAACCGAGGAGCTGGTATTAGCCTATAATAAGGCAGTGTTGAGTGCCCTGTATTCCCAGGCTCCTGTCTGTGTTCTACCCTTCACTCTTTGCCCAAAGTCCCCTTGGTTTGACAGTACTTTGAAAGAGTTGAGGCATAGGGGTCAAAGTTTGGAGCAGTGTTGGCAGAAATTGGGCCTGGTTAGTGACAAACTTAGATTGATAGCTCACTATAAAGATCATCAATCTGCAATCTCTTGTAAGAATGCAGAATTCCTTTCCAAAGAGATTGCGACAGTGAGAAATTGACCTGCTCAGCTCTTCTAAACTGTTGCCAGACTACAATCCAACCTGTCTTCAGTCACGGGGAGCATTTTTGCAGGTTAAGTGCAATGACTTTGCTTGATTCTTCGCTGATAAGGTTTGTTATTATCACGTCTGAGATCTGCTCAGCACCCTCTACGTGGTGTGGTGGTGGTTGGTAGGAGATTACAGGACCAAGGATTGTACCCTCCTAGTGGCACAATAATGGACTGCTGGATCTTAATCGGTGCATGAGAAAGGCCATCAGGGATCCTCTTTTGGCACGGTCTTTTGCCTAAATTCAAAGTGGATGACCCTATATTTCTTGGCCAGTATGAAGGGTGTTGGCTCTATTTTCTGCCTCCTAATTGGCCCGCTCACACTACTACTTATCTCTTGTACTATCCCTGTGCAAAGTACTGGCAAAAACATTAACTGGTGCCATGGTATCTTATCTTCTCAACTTAACATGGGTTGTAATCGTACGTTCGGTACTGCGCTTTTTGCAAACCAGTTCCCCCCACTTCAACCAGCATCTTTATGCAGCACTCCCTTCTCTTCTCTGCCTGGGTGCTCCTCTTTGCATTCTTGGGGGGCATCCGACAGCAGTCTACTGCATCCTCAACGTCACCTTTTCGCACTTACAGGAAGGGCCAGACTAAGACTTTCAAACTGACTCTGATTGCTATTAAAAATATTCTACTGATCCTCCTAGTCTGCTCTGATGATGTTGAATTTAACCTGGGCCCACCCTCTACTATCTCCTCCCCTTCAGATATAGCAAACCAAAAAGGGCAAAAAATTCTGCAAGCAAATGTCTGTATTATCCTAAGAAAGCTGGACCTGATCCAAATATTGATAAACCTCTCCACCCCTGATGTATTGGTTATCTCCGTGTCATGGCTTAAACCCTCAACCAAGGACACTGAAATAAATATACCTTCTTACAAAGTCTATAGAATGGACTGGTGGACCAGAAGGGGTAGAGTTGCTATATATGTACAGGATAAGAACTGTGCTTCTATAATCAGCTCTATCTCTGAGCTTAAAGAATATGATAGTCTATCACTTAAATTACAACTGACCCCCTCCCAATCCATTCAAATCATTGCATGTTATAGACCCCCCATCGGCTGGCCTAAAGATCATTCAGCACCTGAGCTCCCTACTTGACTCTGCATCTCCAGAGGTCATAGTTGTAGGTGATCTAAATCTTGATTGGTATGCCACCTGTTCTAAACCTCTCAAGAAGCTAAGTGATGCCTTTGGTCTCCATCAACTCATTATGGAACCCACCCGGCCAAACACCAAAAATCCAGTCAACAGCTCCCTACTCAATATAATATTGGTTAACAAGCCTCATCTGTTCTTTCATGTGGAAGTGTTTTTTAGCCAACTCAGTGGCCACTGCATCATCGCATGTGTAAGGTCCCTGCCAAAAATGATCTCCTTCTCTAGATACATGCAAAAAAGGTGCAGATGGAATTTTGACATTACTGCCTTCCTTACTGACCTACAGCATTCTAATTGGCAAAAGATCCATCTTGCCTCTTCCTTTATTGAAGCATATAATATTTTCCATACTATCCTCATGGACGCAATTAACTGGCATGCTCCACTGGTAAAAACCCGTACAAAGAAAATCTCTTGCCCCTGGTTTTCTATCAACCTCAAGTAAGCTCTTTTGGACAGGGATGCCTTATGGAGAAAGGCACAAAAAACTAGGCTTCATGTCGACTGGGTTTCCTTCAGAGCTGCCAGAAATCAATGCAGTAAGCTTGTAAGGGCTGCCAAGTCCAATTACTATAACAGCAAACTGAATGCATCTACCCACAGCCCATCCACTTTTTGGAAGACCATTAAGGATGTTGAAGGTCATAGGACATCCAACACCTGTCCATCCAAGATCTCTGTTGACAGTGTAATGCTCACAGATAAACATGGTATACTGAATGGGCTAATCAACCACTTTGCCACAGCTGGATTGGCCTTTGATTCCTCCCCTGCTAATGCCCTGAGAGACTATCTCTATGTGCAGGACAAGACACCCTTCCCCACTACGAAGGCTGTGCCATCCTTCTCCTTCAGCCAGGTGTCTCTGAAGCAAGTCGAAGACATGTTAATTAACCTAGACACTAGAAAAAGTGCTGGTGCTGACTTCATTGACCCATACTTTCTGAAAATCAGCTACCATGTACTAGCTGTCCCCATAACCCACATCTTCAATCTGTCCCTTATGCAGAGTTCCCTTCCAGATAGCTGGAAAACTGCTCATGTTGTCCCATTATTCAAATCCATGGACCCTGTGGACCTTAATAACTATCGGCCGATCTCTCTGCTTCCTACCTTTTCCAAAATGTTGGAAAAGATTGTCAGCCTGCAGATTAGCGACCATCTTGAACTACACAACCTACTCACCCCTATACAATCTGGCTTCAGACCTCAACATAGCACTTTCTCTGTATTTGCAAAAGTTACTAATGACTGGCCTAATGTATTGGGCAATAAATTCTTTGTAGGTGCCCTATTCTTGGATCTAAGCAAGGCGTTTGACACGGTGAACCATGCCCTCCTGCTGGATATTCTCTGCAACTTTGGTCTGGACTGTACCGCTCTCAAATGGTTCGAATGCTACCTTGTGGGATTATTGCAGCAGGTTAAAGTAGAAGGAAACTTTTCCCTCATGAAAACCCTTCATAGAGGTGTACCACAAGGCTCTGTACTGGGCCCCCTCCTTTTTGCTGTTTATGTAAATAACATCCACGCTGGCATCCATCATGCTAACATCCACTTATTCACAGACGACACCGTATTATTAATTTCCGGTCCTACCCCTAACAAAACATGGTCAGACCTCCAACTTGAATTTAACCAGCTACAGAACAACCTACTGCAACTTAAACTACTGCTCAATGCAAAAAAAAAAAACCAAAGCTATGCTCTTCTCTCCTTTTCCAAGGTCTACCCCTACTAATGTGGTGGGTGGGCAAACCTCAATTACTACTCTCCTTAATGAACCTCTTGAACTGGTAGATAAATTTAAATACCTGGGGATGTGGATTGACCACAAACTGTCCTTTTCTGACCACATTAAAGAACTTTCCAAAAAACTTAAACAGAGGCTCGGCATATTCTTCCGCATTAAGCACTTGCTAACTCTGGAAGCGAGAACTAGAATCGTACAATCCACCTTCCTCCCCTTACTCAACTATGGGGAAATTCTATATGGACAAGGGAATAATACAGCTCTAAAAAAGTTTGACATCTTATATCACCAGGCTTTAAGATTCATTTTGGGAGGTCCTTACGCTACACACCATTGTTCCATATATACCCTGGTCAACTGGACCTCCCTAGGCACAAGGCAATACAAAAACGCAGCAATCTGAACCTGCTGTGCTATCATCAAGAAACTTCCCTCATATATCTTGGACTGCCTCCCATTTTGCCTTCCTGGATTGTTTGCACTAAGAAGATCCACCTATATCACTCTTGTTATTCTTAAAGTCAAAACTCGATTTGGCAAATTTTCCATTGGCTACTCCCTCCCTTCCCTATGGAACAAGCTCCAAAAAGTACTACAAATTGCCTCCTCACTTCCCCTGGCTACTTTCAAAACCCTACTGGCCAGAACAGCCACAGAAAATTGTAAATGTGCATCATAAAACCCCTATGTTAACACCTTTTCTTCTATCCCCTACCTTAGGTCTACTGGCCAGGACTGTTATAGAAAATTACAAGTGTGCTTCATAAAACCCCTATACAATCACTTTCCATCTATCCCCTACCTTAGGTCTGCACCACTATGTTTTCTCACTGCCTTTTACTTTCCTTATAAGTGGTCCAGCATACCTACTTTTTCTGGCCCACATATTTCCAGTGCCTCAGATAGTTATTGCCCTGGGCTCTTACTCTATAATCTATATTTGTTTTTCAACTCTCAGAGGTGACCTTTCCTCCCTGCAGACCTTTGACCTCCTGGCCTTTGGCTTGACAGCCTGCCAATCATACTACATACTATGAGCCAGATATTCAAACCATTACACCTAGCACAAAACCATAGCGCTGGATTTGCATGAGGCTGCAATAATCAAAAGCCCTATTAATGCCAGTCCTGAGTGGTAGTGCCAACACTAATAGATAATACTATGCAGGGGCAGGGTTAGGAGAGCACCCATGAATGTCAGCACCGTGGCATATTCAAAGGTCTTGCACCACGCTACAGGCATTAGCGCAACCTGTAGCGTGGTGCTAGATACCACCTAACAAAAGCTGGTGGTATTGGTCCCCCCATCCCTCTGCCCGAAACCCGACCCATTTTGTATTATATTCAAGGTAATTCCCTGGTAGTCTAGTGGTCCCTCCACCCCCCTGCATGAAACCCGACCTGTTTTGTATTATATTCAAAGTAATTCCTTGGACGTCTAGTGGTCCCCTCACCCCCTGCACGAAACCCGAACCATTTTGTATTATCTTCAAAGTAATTTCCTGGTAGCCTAGTGGTCTCCCCACCCAACAGTGACACCCCCGCTTAGTCCAGGAACAATCTACGAACAGAGCCGGTGACTGTCTTAGCCCTCCTCTCACCACTATGGCCAGCCGCTGACTGAAGTACAAATGAGCTTCCTTCATACCTCAGTCAGCGGCCAGCCATGGTGGTGAGAGGAGAGTCGAGCCAGTTGCCAGTTCTGTTCATAGATTGGTCCTGGGCTAAGTGGCGGCATCAGTGCTGGGTGGGGGGACCATTAGACTACCAGGGAATTACTTTGAAGATAATACAAAATGGATCGGGTTTCATGCAGGCGGGTTGGGGGACCATTAGATCACTGGGAATTACTTTGAATATAATACAAATGGTCAGGTTTCATGCAGAGGGGTGGGGACCACTAGACTACCAGGGAATTACTTTGAATATAATACAAAACACATCCGTTTCATGCAGGGGGTGGGGGGACTACTAGGTTACCAGAGAATTACTTTGAATATAGTACAAAATAAGTCAAGTTTCATGCAGGGGGTGGGGGGGGGGCCACTAGACTACCAGAGACATTACTTTTAATTCGGTTGTGAATGGGTCAGGAGCATACCTCTCAACTGTCCCTGCTTTTCAGGGACGTACCTGAATTTGCCTCAAAATATTACTCTGACCCTCCTCACAGTTGTGTTTCCGTTGCTAAACAGTGGAAATTGTATGCACAAAAAATTGTCAAGCATTAAAGTTACAGACTTATTCTTCGTTGGAAAATGCATTTTGCACTAAGCTCCATATTCTACCAGCTGTCTGGGTGGATATCTCTACTTTTGAAGATGTGTCCCTGACTGTGGTCCTTTGTCCCTGATTTGTTTAAGCCTTGTTCCTGATTCAGGAGTCAAGGTGTTGCGGGGTATGTATGCACTGACTGTGCTTGGCAGCACACAGTTCCTGCTGCTTCTGGCCTGTACTTCTATTCCGACCAAGAGGGGATGCTCTGGGTATGCCTTGGCCTGCAGTGTATAGCCTGTACTTCCATTCCGACCAAAAGGGGGAGCTTTGTGCTCCATGGAGTAGCACTGGGCAAACTGCATGGTAATGTATGCTAAACAGCACTTAAAGAGATGCAAATGTACCTGTTTGCCCACAGATTACCTAAGTGGGCTCATTTGCATGGGAGCTTTGAATATAGCTCCCGTTTGCCCCAAGCTAACCAGTTTGCACTGGGCTAATGTGTTAGCACTGTGCAATCAGGTTAGCCCCAGGCAAACCTCACTTCAGCATAGCACCAGTGCATATCTCTGACGCTTTCGTCCCTCAAATGTGGAACACTGCCTCTCAAAATGTGGAACAAATGAGCTAAATGTGGAAGACTTAATCAGATCTTTACCTGGGAGACTCTGAACACTGTTAAAAGGTTTGCATTTATGTTCAGACAGTCTGTTATTAATTGAATAATATATTTTTTGCATCATTTACTAAAGATTGTTGCTTTAAAATGTTACTTCCGAATGTGGAACACGTCCTCACAATGTGGAACAGGGAGCTTTTGTGAAGCAAAATGAGGACCGTTCCTCATAACGTGGTACAGTTGAGAGGTATGTAGCATAGTTCTGCAGTGTGTGGCTTACATTGCTGTTTGCAGTAGAAGTCAGACATCTCTGTGCTATCACACACAATGTTCTCCACCTGCAACACTGGCTTGCTCCAGAGTCTAATGAGCTGCAGTTGCAATGTGCATTTCCCTGTTGCTATATTCAGTGCTGTCTTATTCCTGGCCTATTTTTGCCCTGCACTTCTAGCCCTGTTTGCCCGGCTTCCTTTGCTTGCTATATTGAGCTGGTTTTGTATCAGGCTATTTCCTTTTGAATATAGCTTGCGTTCTGCACCGGGCTGTTTGCCCACTGGGCAGTGCTAATTTTAGACTGGTTCAGCTAGCTATTAAAATTGCTTGTGGATTTTGTGTATTGTATTTTCTTTAAACCAATCTGTGTTTATCCTAACCAATTTAGTTAATAGAATGTCTATCGTATTTTGTTTTTGCACTTCGCCTCAACAAATCTGTATAAATCCTAACCAATCTATATAAACAGCCAATTGTATGCTGTAATTGTTTGGAATATCTACGCTATGAGGATGTGTTGTTGTGTACTCCAATGTTATTCTGTCTCATATGTAATTATTATCAGGTCCATCTTGAAAATAAGTTCTTTTCAACGATGTTCCACCTGGCTAAATAAAAACTGATTGACTGGTCTGACTACAGCCGGCTGGCGATTTGCAAACGTTGTGTTGTTCTCCCAGGTTATGCACCAACCAGCTGTAGCCTGGACCTGGGCTCGACCCACTTCCTTATGGGGTGTGTTGAAGTCATCAGCCCTGTCCTGGCTAGTATTGCCTGGAGCTTGTTGGATTCAGGGGTGTTTCCTACCACCCTGAAAAAGGCAGTAGTAACTCACCTCCTGAAAAAAGTCCTCCCTTTACCCAGACCGCTTATCCAACTACAGACCTTTCTCTAACCTGCCCTTTGTGGGCCAGGTTATTGAGAAGGTGGTTGCTGTGCAGCTGGGTGACTATTTAATTTCTAATGATGTCTATGATCCTTTCCAGTCCAGTTACAGGAAGAGGCATAGTACCAAGACTGTTCTTGCCAGGGTACTTAATGATCTCCTGATAGTGAGAGACTGGAAGTGCTGCTCTATTTTGGTTCACCTTGATCTCTGTGGTATTTGACATGGTGGACCATGGGGTACTGCTGAAACACCTGTGGATACTTTGTGGACTGACTGGTACAGTCCTCAGATGGTTTCAATCATTCCTCACAGGCAGGACGCAGAGAGTGGTGTCAGGAATTTGTTCCTTGTCCTCTCTCCCCCATCATGTGGGGTTCGCAGGGTTCTGTGTTGTCCCTCATGTTGTTTGCCATGTATGTGCCATGGTTGGGAGACATTATTAGGTGGTATGGGCTGAGTTTTCACTGCTATACAGATGATACTCCGCTCTACATATTCTTTGTGCCCAGGCAGGGTGATGCAGTCTCAGTTATTAATAGCTGACTCTCCAAGATTTGGGATTGGATGAGTGCCAACTGGATGAAGTTGAATTTGGGCAAAACGGAGGTGCGGGGTTGTTGGTGGGTCTTACCCCTGGGCTTTGGCAAGGGGGCACCAGCTGCTCACCTTAGACTGGGTGCAAAATCTGTGTTTGGTGTTTTTGACAGTGGCCTGACTTTAAAATCTAAGTTGTCTGCTCTTGTTAAATCCTCATTTTACCATGTGAGGAACATTGCCCGGAGTAAGCGCCTTGTCCCCCCGATGATCTTCCAACATTGGTCTATACCTTTGTGACCTCCTGCCTTGACAACTGTAATGCCCTGTACCTGAAGCTACTGTTGGCTTATAACCGCTGATTGCAGCTGGTGTAGAATGCAGCAGCCAGGTTGTTGACTGGTTTATCAAGATCTAGCTATGTCATGCCTGTGCTCTGTGAGCAGCACTTACTGCCTATATATTGGTGGATCACCTTCAGGGTCAGGTTACTGACCTACAAAGTCCTACACGGGCAGGCACCGTGCTACTTGCAAGATCTTCTTCCCCTCTATTGCCCCATCCATTCACTCCGGTCCTCTGACGAGGGATTGTTAGAGATTCCCAGGGTCCAGTTGAAGAACTCTGGTGTTCATCCTTCTGCATGTGCTGCACAAACCCTGTGGAATTCTTTACCTTTTCAGATTAGGGAGTGTCTGACTGTTGAGGGTTTTAAATCTGTCCTTAACACTCATCTATTTACCCTGGCTTTTCCCGATTGATTGATTGATCTGATTCATAGCTGTGATATTAATGTAGGAGTATTGTTTTATTATTTTATACGTTTTATTGATTTTATATATGTGTACAATGCTGTAAGCGCCAGTATGGATCAAAATAAACCAGTGGATGTGACATTGCTCAACTTTGGCAAGGTATTTGATAAGGTGTCACACAAAAAAACTTATTTGAAAAATTATCAGAACTGGAGGTGTGCCCATACATTGTCATCTGGGTTAATAACTGGCTGGAGTCCAGAATACAAAGAGTGAGGGTCAGGGGTAAAATCTCAGAGCCAAGGGAGATCACTGGGGCACAGCCAATAAAATTATACTGAACCAGGATAAGTGTGTTGTGCTACATTTCTGTACTGGCAATCTCAAACACTCCTACTACTTAAACAATCAAATAGTAAAAGCCTCACTCAAGGAGTGTGACCTGAGTATTATAGTTAACAATTCCGACATATCCAGCGATCATTATACACATGTAGCAAAGCAAGCCAACTCAATATTAAATACTGTATAGTTCATTTGAGACTGTTGGTGGATTTGGCTCAATCTGGTGATTTGTTTTATTATATTGTGTTTATTTTATTTATTAGGGTTTTATGGTTGGGGAAGGTTGGTGTATATGTGTGGGGAGTTACATAGAAACATAGAATTTGACTGCAGATAAGGACCGCTTGGCCCACCCAGACTGCCCATTTCCCTGCCTACTGGATAAGCTGCAGATCCTAGTTAACCAGCAGCCTACTTTTTCCTACCCCCATCCCCTAGAATTGCCTTATGACTGTCCCATGCATGCTTGAATTCCACCACTGTTTTTGACTCCACAACCTCCTCCCGGAAGGCTGTTCCATGCATCCACAACCCTCTCTGTGAAAAATACTTCTTAAATTACCTCTGAGCCACCCCCTCTATCTTCAAATTGTGCCCTTGTTCTGCACACCTCTTTTCTTGAAAGATGCTACCCTCTTGGACTTTGTTGATTCCCTTGAGGTACTTGAAAGTTTCTATCATGTTCCCCTCTCCTTCCTTTCCTCGAGGCTATACATATTAAGCTTCTTTAGTCTCTCTACATATGTCTTCTGGTGTAGCCCCTGCACCATTTTAGTTGCCCTCCTCTGGACAGCTTCCATCCTGTCTATGTCTTTGCGAAAACTGGGTCTCCAGAACTGCACGTAGTACTCAGAAGGGGTCTGACCAGCTGTCTGTACAGAGGGATAATAACTTCCTGTTTTCTACTGGTGATGCCTCTCCTATGCATCCCAATATCCCCCAGCCCTCATTGCTGCCCTCTCACATTGCTTGCCCACCTTTAGGTCATCTGATATGACTACCCCAGGTCCCTTTCCATTTTGTTGTCGTTAGTATCTCACCCCCATTGTGTACTCTTCCCTGGGTTTTGTTTCCCAGGTGCATTATCTTGCACTTCTTAGCATTGAATCTAAGCTGCCATACATTTGACCATTCTTCTAACCTTGCCAAGTCCCTTTTCATCCTTTCCACCCCACCTTGTGCATCAACTCTGTTGCAAATCTTTGTGTCATCTGCAAAGAGACATACTTTTTCTTCCAGTCCCTCTGCAATGTCGCTATAAAGACATTGAAGAGGACTGGTCTATACTGAACCTCATGGTACCCACTAGTAACCCCCCTTTCATCAGAGTGGATTCCATTTACTATTACTCTCTGTGTCCTATTTTCCAGCCAATTGTTTACCCAGGCTGTCATCTTGGGACCCACTCCCAGGCTAGCTAACTTGTATATTAATCTTTTGTGTGGGACTGTGTCAAATGCCTTGCTAAAGTCTAGGTAGGCCATGTCCACAGCCCCTCCCTGATCTACTACTTTGGTCACCCAGTCAAAGAAATCTATCAGATTTGTCTGGCATGACCTTCCTGCTGTGAATCCATGCTGCCTTGGGTCCTGTGTCCCTCTGGCCTCTAGATACTCGACAATTCTTTTCATTCAGAGTGATTCCATCATTTTCCTACCACTGAAGTTAAACTAACAGGTCTGTAGTTCTCTGCTTCTGCCTTGCTCCCACTTTTGTGAAGGGAATCACATCTGCCCTCCTCCAGTCCTCGGGTACCACCCCATCCTCCCATGATTTGTTAAACAGGGTAGTCAGTGGTGTCACTAATTCTACCCTTATTTCTTTTAGAATTCTGGGATGAATCCCATCAGGCCCCATTGCTTTGTCCACCTTCAGTTTTAAGAGTTCCTTCAGAACCCTTTCTTCCGTAAATGGGCTGGTATCAACTTCTGTATCCAGTGTGTTTCTACTGTTTGTTCTAGGTACCCCCCCCTTCTTCCTTTGTAAATACTGAGGAAAAATATTTGTTTAGTATTCTGCCTTTTCACAGTCTCCTCTGCCCACCCTCCCCTTTATTAAGCCTCACTATCCCTCCCTTGGTCTTCCTTCACTCCTGATGTACCTATAAAAGGTTTTATCCCCTTCTTACCTGAGTTGGCTATCTTTTCCTCGGTTTGGGCCTTTGCTGTTCTGACTGCCTTCCCAGCTTCCTTTTGCTTTAACTGATACAGTTCTCTGTCCTGCTCCTTCTGCGATTCCTTGTACTTCCTGAAAGCTTTCTTTTTCTCTTGAACCTTCACTGCCACTTCCTTTGAGAACCATAGTGGTTTCTTACATCGTTTAGTTTTGTTTATTTGCCTCACAGAAAGGCTTGTTGCCTCTGTGATAGCAGTTTTTATTATTCCCCATTGTTCTTCCACCCCTCCTTCCTGCCCATGTGCTAGTGCATTCCTTAGGCACTTACCCATTTTAGCAAAGTCAGCCTCCTAAAGTCCAGTACCTTGCCTTTGTATGGCTTGACTCTATTACTGTGTTTATTAGAACCATACTGTTCGATGGTCGCTAGTTCCCAGATGGCTACCCACTTTACATCTGTGATCCTCTCTCATCTCCATTTGAGAGAACCAGGTCTAAGATTGCTCCCTCTCGAGTGGGCTCCAATACTAGTTGTCTAAGGCATGCCCCCTGTAGGGCATCTAGAATAACCCCACTCTTCAAAGTGGCTGTGGCAACTGCACTCCAGTTAACATCTGGAATATTCAGCTCACCCATCAACAATATCTCCCCTTTTTTTGCCATACTAAGTATACTTTCTATCATTTTCTTGTCCATTTCCTCCCCCGGAGAAGGGGGTCTGTATACAACCCCTGTGCGGATTGTGGTGCCATTGCCGGTCTCCAAATCTACCCACGGTGCTTCTTCTCCTCCCTGTTTTCTCTTTTGTTCTGTTACTTTGATTCCTTCCCTTATGTAAAGAGCTACTCCTCCCCCTCTTTTACCCTCCCTGTCCCTCCTGTAGATACTGTATCCTGGTATGTTTATGTCCCAGTCATGGTTTTGTGCGAACCATGTTTCTGTGACTGCCACGATATCCAAATGTTCCTCCTCCATCAAGGCCACTAATTCAGGAAGCTTGTTACTCAGACTACGTGCATTGGTACTCATTGCTCTCCATTTTTGATGGCTTTACTTTCTGTTGCAGCATCCCCACTGACCTTTCTACCTCGGTCTTTTCTCATTTAGTACCCTGTTTTGTAGGGAGAGGCTGGGATTTTCCTGCTGCTCATCAGTGCCTCCCCTTGACTAGTTTAAAAGCTTGCCAATGAAGCATTTAAACCGATTGCTCAAAAGACTTGTTCCTTCCTGGACAGATGCAGACCATCCTGCCAGTATAGGCTGGTGTCCTCCAGGTGGAACCCCAGTCCCCAATGAAGCCAAACCCCTGTGCTCCACACCATTTTTTCAACCACTCATTAAACTGCATGGTACATAGTACCCTTGCCTCACTCATGCCATTTACAGGCAGCACCTCTGAGAAGGTTACTGTGTGTGCTACTTGTCTTAGGCCCCTCCCCAGTTCTACAAAGTCCTTCTGCACTGCTCTAATCTCATGTTGAGCCAAGTCATTTGTCCCTAGGTGGACAATGACATCCAGCTCAGACTCCCGTGCAGCTGTTCTCGTGATCCTGAGGATGCGCTTCCTGTCCCTACAAGCCATGGCACCAGGCAGACACTTTACTTCAGTTTTCCCTGCTCCCCCTAGTTCTATCCTCCTAATAATTGAGTCCCCCACCAGGAGCTGCTTCCTTTCCTTGTGGCATCCTCTGCCTCCCTCCTGTGGGCCTCCCTTGTGTGGGTTATCAGTCGTGGTAATTTAAGATAGTGTACTGTAGATGGGAGGGTGGGTTTTTGATAAGGCAGTGTTGGTGTAGTTTAAAAAAAGGGTTTTATATTGGTGTTTGAAGATGTGTTGCCTGCATCTGTTCCCAAGGCTCAGTTGCTCTTTATCCCTGCTTAAAGACCAAAGCCCTTTTGACCCTCCCACACCAGCTGCTACTTATCAGTGACATAGTTAGTTGGGAATTGTGAGGAATGGCAGTAAGAGAGCCAGGGGGATGAGGAGGACTATCAGAGTGGTGCTGATTGGAATATTGAGGAGCAGGGGGCACTCTGGGGTTAGACGGGGACCAGAGAGAGGCCAAACATGTTTAGTCCCTTTACCCAGAAACCCCAGCAGATGTAGCTGGCAGGCAGCTGAGGGGTTGGGTAACTGTTTCCATCTGATTCAGGCAGTGCTATGTAACGCTAGGTCAATGAGAACTAACAGCACAATTATAGCTGACATTATTTCTCCTGTTAATAATATATCACTCTGCCCCAGTTGGCCATTTTGAATAAGGTTAAGTATACAGTAGAACATTTCGAATCACATGTGAGTTCTGGGGCTCAGTGGTTAACATGGGCTGCATTAGTGAGACCTGGATATGAGACAACTCTTGCAAAATCGGAAACCATCTGTCCCAGCTACTTCCTTGTTGTGCACTATCTAAGGAGAGACTGCATGAGGTGGGAGGTGACCATCAGTTTTAGACCTGATCTGAACCTAAGGGCAAACCTGTGGCAGATACTGAGTCATTTGAATGTGTAGCCTTGCATGGGGCCAGGTGCAGGCTGTAGAATTTTCCATGTATACCAGTATCTAGGGCTTGAGGAGGAGATTCTGCAGGAAATTGCATCCTTTGTCACAGACCTGTTGGAATCACCAAGATGGTTTGTTATTGGAGATTTCATTGTAGAAGTGGACGACAAACATTTGCAATTTGGTCAAGAGTTCCTCAGCAGCGTGTAAGCTCTGGGCCTTGCATAAGTTATGTAACCCCCCCCTGCAAATGGGGGTTCCCAAAAGACTTCCAGGAGCTTGCTTGAATGCTCCAAGCCTGAATGGTGTTTGGCGTTTAAGCCATTTATCAGTGAGTGTTTTTAGAGCCTCTGGTACTGTCTCTTTAAGAGCTGTCTGCTTGCAGACATAATTAGTTTGTATGGAGGGACTGTGTGCTTCTCTGTTTGAGTACCACTCGAACTGCTGCCAATTCACTCCATTTTTGCAGTCACTAGGAGTGCAAAGGGAACCTATCTGAAGGGTGTAACTGTTTGCCAGAAATCATTTAGAGTAATAATGAAAATACAGTTTGTCTAACTTGCTTTCTTTGCAGTCAGAACTGTGTTTGCCTAGTTCCCCATTCTAGTTTTGAACTGCTGAACTGGACCAATCAGTGTGGGGTAAGCTAGCTCTAAAATGGTGCCTTGGACGAATCAGAACTTAGACTCGTAATCTGAGCCAGCCACAAGAGGGTTGTATGGGCAGTGACTCTGGGAGATGTAGTTTAGACTTTGGCGCCTTTTTGGACCAACAGCAGCAGTCTATTGTGAGTGACAGCCAATCCAGTCAAGAACTGGGAGGAACTCAAAGGAAGTGCCCGGTTTTGTCTGTTGGAGTTTCAGTTTAGCTCTGGCAGTGAAGGGGAAAGAAACCCTGTGCTCCTTCGGTGCACAGTTTCAGTCAAAAAACGTGTGTAAGGCCCAGAGTTCCGGTCTGCAGCTTGTGTAACTGCTTGTTAGACTGAATCTGGCCCTGTGAAAAGAATCAAAGGATCTCTGAAGAGTAGAAACCAGGCTCACCCTGTAGAAGACTGAGAAATTGTTGAATTGCACTTCGGGTCTGTCAGAACTGAATCTGCTGTGTGTTCTCCCGGTATTGTGCAGTAATTGCGATCGGGATAGAGAAGCAGCCTGCCTGGTATAGTACTTTCTTTTTTACCATATAAATGTGTGACGAGTCTCGTGGAGCTCAAGAGTAGCCCTGCTGACATTGAAGGACCCTATCTTGTTTGGAGGTCGTGAGTACTAATTCAGGGTCGCTCCCTGTTGAATTGCCACATTAAATCCAAATGGAATCACTGTACTGCTGACTGTTTAAACTAATTTTTCTTTTCACTGTATGAAAGGGCCCCTACCAGCTGCCACGGTTCGGACTAGCCACTAGGGCTTGGGTACCCAGGGACAGTAACTGGTAGGGATAGGCCTGTGCACAGAGCCATAGGTAGATAGTAAAGTGATAAGCTAATTAACCTGATTTCCCCCTGTCCTTGTTATATCCCCCTAAATAAATCAGAGCTGCTTGTTTCAGCAAAGTTATACTGCCTGAGGTATTTGTCTATGTTAAAGTACTGTACTGTGATTGTTGCACTGTATCTTATTTCACAGGAGGTCCCAGTGCCGGAACTAGTCCTGGGGGTAAGTGTATACTGTGAAGGCATTCTGATATATTGTGTGGGCCACTAGTGGGAAGAAAGGGGTTGTAGTGTCCCAGAGGGCTGTGACCAAGTAAGTTTAACTATTGCAAACCCTGACCTCTGGGTGGAGGCACCCGCCATTGGATCCAGGCCCCTCAACCTGTTAGTGGCAAATCAGGCAGGGGTAGTAGCCCCTGGGATAGCGCCATCTAGGGGTTACATCTTGGAGGCTTACTGCTGGGATTGTGTGTCCTCTAGTGGCCATATTTACAAACCACTGTTAAGAAAAAAAAAATAAATAAATGAGTACCCTGACAGAAGTGGCTGTGCACCGGCTGGTGGAGTGGTGTACTGGGGAGGAGATCGACCCCCAAAATGCTATGCTTATCCTGGACATCCCCCTTGGTATCAATACGGACACTGTGCAGGGAGTACTTTCCAAGGTGGAAGGTTTACAAACCCTGTGGTGGTGGGTCGGCATGCTAATCTGCTCATCCACACTTTCCTGGCCCTAGTAGAGTTTAAGGATCCCATAGATAGCTCCAAAGTGCCACAGACCATTACCCCAGAGGGAGCCCTCACTGCCTGGAGAGTGATAACTAAGGACAGTAAAGACCGGGGGGGAATGAGCCCCCACCACTATCTGAAACTTTTGAGGAGAAATTTGCTAAATGGTTGCTGGGGGAAGGGAAAACTGTGGAGGACTTGAAGAAACTATTCTTGCCACTTGGGGTGTTCCTCCCCCAACACCCTCTTCCGCTCCAGTACCCATAATGGTGGCTGAACCAATGCAGACTCCTATTTCTGCACCTGCCATTAGTCACGACTCTTACCGAAGGTTGGGGATCTTCTCTGGCACCCTCCCCACCCCCCAAGGGGAGGATGACTGGGAGACCTGGATAGACTATGTTGCCCCCCAAGTGCTAGAATGGCAATGCTCGGAAGCCAAAAAGTGAAAGAGGGTTAGTGAGAGCCTCTGAGGTCCTGCCCTGGCTACCATCCGTGCTAAACGGGCCAGTAACCCTGAAGTGACTGCACAGGCCTATCTTGAGGCCCTGGAGAATGTGTATGGGAGCCCAGATTCTGATGAAGACCTATGGTGGAGAGTAAGAGATGCACAACAGTACCAAGGGGAGTTGTTGTCTGTGTATGTATCTCGGCTGGAAAAATTGTTGCAAGAATGCCTCAGAAAGGGTAGTTTGCCAGCGATTGAACTGGACCGAACCAGGCTGGACAGGATCCTTAAGTCTGCCCCCTTCTCAGAACTGCTGTTGCTTCAGTTACGCCTGGCAAACTGACTGGAATCCCACCCTCCTATGATGAGTTAATGAGAGAAATTCGAGGAGTTGAGAAAAGGCGACTCGGAGGACCTGCACCAACAGCTGCGGCCACGACCCGAGTGACTGAGGGTGACCCATCAAGTGAAGTTCAGGGCAGAGGTTGGCAGTAAATGAGTGCTCTGACAAGGAAAAGATATGCCACAATGGGGTGAACTGTTGGAGAGATCCGGGAATTCAAAAACAGTCCCTTTATGAAGGCCACGCCTGCAAGTATGGGCCCTGACCTATATCCGACTGCATCTGCTATGGGGTTGGGGTACCCACCCATGTATCTCCTGCTGATAACAGCTCCTAACTCGATTCCTTGACCATGGAAGTGGAGAAACTGACGAGATGTCTCCAAATGCTTATCACGCCGCAGACAGAGATGGCACCAAGGTTTCCAGTTAGTAATACCCCCGCCCTGGCTCCCAGTGTGGCGCCTCGGCCAGCTCAAACTCCAGAAAGTATGTTTTGCTATAATTGTGGGAAAGATGGGCACATGAAAAGGGAATGCCGGTCCCCAAAAGACACTGACAAAGTTGCATATAGGCTACAAGGAGAGCTTCGGAGAACAAATCAGTGGTTAAGAGGTGCACGAAATGATCCCAGTGAGGGCACCAAAATGCTAACTCACGCCCTTTGTGGCAAGGTCAGTTGCCCAGGGCCCCACTACCGCCTCTCCAGACTGGTCCAGAATAGTGGGTCCCTCCATGGAGACCACTGTAAAGGTGAATGGAGTGTCTACAAGAGCTGAATTAGACAGTGGCTCCCAAGTGACAATTATGTTCCAGGATTGGTATCAGAAGCATTTGTCAGACGCACCCTTACAACCATTAGAAGGACTGCATGTATGGGGGTTAAGTGAGAAGGCCT
Source organism: Neoceratodus forsteri (assembly GCA_016271365.2). Taxonomy (NCBI): domain Eukaryota; kingdom Metazoa; phylum Chordata; order Ceratodontiformes; family Ceratodontidae; genus Neoceratodus; species Neoceratodus forsteri. The sequence continues at coordinate 1,217,451,952 of CM057454.1, read as the reverse complement.
ACCCCTATTCCGGGTATATCCGAATTTGGCTGTCTTTCCCCACCTCCGTGGCTGGAGTGGCTGAACAAGTAGAGACCCTAGCCTTAGTGTGTCCCCTCACTGGACTGTATGATGGTGTCTCTTTGTTGATTGGAACAAATGCTCATATGTTTGGAAGGCTGGCACTGTTGTGTTATGAAAAACAGGGGTCAAAAACTAGTAGAGCTTTAAGAGTTCCAGCTTTAATTAAGAAGGCCTATGAGGCACAGAAAGATGCTGAAAAAATAGAACCAGAGGAACCGGTCGGAATTGTATGGAAGAAGGATCCTGAGTCTCTGATCCTGGCGCCAAATGCCCAGTGTACCTTACAGGGAGAGGTCCGTACCAGAAAGGATGTCAAGAATAAAATATTAATGTTGGATGCACCAGGCGATGGAAAATTGCCAGAGGGACTGCTGGTCAAGCCTAGTATTTTGCCTGCTAGAGCCCATGCTTATGCCAGAAGGGTAATGGTCCAAGTTCATAATGTGTCTGAAAGAGACATTCGAGTAAACAGAGGTTGCATCCTGGCTAATGTGCATTGTGCAGACACTGCAGTGCTACCCAGCAGCAAGAGTTCGAGGAAGAATGACAGAGTAACGCCTGACTTGTTTGATTTCGGCGACTCCCTGCTGCCAGCTGAATGGAAAGTGAGGATCAGTGAGAAGCTTGCCCAGAGAGACCAGGTGTTTTCTTTAAAGGAATGGGATGTAGGATGCATGCAAGGAGCTGAGCACAATATCCGGCTGCATGACGAAAGACCATTTCATGAGAGGTCTCGACGCCTGGCACCTGCTGACATAGATGATGTGAGACGGCATCTGCAAGAGATGTTAGCTGCTGGTGTAATACAAGAATCCAGAAGCCCTTATGCTTCCCCCATTGTGGTAGTGAGGAAAAAGAATGGGACAGTAAGGATGTGTGTGGATTATCGCACCTTAAACCGGCGGACTATCCCTGATCAGTACACAATGCCCCGCATTCAGGATGCTTTGGACTGCCTAAACGGGAGCAAGTGGTTCTCTGTGTTGGATCTCCGCAGGGTACTACCAGATCCCGATGGCCCCAGAGGACCGTGAGAAGACAGCCTTTATCTGTCCGGCTTCTATGAATTCATGAGGATGCCTCAAGGGATTTCAGGTGCCCCAGCCACTTTTCAACGATTGATGGAGCGTGTAGTGGGGACATGAACTTACTAGAGTGCCTGGTATACCTAGATGATGTTATTGTGTTTGGCAGCTCACTGGAGGAACATGAGAGCAGATTATTTAAGGTATTGGACTGACTGGAGGACTTTGGCCTTAAACTGTCCATTGATAAGTGTCAATTCTTTCAAACATCAATAAAGTATGTGGGACACATAGTATCCACCGAGGGAATAGAGACTGACCCAAGTAAAGTTGAGGCCTTGACCACCTGGCCACAGCCCAAAAATCTAAAAGAACTGCAAAGATTCCTGGGATTCTGTGGTTATTATTGGCGCTTCATCAAGGACTATTCAAGAGTGATCCGCCCTTTACATAACCTTACTCAAGGGTATCCCCCAACCCACAAAAAATACCAAAAGTCAGCGTCCCTGAAGACTGAAAGAGTGTATTTTCATCCGAGTGAAGTATTTGGGGCCCGCTGGACTCCTGATTGTGAGACTGCTTTTCATGAGATCATATATCAACTTACCCATGCTCCAGTACTGGCCTATGCCGATCCAAGAAAACCTTACATCCTGCACACTGATGCTAGTTTGCAAGGGTTGGAGGCTGTGTTGTACCAAGAGCACGAGAATGGCCTGAGACCAGTGGCCTTTGCCAGTAGAAGCCTGACCCCATCCGAAAAGAACTATCCTGTACATAAGTTAGAGTTCCTAGCTTTGAAGTGGGCTATTGTTGACCAATTCCATGAGTACTTGTATGGGGCTAAAATACTAGTAAAACTGACAATAATCTTTGACCTATGTGCAGACCTCAGCTAAGTTGGATGCCACTGGCCATAGGTGGCTTTCTGCATTATCTAATATGACTATGCTCGAATACCGAGCAGGTCTGAACCACATAGATGCTGATGCTTCTCCCGGAGGCCTGTTCCCAGAATGATTGGGTCCGATTGACAGAACCTGACATTCGGGCACTCTGCCGGAAGTTTGACAGGGAGGAACAAATGTTCACAGACGAGTGGACTGCATGGTGGATTGCTTGGGACCCTCTGAGAATTGCATACCTGCTGCTTATTGCCACTTTTCTGCAATAGACATTGGTGCACTGCCTCAGCTGGACAATGACAGTATTCGCGGGTCAATCCTCACGATCCCATGATCAAAGCAGCTTTAGAAGCCCTTTATGCAGGAAAAGATGTGTCCAAATTACGCTCACTGATTTGAGAACTGCACTGTTATACAAAGAAGGTCCTAAGCTGAAACTGATCAATAAACTGTTATACAGAGAAACAGTAGACAGAGGGGACAAGTAGACAAACAACAACTAGTGCTGCCACTGCCTTCGAGACTCAGTACTGAGGTCCTTGCACAACCACATGGGGCACCTTGGTATAGACAGAACACTTGACTTGGTGAGATCCAGATTCTATTGGCCTAAGATGGGGGCTGATGTGGAGCAACACATTCGAACTTGTAGTCGCTGCTTACAGAGGAAAGCTTTGCCCAGAGGGCTGCCCCTTGTTAACATCACCACCAGTGCACCCATGGAGCTGGTCTGTATTGATTTTCTGAGTTTGAGTCAGATCAAAGAAATATCAGTAATGTGCTGGTGGTCACTGACCATTTCACGAGATATGCCCAAGCTTTCCCACCAAAGACCAGAAAGCATCCACTGTGGCCAAAGTACTTGTAGAAAACTTTTGTTCACTATGGGGCTCCACAAAGAATCCATTCTGATCAAGGGAGAGACTTTGAGAGTCATCTGATCAAAGAGATGCTTTCTCTGTGGGGAGTGCGAAAGTCCAGAACCACTCCTTACCACCCCCAGGGGGACCCACAGCCTGAACGTTTCAACCGCACTTTGCTAGATATGCTAGGCACCCTGCACCCAAAGGACAAGCCTAGATGGAGCCAACAAATTAGTACCCTGGTACATGCTTATAACTGCACCAAAAGTGATGCCACTGGGTTCTCCCCCTACCGCCTGATGTTTGGAAGAGAAGCTTGACTACCAGTAGATGTGTGTTTTGGGGTCTCTCCTGATGGGGTTCAAGCTGACAACTATTTACAGTATGTGCAAAAGTTAAAGGCCCAGCTAACTCATGCGTACCAACTGGCTCAAACCATGGCTGCCAAAAGAAATCTGGCCAACAAAGAACGGTATGATAAAAAGGTGAAAGCACAGGAACTCCAGGAGGGAGATCGGGTATTGCTAAGAAATCTGGGACTGCATGGCAAACACAAGATTGCTGACAGATGGCACCATCTCCCTCACATTGTAGTGGGCAAACTAGATGATCTGCCAGTGTACAAAGTAAGGCCTGAGAACAATTCAAAAGATGTAAAAAACAATGCATAGAAATCATTTACTGCCCATTGGACAAATCCTGATTGAGTCTGAGCCCCCAGAAGATGCCCCCTCTGGACCAGTGACTAGAGCTGCTGCTAAGAAAAGATCAAGGAAGTCTGCACCTACAGAAGCAGAGTTAAAGTGTTCCCCTGCACAAGTCCCAGTTGAGCATGACTGTCAGTCCATATCAGAAGAAAGTGAGAGTGACTTTGAATACTATCCTTCTTACGAACTGAGTCAATTGTTTCCGGGGCAATCCCCTAGTCAATACTAGAGACAAAGCTGGGCCTTCTGGACTGTCTAAGCCCCCAGCTTCATCCCTGGAGCCAATGCTCCCAGAAAGTGAAGTGCAAAGCATCAGATCAGATGAAATGGAATCATTGTGCACGGTTGAACTGTTTGAGCTTTCAGGGGAAGAAAATGATGGATTGGGGCAGACTGGTGATACACCAGAACCAGAAGAGTATTTTGAGTGCCCTGACAGTCCACTGCCAGTGTCCGAAAGCTCTCCATGCAAGCCAAATGTTGTGGACTCAGAAACTGTAACTCCTGGAGCTGAAAGTGCCCCAAGTACTAGCCTTTCTACTCCCATGGAGACCCCCCTGACAAGTGAGGACAATTTTGAAAATGAGGCTCAGAGTGCAGAGACTGTAACAGTTCCCCCTAGAAAGACTGGTCGAGCTGTAAAGCCTGTGGTGCACCTCAGTTATGATTCACTTGGGAGGCCTGTGGACTTGCCTCTCAATGTTGTCCATAAAGGAGTGTATGTGTCCCGAGCTCATTGCCCAAACTGAGCGTCAGTGCTAACTCAAGTTACTTGTGTTGCCCTCTAGTATGGTGCCCTTGCCCCGTCCAGCCCCAAGGTAACTGATAGTTAAGGGCCCCCTCTCTTCAGGTTTTATGTACAAGAGGTAATAACTTGAGTTATGGTACAATGTGTGTGTAATACTATGTAAAGAGTGACGTACTGCAATGTTTCAGAAATATGTTCTTGGTAAAATGATATACTGACTGACGATTACATGTGTGAGCCTAATGCAAATGTATATGGTTGCAGTTAAAACTTATGGGGGTACTTGCTTGACGCGGACGTCAAGCTTTCCCAGGCCAGGAAGGGTGTAACCCCCCCTGCAAATGGGGTTCCCAAAAGACTTCGAGGAGCTTGCTTGAATGCTCCAAGCCTGAATGGTGTTTGGCGTTTAAGCCATTTATCAGTGAGTGTTTTTAGAGCCTCTGGTACTGTCTCTTTAAGAGCTGTCTGCTTGCAGACATAATTAGTTTGTATGGGGGGACTGTGTGCTTCTCTGTTTGAGTACCACTCGAACTGCTGCCAATTCACTCCATTTTGCAGTCACTAGGAGTGCAAAGGGAACCTATCTGAAGGGTGTAACTGTTTGCCAGAAATCATTTAGAGTAATAATGAAAATACAGTTTGTCTAACTTGCTTTCTTTGCAGTCAGAACTGTTTTTGCCTAGTTCCCCATTCTAGTTTTGAACTGCTGAACTGGACCAATCAGTGTGGGGTAAGCTAGCTCTAAAATGGTGCCTTGGACGAATCAGAACTTGGACTCATAATCTGAGCCAGCCACAAGAGGATTGTATGGGCAGTGACTCTAGGAGATGTAGTTTAGACTTCGGCGCCTTTTTGGACCAACAGCAGCAGTCTATTGTGAGTGACAGCCAATCCAGTCAAGAACTGGGAGGAACTCAAAGGAAGTGCCCAGTTTTGTCTGTTGGAGTTTCAGTTTAGCTCTGGCAGAGAAGGGGAAAGAAACCCTGTGCTCCTTCAGTGCACAGTTTCAGTCAAAAAACGTGTGTAAGGCCCAGAGTTCCGGTCTGCAGCTTGTGTAACTGCTTATTAGGACTGAATCCGTCCTGTGAAAAGAATCAAAGGATCTCTGAAGAGTAGAAACCAGGCTCACCCTGTAGAAGACTGGAGAAATTGTTGAATTGCACTCGGTCTGTCAGGAATTGAATCTGCTGTGTGTTCTCCCGGGTATTGTGCAGTAATTGCGATCGGGATAGAGAAGCAGCCTGCCTGGTATAGTACTTTCCTTTTTACCATATAAATGTGTGACGAGTCTCGTGGAGCTCAAGAGTAGCCCTGCTGACGTTGAAGGACCCTATCTTGTTTGGAGGTCGTGAGTACTAATTCAGGGTCGCTCCCTGTTGAATTGCCACATTAAATCCAAATGGAATCACTGTACTGCTGACTGTTTAAACTAATTTTTCTTTTCACTGTGTGAAAGGGCCCCTACCAGCTGCCACGGTTTGGACTAGCCACTAGGGCTTGGGTACCCAGGGACAGTAACTGGTAGGGATAGGCCTGTGCACAGAGCCATAGGTAGATAGTAAAGTGATAAGCTAATTAACCTGATTTCCCCCTGTCCTTGTTATATCCCCCTAAATAAATCAGAGCTGCTTGTTTCAGCAAAGTTATACTGCCTGAGGTATTTGTCTATGTTAAAGTACTGTACTGTGATTGTTGCACTGTATCTTATTTCACAGGAGGTCCCAGTGCCGGAACTAGTCCTGGGGGTAAGTGTATACTGTGAAGGTAATTCTGATATATTGTGTGGGCCACTAGTGGGAAGAAAGGGGGGTTGTAGTGTCCCAGAGGGCTGTGACCAAGTAAGTTTAACTATTGCAAACCCTGACCTCTGGGTGGAGGCACCCGCCATTGGATCCAGGCCTCTCAACCTGTTAGTGGCAAATCAGGCAGGGTAGTAGCCCCTGGGATAGCGCCATCTAGGGGTTACAGTTAATATTCCTATGACCTATCAATACTTAAATAATAATTAATAATAATAATAAATAAATATTTATTTATTTATTGAAATCTTGGAAATACACCTTTGAGCTGGAAGCTCATTTACAAAGGATCCACATCAAATGAACAAAAGACACATAACATACATTACAAGACTGAAACACTGGGAACAGTAAACGTGTAGTGTTACAGGGCACCAGAGTCCGAACAGAGAATACAAGGATGACATAAAATTATATTACAATGTAACAATGAATGACGCATTTAAGCAGAAATAAATGTTTCATTGCTGCGCTCAAAAGTAAGCAGGATAAGTACTTCTTTGTTATGTTCCACGAGAGATGGGTTGGGGGAAGGGGTGTGGGAAATAAGTGCAGAGGGCATAATGAGCAGAGGATAGTCAAGGACAGGAATCAGGGGCTAGCAATCGCAAATGCTAAGACGGTGAGGTGGAGGAGGAGTTGTCTCTTAAATGGGCCAAGCATGGGTTCATTGATCGTATTTGGGGGAGTATGTTAACTCATAGAGGGGCCCGATAGGCGAAAGATCTTTGCACTTGTGAGGTATGGAAAAATGGGACATGGAGAGATTGTCTGGTGGAGATTTATGTATGGTGGGGATTGGGGTGATGGAGAGGATGGTCTAGATTGCAGATGGAGTTAGGCCAAGGTGTTTTATTTCCTCTACAAGACAGACGCGATACCATAGTCTACCTTGTAGAGTAAGCCAAATGGATTGCACATACAGGGCACATTGTGGGTTAGTCTATTGGAACCAAGAAGAAGCTTGCAGGAGCTTTGATGGTGTGTGCCAATGCTTCTTGGGTCAGGCAATGACGGTGTCCGTATAGTAGACCAGTTCTAGGACTGACAACTTTAACAATGTGATCTGTATGCTGAGGAAAGCATAGAGCACTATACAGAGTGATGCCTACATATTTGAAGGTTTGTTCTTTCTCAATGGGGATGCATAGGCTATTCAGGATTGTCATTTCAAAGCTCGTATGCATACTATGAGGGTTTGCAAACAGCATAACTTTATTTTTTTTGTAGTTCATTAGAAGTTTGTATTTAGAAACCCAAGCTTCTGCTGTAGTGAAGTCAGTTTGAAACTGGAACGGGTCTGGAATATTGGAGAAGTTGACAGCATCATCAATATAAAGAAGAATTTGCTCTTTGCAGACTGATGGTAGTTTGTTAATAAAAAGGCTAAACAAAAGAGGGCCAAGAATTAACCCCGAGGGACATCTGAGAGAACCAGATGACTGTTGGAGAGTGCACCATCTATTTTTACACATTGGGAACTATTGTAAAGGTAGCTCTGAAACAATCCAACAACTTCCACGATGAGTCCAAAGGAGGGGAGTTTGGAGAGAAATGTCTTATGATTGACAGTGTCAAAAGCCTTCGAAAATTTGATATAAATTGCCCTGGTTATCTGACTACTATCAAGGACCACAAGCAGGAAACCAGAGTACTTCAAGAGGGCAGTGGAGGTGCTGTGCTCCCTTTGAAACCCATGCTGTTGAGGGCACTGTATTCCATACTTATTCAGGTACTTGACCAGTTGGTCAGAAACTATTCTTTCTAATGCCTTAGAAAGGGGAGGCAGTATTGATATTGGGTAGTAGTTCAAGTGAAGTGCTCTGTCCCCACTCTTAAAGACAGTGGTGACCACTGCAGCTTTCCAAACTGAGGGGAATTGACTCAGCTGGAGAGATAGGTTCATGAGATGTGTTAGCAGCAGAAGCACATCATCCAGGGTCAGAGCAAGTATCTTAAGGTCCAGCATGTTGCTGCTAAGTCTGAATTTGCCTAGAACCTGCATGGGATACTTTCTGCCTTTAGGGATGGTGATTCCTGGCCATGACCATGAACATGGCCATGTCTTGGACCTGGCAGTCTCCCTGAAGCTTGAGGTTGGAAATCTCAAGATTGTCCCAATCAGTTGGTTGGATCATTGTGTTTTCAGGTTCAGTTTCAGGAAGACCCCTTGCAGTTCATTCCCTATGGAGGTGGTTCAATACTGTCCTTTCAGAAGACTGAGCCCAACAGCACTTACTGAGACTTTGGACACCTTGGAAACATAGTCAGCATGTGGTGGAAGTCCAGGGCCAGCAGTGCAGGCTTATAACAAGGTTGCCACTGGGGCCTTTGGCCTCACAGTGCCAATTTGTGTATGCCCCCTGGTGGTGCACCTCAGCTCACCATGAACTGATGTCAACCTTAGGTCGCAGTGGATGAAGTTTAGAGGATAGTTAGAGGAGGTCCAAGGCACTGGAGGACAAATGTGTTCTGATTTCCCATTATAAGGAATATCAGAATGCAATCACTCAGAAAAAGACAAATTTCTGTTAAAGAGATTGATACAGGGAGGAACAGATCAGCTCAGCTTTTTTGGACTGTAGACAGGCTTCTTCATCTGGTCAATTTGGAGGTCATGAGAGCATTTACACCTGGGAAATCAGAGGAGCTCACTCAGTTCTTCTCAGACAGGGTGTCCTCCATTAGGGCTGTAATTACTCCAAGTGGGTTGGAACAGCAAAGCAGTTTACAGCCTGTTAGTTAGAAACACAGTCAGTGGTCCTGGGAGGAGTTTTGTCCTGTGGTGATGGTAGAGGTATGTGAGATGATCTTGGAGCTGTGGCCAACATTTTACAACCTGGATCTGGGACGATGCAATTACTAGTGGGTTGTGTCCGACATCACCTGGGACTGGTGCACTTTATCACTGGGGTATTGCAATGGTTCTTAAGTGAGCACTGTTGAAGCCTCTTCTGAAAAATACAACTTTGGACCTGGAGGTATTGGTGAATTACTGTCCGGTCTCTAACCTTCCCTTTCTGGGCATGGGTATTGAGAAGGTTGTTTCACTTCATCTTGAGGCACACCTTGCAGCCCTTGGCATCTTTTAACCTCTACAGTGTGGATTTAGGTCCAGCCATAGCAGTAAAACTGCACTAGTCCAGTTGCTCAATGATCTGCTCTGGGCAATGGATAGAGGAGAATGATCTCATCCTCCTGGATCTCTCATCAGCATTTGATACCATGGACAATGGGCTGATTCTGAACCAGCTCAAGGAGTATGAAGTGCTTTCTGGCAAGGTCATCTGCTTGTTTGAGCTCTGTCTCAAAGGCAGAACCCTGAGGGTAGTGTTAGGAAGATTTTCTTTGTGCTGGTGGTTCTCTAGTATTGTACCCCAGGGCTGGGTAATGTTGCCTATGTTGTTTTCAGTCTACATGCTTCCCCTTGAAAAAGTCATTATACAATATGGGCTTGAGTTTTGTTGCTATGCAGATGATTCCCAGCTCTGTATGTCTTTTGCACCTGGTACACAGGGAACCGTGACATGCTAAACAGATACCTGACCAAGATCTGAGACTAGACATCATAAAGCTGGCTGAGGCTTAACGCAGATAAAAAAACAGAAGTCTTAGTGACTGAGCTGGGCTCTGGGGGTGGTGGCAGCTGCCGGAAGGGAGACTGGGCTGTGGCTTGGTCCCCCTGCGCCTGTAGCCACCACCAAGGTGAAGAATCTGGGAGTTGATCTAGGCAAGGAGCTGACAATGAGGCTTAAGTGTTGGCAGTAGTCCAAAATGGCTTTTTCCATCTGCAGAACATTAGCCAGATTGAGTCCCTTATTCCTCCTGGTGACCGGACCACACTGGTACACGTGTTTGTAACCTCAAGGCTCCACTACTGCAACACTCTCTACCATGGGTCAGTGGAGGTTCACTATGATGCCTGTAGCTACTGCAGAACTGAGCAGCTCAGTTACTAACTGGCCTGGCAAGATCATGACATATTTTCCCAGTGCTGCATGATCTGCTTTGGCAACTGATCAAATGGTGTACTTCTTACAAACTTGGTCTTTTAACTATAAAGCCCTGTATGGACTAGGCCTTGGGTACCTGGCTGAGCTCATGCATCCTCATATGCCCATTCACCTGCTATGGTCCTCATATGAGGGCCTCTCATGGTTCAGAGTGCAAGGATGAAGATGTAAGGGGACTGGGTAATTGAGGTTGTTTGCCCAGCCCTGTGGCACTCCCTGCCCAGAACTTTGAGGGGATCCTTAAGTGGAAGCCTTTAAAAGGGGCTTGAAAACTTATTTATTCCACCAGACATTTGGGTGAATTTGTAATATTTTGAAATCCCTTTTTGTAATATTTATTAATTGATTAATATGCTTTGTTGTAGAGTGTGATGGAGTTGTACATGGGCCAGACATTCAGAAATGTGCCAAAGGCAGGCACAAGTCTGACGCAGCGCAAGACAGATGTGCCATGGCAGAGCAGGAGCCATATTTAGAAGCTGCATCATCAGAAAAGCAGTAGCGCAAGCCAGTTGAATATGGCATAGATTTACCATGGCACAACCAGGGATGCTCCGGCGCAACCATGGAAGCGTAGAGCAAACCTGCGAACAAGCACAGGGAGCAGTACAAAAGTTAGAGGACCCAGACACAGCACACGAAGCACAATGTCAATGGCACAGGACCCGACCTGCAGATCACACCAGTGCACACACCAGCACAGAGCAGGTGGGTACAGTGGGCAGCATGGGATGAGGCATAGCCACCACCCGTGGCGTCGAGCAGCTCACCTACCAGAGCCTGCCTACAGGCGTGCATTAAGAGCATGCACCAGACAAGCAGCACAGCACACAAGGAGGCCCCAGCCAGCATGGTAAAGGTGTATACACAGGGTGCCCCACCCAGCTACCGTGGCCCCCATGCAGGCCAACAGCCAGCCGGCAGTGGCCAATGCCACACCAGTGTGGGTGCACTCCCCTATGGCCCTGGACCCAAACACACATGCCACACACCCCCAGTGGCAGCAGGTGGCCAGAACAGATGGGTCTTGGAAGGCAACAGGGGACCCAGATGCTCACACCTCCTTGGGCCGAGGTGCCCAGTAGGACAAGCATGCCCGTGCACCACCCTGCATGCCCTCAAATGCCATAGGGTGCCACTGAATCACACAACACACCCACTACACCTGGGGAACAGCCCTCACTACAACGTGAAACACCACTGGATGCAGCAGGGAACAGCAGTGAGCCCATGGCCCCCCTTCAACAGTAAGCACTAACACCCAACCACTGTAGCATGGTTTCACATGCCGCCTGCAAAGCAGACAAGGACACAGGCACATAAGGAAATAAAGCTTTATGGAACATTATCAAAAATAGCAACAGGGGCAGGGATAGGGGTGAAAAGAGGTAGGAATGGTCCAGGAAAGGGTCTGTACAAGTAGCAGGGGGGCTGCAGGGGAATAGGGTAAGCAAGGGACAGGGGGCTATAAATAGTGGCAGGCTAACACCTGGTACACCTGTACAGGCCTCGCTGCAGCAACTCGCTTCTCATGACCATGGTGGTGCATTGGATGGACTGTACCATTGCTAGAATGTGGTGCAGCACCACCAGGATCTGACGCTGGGTCCCCTTACATGCCCTTTGGAATCTTCCTTCAGGCACAGACTGCACACCTAGGGGAATGGACAAGACAAGCAATCAATGCAAGGCCCCATGGATCCCAGCCCACCAACAGTGTGCAAAGGACAGTGGTCGCACACACCCCTGAAGAGACTGGAACAGCCCCTCACACGGTGGGCAATGTCAGCCATCCACATGGCACACCACAGTTGTGCACGGAGGTGGACGATGTACTGCAGAGACCACAGGCCCACAATGTGAGGACCACATGGCATACAACAGCAGTGCAGCAGCACTACCAGTGGATGACGTGCACATGTCCACCCCACCAGCAGCCAATACATGGTGTCCATGAGATGGCACACAGTGGTACACACAATGGACTGTACAGCACACACAGCTGTCCAGGCACATGGCAGTGACCACTATGGCCATGCCCTGATCCCACCACTAGTACTCGGTGACACTGAGATGGAAGGTGACAATGCCTACCTGCTCCATGCCATGCAGCAGGTGCTGCTTGTCGCCCAGTGGGTGGTGCCTCCCTGGCCAGCTCTGCCACAGCCCTGGCCCTCCTACAGTCCTCTGGTGCTATGTAGGGAATGGAGAGAGGTGGACATCAGTACAAGGTCACACATACGACCCTACCCCCACCGCCCAGCCTGTAGAAAGCTGGGTGTGACCTTGCCAGTCCTGGTGCCCACATGCCAGCAAGGCTGCCACCCATGCAGCATCCACACCCAATGCATGGTACCCCCAGGTGGACAATGCACTCTGTTGCAGGCCATGCCACGCAACACCACAGTATGGCACCAGTGCAGAACTGAAACCTGTGCACACCTACCCGGCTGTGGCACAGTGCCCTGCTGGATGTGGGCCTGTAGGTGATGCACGAGGTCCGCTGTCCTCTGCCACAGGTCTCCAAAGTGGTGATGGCACTGCTCTGTCATGCACTGCATCCTGGTCCTCTGCTGCAGTGCCCTGGCTACATCCTGCCACACATCACTCTCGGCCTGCTGGAGTGGCACCTGTCCATAGATCTGGCCCTCAAATGGCTGCACCACAGCCACCAGATTAACCAGCTCCACCTCTGTCCAATTAACTGCATGCCTGCAACATCTCTGTGCCATGACTAGCAGTGGTGTGAATCAGGGAAATGGCCATGGCACAGCACATGTGGCAGCCACATGAGTGGGATGCATGATAGGTTGCAGTAGACTGCGACTGCACAGCACATGGATGCACGATCACTGCCCAGTCAGGGGCTATGGTGCAGCCATGGGCATGCACACCATGCAGTGACCTGGTGGGGCAAGGGGTCAAAACAGGGGCCAGGGGTCAGAGGCTGTAACCCCATGCCGTGCACCATGCACGATGGGGGTGCTGTACATATGAGCTATGGTATGCCAGCATCACCACGGCATAGCGCATGGAGTGCATGATGTGCCATAGCACCGTGGACAGTGCTACACACATGCGCACTGCAGCCAGGTGAACCGCACATGCACCGCAAGTGCACAATGGAGATGCTCCTTCGCAACCCTATTGCGCATGGCACAGTAACGCGATATTCAAACGCTGCATGTAAATGAGCTCATGAGCAGATGCATGGCACAGTGGGGCCCATTAGCATATCATTACAATTGTGCACAGGCTCATTTGCATGCCTTGCACCTTAAAAGCACCATGGAGCAGCACAGGCCACAGACCGGTATTGCAGCCTGACAGGTATGACAATGGCAACATGTAGCAAATCTGACTGTGGCAAACAATGCATCAGGATGCTACAATGCTATGTGCTGACACTGACCCACACTACCTTTGCTGTTCACAGATGAACGTATGTTGGGAGCACACAGAGAGGAGATCCAGGGGCCTGCACGCAAGCACAGGCCCAACTTTACATCCGCAGAGAGCACTGCCCTCTTTGAGGCATATGTGGATCAGGAGGGTCTACTCAGTGGTGCCACAGGCACGCAACAGGACCATGCAGTGGGCTGGACAGAGGTGGTCTTGTATGTCAACACTCATTGGCGCCACCATTGCACTCCCCAGGAGTGCAAGAAGAAGGTTGGAACAGACAGGAGGCCCATAAAGGACAGGGTTGTGGCCATCTGGGCATCCTGCAGGGGTGACTGGTGATGGGCCGGTCACCGTGCCACTGCTTACTGCCATGGAGGAGCTGGAGGCATCCACCATCAGCTGCATGGTGGTGGAGGGTGTGCCCAGTGGTGGTTTCCAGATCAGTGGCAGTCCCTCGGTGCATGGTGAGTATGTACAGCCACCAGGTGCACCTGTTGTGTGCGTGATGTGTAGGTGTGTCCGGGGACATGCCCCACCCCCGGTCCCTGATATGGTTGTTGGGGGTATCCCCAGCAGGAAATTCACCCAAGTCCTGGAGATTTCAGTGGGAAGTGTGGTGCAGTGGGGGCCCCCTAGAAGTAAGAAGCCTGACATTTAATAATTTCACCACTTTATTTTTTTTAAGTGCAATACAGCTGAAATCATTGGCTGGATTTCATTCTGGCACGACTACGAATCAAAGTCCATACTCTTTGCATCACATTCCTTGGCAAGTCTTTGGTTTGACTGGACAGGGGGAAGGCACCTAGGAGGGAGGTGTCAGTCTGCAGCATGCACCTAACATCAGCTGTCTTGATCTGGCCTTGTGTAAGGTGGCTTGCGACTGCAGATTTGATTGCCAGTTGCTGTTGTTCAGTAAAGGATTGCTGGCAATGTGGGGACCGTATAGGTGGAGTGTGTGCCCCCATCATCTCTTGGCTTCTGCGGATGTCCTGTGAGCCTAGTCCCCTTCTTGTTCTTGTTGCAATACAGGTACCTGGTGAAAGAGAGGGCCCTTTTCCTGGTTCACCCACGGTAATTGAACTGCTCTCCAGAGTCTGTGATGGAGCACCTACATGTGGGCTGATGGTGGTGCATGGGACCTTTGTGGTTAACTGGCATATTTGTCGGCTCACTCTGATGCTCTCCTCTTTGCTGCCCATCAGGCGATAGTATGCATCTGCTGTTGTGGCTCGGTGGCTCATGTGTGACGCAAGCTCATGTCTACCCTCAGGGTGAATGCTGTGAAACTGTGGAAAGAAAAAAAGTAAGATACATACTTTGGGCCCACGGGTAACAACTAAGCACATGGAAGTCTCCAACTTGGGGGGGGGGACATCATGGAGCTCTGTGTCATCACCCCTGTAAGTCTGGGACTGCTAGCCCATAGGTAAATGACCAAAGCAGGCCATGGAAGTTTTAGGGGGAGATGCCAGCATGTGTCCCCAGGCTTGGAAGCACCTTCCCTGGGTAAAACATATGCTTTGGCACCCTGGGTAAAAACTAAGCCTGTGGAAGTCCCTGCACTGGCAGGGCATCAGGGAGGGGAGGGCCATGACCCCTGGGTGTCTGGGAGTGTTAGATCCAAGGGAAGTGTTAATAGCAGGACCTTGACATTTTAGGGGGTTGGGATACCAGGCCACCCCAGACAGATAGCACCTTCCCTGGGTAAGACATAGGCTTTGGTACCCTGGCTAAAAAGTAAGCATGTGGAAGTCCCTGCCCTGGCAGGGCATCAGGGAGGTAAGGGCCATTACTCTGGGAATCTGGGAGTGCTAGGCCCAAGGGGAGTGTTAACAGCTGGCCCTGGAAGTTTTAGGGGGACATGCCAGCATGTGTCCCCAGGCTTGGAAGCACATTCCCTAGGGAAGGCTTATGCTTTGGGACCCTGGGTAAAAACTAATCCTGTGGAAGTCCCTGCCCTGGCAGGGCATCAGGGAGATGTGGGCCATTACCCTGGGAGTCTGGAAGTGCTTGGCCCAAGGGGAGTGTTAACAGCTGGCCCTGGAAGTTTTAGGGGGACATGCCAGCATGTGTCCCTAGGCTTGGAAGCACATTCCCTGGTGAAGGCATATGCTTTGGGACCCTGGGTATAACCTAATATTTTTGAAGTCCCTATCCTGGGAGGGCATCATGGAAGTCATGGCCCTTAGCCTTGTGAGTATTGACTCCTAGCCCTTAGGAAAGCGGCAAAAGCAGGCCCTGGAAGATTGAGGGGGTGAAGGCACCAGGTCTCCCCAGACTGAGTGCACTTTCTCTGGGTAAGGTATATGCTTTGGGACCCAAGTGAATAACCAAGCCTGTGGAAGTATGTACCCTGGGAGAGCATCAGGGAAGTCAGGGCCATCACTCCTGTGAGTTTGGGACTTCTAGCCCTGAGAGAAGTGGTTGAATCTGGGCCTGAAAGCTTTAGGGGGACAGGCTATCAATTCTACCAAGGCTGATTGTGGAGTTTGGAGGCATACTTACATTTGTTACGGTACTCTTCCACCACAGAGGCATGGAGAAGTGTTTGATTCTGAGTATGGCTGCCTGCTTCTTCACTGCTTTTGCAATGGCAGAACATGTCAGGTTTGATCCGTCTGTCTCGATGAGCACAGGGGCATTAAGTCCAGTAGCTGATGGTCTCAGTTTGGGGAGCAGCCGCCTTGTGTGGTGTGCATAGAGCTGAAGTAACTTGAACAGCTCTCCTTCTAGCACCAGCCTAGCTGGTCCATGTGTTGCAATGGTTTTGTGAAGAAAAATGGTTAAGACATAGCTGTCTTCACTATCAACGACCAGTCTCTCTCTTCATTCTTCAAGTCACCCAGAGACATATTTCAGATGGCAGCAGAGCGCTGGGCATTGTGGAGGGCCAAGATGAAGATGAGGTGATTTCTAGCCAGGCAGTGATCTTGGTTTCTAAGTGTCTTGGCTCTGGGTAAACTGTTAATTATCCTGACTGCCTCCTTTGCAGCAGAGGTGTCCTTATACAGGGATGCTGTCTCTGTTGGTATCCGCATTTGTGAGTCCCTTAGCTGGATTTCATGGCGCCTCTTCATGGTAGAGATACTGAGGCCAGCTCTCCAGAAAGGAATTACCTCAATGAGCATGTCAAGTTCATGATGGGTCCTGGCAAACCCATTCAAATCTAAGAATTTCAGGAAGTGAAGGAGGCTGTTTATATAACACTTGAATAGTGCCTGGCTTAAAACCTGAGGCTTCAGCCTCTGGAATCCAAGTATCTCTTACGAATGCCCTGGAACCCAGCAGGGATGTGAGCGAAAGGGCTGGGTCAGTGGAGTTCCACAAGCGGGTCAGCATCTGCTGGTGAGCGGTTGCTGTTTCGTGGTCTTTCTTTCCTCCTTCCAAGGTCTGGAGCCAAGCTCTATAGAGACTCAGCAGTTGAGGAGTCTGTATCTCTGACTCTGTAGCCTGGCTAGGCAGCTGAGTATGTGGCAAATCCAGAGATGGAGAATATTGAGTCTCGGTGTGTCTGATACTTGGTCGGGCTTTAAAGCTGGTCAGAGTGCATTTGTGTACCTTCCGAAAGTGCTGACTTAGATCTCTTACAATAGCAAAACAGTCTGGCTACTGGCATTTGTAAAAGCATTTTCCTGCAGGAGGTTGGGTCGGGAGTGACTGCCTCCCAAAGTATTGTGCCTTTCCCAGTGTCATGCAGTGCACTTCCCGGAGGTGCCTTGGTAGATGCTTAATTTTCTTACCAGAGATTGTGCAGGTACACAAGGGTCTCACTGTCTTGCTTGGTATCCCCAGAGAAGCATCTGTAAAAGAGGAACACAATTTTAGTAATGCTGAACATTAACCCTGGCAGTGTGGGACTGTAAGACCCAATGGAAGTGTTAACAGCAGGCCCTGGAAGTTTTAGGGAGTATGCCAGCAGTTCTCGCCAGGCAGAGAGCACTTTCCCTGGGTGAGAAATATGCATTGGGACCCTGGGTAACAACCAAGCCTGTGAAAGTCTCTACCCTGGCAGGCCATCAGGCAGGTGAGGGGCATTAACCCTGAGACTGTGGGACTGTTAGAGCCAAGGGAAGTGTAAGGAGCAGGACCTGGAAGTTTTAGGGGGTGTGGGTACCATGCCTACCCAGCCAGAGAGCATTTTCCCTGGGTAAGAGATGTGCTTTGGGACCCTGGGTAACAACCAAGCCTGTGGAAGTCCCAACCCTGGCAGGCCATCAGGGAGGTGAGGGCCATTAGCCCTGGGTGTCTGGGAGTGCTAGACCCAAGGGAAGTGTAATTAGCAGGACCTGGAAGTTTTAGGGGGTGGGGGTACAATGCCTGCACAGCCAGAGACCATTCTCCCTGGGTAAGAGATGTGCTTTGGGACCCTGGGTAACAACCAAGCCTGTGGAAGTCTCTAGCCTGGCAGGCTATCAGGGAGGTGCAGGGCATTAACTCTGAGACTGTGGGACTGTTAGAGCCAAGGGAAGTGTAAGGAGCAGGACCTGGAAGTTTTAGGGGATGTGGGTACAATGCCAGCACAGTCAGAGAGCATTTTCCCTGGGTAAGGGATGTGCTTTAGGACCCTGGGTAACAACCAAGCCTGTGGAAGTCTCTGCCCTGGCAGGCCATCAGGGAGGTGAGAGGCATTTGCCCTGGGTGTCTGGGAGTGCTAGACCCAAGGGAAGTGTAATTAGCAGGACCTGGAAATTTTAGGGGATGGGGGTACAATGCCTGCCCAGCCAGAGAGCATTTACCCTAGGTAAGAGATATGCATTGGGACCCTGGGTAACAACCAAGCCTGTGGAAGTCTCTACCCTGGCAGGCCATCAGGCAGGTGAGGGGCATTAACCCTGAGACTGTGGGACTGTTAGAGCCAAGGGAAGTATAAGGAGCAGGACCTGGAAGTTTTAGGGGTTGGGGGTGTCATGCCTGTCCAGCCAGAGAGCATTTCCCCTGGGTAAGAGATGAGTTTTGGGACCCTGGGTAACAACCAAGCCAGTGGAAGTCTCAACCCTGGCAGGCCATAATTGAGGGGAGGGCCATTAGCCCTGGGTGTCTGGATGTGCTAGACCTTAGGGAGGTGTAATTAGTAGGACCTGGAAGTTTTAGGGGATGGGGGTACCATGCCGGCCCAGCCACAGAGCATTTTCCCTGGGTAAGAGATATGCATTGAGACCCTGGGTAACAACCAACCCTGTGGAAGTATCTGCCCTGGCAGGCCATCAGGGAAGTGAGAGGCATTAGCCCTGGGTGTCTGGGAGTGCTAGAGCCAAGGGAAGTGTAAGGAGCAGGACCTGGAAGTTTTAGGCAGTGTGGGTACAATGCCTTCCCAGCCAGAGAGCATTTTCCCTGGGTAAGAGATGTGCTTTGGGACCCTGGGTAACAACCAAGCCTGTGGAAGTCTGCCTTCAGGGAGGTGAGGGCCATTATCCCTGGGTGTCTGGGAGTGCTAGACACAAGGGAAGTGTAATTAGTAGGACCTGGAAGTTTTAGGGGGTGGGGGTACAATGCCTGCCCAGCCAGAGAGCATTTTCCCTGGGTAGTAGACATGCTTTGGTACCCTGGGTAAAAACTAAGCCTGTGGAAGTCTCTGCCCTGGCAGGCCATCAGGGAGGAGAGGGTCATTAGTCCTGGTTGTCTGGGAGTGCTGGACCCAAGGGAAGTGCAAAGTGTAGGACCAGAAAGTTTTAGGGGGTGGAGGTACCATGCCTGCCCAGCCAGAGAGCATTTTCCCTGGGTAATAGATATGCTTTGGGACCCTGCGTAACTACTTAACCTGTGGAAATCTCTACCCTTTGATAGCATCATTCACATTAAAACTGCGTTACCTGTTGTGGCTTGCCATGTACATAGTATTTCCTGTTCTGATTCCATGCCAACTGTGTAGCAAGTTGAGTTCTTGGTTCTGAGAAAAACCTCCACCATCTCTGTTACTGTGCTGCTTTACTGCCGGTGCAGAGAATGTCAGCTGCTGTTCTGTGAGCCCCTAGTCTTGCAGCTGCTAATTCTGTGACTGTTTTATACCTGGTTGGGGGGGGCAGGAAGGGAAGGCATGGTCCAGCCTCTCTTCCCAGGCTCAGTGCACTGAATGCTGGGTAAACAGTGAACATCATCCCCCAAAAGAAGTCTCACTGAAGTCAGGGCTATGATCCCTGTAAGAGTGTTAATTCTAGCCGCCTAGGAAGTGGTTTAACCCAGAGCTTGGAAGTCTGGGGGCTCTGGACAAAATGGTTGCAATAGAGGTGACCTAGATGGTGGGTGCCAGTGTCTCTGAAGCAGGTACCCAGAGAGGCCAGCCTTATTGGGACCCCATATCCTTGTATCATAGTCTATGCACCCGTGGCAAAGAACTTCTGTCTGTGTTTTTCACTTTAAAAAGGGGCGCCAAGTACTTTTTTTTGTGTCCAAGAGCTTGAAGACCCTGGCCTCCGCTCCAGGTGGTGTGCTGATGCCAATGTGGGTGCAGTCTATTGCCCCTATCACTCCTGGCATGTGTGCCACCCAGTGGAACACCTGCATGTTTGCTTTGCGCTCTGCCTGTGTGCTGGGGAAATGGATGCACTCTGAAGCATGTGGCAGCAGAGCATTGAGGAACTGAGTGAGGAGGCAGGACATAGCTGACTGTGTGATACCCGTGATATCACCCGTTGATCTCTGGAAGGTTCCCATGGTGAGCAAGCACATCACGGCTGTCAACTTTGTCTATCTGGTGGGTGCCTGCATCTTGTCACTGCACAGCTGACAGAGCTGTCTCAGAACTGCCTTGTTCAGGTGGTACCAGCCCAATATCTCTGTATCACTGAAGTTCTCATATGTGATCCTGGCAAGGTACCACCTGTGTCGGGCATACCGCCGACGTTCCCTTTGTTGGCCACATCACTGTTCCTCCTGCCTCCTCACTCTCCTCAATGCAGCATCCATCAGGAATGGGCCACTATCCATTTCTCAGTCACTGGGTCTCCCTTGGGGCCACACTCACTGTGTTGATCAGTCCGTCGGTCTGTGTCACTCTCTCTCTCTCTCCCCCCCGTCTGTCTGTGTGTCTCTCTCTCTCTCTCTCTCTCACTCCAGTGCTCTCTCTCTCTCTCTCTCCCCTCTTTCACAGTGCTCAGTGTTGCACATCTGCTGTCTGTGTGTTTGTTCCTATATTTATTGGCTGAAGTCTGCCTGGTGCATCCTGGGGCTTGCTCCTGACTTGCGCAATGCTCTCCAGTTGAATATGCCATTGCGCTACTTATTCATGGGAATGCCCCCTGCACTTATGCTGCATGCATTATGGTTGCGCATTGGCACAATAGATTTTGTGCTGTGCCAGTGCTCCCTTTAAATATCACTCAGTGGAGCATCTTCGCACTTGCACAGGCATAATTCAATTGTGCCTTGTGCAAGTGCTCTGAATATCCGGCTCCCTGAATATGGTTAGTTTGCCCCGTGTTAGTGTAATGGTACCCTGAGCCTCCAGGGAAGGGCTCAACAAATAAATAAAGACTACTATTACTATGTGCAAAGTCTAATGGTTATAGGTGGTAACTTTAATACGATACTTAACCCTGGTCTAGATAAATCTGGCCAGTCAACGCATCAGCCAGATAGAAACATACATAGAAATGGAAAGTGATGGCTGTTGGGGACCATGTAATCCATCTTATCTGCCCATTAAAGACAACCTCCATCTAGTTTGCTTTAGTCCTGAAGTTGCCATACTGATTGTCCCATGCCAGCTTAAAAGCCCCAACCATCTTTGCTTTCACCACCCCTTGGGGCAGGGTGTTCCAAGGTTCCACCACCCTTTCAGTGAAGAACAACTTCCTAAAGTTGCTCTTGAATCTACTGCCCCTTAGATGCATGTTGTGAACCCTAGTCCTGTTGCAGTTGTTCATCTGTAGGAGGCTTTGCTCCCTAACCCTATTGATGTCCTAAAGGAACTTGAAGGTCTCTATCATGTCTCCCTTGTCTCTTCTCTGTTCTAGGGGAATACACGTTGAGTTGCTGCAGTCTTGTTTTATATGATATGTGATGCATACCCTGCACCATCTTCACCGTGATTATCTTTATAGTTTTCAGTCTGCCTATATCCCTCTTGATGTGTGTATAGCAGCCGGGTTTGTAAAATTTTTGGTGGGGCCCAGGGGTCAAAGCCCCGCCCACTAACCCAGAGGTCAGGGGTCAATCCCCTGTACTCCTCCCAGCGGGGGTCCAAGGGTGTGCAAATCAAAATTTCTATTACTTGCCCAGCCATGACTGTAGCTGAATTTTCACTTGCTCCTCTATCAATTACAATTAAATTAACTCTGTTTTTGTACTTGCCCTTCAATCAAAATGTACTTGCCCCGGATAGGGGACAATGGGATTTGCACACCCCCGGAGGGTCTATGGGAGCAGAGCTCGTTAAACATGGGGATCGGGGAGTTAAGCCAGACCACCACTGGACCTCCGCTATTAGCGTAGCGCTCATGTTACACTACTTGCCCACTTACGACACACTCTATGCCATGTCGGTTTGTTGGTTATTTTTTTTAAATGTTTAATTGAGTTGGGGGGTTAACCACCCCACACGCTCACACACCTCTGTGTTAAAAAAAACAAGGGGAGGTGTTGGAGCACAGCCTCCCAACTCAAACTGGCAAAACCTAAATCAACAGCAGCATATAACAAAAGTAGCCTTGTGCAGCAAGCATGCAACAAAATTACGCTGTATTATAAAATGGGTCTTGAAAATCCTGTAACCTCATTGGTCAAAACACGTCACATGGCCATGTGTAAATCTTGCAACAGAGAATTGGTAAAGATTCTGCTGATCAAATGTTTACTTTCTTTGAAACTATTTCATTTTTTGTTTTTATTTTTAGTAACAGGTTCATTTTATAATTGCAATAATGCACTTCATGGAATGTGTAGTAGTGGGATGTACACGCTGCTTGTGTGGTTAAAGTAACTCAGCTGCACCTCAGGACACACCGCACAACTGCACAAGGCATGTGTAAATCCCACAACACATGCCCTGTCATGCATTATTACTTAATTCTCTGTAGCTTTGTACTACACTAATAACAGTGGTCTGATATTCTACATAGCAGAAGGTCAGCAAAAGACTGCCAGGAAAAAACCCAAATGAATTGATCTTGCCATTTTTGGACCAGGTCAGGGATGTTTGCTAATTTTTTTTTTTATATTTGTAAGCAATTGAGCAATTCACCCATTTTTACCTGCAACAAGTACAAAGACAGAACAGAACTACAGAACTGACAGAACTCCTGAATGAGGCTAGCACCAATCCAGAAGTCCTTACATAGATACATAAATACATAGACAGTGTCGGCAGATAAGGGCCTATGGCCCACCCAGTCTGCCCATTTGAGCTTGTAAGTTCAGTTTTCCTAGAAGTCTGTTGCGGTTGCCCCTTACCCCTGACCTCCAGAATTCCTTTATGTCTATCCCATGCATTCTTAAATCCAGTGGTTGTTTCAGCCCCCACCACTTCCTCTGGCAGGGTGTTCCACTTGTCCACCACCCATTTTGTGAAGAAATTCTTCCTCACGTTTCCTCTGAATCGTCCTCCCTCCAACTTCATCCCATGCCCTCTAGTCCTGGAACATCTTTTTTGCTTAAAAATAGTGTTTTCCTGCACCCTGTTCCTCCCTGTGAGATACTTGTATGTCTCTATCATATCCCCTCTCCCCCCCCCTCCAGGAAGTACATGTTTAGTTCATTCAACCTGTCCTCATAGGACTTGTGATGCAATCCATGCACCATCTTTGTTGCCCTCCTCTGAACCTTCTCTACCCTGTCTATGTCCTTACGTAGGTATGGCCTCCAGAACTGTACACTGTACTCCAGGTGGGGCCTCACTAGTGTCTTGTATAGTGGAATTATGACCTTCCTTTTCCTGCTGGTGATGCCCCTGCCTATGCATCCCAGCATCCTGTTTGCTTTACCTGCTGCCTTGTCACACTGTTACTGGTGGTTATCTGCCCTCTCAGCCTATATTTTTGAGAATGACTTAGTTTTCTTAAAGTAAATGTTTGATTTGTTAAAATCACACTTTGAGGCTTAAGTAGCCTGCTACCCTTGTGAATAGCCCTTGCGTAAAAATAAAATGTTTTTACTCACTGGTGAAAGTTTGGGAAGGGATCGTAATTTGTGCAAACCACGAGCTAGTCGATCCCTTCCAACTTCCTGGACTGCCTGCTCCGCCCCCGTGCTCCCCCGTTTTGTGCCGTGGTACCAGGGAGAGTGTGGGGACGCACCCCATGCAAGCCTATGGGGCTTATTTTCAAAACCTTTTTTTAATACTTTAAACTGTCTTTTGATAAAAAAAAAGATACCACTCAACTAATAGGGTTCCTATTAATTAAGCAGTGTCTTTCTTTTTTTTAATCAAAAGAAAATTAAAAATATTAAAAAATTTAATAAGCCCCTTGCATCAAGTATCCACTCTCCTGTGCGATATCTGCGCAATGGAAATGAGGCAAGCAATCCAGAAATTGAAGGATCAACTGGCTCACGGTTTGCACAAGTCACGTGCCCAAGCTCACCGTAATGGCTGTTGTTCCCTACGCAGCTGGTCTCCTGGTAGCGAGCTAATAAACCAGCATGTCGAATCACTCAATTCCTTTAACTAAGGTTTACCATGATCATCTCATCGAGACATAGCTAAGTTCACAGCCTGACCACTTGGTAGCAGAGATGAGAGCCAAACCCATGGCCTCAGCAGGATGCAGGAGGTCAATAGACCTCCTAATGTGTTACTTATACCTTTCACCACATTTTTGAGGACTTATGATAAGTTAATAGCAAAGAGTTTTGAATGTCCCCAGAAATGTCTTGTTTTTTGTGCCCTTCTCTTCTGCAGGAACAGGATTCCACATTTATACCCATTACCCATGATCATCCGATTCCCCAGCCAGCTACAGGCTACTCTGCCTGTCAGTCAGAGTCAGACTGGTGACTGACTCACCAGGGTACCTGGACATTTCCAGGTGGGCTTTGTGAGTCACCTATGTTGGGTACCTGGCAACCTTCTGCAAATCTTTGGTTTTATTATGCACTTTTTTTTTGATGAAAGTGCCCTGTATGTAAATTTAAGATGCAAACACAGGGCTAGGGTATCATATTGATGTGGAATACTGATGAGTTTTTCACCCTGGGCCATAGCTTCTCATTTTCTAGGAATCCAAGTTGGTGGCTGGGCCCTTGTGTCAGCTTTCCAGGACCCCCGCCACCATACCCCATACCTCAAGTCAACCCTGCTAATGCTCATCTCAGGGGTTAAGTTGGGTAGGAGCCCACCAGAACTCAGTTCCCAATTTCCACCATCACCACTTAAAAATGTTACGTCAGTTCCACCACCTCAGAGTCTGCAGACATTCTCCCTCAATTAGTTCCTGACAGTGTCACAGTTCCATTCCCTTCCATTCTCCTTGTTTTCCCCTTTGCAGTGCGTCCCATCCCCACTACACCGTACCTGGCTAGTGCTGGTGTGTGCTACCTACTGAGTCACTGACATGTTGACATTTTGAAACGGTTTCTTTTTTGTCAAGAATCAAATATTTTAGTTTTACTGAAGTTCAGGCTGTGAACAGCTTTCATATGTGCTTTGCTATTAATACTATAATAACCAAGAACGAACTTGCTCCTGTACCACATAAGAGCAGCATCATACCCTATATATAAACCTCACCGTGAAATCATATTACAAAATACAAGATGTTGAGAAACGAGACTTATTTTTTTTACTTAAGGGACATTCAATTGCCACAAACTATAGGCTTAGCCAGATTGTGTGCCTTTTCTCAAATTCTGGAAGAAATGCTATGATTTATGAACAGTTCTGGAAATTTGGAAAACATATTTTGTAATTGATAACTGGTTTCAGACCAAAACACAGAATAGTAACAGCTTTGTTACCATCCTATTCTGATGATGTAAAGAGCTGTGAAGATAACAGTGAGACAGCTTATGCAAGTTTAGATCTCACCAACACATCTTCTTGGTAAACTGCCTTGATGGCCACAAGATAATGCAACAGTTTGCCACTGACAACACTAACTTGACACACAGAATTTCTGTCCTCTCCTGTACCAGTAAGGTCTCAACATGAGTTGGTGAACCATCCAGAATAAATGAACCATCCAGAGTAAGTCCTGCTCAGGCCAAAACGGGAACCTTGTTGGGGGTGGGGGTGGGAAGGGGGTAAGGTAGGGTGGTCTGAGCACCAGAGGTGTGGAGTATGAGGCAGTTAAAAATTGAAAGCAGAAGCCTTACTGACAGCAGAGCAGAAGGTAAGTCCAGCATAAGGGGCAACAAAGGAAAATTTAAAACAAATTAGCCCTTTCTCCCGATTACAGTGTGCTACAGTGATGTTTACCATAAATGGTGTGAGCAGGGCACCATGGGCTCATGACATGAGTAGGGCTTTGAACTCAGGAAACCCACTCTGTGCCCCTGGCAGGACTTATTATACTTTGCTTATCCTACTGTCATTTAGCATTTTGAAGTAATGCAATGACTGCTGATGTGGGGAAACTTCAAGGCCTGTAACTGATCTGGATGGAGTCATTGAAAGTTAGAATCAAACTGCTTTGCCAGAAATACACCATTGGCAGTGACACCACTTCATTTCATTTAAGTGAGGTTCCCTGTACAGAGAGACTTCAGACTTGTGCAACTGAACTTCAAAATGTACAATATAATGATTTGGGATCATTCTAAAACACATACCCGAGTAAGGCATATCTGAAGCCCCCCCCCCCAAACAACAAGCAATAAAACCTAAATCAGAAGGCCTGCCCTGCCACAATAACTTTCAAAATGGTACAGTGAAAACATTGGTCTCATTTTATGCTAACTACAGAATCACACAACTGAGAACCAGTCACAAAGAGCAGCCAGTTGCCGACCCACTATAGATCATCAACGCGATATTTCACACCTTTACATAGCACTGATTAGACACAGATTCCATAAAATCATTGTACATCCTTTTTTTTTTTATTTTCAAGACCACTCTGACCTGTTATAAAAGTTTGAACCCGGAGCCATCACTCAGTGCCACAGTGTGGGAGGTGGAGTGCGGGTGTTCTGGTGCCACAGTCTCACAGCTGCTTCTACTGTTCTTGGTGAGAACCATGAGCCAAGCTCGGACCAAGAGCTGGTGCTGCGCCTGCTGCCACAGTCTAGTGGGCCTCTCGCTAGCTGGCTCGTTCTCTCACCGTCACCGACCGACACTCAGGGCATGACTGTTGTGTCCCACATCCGTGACTCTCCCATCTCCCATAGACTGACTGGGCCACCCGCTAACAAATAAAGGTGCAAGTTTACCAACCATGCTGCACATGCACACGCAATATGGCTCGCTATGCTGACATAAACTCTCGGGTGAGGTCTCTGACCGACCGCCGATGCTCTTGTGTCACGTATTACTTTGGCTCCAATTCTCGCTGCCACAAAATCGGACTGCCCGCTCAATTTGCACACAGGCGCACACAGCACTGACGTCTCAGCTGCTCCTCCACCAAAAAAGGTAGAGAGGAGAAGGAAGGGAGACACGCTTTCCAGTGCTTCTGTGCTCACTGCCAAGTCCCATTCCGGTGGGGTGGGGGGGAGGCACTCGCTTCGGTCGAGCAGAAACATATCTGCTGCTATTTATTTGTAAAACGTGGATGGTAAAAGTGATATTATTGGTGGGGCTCAGCCCACTCTGGAGAATATTGATGGGGCCTGAGTCCCACGGGCCCATATAACCTGGCGCCTATGGATGTGTGGCCTCCAGAACTGGATGCAGAACTCCAGGTGTAGCCTCACTAGGTACTTGTACAGTGGCATGATCATCTCATATTTCCTACTCGTGATGCTCCTTCCTGTATATCCCAAGATGCCGCTAACCTTTAGCGCTGCCTCCTCACATTACTTGCTAACCTTCAAGTCATTTGAGATAATTACCCCAAGATCATGCTACTGCTTTGTTGTAGTCAACTGTTCTCCTCCTAGAAAGTATTTCCATGCAGGGCTGTAACTTCCTAGGTGCATAGTCTTACAGTTTTTGGCACTGAATTTCAACTGCAAGTTTCTCGACCATTCTTCCAATTTCCTTAGGTTCATCTTCTAGACTCATGCATGTCTATCATGCTGCAGAGTTTAGTATCATCAACAAACAGGCATACCTTCCCATCCAGTCCATCAGCTATGTCACTAATAAATATATTGAAAAGGATTTGTCCCAGCACTGAACCCTGCAGAGCCCCGTTAGTCGCCTCCCCCTCTCTAGACAGTGTACCATTTACCAGTACCCTCTGTGTCCTTCTATCCAACCAATTTTAAATGCAGTTGACTATTTTATGCCCAGCTGCTGTCTGCTCTAGCCTGTTTATCAGCCTTCTGTGGAGGATGGAGTTGAAGGCTTTGCTGAAATCCGAGTACACTACATCCACTGCACCCCCCCCGGTCCACCATTCAGGTAACCCAATCGAAAACTCAATCAGGTTTGCCTGGCAGGACCTCTTTGTCTTCTAGACCTCTTACAGACTTTGTAAATCTTCTTTGTACCCTTCCCAACCTACCTCTGTCTCCCTTTTTGTAAGGGTACCAAACTTGAGATACATACTCCATGTGGGGTAAACATAAGATCTATAAAGGGTAAATCAAGACATGGTTTTGTCTCCGGATAAGATGTTTCTTTGTATTGCCCATATTACTTTTCTGGTTTTAGCTATTGCAGTTTTTTTTTCACAGAAAATTAAAACAAAACACAGCATGTCTCTTATTTATTCAGCCTGTCTGTATAAGAAAGCAGAAAATGTACAAAGCAGAATTTTCCTGGCCCGGCTGAAAGGCTGTATTTTAAAACATTCCCTTTTCTGTGCTATATAACAAAACAAAAAAAATAAAATAAAAGAAGTCATCCCTGCAGGCCAGTATGATTTGACCAGCAACAGAAATAACAATACCTGGGGCTGGATTTTAGATACCCTGATATGTCCAACATATGATGCATGGATCAGACAGCATTTTCCTGCCAATGATTGGGATTTCCCATCCCTTGAACCAATCATCACACCTTAGGCCACAGTTTTGTGGTCTAGTGTGCACCACCCCCAGGGGTCACAGTAATAGTGGTTGCACCAGAGCATTGGTGCAAGCTGCCAAAAAGTATGGGAACTGTCACAGTTGCACCCAGGAATGGAAATTCATGTACAGTTGCAGCGAAGGTGTTTGGCACACCGAAGATTTTAATGTCTCGTGGCACAGGGATTGATGCAAGTCCTGCGCCTTCATTTGAAAAATCCTATCCCTTATGTTTAAAGGTACAGTGCAAAGGGAAAACCATACAACACTAAATATGACTACTTATTAATGGACAGGTATACTACTAAAATACATTTCTTACCTATCATGGTTATAGCAGCTGCTCACAGCTTCAATTTCTAGATTTTGGGCTTTGTTCCATTTTAATCAATTTAAAAAATCGTGTACAAAAGTATTCATTCTATTGTATTATTCAGAAACATCTGTCAGCCCCAAACTGACCTCACAGTGACTGTTTGTGACAGTTCATTCTGCTGTCGTGCAGTAAGTACTGGGTGTCATAAGACATACATTGTGAGGTTAGGAAGGTTCTGATAAAATCTTATCAATACAGACTTTCTGGATACATCTGTAGCTAGGATACCACAAAACCTGTGAAAGATGAGTGCAACTGAACAAAGGCCTTCTTGAGTAAATAATAATGAAATATAACACATACGAAATTCTAAACTGAAGAGTATAGCTGCTCTTTAGCATTGTTCTTAGCAAAGGCTGAATATATGGGGAGAGCTACAGGTTGGGGGGGGCTGACTGTGACCAAAGAGGAAAGGGACCTAGGGGTTATCATCTCTGATGACCTTATGGCAGAGGCATTGCTAGCATTGGATAGTATTCAGAGCTCTGGCCCCAATCGAAAGGCTGGGAAGCTACAGAAATTTTGGTGCTCTCTCGTGCAAAGTAACACATTTTTTGCTACTTTAGCCTTGTTTTTTCCCCCACTTCATTTCCATTATTTTGTGTAATTTTTTTGGTTTTCTTGTCAGTTGTCAGGTAAAAACTTCATGTTGTGGATTAAAAGTCATAGAATTAATTGCATACATCTTAAATATCGGTAGATCTAGGCTAAATCTTCTGATATTTAAGAAGTACATAGGGCATGGAGGAGGGCTGGGCCTGCAGCTACTGCTTGCTTTAAATTGTATGCAGTGCATTCCAGTTGCTTGCCAGCCACCACATGCAGTCCACATAAGCACACACATTGGGTGTCTATGTCCACTCCTCTACTGCACTAACACTACTTGACTTTATTGGATTTTACTGCCTGTCAGAGACTCTATCTCTAAGACCCCATGGCCCACACCCTTCCCTTTCTCACTTTAGTTTAGTTTCCTCCAGACAGTCCCAGCAGATAACAAAGGTCTCAAAGACCAGGGACCTGGCTGCCTCACTTACCTGACTCACAGAATGCCAACTGTCCACACCACACATCACCCATAGACAAACAAATTCCTCACCTGACCCAGAATCTGTACCTTAGCCTGCCATCAGTCTCCCATCTCTCTCTCTCTCCTTGCTCTGTCACCTGCAGCCCCTCAATTTCCAAACACCGATGGACTGCTGACTTGCCTCTGAGTCCAGACCCAGTCTTTGGGACCCTAAGTTACTCCTAGGAGCCTGGAGGGAAGAACAAATTGTTTTTTTTCTGGCACTATCAAAACTACGCTTTGAAGTGCATGAACTGAGCACTTTAAAAGTTCACACACAAGTGTAAAACTGTAATTTGGCACCATAGCGGTGCTGCCCCAATGTCACAAGATGAAAAAAATAGGTATCACAACTGTTGGTTGGGACTGGGAGAGGGACTGGATGCTGGGGTGGCAGAGGAATGGGGCAGGGAAGCAACAAATGCTGACTGGAGGACAGGACGCAAGCCAAATTGAGGGGGGAAAACAGAGGAACTCTGTGATTCATCACAGGCAACCACACTCGACAGCAGTGTTCACAATCAGAATGTAAAGGTCACAAAATGTTCATAGCAGTTGCAACTGCGACCCCCTGACTACCCCTAAATGACACCCCTGCCTGGGCCAAAACTTTGAATAGGGATTAGGTATTCTTCAAATTTACTGAATGCTATGATCAGGTTACTGCCTGCTTGAGGGAAGGAGGGAAGCGTATTATTTCTGTAGCAACTGGTGTGATTAGGCTGACAGGACTTGCCCAATGGCAACTTATAGGTGGGGTTTCTGTTGCAAAAAGCAGCCCTAAGGGCAGAGGATGAAAAAATAAACCCACAAACATTTTCCTGATGGACTTCAGCAAGGTTTTTGATGAAATCGATGGAAACTTCCTTTATACAGTAGTTGAAATATTTTGAATCTCTTTTTTTATTTATAATTTTACCTCCTTCTTCACCTATTTCGTTAGCCCTCACCCAACACCCCTGCTTTCCTCCCATCCCCATGACTTGGGATCTGAGGCTCCAGCTCTTCACGGTTTTCTGCTGATGTTGGGGCATTTTGTGTGTCCCCTCTACTGGCACATTTTCATACAATGGAGACCTCCTTGAGACAAAGCAGCACAGAACTAGAAAGGCCCTTCAGCCTGCACCTGCTGGACTGAGGTTTCAGTAGATACTCCTTTACAACGTTTTTTAACAATGAAGTAGCCCTCCAAATGCACCTTCCACAGCTGAGTTGTAAAATATATTACTCTTACAGAACAGACAATTTTTTTTAAATGAACACCACCAAATCCTTTTCAGTTAAATGGGGGCATATCACAAATCTATGGAAGATAAATTTTTGGAAATAAGTATATTTACCCTGATCATGATCGGTTGGTCCTCTCCTTCTGCTCCAACTGACACTGACTCCATACCCACCCTCCTCATCTCGGCAGTGCTAGCACAGGCCAAAGACCCCACTCCTGAGTCCAGAGTCCAAAGAGGATGATCCCTGCTGGCTCCAAATAACACAACCCACGTCCCGGTCCTGCAAAGCAGAGGCTGAATTTGATTCCATCCGGCCTCCTGGTGATGATTTTTGCCCACCAGTTCGGATCCCCGACCACCGTCCACCACACAAGGTCTTAGGCAATCCCTTGTTGCTGATGGACAGAAGCACTTACAGTCAGCTTGAGTTGTAGCAGCACTGGGCTACTTCTCTCCCACTCTCTTAGGATGACGTCTCCGGCAAGTCAGGTGTCCCTACCGCATGAGCACAGAAGCTCCATGGTCGCTACAGATCTTGGGACAATGAGTTTAGGTGTTCCGTATAAATTTCAAACAATACAGCCAAGGAATTTATTTTACTACAGGACCACAGCAGCAGGGCTCTGGACCACCTGATGAGCAGCTCAGGGAGTGGGGGGAAGAAATGGTCGCAAAATCAGAGGCAACGGGCAGTGCACAAAAACCGGGGTCGCTGGCAGCATGCAGCACAGAAAAGGTTCGGGGCACCAGACAAAATGTAGCCCTGGAGGCCTAGCCCTATCAATGCCCCTGCCTTAAGGTATCAAAGCAGTGTACAAAGGCAGCAGGGAGGGCCAGTGGCATGCTTGGGTGCATAGGCAGGGGTATCACTAGCAGGAGGCGGGACGTGGTGATGCCATTGTATAAAACATTGGTATGGCCTCACCTGGAGTACTGCATGCAGTTCTGGAGACCACACCTGTGCAAGGACATAGATAAGGTAGAGACTATCCAGAGAAGGGCAGCAAAGATGGTGCAGGGCTTACACCACGAAACATATGAGGAGAGGCTAAGGGACCTCAATATGTACTCACTGGAGGAGAGGAGACAGCGGGGAGACATGATTGAAACTTTCAAGTACCTCAAGGGCATAAACAAAGTGCAGGCAGGGGACCTTTCCAATGTAGAAAAATTACTAGAACAAGGGAGCATGATATGAAATTTGGAGGGGGTAGATTAAGAGGTAATGTGAGGAAGTTTTTCTACACAGAAAGAGTAATCGGCACTTGGAATAGTCTGCCACAGGAGGTGGTGGAGACAAGCACAGTGGAGGGATTTAAGCATGCTTGGGACAGGCATAAGGGAAGCCTGGGGGGGGAGGGGGAGTGATGAAAAGCCATTGATCACATAGGTTCAGTGGTGACATACAATGTATAGGGCCTACGGGCAGACTGGATGGGCCTAGCTGTCCTCATTTGCCAACAATTTCTATGTTTCTATATATGTTTATGGATATATTCTTTGCAAAACCTGCATTAATGTACCAGTTGTTGTTTCAGTTAACATTGCAGCAGTAGGGAAATGTGGTGTTAGGGTTTCCAACCCAACTGCAACTCCCATCATCCATTCTAAAACAGCAAAAAAAAAAACATTAGGATTTGGGGTCCATGGAGTGTTGGCAAATCAGAGGTGGGATCTTCTTTCGGGTTGTCTACCCCAGTGCCCCCTTCCCTGACCAAACAGGATCAAAGGTGATCTCTTTTCTTCAAGCAGGCACCAAATACTGGATTCTCTTGGCAGCATGGATTGAGACATACTTCTCTGCCTTTGAAGAGAGGCACTGGCTTGGAGCTGGAGCTTGTGCTTTGAACAGGAGGCTACGGGCTGGGAGGAGGGGTGAGCTGTAAGGTTGACAACCCCAACGAAGAACCCACTACTGATTTATCAAGAATCCTGAGACCCAAATCATTAATGTTGTTTTCCTTCTGCTGTTTGGGGGATAGAAAGGAAGTTATGGTTGGAAACCCTAACACGACATTACCCTACTTTCATGGTATTAACTTGAACCCTAATTAGTACATTAATACATTTTTTATATATATATATATATATATATATATATATATAGCTAGAGAGA
This sequence comes from Neoceratodus forsteri, assembly GCA_016271365.2. Taxonomy (NCBI): domain Eukaryota; kingdom Metazoa; phylum Chordata; order Ceratodontiformes; family Ceratodontidae; genus Neoceratodus; species Neoceratodus forsteri. Next base: position 1,217,418,586 of record CM057454.1, on the reverse strand, counting down.
GAGAGAGAGACAGAGACACAGATAGACAGAGGTACAGGAAAAATGTTATTAAAATGTTTGTATAGCAATTGTAGAGATTCAAAACTGAATTTGAGTAGCTGTAGAAAAAATATGTGTATTGTTTTGCTGGTAACCTTGTGTAACCTTTTCTTGCCACACTGTTGCTTGGTTTTCCAGTTACCTTCATGGTATGCAACCATTGGTTAAATTCAACAGAGCTTTCTCTGAGGTTACATCCAACAAGTTGGGGGTTCCTCAAGGCTCCATCCTGAGGCCTCTTGTTTCTCCATATTGATAAATTAACTCCCTAGGGTGCCTACTATCTCTGTCACTCTACTTTGAATGTGGATGACCATGTGCTGCTTACCAGTGCAAAAATGGCCATGATTCACTAAAGCAGTGGTGGACAACTTGCGGCCCATGGGCCACATGAGGCCACTGACGTGTTTAGCTGTGGCCCCTGAGAACATTTCTGTTTATAAAAAAAATGCTTATAAAAGGATCACTGAACCTATTATCCATCCTACTTGCATTCCGTAATTATTTTCTTTCATGCATCTGTATTTATATACTGTTTAATACTGTTTATACTGTTTTAAACTTCTAATGGTGTTGTTACCAGTCCATTAAATAAAGGTATTTTACATTCAGAAGTGTCAAATGTGTACATTTTGTGGTATGTTGGGTCCCAACCTAGACGTATGTGGTATTGCAGTCCTTGAGGTGGTTTGAAGGTCATGTGTGGCCCTCGGGTCATTTCAGGGTGCCCACCAATGCTCTAAAGGGTGGATTGACTATGTGCCATGTAAAAGAGTTGCTTAGGCAACCCTATGGAGGAAAGCAATGCAGAGGACACCCCATGGCATTCAACATGGATATGCTTATGCCTTGTACACTGGATGCCCTGGCCGCCCCAGCAGCACCATGCCAGGGGCAGTCCATAGGCATGCCATGGTGTGTGGCCTGTGTGGCACCCATACAAGATAGCACTGTGCACCTTTTCAGCACTGCAACACATATGTTAGGGGAACCTGGTGCACCATAATATGGGCACCCCACATATCAATGGCAAGGCACAGTGGCCACATGAACCCCCACACATAGCTGCCACATCTGGCTAGGCAACCTGGGAGGACCAGAGGTGGCCACTCGGGCAAACACCTGCAGGTGATACACTAGATCGTATGTGCCATCCCAGGATCCCCTGCTTGTGCACAGAAGGGGATCCACTATGGGACCCAGGCTGGGCATTCTTTTGGATTCTTACCAGCATCCAGCGCTCCACCCACAGGTTGCCATGATCCTTTGCCATGCAACTGAATGCCAAGCAGGTGAGGGTGAAGACAGGCAGCCAGTGGTCATGAATGCTGGCTGTTGCACCTCAGTACAGGGGTATGGGACAGCGCAGGTGGGTTACACATGTTTTACATGTGATACCTGCCCTCTAGTGAATCATGGCTCATATTAGTACTGTTAATGCATGGGTAAATGATGACAACTCCATTGTATCTTTGATCACTGTAAATACGAACATACGAAACTGCCAGCAGAAACAAACCACCCGATCTATCTACGTCTACCCGAGTGTGCAGCTAGCACACTACTTTGCAGCTGCCCCAACCCCCTTCCCATCCATTCCTCCTTTGACTGCGTCTGCCCCACCATCCAGACTCTCCCCCTTGCTTTTTCCCACCCCTGCTTAAAACTTCCCACTGTCTTACATGAAATCACTCCCTCCGGTAGAGCATTCCATTTAGGCACCACCCTCTCTGTGAAATAGTGCCGCCTCATCTCTCTCCTTAATTTTCCCTCCTCCAACCTTAGACTATGACCACTTGTGTCACTATCATTCTTAAGTTCAAACACCCCATCAGTGCTGGTTTTGTTTACCTCCTCAAATATTTGAATGTTTCAATCATATCCCCCTATCCCTCCTCTCCTCCAGTGTATATATATATTCAGCTCCTGAAGCCTGTCTTCATAGGCCTTTCCCTCCATCCCTTGTAACATTCTTGTTGCCGTCCTTTGCACTTCCTCTAGTAGATTAATACCCCTCTTTAGATATGACTGCCAGTACTGCACACAGCATTCCAAGTGCAGCCTGACTAATGATCTGTAGAGTGGCAGGATCACTTTCCTATGCCTGGACAAGAAACCCCTTACGATATAGCCCAGCATCTTAGCCATAGCCTTAGCCACTGCTTTCCTGCATTGGGCAGAGTTGTTCATGCTCCCTGTTACTAACAGTCATAGGTCCTTCTCTTCCTCAGTGATCCCCAGCCTCAGCCTCACCCCCCCAGCCAGTATTTCCTCCTAGGGTTTTTTGCCCCAAAGTGCATAACCTTTCACTTCTTCACAATGAATCCTAGCTGCCACTTCTCCAACCATATCTCCAGTTTGGTAAGGTCTCCTTGCAATTGTTTCCATCCCTCCTCATTGTCCACCACTGCTCCCAGTTTGGTGCCATCTGCAAACAGACTAACCCTGCTCCCAACTCCATGTGCAATATCTGAGATAAAGAGCTCAAATAGCACTGGGCCCAGCACTGATCCTTGCAGTATGCTGCTTGTCACCGTTCTGGGTGTCAAAAGCTCCTCCCCACAACCACCCATTGCATCCTCCCCTGTAGCTTATTCTCTAACCAGTTTGTCAGCTTTTTCCACACCCCCTCAGCCATCAGCTTCCTCCCCAGTTTCCCATGAGGCACTGAATTGAAGGCCTTGCTGAAGTCCAAGTACAGGACATCTACCACACAACCCACAACCTGCTCTCTTGTCACCTAGTAATAATATTCTATTAGATTTGTCTGGCAAGACCTCCCCGCAAGGAACCCATGTTGCCACCAATCTTGGTGTCCATTTCCCTTAAGGCATGACACCAGTCCCTCCTTCAGTATCATCTCCATAATTTTCCCCACCTTGGAAGTGAGGCTGACAGGCCGATAATTTCCTGGCTTGTCTCTAGGCCCACTCTTGTGTATGGGCACCACATGGGCCACCCTCCAATCCTGAGGCACACAGCCTGTGTCCAGGGAGGTGCTGAACAGATCTGCCAGCGATTCAGCCAACATCTCCACCATCTCCCCCAGCATCCTGGGGTGGATGCCATACAGACCTGGTGCCTTGTCCACCCTTAATGGCCTCAACCCCTCTAGTACCCTTCTCCCCATGATCTTTTGGTTTGTCATCTCCTCTCCCATCCCCCACTCTCCCAGTCCATGGTGGTAGTGGTCCTTCTTTCTCCTTAGTGAAAACAGAGCAGAAGTACTCATTCAGTACTTCTGCGTGTTCCACCCCCTTTTCCACCCATTCTCCTCCCCACTTTATCCTCACTATATGGTCTTTGCACTTCCTCTTTTTTACTGACGTATCTAAAAAAGTCCTTTTACCCACCCTTAATGCCCTGTGCTAACCTCAGTTCTCTGGAGGCCTTGGCTATTCTCATCTGCTTGGTCACCACCTTGGACCAGTTTTCGTAAGTCTCCCTACCCACTCCCTTCCTCGTTCTCCTGAACTTCAGGTATGCAGCCCTCTTTGCCAGCATGGCTCACTTGGTAGCACATCTGCCTCTGGACCAGAAGGTTGTGGGTTCTCATCCCACACCGGGATTGGACTTGCACCTAAAATCCTGGCATCCGAGTGCAGTATTGGGGGGTACTATATTGCTGGGGTGTGCCGTCCTTCGGATGAGACGTTAAACCGAGGTCCCTTCTACCCATCCTGGTGTTGTCCTCATGGGTGTCCAGGTGGAAGTAAAGAACCCAGGGCACTCTTTGCTAGTGGTGGGTGGAAATGGCGAAATTCGCTCCATTGAAGGGATTAGGTGTGTGTCGTGAATCACAAAGTATTCAAGAACGCTAAGCCGGAGTACTTTTAAAGTGTCATTGGGGAACGCAAAGTCTATTGGAAACAATGACTTTATGCTTATTCCGCTCTTCACCAAACCACTTCTCCACCATTTTTAAGGTGAAGTACATTGAAATCAATGTACTTCGCCTTGTTTTTGAGCTTCGAAGGTGAATTTTGCAGCGCTTTATGGGATTGCAGGTCACATGGGCTCTAGATTGTTCTGCTTAGCCTCAGTTCTGTGTAGAGTGTGTGTAGTGGAAGATGAAGACAGTTTCCTCTCCCTACAGGGTCATAATATCGTACGCTTAATGGCGTGTGACATTATAGCTAACCGAAGAGTGCTGTCAGGACGGCAAGTGGTGCACAATACCGCATATGCTGCTGTCACGGTGTTGCACCATTCCCCCACTCCCAGGCAGGGGATGAGACCTCTGCTGGAAGTGGGTTCTGCCAAGCGCTGCCGTGGCTCATTGGAGTGAGCCACAGCAGCAGCTCAGGCGCTGTGTCTGGGACTGGGTTTGATTCGTCCCAGACATTTTGTTTTTATACACAATCTGTGTGCTCTAGTTGGACCCCAGTTCGAGAATCTTCAGTGGGGGGTTCAGAAAGCACAGCCCCCCATAATGGGGTCTGTGGGGGACAGAGCACCCCACAGAAAAAAGAATTATGCCGCATGGCAATACTGCACTAAATTGGCAGCACGATTTTGCCATGCGGCATAATGACTTGCGACATTATGACCCCGTGCCTTTTTCTCAGGACTCTGTGATTCAAATCCTCTAAAAGCTGCTAAAAAAGTCTTTTTGAACTTTTTTTTTTTGCTCCCAGTTTAGTACATCGATTATAGGAAACCCTCCTGTGCTCATATCATGGAGTGTTTATTGTTTGTGTATGGATTTTGAATATTAATTTAGAACAGTCAGTCTGTGTACTGTGAAGTGTGCTTTGGGGGAAGGGGTGTATCTGTGGTGTAGGTAGATTAACTGCGATAAAAAGGCAGTCTTTCTGTTTTGGTTATATTTTTCTTGTATAACTGTGATAATGTACACACAGTAATATTTTCAGTAATTCTTGACTTTTTTTGCTGATTATTGTGGTGCAGCAGTGTATAATTTCAGTTTGTTTAAAACATTTGGTGATATTACTAAAATTTTTCAATTTGCTATGCATTACTTGTAGTGTGTGTGTGTCTGTGTGTGTGTGATGCATGCATTAAATCAGACACCTTTTATTCTGCTACAGAGTAATTGCAGCAGTGTGAACCTGCTATCCACTGGACCTGCATGAATTTGTTATACTGCTTTGTGGTATCTTTACTGGTAGTGGACTGTTACTGCTGTGCACTACCCCCCCCCCCCAAAAAAAAACAAAAAAAACAAAACAGCTAAAGGTATTCTTTTCCAGATTTGGATTTGTGACTTGTAAGCACTGGTTAGGTGTTGTTGTGCCTTTGCATCTGCATCTCTTGAGTGCGCAGCACAATCTTAATCTATCTGTTCATTTGTATTACACCATTAATTCTGGGAGACTTTGCATTTTTTGTTACCCTCTCATTTCACTTCGACAGCACTGGGGAATTTTCTGGGCACAAGACAGTAGCATTTTGGGGATGCACATTAATTCTGGTGACTGTGTGTGACCACTGCACACATGACTGAGTTCGCCATTAATTCTTGGAGACTTTGCATTTTTTGCTACGCTCTCATTTCACTTCGTCAGCACTGGGGAATTTTCTGGACACAAGACATGAGCATTTTGGTGACAGTGTGTGTGAAGGGCTGCCAATATTAGTGTCACTTTGCCTTACTTCGCGTTAAGGTGGAATGACAATGCAAAGTAATAATTACAAGGCGAAGTGAACCTTTTGCATTGGCCACTTCGCATAGCGAAGTGACATCATGAAGTGCCCACTTTGCGTGCACTTCACTGGCAGAATTTAAATTCACTGCATCTCTATTCTTTGCAAAGAGTAGGGGACATTCCCGGTGCCCTGGCCAATATTCCCCTTCCCATAAACTGGTTCATGCACTTGTCCAGGCTGTGAGTGGATATTGATGTGCTATCTGGCCACCACTACACATTCAGTCACTTCACTACCAGTCTAGCATTGCTTGTAAAGCACTTTGGGATACACTGTGCATGAAAAGTGCTATATAAATACTGATTCTTCTTCTTCTTCACCCTCACCCCCTCCAGCACCTCACTGTTCAGCCAGTATGGTTTCTTGGCCCCTACCTTCTTGCTTTTAGTCCTGGTGCAGACTTCTGTAGCCTTTATTAATCCAGTTTTGATAATTTCCCACTTTTACTGCACATCCATCTCTAGCCTAATAGTCTGGAGCATCCCTTGCAGTATTTCTCTCATCCTCTCAAAGTTCACCCTCCTAAAATGCATCACCTTGGTGCCTGTACCTCTGTACTGCCTGACCAATGTGAGTCTGAACCACACAGTTTGGTGGTTGCTTCCAGCTAGTGGGTCCTCAACCTGTACTTCTCTCAGTGGTTCCACATTTGACAGCCCCAGGTCCAATGTGTTACCTAGTCTTGTTGGCCCACTCACGAACTGTGCCAGGAGACCATCCTGGATTGCCTCCGGGAGCACTTGTTCCCTGGCACTGGAGGTGGCAGGGGTGCTCCACTCAACCCCGGGCAGATTGAAATCCCCCACTATCACCACACTCCCCCTTCTACACACCCTCATTATCTGTTCTGCTAACTCCCTGTCCAGTTTCACTGATTGAATTGGTGGTCTGTAATCACCCAAAGTGCCTCTGTCTCCCCTTTCTCCCCCTCATCCCTCATACATTTGATCCCTTCTCTCACATAGGGTGCTACCCCACCCACTCTCCCAACCCCTTGGTCTGTCCTATAAATGCTATACCCTGGGATTGCCAGATCCCAGTTATGGTACTGGATGACCCAAGTTTCTGTCACTGCAGCCATGCCCACATTCCTCTCTGTAAAGAGCACCTGGAGTTATAAAATTTCATTATCCAGGCTTCTCGTGTTTAGGGACACCACGTTCCATCCGTAGCCCTTCGTCCTCGCCCCCCTCTTCTCCCTGGTTCACCCCTCCTCCCGGTGGTCCTCCCCCCTTTTCAGCCCTGTTATTATGGGGAGACAGCACACTTTGCACTCCAGTCGGTGACCCTGCACTCCCCCTTCCTGTGTCTCTTCGTATCTACCTTTACCCATTACTGGGCGGGGGGGGGTGAGCTAACTAGTCTCACCTTTCTGGACCCTTATCCTACCAGCAGTCCTTATGCCACCCCCCTCCTAGTTTAAATCCACCTTAGTTGCTATATATTCCTCTAATCCACGGTTTAGTACTCCTCTCCCCTCCCCACTCAAGTGTAATCTGTCACCTGCGTATAAATCACTGTTGCCCCAGATCCCTCCCCAGTCTGACATCAACCCAGAACTCTTCTATCCCTTTTTCCTCCCTGGACCTGAACTTGGTACCAGGAGTATCTCAGAGAATGCCACTGACCTACCAGCCTCCTCACGCTGCCAACCCAGCTCCTCAAACCTCCCCTTCACCTCCTCTAAGTCTCCCCTGCCAAGCCATTTGTACCCACATGCATCACTATGTGAGGTTTCTTTCTCCCCTTCCATGCGCACTTGAGAAGTACTTGCCCAGCTTTATGCGTGGTCAACCCGGGAATGGCCTCAACCAAGTTATGGTTGTGCCTTCTCCCCATCTGACCCCTTTCAGTACAGAATCCCCCAGCACAAGTGCCCCCCATTTATATCCCAAACCCCCTCCTCCCTTTTACCTTTTCCTCATCTCCAGAGTCCCCACTCCCCTGCCCCCCGTATTCCCCTACTGCACCATCTGTGACTCCTACCACTTCCCCCCATTTCTGCCCCTCCCATTGTCATTGCTCTGCTCTTCCCATCCCCCTCTACTTACCCTTCCATCCTGACTCCTGTCTACTAGGTTTTCTCTATCATATTCCACCCCTTCCCCTGCTCGCTGACCCCCATCCCCTCCGATGCCGACTCCGAGCTCCTATTGCCTGCTCCCCCCATAGTTCCATCTCTTCCCTCTCCCTGCACTGAGTCTTCTCCCCACCAGTTACAGCCTCCTCCACCTCTTTCACTATTTGCACCCCTTCAACCCTGCTGATCCTGCTTTTCTGTCCTTTGCCCATTGCCAGCCCACCCCTTACCCCTCACCCCCCTGTCCACTTCTCCACTAGTTTTGTCCTCTTCCCTCTCCACCCCTAATAGCAGAGGCATGGATCTGTTACTAAGCACTATGCCTCCTACATTGCTGTCACCTGACAGTGCTTCCCTCTTGCGTGCTCCTCTCCAAGCCTCCTTCAGTCTTCCTCTGCCCTCCTCTAACTGCCAGCTCCTGTGGCCATTCTTGCAAGCCCCCCCAACTGGGGATGCCCCTTTGTCTCATGCTCACCTTCCCTTCCCCCCTCCATTCTGCCTGTGCCTCTGATCCTGTGGATGCCTTCAGGACCTCTTTGCCCTGTCACTGTCTCCCCCAGCTCCCTTCCCCTCCTCCCCTGACAGGATGGCCTCCTTCCTTGCCTACCCTGCCTCCTAAGCTCTGCCTTAGCCACCACAGCTTCTCTTTTAAATTTGTCAGCTGGTGACACACCATACACCCCCCCCCATTCTCCAAGTCAAGTCTAGGATCATGGCAGACCACACCCTGTACACCCCACTACCCTTCCAAAGATGCTGGCCCTAGTGACCTGTGGCCCCAGCCTTATCCTATCCCCATCTCTATTTACTGGTCCTGTTTGAAACTTTATTCCCTCCAGTGAAGACAACACCACTGTCACCACGCTGATGGGAAGTGCAGTTTCCAAATACCTTCAATAGGGTACAGTTATGTATATGATGAGTCTGCAGCATGAATTGATTTACAGTTAGTTCTGCAGAATGTGCCTGTGGTATTATGTATACTGCATGTGTTATGAGCCCTTTTAGCACAGATTCATGCCTAGAATACAGATATGCCCTATATACCAAGCCTGTAATATGAACAGTGTACAGTTTAGCTTTCCACTATGAGACTGTATTAGGAATAATGACAGTTAAGTTCTGTAATATGAGTCTGTAGTAGGAACAAAGTACAGATTATCACAGTTCCACCTCTTAAAATCCAATATTTCAACAGTTCCAAAGTGTATTCAGCAGGATTTGCAATCTTTGTCAGAAGAACCCCTCCCCTTGAAAGGCCTAGCTCCACTCCCCCTTGATTGGTTAGATGTCACTGAAGCACCACTCTTGACAGCTGAGAAGGGTATTTATCTAGGAGGTGGTGCGGGGGGGAGAAAGTTCAAATTGTGCACTAAAAATTCAAATTGTGCACCGCTACCGTGAGCTCCACTGAACTCTCTCTCCCTCCTCTGCCTCTCTCGACTGTCCCAGCTCCCACAGGCTGCCCATTTCATAGGGCTGAACAAGCCTTTCTGTGGTGTTTGGTGCCCAAAAGAAATTCAAACTGTGCACTGCTGCTGCAAGCACTGTTGAGCTCTCTCACCCTCCTCTGCCTCTATCGACTGTCTTGGCTCCCACAGGCTGCCCCTTTTGTAGGGCTCAATAAGCCTGCCTGTGGCATTTGGTGAACAAAGAAATTCAAACTGTGCACTGTAGCCGCAAGCTCCGGCTGAGCTCTCTCTCTCTCTCTCTCTCTCCCTCTCTCCCTCTCTCTCTCCCTCTCCCTCCCTCCCTCCCTCCTCTGCCTCTCTCGACTGTTCCAGCTCCCACAGGCTGCCTGTTTTGTAAGGGCTCAACAAGCCTGCCTCCAGCGTTTGGCACCCAAAAGAAATTCAGACTGCGCACTACTGCCACGAGCTCCACTGTGCTCTCTTCTTCCTCTGCCTCTCTCGACTGTTCCAGCTCCCACAGGCTGCCTGTTTTGTAAGGCTCAACAAGCCTGCCTGAGGCGTTTGGCGCACAAAAGAAATTCAAACTGTGCACTGCTGCCAAGAGCTCCACTGTGTTCTCTCTCTCTTCTCTGGCTCTCTCAACTGGACTGGTACAAAATGTCATTATGACCTATGGCTCAACTGGTAAGATTAAGTCCTGCTGTGAATCATTGGAAGTCATTAGCAGTGAGGTGTCCTTTGTTTCCATTGTACTCTCTTTTCAATGCCTTAGAGTAACTCTGGAACATCAGCTAGACCTTTCCCCTACATATTTCATATGTATGTAGACCCATTAACAGCAAACTGGGTCAGGTCAGATTTTCACAAAATAAGGGAACACATTAGGAATAAAAACTTCAGTGAGGAATTGACAGACTGCAGCACAGAAACCTGCTGGTCCATTATCGAGGCAACCACAGAGGAAGGTGTCCAGAAACATGTACCAATAAAGGTGATCAAAAACAACAACGGCAAGATACCTGCCAGGTTGATAAAAACTGTGAAAAACAAATAACCCCCCCCTTCCCCCAAGAAAGGGTATGCTTCAACCTAAAATAAAAGAAGTACTTATTTATTTTATTTATTTAGAAAAAATTCACCAGGAGAGCAACATGAACTGAGAACAACTCATTTCCAAAAGCATCCGGGGGGGTGTGTTACAGATGGAGGAGGTAAAAACCTCAGTAGAGACAATAAACATGTGCATTACATTACAAGTCAGGTAATAGCATGTACATAACATAGATATAACAAGTACTTTATATAGCTATAATTCAATTAACTAGTTAAGTGCAGCAATATCCTGGAGTAATTCTGACAGGTAGCAACATATAGCAAACATCATAGAATCAGGGTAGTACATGTAGTACACAACATAAGAGAATATTCTTAGTGAACAAAGCCTGCTTAAGACAATGGTATGGAACTGAGGACAGTAAGCAAAGCTGGTAGATCTAGGAAGTGGGCAGGCAGACTAAAACATGCATGGAAGACTAGTGGTTATATTATTTATAGTAGATGGGGTAAGGGATACTGAGTGATACATAATTGTCCTTTACGTTCATAGCGTGTGGAAGAAATTTGAAGAGATTAGGGGACAGTAGGGGTGGGATGAGGGCGGGATCCTGTACATTCACCCCTTCAGGATGCTGAGAACCTTGCAAGGGAGGGGAACATGCAGGGGTTTAAAGAAATGGGGATAGAGGGAGGTGAGAGATGGAGGAGGGGTAGGGGGCCCTAGACATTTTCCCCTTCAGGATGCTGAGAACCCTGTAAGTGGTAGTGGAATAAGCAGGGGATTACAGTATTGGGGATAATGGGAGGGTGAGATTAGAGGAGGGAAGAAGGAGCCTAGACAATCTCCCTTCAGGATGCTGAGAACCCTGCAAGGGAAGTGGAACAGGCAAGAGATTAAAGAAAAGGGTGGGTGGGGGACACTGGTGAGAAAGAAAAGTTTTACAAGGCAGTGGTGGAGATCCAGAAGGGGAGGAGGGCACTATAGAGGAGGGAAGTTGGAAGGGCATGAGATAGGAATGAGGGAGAGGAAGCCAATGGAAGGGGGAGGGGTGGATTAAGGTAGGGGGTGGGAGTTGGAGAAGATGGGAGGCAGCTTAAGCAAGGAGAGGAGGGAAGTGAACAGGGGAGTTTACCTGGAGTGGTTAGTTACAGAAATAGCAGTGAACTGAGTGCCTCTGAAGGAGGAAAGCAAGGGAATGCCTAGACTGGGCAAAGCAAATTTTGATGGGGAGAGAGTTCCAGGTGCTAGGAAATTTGTAAGAGAAGGCGGATCGACCAGTAGATGTACGCTGCAGAGGGATGGCAAGTGTTCTGTGTGTAGAGGATTGAAGGGAGTAGCAGGAAGGAGGGGGATAGAGAAGCAGGTGGACAAGTAGGATGGCAGAGATCCAAGCCAATACTTACCTACAAGGCTGGCAGTGTGGGACAGGCACCTAGCAGTGAGGGTAGAGAAAGAGAGTGAGGTATGAAGATTGCAGTGGTGGGTGAGAGAGGGGCAGCCAAGAACATAGCAGCAGAATGAAATGAAGAGAGTGTCCAGTCTGGATAAGGTGGTCTTATGGGAAGAATTGTGACAATGTCCGCAAAGTCAAAGACTGGGAGTATCATCTTTTAGACAAATTCATGCCTAGCTTTCAAGGGCAGGCAGCTGTGATGTCTATACAGGGCACCGAGCTTAGGGAGGAGCTTATTGTGAATGTCATCAACATGTACACCGAAGTCTGGATTTTTGTCTAGTCACAGCCCAAGGTATTTAAATGAAAGGACGTCTTCCAGTTTGGTACCAGTCAGAGTATGAAAGGTGGGGATGGAGTCAAGTCTGGACAGCTTTTGTCTGGTGCCAAAGGTCATAGAGACTGTTTGTTTGACATTCAGCTATAGTTAGTTAGCATTAAACCAGTGCTGGACATTGCTGAAGTCTAGTTGAAGACTGGTAGTCACTTCAGCAGGAGAAGTCTCAGAGGAGAATAACACAGTGTTATCAGCATACTTATGTATGCTAACATATGTGCAGACATCAGGGAGATCATGTAGGAAGATGGAAAACAGAACTGGACCAAGTACTGATCCCTGTGGGACACCTGTGGTGATTGAGAGGGGGAGAAGTGTCATTGCTGATGCTGACAGATTGGGACCAGCCAGTAAGGTACACCTGGGACCAGTTGGCTGTGGAGTCAGAGAGACCAGCCACAGTCAGCTTAAATAGGAGAAGGGAGTGGACAACAGAGTCAAAGACTTTGGCTAGGTCAACAAAGATGGCAGAAGGGTTGCAACCCTGGTCCATCCTGGTGAGAATGGAATCAGTGAGCCGGAGAAGGGAGGTGGTAATGGAGTGGGTTTTACAGAATCCAGACTGGAAGGGGGTGAAGAAGGAGGAGGAGTCAAGGAAGAAGAAAAGTTGCTCTAAAGTCAGATGTTCTTGAATCTTGGCTAGGATAGGTAGCAGTGATATGGGGCAGAAACTGCTAGGATTGGAGGGGTTCCCACCTTTGGAAAGGGGGACCATGGTAGCAAACTTCAAATATTAGGTACAGTTGCATGCATGAAGGATATAGTCAGAAGATAGGTTATGGGGAGAGCAATATCATGGGCAGAAAGGTGGAGAAGTTTAGGGTCACTTTAGGGTCAAGACCATCAGGGCTTTTTCCTTTATTGAGATTCAGGGCAAGCAATACTCATAGGGTGTCATTGGGGTGAACAGGTTTAAATGTGAAGCATGAGACGGGTGGGAATTGAGAGTGGGGAGTGGCGTTAGATGGTAGGGGACGATGGGGG